>CM077096.1:51190240-51790240 GCA_039513925.1 Platanthera zijinensis
CTCTATCCTCTCCCTTTCCATCCCTGATCCACTCTTCCTCCCTCCCTGCTTGTTCTTTTTCCCTCTGTTTAAGGCTTTGCACTTTTTCACGACTCCTATATTTCAGTATCTCACAAAAAGATGGTTGCTACTAAGACTGAAAGCGGAGGTTTGTTCTACCTTTATAATGCGTCTGCCTTTTTTTTTCTTCTTCCCTTCTACAGTGACATCTTCACCTTGGGCATCTTCTTCCTCGCGTTCTTTACCAGTTTCTACCTGATATACCTCGAGGAGATTCTTCTCTCAACTGTGAAGTTTGCCAACTTGGCAAACACCACCGTTCAACTTTTCTGGCAAAATTAGGACGTAGTTCTTCTTATCCTTTTGAACTTGTTCATTCTGATATTTAGGGTCATGCTCCTACTAAAACTATGTGATTGGGGAGTCTATATTTTTTTACGTTTTATTGATAATTGGGTCAAGTTCTACTTTGTTGTACTTGCTCAGCTCAAAGAACGTTCTAATTTTTTTTTTCTTATTTCACCACTGTGTTCTAAAAAGAGATATGTACTCAGTTTGTGTTTCTCTATTAAAGTGGTTTGCATTGATAATGTCAAAGAGTAGCTTAGTCATCAATTTTTAGTCTTTTTATGCATTAAGACATTATACATCAAACTAATTGTCCTTACACCTCTCAACAGAATGAGTTTGTTAAACGCATGAATCACCATTTATTTGATGTGGCTCGTACTCTTCTCACTCAAATGAATTCATCCTAGATCCTATTAGGGTCATGCTGTTCTTATTTATTGTTACCATATCAACTGAGTTCCTTTTCGGTTCTCAACGACAAAACTCCTTTCTCCTTTCTGTATACTGATGCAATGTTATTTCCTTTACCTCCACGTGTCTTTGGATTCACATCATTTATTCACTCTCCTTCTCCTAGATGTGACAAACTCTCTTCTCGCTCAGTTAAGTGCATTTTTCTGAGCTATTATTCGACACAAAAAAGATATCAGTGATATAATCATATTCTCCGAAAACAATATATTTTTGCGGATGTTACTTTCTTTAAAGATACTCTGTACTTTTCTTGCACCTCCACTCTCCCATCTTCTGATGAATCCTCTTCTCTACCTATTATCTATGCACCTCTAAATGAACCTGTATCTTTTCTTCCTACACCAGTATCTGATTCTACTTCTCTTTTCCCAGATTCTGCTTCTCTCCCTGAGCTATTGATGCTAGTTCCCAGGCGAGCAGTCTCTCCGACGGATGGATCTGATACTATAGACAAACCAGATCTTGATCTTTCGATTGTCCTTTGGAAAAGAGTTCAAACATGCACTCAACATCCTATACGTGATGTTGTTTCTTATGCTTATCTATCTCCTTTCTGCAAGAGTTTTGCTCTCACTTTCTCAACTAATGTCATCCCGATAACCTATCAAGAAGCTCTTATTATTCCTCATTGGAAAGTCGCTATAACTACTAGAAAAATTGATTTTTAATGACGAAGTTTTTCGTCACTAAATATTGAATTATAGTCACTAAAGACATTTAGTGACCAGATTCAATCAACCACAAAGTGTTCACAAAAGCCCCGCCACTAAATATTTTTAGTGCCCCCAAAAAATTTCATCACTAAATATGTATATTCAGTGACCAAAATACAATGGCCACAAAAAACATTTTGTGAGAAAGAATGTCCTGTCACAAAATATTTTGTGACAAATTAATTTTATCACTAAATATACATATTTAGTGACTACATTAATTTGGTCACTAAAAGAAGTTTTAGTGACCAAATTAATTGGGGCACCAAAAAATTTTAGTGACCAAATTAATTCGGTCACTACAAGCAAGTAATTTTAATAGCAAAATTAATTTGGTCACTATATGTGTTTTTAGTGATAGAATATTAGGTCACTAAAAAGACGACATAATAGTGATAATTTGTCACAAAATTTGTCCAATTCCTCACAAAATATCATAAAATTATTCATTTTATTTCATTTGCTATTTACTAACATTCATATTTTGACATTCAAACACAATAATAAATAAATACTCAATTGCAACAAGAAGATTGTTCAACATATATAGATTATTTGATTAATGGAGAAAAAGAGGGTGAGAGATAGCCCAAACCCTCCATACAGAGTAATCGTTTTTTCATCTCTAATTAAATTAAAATACATGAACAAATATTTATAAAAAAAATAATCTATAAGCATTCAAATCTAACGATAAAAAGCATTCAAATCTGAGCTCATTCTCCAAGTGTCACTGTTGAGGTTCCATTATGTTGTCTTGGTTGTGGTCTGTGAATGTTAGAGCAGTTGAATCCTCATTGTAGACTGATTATGATGCAGAATGGAGCTCTGATGATGTACCACTAACATTCATCTCCTCAAATTTGACCTCAAAATTGTTGAAAACGTATGCAAAAAAGGAACAAAATGCATGATAAATCAAAGATGTTAAAAGTTGAGTGGTAGGTAGCTATTACCTGACTAGATAATTATCTATTTGACCCATGACACTTTTAAGAACCATTATATATCTCCTCTGGGAATTTTCCCCAACCTTTATATGCATGAGGTGCAAAAATAATGACAAGCATACAGTGATACATGGGGCAGTAAATTCAGTCAAAGAATCGCAAGCTCAACATCACTTTATGCATACCTCATCAGGATCTGGGACTTCCAAGCTAGTGCCAAGTGGTGCTTGTACCGCAACCAGTGTTTGATTCTATACACAAAGAAGAAAATAATTAATCGCTTGACTAGATAAAGTAAGAATTATTTACTTCCAATTTTTATAGATATAGTCGACAAGTAACAAAGTGAGATTATGATAAAAGATAGGGCACAATGACGACAAAAGATCCATATAGCCGACCCCATGCACTATAGTTGGATATAAAGGCTTGAGTGTTGTTGTTGTATAGACGACAAATAACAACGTATACATTATACAACAATGAAAACCTGAAAGCAAGGTAGGTACGTTGTTGATATCTTCTGTAGTCACATAAAGCCACCTGTATAAGTTTGAGGTATGTAAAATGAAGGGTCGATGGAATATATGAACATAGGTTATTGTTGAAGTACTTTGAACCATTTTCATCTTCACTTAGTTCCCGTATCCGTTCCTTCATTTTAACTACAAGGGCTTTTAAATTGGAATAAACAAAATCAACGTCTAGAGATAATTGTGAAATAATGAGTAACATACTTAATGTTATCATCCAAATTACACTCCTACAGAGTAAGGTTCTCAACCTCATCCTGAAGAGAGGATAGAATGTGAAAAAAAACATATACTAGATATGACAAGCCACGTTTTAGAAAAAAACATGGCCAAAAATCTGAATGCAGAATGTCATTTAACAAAAAGAAAATGATTTTTCAGCATGCTTGTAAAATGAAGCATCGTCAACTTCACGAGATCGCAATTCCTCAACCCCCTATTAAAGGTCAGACAACTACTTAATTTTGAATGGTACTGAAGGTTATAGATGATGGAACATTGCATAAATGTAAATAAAATAGTCACTAGTTGAAAGGCTGCAGAAAATAGTCATAGTTTACCAATTCTCCAATATGAGCTGTTTGGGATCCATGAACAATATCAACAGTAATAGTTTCAGGAACAGTGCTGACAACAGCCAAGGGGATGGTGGTGAAAGGCTACAGAATAAATGCATGAGGCACACTTGCGCTGAAACACCCCGATCTCGATTTCGATTCCACCCTACAACATTAATGTTAATGGAGGGAGCAAAATAAATTGGCTCTATAAAAAATAAGTGCCTATTTAAAAATCTAAAAAAATTGTGAGTATACATAGATTTTATTCCTAATTAAAATTTACTTCAATACCAGAGAGAATGGCTCAGTGATACACTTTTGACTAAAAGTGAGCTTGCGAAAGTTAAAAAAAATTTCTCATATGTTTAATGATTTAATTATAGAAGTTTTTTATTTTGGAGGAAAAGTCCTATTTTTAGTGGCTAAATTATTTTGTCACTAAAATTTAATTACAGTGATCAAATTTATATTGCGTCACAAAAGAACATATTTTCAGTGACCAAGCTTTATTCTGTCACTAAATATGTGTATTTAATGACTAAGCTTATATTTCGTCACAAAATGCATGTCTTTAGTGACGAAAGTTTTTTTGTCACTAAAAACACCCCTTTAGTGACGAAATATATTACGTCACAAAAATTTTGTCACTGAAGAACTGTTTTCTTGTAGTAGTATATGGATGAAGAGATGAAAACTCTAACTTAACAGGGTATTTGAACTCTTGTCCCCACCCCTCTAGGAGCTGATGATGTGGTTGGCTGTCGCTGGGTCTTTGTGATCAAGTTCCTTCCTGATGGTACCATTAATCGCTATAAGGCTCTGCTTGTTACCAATAGTTTTACTCAGACCTATGATGTGTACTTCTTTTACACCTTCTCTCCACTTGCTCAGATTATGACGATTTGGGTTCTCTTTTTTGTGGTTGTTAGCAGAGACTGGAAGATGACTCAGTTAGATGTCAAAAATGTCTTCCTTTATGGAAATCTATAAGAGGTGGTCTATTTGGAGCAACCTCCTAGGTATGTTTGCTCAGGGGGAGTCTTATGTGTGTAGATTGAGGAAGAAATCTATGGACTTAAGCAAAGTCCGTGGGCTTGGTTTGAGAAGTTCAGCGGAGTTATCTCGATTATTGGGTTTGCTAGAAGTACTGCAGATCATTCTCTATTCATACACAGGACGTACTTCTACATGGCTAATTGTTCTTGCTGTTTATGTGGATGATATTTTTCTCATGGGATGATAAGAAGGGAATTAACCTAACAAAAAACATCTTATTCAACATTTTGTTACAAAAGATATGAGGTTTCCCAAGTACTTTTTGTGAATTGAGATCCCCCATAAACCCAATTTTATAGTACTCTCACATCAAAAGTATGCATTGTATCTTTTGAAAGAGATATGTCTTCTTGGGGCCAAACATGCTCGATGTCTAATGGTTGTTGGTGATGACAATTACTGGAATAATGATTCATCTCTCCTTGTTTATGTTATCAAGTGCAGATGGCTTAAAAGAAAACTCATTATCTAACAGTAACAAGACCAGATATATGTTATGCAGTAGGAATGGTAAACCTGTTTATGCGTGCTCCCAAAGGATGTCATCTTCAATCTGCTTTAAAAAAATCTTGGAATATGTGAAAGGGTCTTCGGGAAAAGGACTTATGTTTCAGAAGAATAATTATTTGAGGATTGAAGCCAACTCGGTTTGTCAGCTATACAGATGATAAAGAGGATAGAAAATCTACATTTAGTTTTTGTATCTTCATAGGAGGAAATCTTGTCAGCTAGAAGAGCAAAAAACAGTCTGTAGTCTCCAGGTCAAGTGCTGAAGCTGAATGCAGGAGCATGAATTTGACTACCTATGAGCTGAAGTGGTTACGAGAACTGGTGCTTGATTTGAGAGAAGTTTATGATCATCATCTACCAATGTTCTGTGACAAAGACAGTTATATACATTTCAAAGAATCCAGTATTTCATAAAAGGACAAAATATATTGAAGCAGATTGTCACTTTATCAAAGAAGAGGTGTTGAAAAATCAAATCTGTACTCTGTTTGTCACCTCTGACCAAGAACTTGCTGATATCTTTACCAATCCAGTATCTTTTTTTCTGATGTTTGTGACAAGCTATGCATGATTAACATAGACTCCAGTTTGAGAGAGAGTGTTGGAACCTATGGAGACCAGGCGGTCTGGCAGACAGGACTGACAGACAGTTAAGCTGTCTGGCAGATAGTAGTGGCAGATAGGTTTGGCGGATAGTAGTAGCAGACAGGTTGATAGTGTAACACCCCAAATTCCAATTTGGAGTTCAGGTTGGGTGACACGGCCCGGGACACGGCTTGGGACACAGGTGTGTCCAGCTTTGGTTGCTCGAGTGGGTCTCGAGTAGGACTCGAGTGGGCGTCGAGTGTGTCTCGAGTGAGGCACACGGCCTGGGACACGGGCATGTCCCAGGGCGTGTCCTTCACTGTGTGTGTCGAAGTGTCGACACAATTTTAGTCGACGATCGTTGAGTGAGGCGACACAGCCTGGGACACGGGCGTGTCCCAGGGCATGTCCTGCTCGGTTTCTATGGCGTTGAGTGGCGTTGAGTGTAGAACACGGCCTGTGACTATCACAGGGGCGTGTTCGGCACACGACCAAGGACATGGGCGTGTTCCTTAGCCGTGTACTTCTCGAGAGAGTTGGTCTTGTGCCGAGTGAGGAACACGCCCCTAAACACGGGCGTATACTTATTGACACGGGCATGTCAGGGCTTGACACGGGCGTGTCTTAGCCCGTGTTCTGGTCTGGATTGATTCGGTTCCTTGCCTCTTAGGGGAACACGACCTGTGACACGGGCATGTCACAAGTCGTGTCAGCCCAGGAAAAGTGATTCCAGGGCAAATCTTGGCAGTCCAATTCCTTCTATTTGCATCTTGTGGTCCAAGCCTATTCCTGCAGTGATAAGACCGTGGAATGAGATGGGTTTCTCATTTGGACTTAGATCACTCTCTTTCTAAGCAAGAGAGAGGGGAGAGCTTGGAGGAGGAAGAAGGAGAGGATTCCGTCCACCGGTGGAGTTTCAGCGGTCCGACTCGAGATCCGAGGCCAGCATTGTGGAGGCAAGGCCGTCGCGGTGATTACCATCTGGCTAGTTTTTCCATGGCTCCAAAGCGATCGTCAAGGGTAACGATCTCCTTCTTGGAAAAGTGAAGTCCTACTTTATGCATGTGCATGGGATCCTCCACCAAGAGGTGGAAAGCATAATGATTCCAGCGGTTGAGTCTGCATTTAGATCCGAAGGGTGTAGTACGGAATAGGCATGTTGTGTGAAGCCCATCTGGACGGGTAGTCTGGATTGGTGATGCTTATATTGCGAACCGGAGAAGACTCCGTGTGTATAACGAGTAGCTTGCGGAGATGGTAAGAACGCTTGTGAATTATGGTAAGGAAGATTTGCATATCTCCTTTGGTTGTATGCTCTGCTTGTGCGGAGAGATGGATTAGGAGTAAAGCGGCATTGTGTGATGGTGTTATGAGAGATCGACTGGTAGTAATGCAGATGTGTGGTTTCACGGGCTTGTAACCCTATGGTGGGAAGTTGATCTAGAGGTACTATGTACCTGCGTTGTGAGCGGTCGATTAGTGGCAACACAGATGTATGGTTTCACAGGCTTGTCACACTACAGGGGTAGGTCGACCTATAGTGCTCACTAGTTGTCGTGAGGTGAACGTCTCTGAGTGGGTTGGGTGCGTGAGGTCTTCAACAGGGGTTTGGAGGCTTATGCCTGGCTAACAAGCTAATCATCTTGAATCGGTGGTGGGACCTAGAAGTTTTCGGTACACCATAAGCGTGCCCTGAGTGCACGGAACGTATGACATGAAGGCCAGCGTTTGTGATGTGATTGTGGTAAATATAAATATGTTGTGATTGTATTGTGCATGCAGGGAAGGAACCACTACCCCAGGTAAGGGGTAGGGTCGTTATAATTGGTCAGATGAATGCTGACCGTTGCTTTGTTGATCACCCTTTGGGTGGACGTTCATATGCAGGTGTTGCGGGCTGATTGGAATGAGCGGGCTGAAGCCCTTTCTGCTGCTGCTTGTAGGTCCGTGAAGGCCGTGCGAAGTTTTGGATTTCATGTATGGCCGGCCTGCGTGCCGATGTATGAAATCATATTTGTAAAGAGAAACTTGTAAGTCCTTAAGGCCGTGAGCGGTGTGTGCTTGTAAACATTCATAGTGTTATATATAAATGAGTTGTTTATATATTTGTAATGAGCATTCAATGGTTGAGTTATTGTAAGTAATAAGCTTCCGCTAGAATGCTCTGGGTTAAGTGCGATGGTATTTTGATATTAACCTGTGACTTCACCGTCTGTTTGTAGCATATAGTGTGGGGCCCCGGCCGGACCTTCTATTATATGTTATTTAACAGTCGGGTTGTTACAGATAGTACTAGTAGTGTTATCGCACAAGCGATAAAGCAGTAGTCTTGCTGGTCTGGTGAAGTGGATTGATGATCTAGCAGTTGTCCATATAAACCGCACCCGGTTAACCACAGTGCGGTCTGATGATTAGGAGTTATGGCAGTACGGTCTACTAAGATCAGATACAATTGACTGTCAGGCGGTCAATACCTTCTTAATTGCTTGTGGTGATCCTATGTTCTTCCTGCATCTATGCCCTTTGATAATCAACAGAGGCTTGATTGCAGTTGGAGTTCGACTGTTCTCAAGCACAATCTCTAGTGTGGTCTGACGGTTAGACTGACTCTAACTACAACTATTTCTCCTAGAGTTGTTTGTTGGACACTGTTGGGTAGAGACTAGAGCAACCCTGTTGGTGACATTTCTAGCTCTGTATAGTCATGCGGTTAACTTGTCTAACCGCATAGCTCATGTGACTAGTTTTTATCTATTCGTCTAGTCGTATGTGAAAAGCATTGTATTTTTTTTTCTCTCCCCTCTTTTTTATAAATAGGGGCATACCCATGTATTATGTAACTTTTTGGAGCAATAAATTTTTATTATTTAGCTGTTTTCAAACAGATTGAGAGGAGAATCGATCTAAGATCATCCGGGTGTGTGGCAGAACCTCCTCGCTGCGACTTGAGGGTCTATTTGAGATTCTGGTAGGAAGGTCTCCGAACTCTAAATTCTCAGCCTAGTGTTCTTGTTCAGGAGAAGTAGAGGTGAGCTACACCTTTAGTTCGAACTCCAACCCGTGTATAAATTTAATTAAAGTGTGACAAAATAATTAAATTAAATGCAAGTTCTTTATTTAAATTATTTGAGTACCTTATGTTCATTTTCAGAGAAGGTGTCCAACATCAAAGTTATAGAGAACAATGTGATCTTTCCAGAATGGGGTGGCACCACACATGGTGACCACTATTGCCCTATGTGTGTCCATTATACTAAGAGTAATATAAACTTAGGGTTGCAATTAAATAACATGCATTTTTCACTCATAAAGTGATTATTTTGGGTTGAAAATTTGTATAAAGGGTAAAAATATTGTTTTCTATCTCAGATATACAATTGAGAATTTTTGGAATAAATATTTCTACAATTTTTGGTAAAATACACTTGTATGACAAGAAATAAATAATTGAAATAATCAGTATTCCAAATTGTCTGTCATTTTGGCGGCGGGTTCTTTGAGACTATCTTAGTAGAATGACTTTATATTTGGTTTTATATAGGCATGTGTAGCCCTTGGTTTTACCTTGCTACTATTTGTGTTTGAGGCTTATTGTGATTGTTTGTGACTACTTATTTTATATATGCCAGTAATGCTTCCAGTTTTACACTTCTGCTATAGTTATATATTATCTCATATACTCTATTGTGGTTTTGTGATGTTGGTTAGCATGGTAAGCATCACAGGACGATGTATAGCCATGTTGAGTGGTATCATCGAGGGACGGTTACACTGTGCATAAAATCAGCTCTCTAATTTGGGAGGGGGATTTTATAGTAGTTGGAGAAACTTGTGGGTTTCCTTTGTGAAGGCCCCATTCTTAGATGAGCTTGCATTGGGCCCGTTAAAATGATGATCTTGAGGGATTTTGTAGGACAGGTGAATTACCCATCACTTCATAATTGTGGTTACGAGCCATTAGGTCATGTTACCCGTGTACATTAAGTGTCACGTTAGGCTACATTGAGGAATTACCATTTAAAGATCATATGTGAAACCATATCTCCCATCATGATGCTTTGAGACTGAAAGTGAAACTATACTTCCTGTCGCTACATTTTAGGAAAGGTGACATGCTCTCCAGTCACATGACTCAGGAAGAAGGGTTAACACCACGTCCCATCACTACATTCAAGTACGCGGGCCAAATTGGTCCTCTATCACTTTTGATAAGACAATTATTAGTAATGTTCATCTTGTCGCTATGATTGATGATGGAAGGCAATTTCATGTTTCATGTCATAGATACTGTAGGTTGTTTGCTTTTAGAGCTTAGTTTGTGCAACTTTGGGGTGTCAACGACACCCACATTGATTGTATGGATTATGTGAAACTTAGTGTGTCTCTTTTGGTGCTTGTTTTGCACGCGTACTTGCGGGATAGCAATGTACTCACAGTCTCATCCTAGAGTTCACTAGGATGGTCCGGGGGTGGGGGGGGGGGGGGGGGGGTGGGGTGGTTTTGTTGTGTTGGTAAGCCCCATGTTGACCTTTGTTTCCCACTCATATGTTTCTGGTTTTAGGTTGAATAACTCGTAGTGGAGCATACAGGGCCAGAGCTCAAGTTCTGGTGTGACGGTGGAGTTTTCGTTTCGCTTGCGTAGTTTTATTTGAAAGCCATGTAAGGCCTTGAAGCTGAACTATTTTTCAGTCCCAGAATTACTAGTGGACATTCATGATTTGTGGTTAGAATTGTTTAAGCTCCCACTTCGTTTTTATTTCTGAAATGATGAGTTTGTTTTCTTGTATCAATTATTATCAATTTTTGTTTGTAAATATTTTATGCTGTGTGGCCCAGATCAGACTCATGCTATATTCTATTTACAGGTCAGAGATGTTACAAGCTGTCAGAGACTCAGTGTCAGTAGAAAATGCACCAGTCAAGAGGAGGTGCAAACTACTTTTGGGACGGTTGCCCAAAGTAGGTGAAGCTTACTATTGCATGAGTAATCATAATCAAGTCTGGTGTTAGCGAAATTTGAATGGAGTCACCGAGTGGAATGGGACACTCTAATTGAGTAACGAGGGTGCATGAAGCATGAGACTCGATCAATTTTTATGCTGATGACAAAGAAGATAATGCGTCTCAAGAACTTGGAGAGATTTATTTGCCACATCTTCCTAACTTGGACATGATTAACAGTTAGATAAACTAAGGGTAGGAGAAAAGTTAAGCATGAGCTCACTTTAAATTAAACATGTAAGAGATAATGTTGGATGCTTAGCTTTTTGGAAGTCGGTAAAGAATTTTATATTATCATGAATATTATGGTGATGCAAAATTAAAATATTTTAATGTTTTAATATAATCAATATCCACTTAATTTTTACAAAAAATTGTAGGTAGCAGTAAACAACGTATAAGAAGGTAGAGAAGAACCGTGTGTTATCCGATCGTGTGATGATAGTTCACAAAATTTAAAATTCACCTTTTTTTCTTTGAATTTTTTTTAGTAAATACGGTTAATGGATTAAGACATCGTTTGACACGGTGGTGGTGGTCGTAAATGCATAGTTAAACCGTCATTTGATGAGAAGCACCTAACAAATTTCATCCGTTTGAACATAAAAGTGGATGAAGTTTCTTAGATGGACGTTAACGAATGAATGTTTAACCCTCATGTTCATGATGGCTACCACCATGCTAAACTCTGTTTGGCACGGTGATGGTTGTCATCAACGCATGAGTTAAATCATCATTCGTTAAGGATCACCTAACAAACATCATCGTTTGAACATAAAAGTGGATGAAGTTTCTTAGATGGACGTTAACGAATGACAATTTAACCCTCATTTGACACGGTGATAACGATCATGAACATAAGAGTTAAAAATTGTCATTCATTAATGCTCATCTAAGGAACTTCATCCACTTTTATGTTCAAACGGATGATGTTTGTTAGGCGATTCTTAACAAATGATGTTTGGTAGTCGTGTACAAAAAGTCCTGGTCCGTAAAGCTTGCCCGGGCCCGGCTCGGGAAAAGCCAGGCTAGCCCCTGCCTGATCCGGCTCGGGCCAAGCCCGGGCTTGGGGGCCTTACCGGGCCCCCATTTTAGCCACTTGCTCCGCCCGGTGCCCGGGCCGGGCAAAGCCTGGGCGCCGGGCTAGCATGGGCCCGGCACCCGGGTTTCCCCCGGAAAATCCCGCCAATTAGGAGGGGCGGGATTAAGGCTATGTTTGGGAGGAGTTATTTTCATCGGTCAAGCGGTTACAAACGCATGAATCTGATCATAATTAAGATCCGATTCATGCGATTGTAACCGCTTGACCGGTGAAAATAAGTCCTCCCAAACGGAGCCTAAATCCCACCTAATTGGCGGAATTTCATCCAATTAGGCGGGATTTTAAAATCCCGCCTAATCCATGCGGGATTAAAATAATCCTGCCTGGATGCGGGAATCCCGCCTGAATATTAGGCCAGTCTGAAGAACCTTACCGGACCCTCTCTTTGAGTCGAAGTCTGAGCCCGGCCTGACTCAAGCGGGGCCGGGCCGATCCCGGTGGCAAAAAGCCCGGCCCAGCCGGACTGGGCCGGGCTTTTTGGGCCGGACTGCCTGAGAGAGCCATCGAATCGTTATCAAACGGCTCACGGATCTTTCATTTTTGTGCTTTTTGACATTACTTGTAGAATGACCACCACCGACAAAATGCAAGATGAGGATGAACGAGCACGCCTACCAAGTTAATAATGCATGAAGAGTGCGGCGACACTGCTGCCTCCAGTGGCGTAAGAACCAGCAACGGCACGAATCGCCATCTCCACCAATTTCTCTCAGTTTCCGCCGGCTGTTTCCGCTAGGGTTTTCCTGCCGAGAAGGCAAAGAACGAGATGTTGAAGGCGAGGATAAGCATGTTGAGCAGGAAGACAGTTCTGCTTCTCCTCTGCCTCACCGTTCTCGCCCCTATCGTTCTCTACACCGATCGGCTCACCACCTTCTCCAATTCCATTTGTGAGTTTATTCTCTCTCTCTCTCTTTCTCTCGCATTGAATGGGCTGAAAGAAGCCCTTGTTAATGTGGATTTTAATTTCTTGGATTTCAGGGAATAACGATTTCGAGGAAGAAATCACAAATCTGGTAAAATGAAAATGATTCCCCAAATTTTATTTTATCTCCCGCTTGATTTGCCATCGTTTCCTCTTTCCGATTAGAAAAACTAACCTGAAACCTTTATTTTTCTTTCGATTTGGGCGCAGAATGCGAGGACCGTGGCCACGGCACTAAAAGCTTTCAATCAGGCAGTGTTTTTATTTCTTGTTGTTCTTCTTCTTAATTGATTTTTCTCTCTGTTAAAATTTGCTAAATAGTATCGTTTTCTTCTTCTTCTTCTTCTTTCAATTCTCAATGCAGGATTCCTCTGATCTAATTAAAGAACCAGCTGAAATAACTATTTCTATTGATTCCAGTAATTCGCACCAGATTTCAGATGCTGGTGTGGTACAGAAAATCATTGGAGGTATGCTTTTTCTTTCTCATATGCTAGTGTCTAGAAATTAGGGTTGATGATGCCCTTATTTGAAATACTGCAAGGGGATAAGGATCTGAAAGGGAATTTAAATTTTTAGAACACAAGAGTCGAGCGCTGTCAGCTACTGAAGAAGGGATTGACATTAAGGAGCGTTTGATCAAACCTGTAACTGAGAAAGAAAACCACCATGATGATATCCAAGAACCCATATTAGTACTTGGAACTAGAGAAGATGATGCTAAGAAGACAAAGGGCACAACCCCAAAATTAGAGGAGCAGGTAATAATACAGTGGCAATTTTTGAGAGAATTTAATTAAGGTTCTCATATCCAAGCTGTTAGTTTAATATCTGTCTTTTTTTTTTGCTTTTATGTTATTACACATGCTGGAATTATGAAGCTTCCTATTCTATTTGATTGATTTTTGTGTCAATTACTCATTTATTTATACTCTTTTCAAACCTTTTCACCTTTATTTGTTGATTAGCTATGATAGGTGGTATAAAAATTGTTAAGATGTTGGCTCTGTTAATCTTCATCTGTTTTTTTTTTTTGCTTTTAGGATATTACATATGCTGGAATTATGAAGCTTCATATTCTATTTGATTGTTTTTGAGGCAATTACTCATTTATCTATACTCTTTTGAAACCTATTCACCTTTATTTGTTGATTAGCTATGATAGGTGTCATGAACATGAAGTCGTTCGTGAACACCTGACCTCACCTAAGGAATTTCATACACTTTTTTGTTCAAAAATAAAATTTTTTTTGGTAGCGGTCATAACGGTTGTCATGCCAAACATATACTTTAGGACAGTATTGCTTTTGTCCAAACTCACTGGACCAAAAAATCGCGCCAAACGAAGCCGTAGTTGAAGTGCAGTTAGGCCTTTTGTCCTTTTAAACATGGAAAATTTGTAATCTATGGTGTTGCTATACTTCATCTTCTGTTCTTTCCACTTAGATATCGCTGATTGAAGGTGTTATTATGCTAACTCTCTTTACATTGTAAATGTTATTGGACAAGTTATTGCTACTCTACAGAACATGATTCTTCATTTGATTAGAATTTTGCTATCAACTTGATTTTTATTTGTTGTCAGATAAAGAAAAATGACAGACCAAACAAGAAGGCGGCTAAGACCACCAACTCCATGAATCATCAGAAGGAAATCACAGAGAATCAAAATGTGAATCCAACAGGATCTGATGTTAGAGTCCGTCAACTTAAAGATCAGCTGATACAAGCCCGAGTGTATCAAAGTCTTTCATCAACTCGTAGCAATCCACATTTCATTAGGGAGCTTCGTGTCCGGATCAGGGAAGTCCAGAGAGCACTCGGAGAATCGACAAAGGATTCCGAGCTATCAAAGAAGTATGCGCTCTACATTTTGTTTTCCATCTGAAGTGCTACTATTAATTTATCTTGATTGGCATCATGTGTTTCAGCGCTTATGAGAAATTGAAGGCGTTGGAGCAAATTCTGGCGAAGGGAAAGCAGATCCAAGATGATTGTTCCGCCGTTGTGAAGAAACTTCGTGCATTGCTTCTGTCAACAGAAGAACAGCTGCGAGCTCATAGGAAACAGGCTATGTTTCTGAACCAGCTTGCGGCGAAAACCCTACCCAAGGGTTTACACTGCCTCCCCTTGAGGCTTTCAACAGAGTACTACTCTTTGGATGCAAGCCAGCAGATGTTTCATAACGAAGAGAAGCTCGAGGATCCCAATCTCTTCCATTATGCGCTCTTTTCAGATAACATATTAGCAGCTGCTGTGGTCGTGAATTCGACTGTGTTTCATGCCAAGGTGAGAGTTATGAAACATGATTTTTTTCTTAAATGCATTAATCATATAATTCTTACCATAAACCTCATTTCCTTTGACATGCAGAAATCTGAGGATCATATTTTTCACATTGTGACTGATAAGCTTAATTATGCTGCGATGAGGATGTGGTTCTTATCCAATCCACCAAAAAATGCTACTGTTCAAATTCAGAGGGTTGATGAGTTTACTTGGCTGAACGCAAGCTACAGTCCTGTTCTGAGCCAGCTTAACTCTCAGGCAATGATTGATTATTACTTCAAGAGTCAGCGAGGAAATTCTGATCAGAACCTGAAATACCGAAACCCGAAGTACCTATCAATTCTCAACCACCTGCGTTTTTACCTTCCCGAAATGTTCCCCAAGCTTGACAAGGTGGTGTTTTTGGATGATGATATTGTGGTGCAGAAGGATTTGACATTGCTTTGGGCAATTGATCTGAAAGGGAAGGTAAATGGAGCGGTGGAGACATGTGGAGAGAGCTTTCATAGGTTCGATCGGTATCTCAATTTCTCGAATCCTTTGATCGCTAAAAACTTTGACCCACGTGCTTGTGGGTGGGCGTACGGGATGAACGTGTTCGATTTGGCCGAATGGAGGAGGCAGAATATCACAGAAATCTATCACTTTTGGCAGAGATTAGTAAGTTCCTTCTAATGTTCATTTATGTTTCATTTTTGGTCTTTGAGTAGCTTGTCATTTATGCTGTTTATGCTACTCGTATATATGGCCATAGCCATCCATGAGCTTATTCTTTACTGAACTTTTTAAGTTTAAACCAAAGGCTTACTTACACCTTAATGCCCATCTCATTTCTGTACTTGTGAAGAAATTTCTCTTTGGATCATCGAGTTTTATGGGTCTAGGCATTATTCTCTGCAGAACCAAGATAGAAGCATGTGGAAACTAGGAACTCTTCCTCCGGGTCTAATTACATTTTGGAAGCGAACATTCACCTTGGACAGGCTGTGGCATGTGCTCGGTCTCGGCTACAATCCCGACGTGAACCCAAGAGATATCGAGCGAGCCGCTGTCATCCACTTCAACGGAAACATGAAGCCCTGGTTAGAGATCGGCATTCCCAAATACCGCAACTATTGGTCAAAATACGTCAATTATGAACAGGTTTATCTCAGAGAATGCAACATCACTCCCTAAAGTTTCAGGTCTCTTTCTATTCTCTCTTCTGTTTTGACCTCCTCGGCAACTAAAGTGCAGATATAGTGTACATGAATCTAAAGAATTAGCTGGGCAGAAACAAAAAAAATCTTTGCAGCAGCTAATGAATGGCTCAATCTGGCTCGGGCTATGTTTTGCTCTTTCATGATAACATCGACCTCAATCCCGAGTCTATAATTACACTGCCGATTTGTCAAATTCTGATGTAATTTCTGTATTTTAGTCATCCAAATTTCTTTAGAGCATGAAATGAAGATTTCAGTGGATAATTAGGAGAACAAAATTTCTTTAAAAATAAATTGGTGATAGCTGGAAAGAGTAGTAAAAGATGAGAGTCCCCACAAGGGTTTGGCTGGCTGTCCACGTGAATGCTTAGCTGTGGATGAAATGAAGGGCCCACACTACTCATGCATTATTAACTTGGTACGCGCTGTGTTGAAATGGAGGGCCCGCACATGAAGTTTTTTTTTTTTGTGTGGCTTTGTTGTAGTGGTTTGGATTCCAGCACATGGGGGTGGTGGGTCCATGTGGGCCATCTATGTTGAGAATTAAATATTTTCACCAGCAATAATCAAATTATATGATGCAGTCATAATCATAAAATAGATAAAGATTTTAAACTGAAGGCCTCGAACCTGGTAACACAATCATGGAATGATTATGGCTCCATTTGGTATGGTGGTGGTGGTGGTGGTGAATGTGGTGGTTATGGACCCTCCTCGTTCAGTTCATGACCTCCTAACCTCTCTTAAAAAATTTCATCTACGAAATTATTTTTCTTTTCTTGGTGGCGGGCATAATCATTGTCATGCCAAACATAAATTTTATAGTAGTGGCGTTTTGATTCAAACTCATTGGAGCAAAACGCTGCGTTGGGCTCTTTTGGCACAATGGTATTAAGGCGGTCGTGAACGTGGTGGTTACGAGTCATTGCTCGTGAACGCCCGACCTCACTTAGGAACTTCATTCACTTTAATGTTCAAAACTAGTTTTCTTTTCTCCATCGCATCTTGTAATAAACTTGAATGGATGGACTTTTTGGGCGTTTGATCGAATTGAATGACCACAAATAAATTTGCTAATCTAAACTTGGGGCCCCCTTCACTGATATCAGGTGCTCTATCTAGCTTGAAAAGCAAGCCCTAACATTCTCCCCTGTCCTGATTTGGTGGGGGAGCTCCCAGATGTGATTACCTTTTTAGGAAAATCAAGCTTGCACATCTACGCTGTCACTTGCAATGATAATGTCATCCTCTCAAGATGTGTCCATGGTCAATGTGCCCTCCATTGTCTCTTTCTCGGCCTTTTTATGAAAATTGAAAGATTCAAAATTTCTCCATCTAGTTTTGCAAGTTCACTAGTTCTTATGCCACCCTCTCTCAATTCCTCCACCAAAATCTCAAATAAACATGTTTGACTTAGATTTTTCTTCACCTCTTCCATTCGATATGCTCTTTGTATGCTCTTTATATTTTTGACATGTTTACTCGTCCTATTGTTTTGTAGATTGCACTCTATTGTGTTAAGATAATTTTCTCCTAAGTGTGAAAGATGCTAGTCAATTTTGGCCATGCTTTTCAAATATGTGTTTCATGACAAGTGTGAAAAAGTGTAGCCGCTTTTGATCTTTAAACCAATATATGTTTTTTGAGCATGTGAAGCTTCATGTAAATTTCATCCACATGTCATCTATCACCTCCATCTTTTTAGTTTTGACCCTACAAATAGGCATGGAGGAGGAGGGGTAAGACATCTACTTCTCTCCAAATTCAAGCATTGAAAGTTTTTTAGAGAGGCATTTGTGTCAATCATCTTAGTTTGGGAGAGCTTTCAGACGACATTCTACGATGTTGACGGGGATTACTTCGCCTACACGGATTGGATCTGGAGTAGATTTGGGCAAGGATTCAAACAGACATCTTGGAGAGGATTTATGTAATATGGCTCGTCCGCCACTGTCGGTAACCTGCAATTTTCTTGCTACTGTTTATTGTGAAATATTCTGTGGTACGAAATTAATGAAGATCCGTTGTGGATCGAGGAGGGTAATTCTTGTAATTGCCTATTATTTTCATACATTTTTAGTAGCAGTTTTTCGGTCTGGACTCTGATCGTCCCGTGGTTTTCACCCTGTTAGGTTTCCACATTAAATCTTTATGTCACTTTTCTTGCTGTTATTTTGTGCTGTGTTTTGGTTGTATATCAGCATACTGTTAAATGGTCGTGTAGGTACTAGCCCAAATTAATTTCCAAGTGCTCTAGTCAGACTTGTGTGCTCCTAGCTCAAGAAGTGGTTTCAGAGCCATGTTCATTATCAGAGCAATTATCGGGCTGACCTATCTGAGATTTGAGACGAGCCGATTGAATATTTCGGGTTAGTGATTGAGTATGATAGGTGATAACCATTGGCCCTCTCTCTATTCTCTTTGATTACTTTCTTTGGAATAGTCAGCAAAAAAATCGAGGTCAGTCCGATTAGTGATAGAGCACGATGGAGTCTACTTCAGGTTCAGGTTTCAAACAAATGGTTGAATTGAACGACTGCTATCAGTGACACTTACTGATGGATGATCTTATCTATGTGAAGGGATGACATGCTCCTATCTTTGAGAAGATGCCTAAAGACATAGATCTAAATAAGTGGGAGGTGGAACACTATATGCTATGTGGATTAATTAGACGGTTTGTAGAGTCGAATGTCTATAATTATGTTTTGAGTATCATTAATGTGAAGATCCTTTGGAAGATCTTGAAAACCTTGTATGTCAAGAGTACTGACATTAACAAGCTATATCTACTGAAGAAGCTTAGAGAGTTCATGTATAGAGATGACTTACCTATCTTGGATCATGTGAACGAGTTCTAAGGTATTATTGATCAACTTACTGCTATGAAGGTAACCTTTGAGGATGAGGTCAATGCACTGTGACTGCAGAAGTCTCTTTCAGATTCTTGAGAGATGGTTAGAGTTTCTCTAATCAACTCCTCTCTTGGAGGCATCATTACTATGAAGATTGTCAAGAGCTACATCCTAAATGAAGAAGTGAGAATGAAGTCTCAAGGGATATCAGACTCTTTTTCATGAGCTGATATCCTCTTTACTGAGCCTAGAGGGGGAGGCAAGAACAAGAGTATAGGAAGGAATAGTGAGAGAAGCCTAAGTAGAGGAAAGTCTAGGTCTCGCTTCCAGAATGTGGAATATCACTACTATCACAAGAAATGCCATATTCAGAAATTTTGTTACGCTTGGAAGAATGATCAGAAGAAGGAGAGAGAGTCCTCAAATGAGAAGACAAACACACATACAGTGACCATCGTTTCTATAGAGGCGGACGATGTCATCATTGTAGGAGATGACGTTACTGATGCACTCTCGTGTGATGATTGGAGCTGGATTGTTGATTCAGGTTCCTTTGCACTTGTCTTCTACAATAGAGAGTTGTTTGTCGCATACATGACTCATGACTGTGAAATTTTTAGAATGGGCAACAGTGACACGTCTAAAGTCAGCGGGAGGGGAGACATGCACCTGAAGACAAACATAAGAGGTTTGCTAATTCTTAAGGATATGCGTCACTTATTAGACATCTGCTCCAACCTATTTCAGTTGTGAAGCTAGGTGATGAGGGACACTTGAGTGTATTTGGTGGAGATTTTTAGATGTTAATCAAGAGATCGCTAGTAGTAGTCATAGGTTATAAAGATATTGGTTTATACTACATGGAGGGGAGGTCTGAAGTTGCACAAACCAATACTATCAGAAATGGTGTATCCACATCTCTATGACATGGGAGGCTGAGTCACATTTGCTAGAAGGGTCTGAGATGTTTCGCCAAAAAGAAGATTATATCTGATCTATCTATGGATCAGTTGGAGAGATGTGATGATTGCATGACTGGGAAACATAATAGAGTATCATTCCAAAGGCACACCTCAAGAAGATCTGAGCCGCTGGAGCTCATGCACATTGATGTCTGCGGGCTTCTGAAGGTTTAGATAAGAGGACGAGCATCTTACTTTGTGACGTTCATCGATGATCATTCAAAAAAACTTTGAGTCTACGTTATTAAGATCAAAGTTGAGGTCCTCAACACTTTTATTAGATTTCGTGCTGAAGAGGAAAGACAGTCTGTGAGAAAGCTAAAGTGTATTAGGTCCGACAATGAGGGAGAGTATATTGGTCCATTTGATGAGTACTATAGAGAGCAAAGGATCAAACATGAAAAGACTATATCCAAGACACAACAGCTGAGTAGCGTAGCTGAAAGAATGAATAGGACCTAGAGAGGTTGAGGTGCATGTTATCTGAGTCAAAACTACTTGACATGTTTTGGGGTGATGCTTTATACATAGCTGCACATGTCATCAACCTCTCTCCTAGCTATGCACTACAGAAGGATATTCCTGATAGGATTTGGTACGGGAAGGACCCTTCATATAATCACCTAAGGGTCTTTGGTTGCAGAGCCTTTATGTTCTTCCCTCAAGAAGAAAGATCAAAGTTAGATTCAAAGACGCAATAGTGCGTTTTTCTGGGATATGGTCGCAACGATGAATTTGGCTATAGGTTCTTTGATCCAGTTGAGAAGAAAACTTGTACGCAGTCGTGATGCTATATTTTGCAAAGATCAGACTATGGTTGATCCTGAGAAGACTGAGAAGGTTGATTCTTGCACTAATGCAGAGTCTCCTATGATTGGAGGTGACGATACTAAGGAGTGCACAGAGCCTGAGCCGATACAGGACACTAAGCCACTTCCAGATCATGATGACGCTATTGATGGAAAGCCTACGGAGGACATCACTGATGATGTGCCTAAACCAACAACTGAGTTCACTCTACGGAGGTCTGGTAGAGTCATACACCCATCTTTGAGATACTTCACTATTGAGTATATTCTGTTGACTGATGTAGGGGAGCCCAAGTGCTTTGATGAGGCAGTGCAAAGCTTATAGAAGAAAGCATGGATAGTTACTATGCAGGATGAGATGCAGTCTCTGCATGAGAATCACACTTATGATTTGGTGAGATTGCCTAAGAGCAAGAAGGATTTAACGAATCGATGGATTTTTAGAGTAAAGCAGGGAGACCTCTCGACACCGCTCAGATATAAGGCCAAATTAGTGGTGAAGAGTTTTAGTCAAAAACATGGAGTTGATTTTGATGAAATATTCTCTCCTATTGTGAAGACGTCATCTATCAGGGCAGTTCTTTGCCTCGCTGCGAGGCTAGTCCTGGAGATCGAGTAGATGGATGTTAAGACCGTCTTTCTGCATGATGATCTTGAGGAGGAGCGTTATATGGAGTAACCCGAAGGCTTTGAGGTCAAAGGGAAGAAAAGTCAGGTATGTCGCTTGAAGAAGTGTTTATATGGCCTGAAGCAGGCCCCGCGACAATAGTATAAGAAGTTCGATGCTTTATGGGGGAGATCGATTTTAGGAGGACCACCTTTGATCACTGCGTGTTTATAAAGCAGTATGTTACAGAAGATTTCATCATCTTACTTCTCTAAGTTGACGACTTGCTGATAGTTGGCAGGAGCACTTCTCGCATTGCCGAACTAAAGCGACAGTTGAGCTCCACATTTGCGATGAAGGATTTGAGAGCTGTGAAGATCATCATAGGGATGCATATTCAGAGAATTAGATACTCCAAGTTACATTGGTTATCACAAGAGAGATAAATTTGGAAGGTGTTGCAGAGATTCAGTATGGATTGGGCGAAGAAGGTGAGCATGCCTCTTGCAGCTCACTTCAGACTTACAACAGACCAATGCACAAGCACACCTGAGGAAAAAAAAGAGATGCAGAAGGTCCCCCATGCTTCTGCAATTGGAAGTTTTATGTATGCGATGATGTGTACCCCCCTGATATAACACACGATATTGGGACTGTTAGTAGATTTCTCTCTAATCTGGAAGAGAACATTAGAGCGCAGTGAATTGGATTCTAAGGTACCTACATGAGAGGCTAGACTTGATGTTAAAGTTCAGAGTTAGTGAGCCAGAGCTACTGGGCTATACTGATGCTGATATGGCTGGAGATTTGGACTTGAGAAGATTGACTTCTGAGTACCTGATCATGTTTGCAGGGAGAGCTGTGTCGTGGTAGTCTAGACTACAGTAGTGCGTCACACTATCTACTACGGAAAAAAAGTTTATTGCAGTCATTGAGACAGAGAAATGCCTTTTTGAATGAAACATTTCATCAAGGAGTTGTGTTTCACTCAAGAGCGCTTCACACTTTTATGCGACAGTCAGAGTGCAATTCATTTGGAGAAAAACTCCACCTTCCACTCGAGGTCCAAACATATTGTCACGCTGCATCATTGGATACATAATACTTTAGAGAAGAGAGAGCTAGATTTGTAGAATATATGTGCACACGGATGACAATGAAGCAAATATGCTTACGAAGACCATGTCGAGAGGGAAGTTCGAGCACTGCGTGAGGATTGTCGGCATGACGGTTACCTCCACATAAAGGTAAAATGGGATAAAAGTTGTTGGGTACAATTACCGTTCTTTGTGAAGAAAACTGTTGTGTTTGAGTTTCATTAACTCGAATTTGGTGTTGCTGACCGAATGTGGAGACATGTTGATGGAGGATCTGATGGGAGACAAATTGGATACTTGGGGGAAGATTGTCAGAATGATAGATTTTTTTCACTTAGTCGAAAAGTAGGAGATTTGTTAAGATAAGTTTCTCTTAAGTATGAAAGAGGCTAGACAACTTTGACAATACTTTTCAAGCACCTGTTTCATGATAAATGTGAAAAAGAGTAGTTGTTTTTGACCTTTAAACTAACATGTGTTTTTTTGATAAAGAGAAGCTTCATTCACATGTCATTTATCGCCTCTACCTCCTTAGTTTTGATCTTATAAATAAGCATGAAGGAGGAGTAAGACACCTACTTCTCTCCAAACTCAAGTATTAGAAGATTTCTAGAGAGACCTTTATGACAACCGCCTTAGTTTGGTAGAGCTTTCGGACAACGTTCTATGACTTTGACGAGCAATATTTCGACTACACAGATTGGATCTGGAGCAGATTTAGGCAAGAATTCGAAGAGACATCTTGGAGAGGATTTGTGTGATTCGTCTTGTCTGCCACTGCCGGTAACTTGCAATTTTCTTGCTACTATTTATTGTGAAATATTGTGTTGTGCGAAGTTAGTGAAGATCATGTGTGGATCGAAGAGAAATTTTTTTGTAATTGCAAATTATTTTCATACATTTTTAGTGACAGCTTTCTTGGTTGAACTCCAATCGTCCCGTGGTTTTCACCCTATTCGGTTTCCACGTTAAATCTTCGTGTCACTTTTCTTGCTGTTATTTTGTGCTATTTTTTTGTTGTGTATCGGCACACTGCTATGCGGTTGTGCAAATACTTACTCGAACTAATTTACAGGTGCTCTGATCGGACTTGTGTGCTCTCTAGCCCACCATATTGTTGCGGGTCACAACGACATACGGGCTATGAGTGGATTTGGTTGTGTACGCCCGTTATAAATAAATTGTGATAATAGATAATTAGATATTGAAGCAAATAACAATCTCTATTAGCAGAAGGCGATTTGCACCATCACAATCACCAAAATCTAATACAAAGAGAGAAATTAAACGATCCAATGATGACGAAATGCGTGAAGCCCAAAAGATGAGATTTTCATGATGTATGAATATGTAGAAGGAACTCTCCTAAGCAAAGCTATGAACTTTGGCTTCGTGCATCAACGGTTCCACTTATATATATTGCGACCATGATGTTCCACTCCAAAGAAGGCTTCCATCTTTACTTTAATTCTTGGTGGAGCTTTGAAGCCGATAAAAGGCCTTGAGAGAACTAAAAGAGATGACCTTGGGTGGTACATAGGATTGCAACAGAGATTTGATTTGGTTTTTAAGCAAAACAATAAACCAAATCAATTCTGCGTGGTTCCAAAATTTTGGAACTGAACTGAACCATGCAAATCATTGGAACCAAACGGTTCAGTTAGTTTTTGGTAGCTAAAAAAATATGAATATATTAGCGTGAGACATGATTTGCGGCCTGCATGACTTGCGTAAGAAACATAAATTGCCACGATTTCATAAGAAGAGAAGCATGACCAATTAATAACTTAATGTAACACAAATAAATTTATATTAAACTACTAAAGTGATGCCCAAATAAATTAAAAATTATATGATACTAATTTACTAATAATAATGTAAGTACTAGTACAATTTGGTTTTATTCAACTTGATTCGGTTTGACATTCAAAATCATGAACCGGACCAAATCATGTGGTTTTTCAAAAATGGAACCGTGACCAAGCCGCAGTCTACTAAGGCTCTGTTTGGCGCAGCTGCAGCGACTGCAGAAACACTGGTGAGAAACAGTGGTGGAATAATCAGCTGTTTTGCAGAGTGGTACCAGAATCTGTTAAATTGTTTGGATGAACAGCTTTTGCAGAGCTGTTTCAAACAGAGAAGCTGTTTAATCTGTTTGGCAGAACAGCTGTGCGGTGCACAGTTCAATTTTTTGGTACTTAAACGCAATAAACAATAACATAAAAAGTACAATTTAACTTATTGCATGATGAGTGTCCATTAACAAAATTGAAAAAAAACAATTGTTTTCAAAAGGTTTATTTCGGTCGTGAAAATCATAAACGTGCTCTGCCATGATGATGAAACATATCCCTCGATCATCGATCGTTAAATGCATATAAAAAATAAATGTAATTACCGATCTTTTTAAAATACGTTTATAAATGTAAACGTCATTATGTTGTATACCTGTGATACTCCGTGAGTTGATCTGCAATGTAGTCTCTAATATTAGTCATTTCTGCAGCTCTCGTTCCCTCAAACGAGCTTGGTGTTATGTTCGGATTTGAATCGATAGTTCTCGGACGATTGTTTGGTCGCAACTCATATGCCTCTGGATGAATAAAGATTTCGTTTCCGTCAAATACATCAAACTCTGGATCATCCCTCGACGGATGTCTTCTAATAAAGTTGTGGAGCGACATCGTAACGACCACAACAACACACTGCTTTGAGAATTCAAAATGAGGCATTTTGCTTAGTATGGGCCACTTTTTCTTCCATACGCCAAAGTTTCTCTCGATGACACTACGCAGCGATGAGCGTGTTTTTATTGAATATTTCGCATCGTCCTTCAATTGGCCTATTTCCCCGGGCAAAGTTCGGCAAGTGATATCTCGTTTCCGGAAATGGTTTCAGGAGCCCCTTTTCCAACGGATAACCAGCATCAACGAGATAATATTTACCTTCAATTGTAAGAAAGAGTTAAACATTTGAAGATTTGATCAATAAAACAACATATCGTAAAAGCTCGTGCTACATACCTTCTGGTGGAAATGGAAATTTACTTTGCGGATCCCGTACTGCACGATGATATATGCGCGTGTCATGTGCAGACTCCTCCCATCCAGGTACAACGTGTAAAGGCTCCGCTCAAAGTATTCTACGAATACCTCATCTATGTATGGAATGGGTATTTATAGTACTTCCAACGTAGAGCCTAACCCTAGAATGACACGAACCCGTAACCTATACCGAGTCGGGCTAACACGCGTGCGGACATATAATTAAATATCTAACAATTTCCTCCTATGTCCGCCGTGTACCCAGACTTCGGATAGAGGGTGGTTTGTGCAAAGTTCAACCAAACGTGAATCATACACAACCGTGTCCTGCATATGTTCCAAACAAGATTAGACTTGAACACAAAATTAGTATGCACGGCTAAGTAAAACAAAAACTCAGCTGCAACACAGAAATAGTCTCAGGTACAACAAGACACAGACCCTATACGTCTGGTGTCACAAATCAACAGAGAGCTATATAAAGTCCAAACAAACAGTGCAAAGGTAGAAGAGCTAAACAATGCTCTGAACAGAAGTAGCAAAAGATAAACTCATAACACTCTAAATCTCATCATCCAAAAGATCATCCTGATCAGGATTCTAGTCAACCAGTGCTCCCCCTATCCCAACAGCTCCTGTAATTTCAACAGAGAATTTCATTTCAGAATGAGTTCTATCCTTTACAAATTTGCAAATATCTAGTTCTACAAAAAGAACTTAGTATTAATCATTTTAATTTAGCTGGGAGGACACGTTCACAGAGTATTATAGTTTTACCTTAGAACCTGATATCTGTTTCAACCGAAACGATTTCAGACTTCTGGACACCGCAGCTATATCTGTGATCCTATATGGAATGTCACGGTTACTGCCTTTCTAAAGTCAATTAGAACTCATCAAGTTTGGAATGGAACCAATCTCCAGAAGAAGAGACAAGACCAAGTCAGATTGTGTTATCAAGTTTGGAATAACACTCTCCTCCAAGGCAAAAGCCGAATCCAGGTGAAGTTGTTAGCATCAAGTTTGGAATGAAACAACTTACCAGATCCGAACTCAGCAACCAAGAGCATCAACGGAGCACAACATGCTTGCTTTGACAAAGGAAATCGTAATAATCAAAACGTTCGGACAAAGGCTGAACTAAATCGCCTGAAGCTGAACTAAGGCCGAACTAAATCGCCTTTAGTCCCATTTTCCCCACTGTTTTGATTAGTCGGTCTTTAGGCATTCCTTTCGTCAATGGATCAGCCAGGTTATCCTTTGAACGCACATCAATCAAAGTGATAATTCCTTGTTCTTTCAGATAATTCAGTAAAGCATGTCTCAGTCGTACATGCCTCCTCTTAGTATTATAGAGGGCATTCTTAACGAATTGAACCGCTGCTTGATTATCATAATACAAGCTCAACGAGTTGACTTGTAGCTTAGACAAGGGAATGTCTAGAATCAAGTTCCTGATCCAATCTGCCTCTTCGCCGGTCAAGGCTAAGGCAAACAACTCGGCTTCCATAGATGGCAATGCTATACAGGTCTGTCTTTTGGATTTCCAAGTTATAGCAGCTCCTCCCAAGGTGAATATATATCCACTGGTGGACTTGTTGTTCCCGGCTTCTGAACACCACGAGGCATCAGAATGTCCTTCCACAGTAGGTGGGTAACTAGTATAGCACAGAGCATGATCTTTAGTACCTCTCAGGTATCTTAACAGCCTGTCTAGGGCTTCCCAATGCTCTTTGCCTGGATTACTGGTAAAACAGATCAGCATGCTAACCGAAAAAGCAGTGTCTGGTCTAGTACAACTTGTGGCGTACATGAGACTACCAATTATTTTGGAATATTTAACTTGATCAATGCTGGTCTCTTCATTAGGACTCAACTTGACACTATGATCAAATGGTGTCTCAGCCGGCCTACAGTTATCATATCCCCAGGTAGAAAGAAGTTGCTCAATATAGTGAGCCTGACTAAGAGTAACTCGACCCTTGTCAACTCTGACCTTCATACCTAACAGGGTATCTACAGGACCGAGGTCCTTCATGTCAAAAGCTTCTGCCAGAGTGGATTTAATATCCCTAACTACAGTAAGATTAGACCCCAAAATCAACATGTCATCTACATATAGGCATATGATGACTGTCTGATTCGACAGAGAGCGGTGATAAAGGCATTTATCTGAGAGACTGGACTGAAATCCGAGGCTATTTACCACCTGATCAAACTTCATGTGCCACATCTTAGGCGCTTGCTTAAGCCCATAGATTGATTTATCCAGTTTGCACACTTTATCTTTTTGATCTTCCTGCACATAACCTTCAGGTTGTGCCATGTAGATCTCTTCATCAAGCTCTCCATTTAAGAAAGCTGTCTTCACATCCATCTGATGAACTATAAAGTTCTCGATAGATGCTAAGGCTAGAAGAATCCTGATAGTCGATAGGTGACACACAGGTGAATAAACATCAAAATAGTCTATTCCCCCTGTTGTTTATAACCTTTAGCTACGATACGCGCTTTATACCTGGCTATTGACCCATCACTATGAAGTTTTTTCTTCAACACCCACTTGCATCCTAGGAGTTTAGCGCCTTTCGGCAAGTCAACTAGATGCCAAGTATTGTTATGTAGCAGCGAGTCCATCTCATCATCAATGGCTTCTGCCCACATTAAAGAATCTCTAAATCTCATTGCTTCCTGTTAGGAGAATGGATCATCCTCTAAGTGTTAGGTGATGAAATTCTCACCAAAGTTCTTAGGGATCCTCACTCTTGTAGATGCTCTAAGTGGAATAGGTTCCACCTCTAACAGTTGAGGAGCAGTGCCAGAGGGGCCAGCTTCAGGTTCTACGATAGATTCTGAAATCATATCATTAGACCCAGAGACAGATAAACCATGATCCTTGACAAATTTATCTTCAAAGAATATAGCATCTCTAGACTCTATCACGGTATTCGTGGATAGATCGAGAAATCTGTCTGATGCACTATCTTCTGCACTACCTAGATAGACACACGTCGTTGTTCTAGGTCCCACCTTAAGCCTTTTAAGGTCTTGTATATGCATATAGGCAATACAACCCCAAGTCTTTAGAGTATCGTATCTACAAGGATGACCGTGCCATAGCTCATACGGGGTAGACGTGAGCTGAGAATGAGGCACTCTATTCAGAATGTGATTTGCAGCACGAACTGCTTCTCCCCAAAAGGAATTAGGCATGCCAGCTGTTAGGAGCATAGAGTTTAACATCTCTGTTAAAGTTCTATTCTTACGCTTGGCAACACCATTCGACTGGGGTGAGTAAGGAGCTATTGTTTCAAGAATTACTCCCTCAGAGGCACAAAATTCCTTGAACCCAGTAACAGTGTATTCTCCTCCTCGATCACTTCTAAATCTCTTAATTTTCAGATTTAACTGATTTTCCACACGAGACTTGAAAGTCTTAAACGTCTCAAAGGCTTCGTCTTTCGATTTTAATAGATATACATGACAAAATCTTGAAAAATCATCTATGAACGTAATCAGATACTTCCTTCCCCCTCTAGTGACGTGACTACGAAAATCACTGAGGTCTGAATGTATCAACTCAAGAAGTTTTGTGCTCCTGGAAACCGATCTAAAAGGTTTTCTAGTGATTTTGGTCTGAGCACACACCTCGCACTTGTCAAATCGAATCGACAGATCTAAGGGGATTTTATGACTCTTAGCTAACTCTAGCATTTTCCTATAGTTTACATGTCCAAGTCTGTTGTGTAACAACTTAGGATCAATAAGGTTCGAACTAATATGGTGAATGCTATCATTGTTTAAGCTAAGTCTATACATTCCGTTGATCAGGTACGCACACCCAAAATAATGTGAATTGACCATTAGGGTCATTCTACCATTTTGAGTTGTGAAGGTCATCCCAGCCTTATCGAATAGACTAATGGAAATCAAGTTCTTGGTTAAGTTTGGAACTACTTTTACATTATGCAAAAATAAAGTTTTACCTGATGAGAGGACCAGCTCGGCTGTCCCTGCATGGGTCACCTCGGTCTCTCCTCCGTTGCAGTTCTCCACCTTTTCCCAGACCGCCTTAACCTCAGCCAGTAATCCTCTGTCATTCGTCACATGACAGGTAGCACTGCTATCAAGCCACCACTCAGAGGACGAGCTGCGGTGACTGCTTCCGACCATAGCTACGAAGGACCTGGGATCGGAGGCATCAACCAGCATTTTCGCCACGTTTTGTGGGGCATCCTCCCTTTTCTTCTTCGGAGCCTTACAATCAGCCGCCCAGTGTCCCCACTTGCCGCAGTTGTGGCACTTGCCCCTCTTCTTTTTGAAAGAGGGCTTTTTAGGCGCCAACTGTGCAGAAGCTTCACCTTTGGGTGCTGGTGGCTTCCTACGAGGCTTACTGAGTCGAGAAACGAAGTTGACAGCCTGTGAGGGCTGACCAACTTGTTCCATGCTCTTGCCAGCAATGTTTTGATCCTCGATATGAATGAACCTTTTGAGTTCATCCAATGCGATCTTTTCCTTCAGTCTGTGCATTTCAGTCTTGAAGGTCAACCACTCAGGAGGTAGCTTGCTAAGAATAAGACATACAAAGAGATTATCAGAGATGTCAGACTTATCGTCCGCCAACTTGAGACGCAGACTCTCCAGTTCAATTATTTGTGAGGTGATTGACGAGTTCAAATTAAATTTTAAAGTAAAGAGCCTCTCCCCAAGGAGAGTCCTTGACAACCCCTCTTCCTTCTGGAAGTGCGCATTCAAGCGATCCCAAATTTCCTTTGCAGTCTTATGACTGCTGTAGGTCAGGGCGAGCCTAGGGTTCAGTGAATTTAGGAGGTAGTCCCTGTAGAAGTCTTCGTCCTTTCTCCACTGTAACTCATTCACGTCCTCTTCGGTAGTGGCAAAGTCACTTAGGACCGTGTAGAAAATCTCACGTTCCTTCATACCAAGTTGGACGTGCAGCTTCCAAGCGTGGAACTCGGAGAGGTCGAATGACTGAAGCTTGACGATGTTGCAGGAGGTAACCTTCGACATCTCGCTAAAGCTAGAACAGTAAAAACCAGAAAGAAGTCACCTGATCCGCGCAAAGATAATGACATCCCCTTCCTGAATTTGACCAAAGGAACAACAATGACTGGCCAAAGATTCCCCCTCCTTCTTAGTTGGATACAGGGAAGACTAACAGAATAGAGTTTTTCTTCTTCTCTGTGATCTGTTTCAGGAGAGCAAAGGCCAGAGAAGGCAGAGAAACTAAATCTGAATCTGGATCTGGAAAATCAAATCTGGAAAAAATAAATAAATCTCCAAAAACTCAAAAACTGGGAAATCAGATCAGCGGAACTATTCCTCTTCCCGATCAACAACTGCAGATGAAAACTGTAGATGTTCACGATCAGATCCACAGGAACCCGACGGTGCATAGAAAATCGCGAACAGGACACGGGATCTGCGTCGGCGATAACGAGAAGCACCGGATCTGCAACACCTTCCTCCTTCCAGATCTAGATTTCTCAGATCTTGCAGGAGCTGCGGCCGCGAAAACGCACAGCGGCTCGTCTCTAGCAGATGTCGGGGAGAGGTGCACAGGGACGACACCAGCTTGGATCCGCGAACAGGAACAGCGAAGCGGCGGGATGAGCGGCCTTGCGACGGGAGATTCACAAAGATCCAACGAACACGAGCGGCCGACTGCCTTTTGGATCGGAGGAAGCGAACGGCGGAATCGTGAGGATTGATCGGGAACGGGAGCAGAGAGAACCCTAACCGTTACTTTGAGAATGTAAAGGCTCTGCTTAAAGTATTCTACGAATACCTCATCTATGTATGGAATGGGTATTTATAGTACTTCCAGCGTAGAGCCTAACCCTAGAATGACACGAACCCGTAACCTATACCGAGTCGGGCTAACACGCGTGCAGACATATAATTAAATATTTAACACAACGTATGTAAAACATATATTGAAGTCGCAGACGGCCATTACGTTTTGAGTCGTGCTACCATGACGACCAATATAGGGAACTTGATTTTCAACAGATATCCGAGCATCAACATGTGTACCGTCAATTGCACCGATATAATCTTTAAAAAATGGCATATATCTATCATCATTTTGTATTTGCGATGGTATTGTGTGGAATTGGGGATCAATCGGAGCAATGTTATGCATGGACAAACTTGTCAGAGCTTCTAGGCTGATCATAAACAACCGACTCAAAGTTTCTGTTGAATGTTGGAATCTTTCACCTGATTTTCGGAATGTTTCATTGTGGCCCAATATATAAATTGTTATTGCCAAAATCTCAGTGGCCTGTGTCCTTTGTGTTCCTCTTAAACCGTGCTGTTGTTCCAACAAGGCTAGCAAGTAAAAAAAATGACCTTAGTCATTCAGAACATATTGTGAAAACGTCCGGGATGTCCTTCAAATAATTCCCGGAGCCATTTGTGTCAAGTTTGAGCTGATGTCATGCACGGTGTTTTGTCACAAAACAAACTGACATAATCACTAATTAAACATGCACTGGTGGCAATGAGTTTCACATATGCGGCGCAATCTTGTTGACGAGTTGCACAATATTTCAATACCAACTCTTCATCATCATTTATGTTAAATTCTTCATCATCATTTATGCTTGACATTATAGTGACCTATAAATATAACACAACAGTCATTATAACAATATAACAAATAGTAAGAGATATCATTAGACAAAACATATACTAAAACAAAATATCAGTGTCACATAAATCACTGCATAAAATAAGCTTCTAACAATAAAGAAGTTCCACATAGAAAATCCAAAACTAAGAGATATCATATATGTGAATTCATGTAGTGGGTCTTCAGCCATTCCACCCATCTTTCCTCTGGGATACTCAAGAATGTCACTCGATTCACTGGTGTTTGAAAATGAACCGTCGCAAAATGATACAACAACCGGTCTTCAAAGATTTCTGGGTACTTCTCGAGTTCCTGAATCGCTTCTCGCAGTAGATATATAATAGGAGGAATAATTGGTGCTGTAACGCGCTGCATTATTGCTTCTGAGGAGGAAAATAACTTCTCTACATGTGCCAGCATAACCTGTTTGGTCCCCATTTCATGTCTCTTCCCCTTTCGTTTTCTTTTTGAAGCTGCGCCACTGTGGGAACTCTGTCAAGATGTAGCCGAGTTAAGATCCTCATTTGCAAATGTCTGTGAATTATTGGTCTCATTGATTTGATCATCAGGTTCTTCAGATAGCGTTTCAGCCTGCGAAAAAATTCCAGGAAGTTCTCAAGAAGAAGGCATCCACACATTTTCTCCTGTCGCAACAACCAAACTAAACATTTTGTCTAGTTTTTCCTCAAGCTCGGGCGCTATTCCACCAAAACGGAATTTCTTCGCATTTGGAATCATCTACAAATTAAAAGAAGTATGATCAATAAATGCACATCCTAATGAATTCTTCATTATTATTATAATACATTTATATTTAAAAAAACTAACCTCAATACGTTCTTTCCACCAATCATCAGACGCGTTAATTGTCCGTTTAGTTGGATTCCAACCAAGACCGGTCTCCCCTCTTTTGAGTTCATGCCATAATTTCCAATCACGTTTCAGTTGATCCCATTTGTTTTTCATTTGTGCCCGACTGTACTCCAAGCCCGTGCGATCCTTGAAGTTCTTCACCAAATTGCCCCAACCTTCTTTATTGAAATGGGTGGTAGTTCTATTCCCTAAATCTATCTCTCGACTACAAAGATCACAAAAAAGCAGAACATGCGATGTCTCCCAATTTGCACAAATTTCACCTTCCTTTGATTTACCCATCTAAGAGAAAAATTTATATTAAAACACACACGAACACAATTCAAACACACACGAACACAATTCAAACACACACACACACAAGCCCATTCATACACACACAAACACACACACACACACACACACACAATTCAAACATACACACACAATTCAAAAAATACACACACACACACAATTTAAAAAAATCCACACACACACACACACAATCCACACACACACAAGCCCATTCATACACACACAAACACACATACACACAATTCAAAAATACACACACACACACACAATCCACACACACACAAGCCCATTCATACACACACAAACACACAATTCAAACATACACACACAATTCAAAAAAAAATACACACACCCGCACACAATTCAAAAAAAGACACACACACACACACACAATTCACACACACACACAAGGCCATTTACACACACAAACACACACACACACATAAACACACACACACAAACAAACACAATTCAAACACACACACACAAGCCCATTCACACACACACACACACACATACACACATACACACACAATTCAAACATACACACACAATTCAAAAAAAAAAATACACACACACAATCCACACACACACAAGCCCATTCATACACACACAAACACACACACGCACAATTCAAACATACACACGCAATTCAAAAAAAAATACACACACACACACAATTCAAAAAAATACACACACACACACACACACACAATCCACACACACACAAGCCCATTCATACACACACGAACACACACACACACAATTCAAACATACACACACAATTCAAAATACACACACACACACACACACACACACAATTCAAAAAAAGACACACACACACACACAATTCACACACACACACACAAGGCCATTCATACACACACACACACACACAAGGCCATTCACACACACACACACACACACACACACACACACACACACACACACACACACACACACACACACACACACACACAAACACACACACAAAAACACACACACAAAAACATTCAAACATACACACACACAAAAAATTTAAAAACACACACACACACACAAGGCCATTAATACACACACACACACACACAATTCATACACACACATACACAAACACACACACACACACACACACACACACAAGCCCATTCATACACACACAAACACACATACACATACACAATTCAAAAAAGACACACACACACACACACACACACACAAAATTCACACACACACACACATGGTCATTCAGACACACACACACACACACACACACACAAACACACACACGCAACCACACACACACACATTCAAACATACACACACACACAAAATTCAAAAAAATACACACACACAAGGCCATTCATACACACACAAACACACACATACACACACACACAATTCAAAAAAAGACACACACACACACAAGGCCATTCAGACACACACACACACACACACACACACACATTCAAACATACACACACACACACACACACACACACACACAAGGCCATTCACACACACACACACACACACACACACACACAAGGCCATTCACACACACACACACACACACACACACAATTCAAAAAAATACACACACACAAGCCCATTCATACATACACAAACACACACACACACACAATTCAAACATGCACACACACACAATTCAAAAAAAGACACACACACACACACACACACACACACACACAATTCACACACACACACACACATCACCATTCATACACACATTCCCATTCATACAAACACACACACACAAACACACAAACATGCCCATTAACACCCTAAACACACACACACACACACAAACACAAACACAAATTTATAGAAACAATGGATGTATAATCACTATAATTACCAGAATTTGTGCTAGTATTAGAGTTCTACTACAAATAAAAATGGATAATTACATATAGGATAGAAATGTACCTTAAAAAATCACAAATGGTATGACCGAAAGTATAAAGAAGAAACCAAGATCTATGTAGTTCCCCTGAAATGAAATCCTGAAACAAAATCAAGCAAAATAAAGGCTAAGCATTGGAATCAGGAACAAAAATGAAAGAGAAGAAATGAAGACAGATTTGCCATGATCTGGAAGATGACCGGCAAGGAAGGAGAGGGTCGGCCATGGCAGAAGAGGGCGTTCAGAGGAGGAAGACAAGAGGGCTACTCGACGGGGTGGAGGCGAGCTCGGCGACGGCGTCAACAAAACAGAGCAGGCTAGCCAGAAATCGGGAAGCAGTAATCAGGAAACGGCCTTACCTGTGCTGGAAGAGAAGAGGGTATTCGACGGCTTGGAGGCGAGATTGACGTGGAAGCGAGCAGAAATCGGAGCAGTCTTTGTCGAGGAAGATGAATCGGGAAGCAGGAAGAATCACCGTCGCCCTAACTTTTCTGCTGGATGATGAATCGCGCAGCTTCCGTGATTCCAGAGTCGTTAAAATTTTTCACGACTCTGGAACGCCCTAAAATCACGATTACGTAGCGGGGGCGACTCCAATCGTGGGCGTTAAATTTTTGTTTGGCGCGGCTTATTGAAAAACAGCAGCACACTGCTGTTGAAACGCTGTGTCAAACAGAGCCTAAAGCTGAACTGAACCGTGCAGTTTGGTTTGGCTAGGAGGTTTGGTTGGTTCCGCCTTACACCCCTAGTGGCACACATAACTTTAGGTGACCAAAAAAATTATATGACTAGATAATGAATTTATATTTATAGGTAGATTTTCACATACAATTTAACCGCTTAGGTGGTCAACCGTAGTCGTGTACAAAAAGATCGGGGTCCAATGGGCCGGCCCGAAAATAGCCTGTCTAGGCCCGACCTGGGAAAAGCTTGTCCCGGGCCTAGGTCGGGATCAGGGCCTAGGGCCCAAGTATGGGGGAAATGCTCGACCCGATACCTGCCTCGGGCCGGGCCGGGTCTGGCAAAGCCCGATTTTCGAGACGACCCTGGCCCGGACCCAGGAGACATCCCGGCCCAGTGTAACGACCCTAGCCGATCCAACGTGGCAGTGCCACGGCTCCGCTCTAGGCGTCGCTACCGGGCTGCAGCCCGGTAGCGACGCCTAGAGCGGAGCCGTGGCACTGCCACGTTGGATCGGCTAGGGTCGTTACAATAAAAAGTGCACTTGCTGATATCCTCCAGGGTAGTTGAGATTGCCGAACATCAGCCTTGTGAGGTAGTTATTTTTCTTTTCTGTACGGACATGCAGCTCACCAGGGGATTTGTGTCAGGATGTTGACACCCACTGGTGGCTTACTTGCTATGCTAGATATGAACTAAAGCTGCTATTTGTTTGCCTCGTATGGCCTTTTACTTGTTTTCGGGGAAGGATTTATGTTAGGATTGCATGTTAGGTATTTTAAAATCTAATCATTACTATATGTAGCTCATATTCATCATGTTTATATAAAATAAAACTAAAACATTTCTTTTTTCCTTAAGCGTATAAGACTACTTCCTTTACTATATACTATACTAACCTTAGAGTCGAGCATTCTATAAGTCGTCCCCCGGGGACACTTATGCTCATTTAGGATGTCAATTTAACTCAAATCAAGTATTTTTCGCTGCGAACAAATATATATATATATTTTTAAAACCGTGGACTAGCTGATCCACTGAGCCGAGGGATACGGCCTTAAAATATAAATGATTTTTCCAAGCTAATAAACTTATGATTTTGCATAAAAGAGGTAGGTAGTGTTTCGCCTGAGCGTCGGCAGTTATCCCCTGCTCGACGTGGCATCACGACGCGCATTTTCTCGTGCTCTGATAAATATTAAATTCGGAGAAAATGCGGGTTGTGACAGTTGGTATCAGAGGGAGGTTGCTTGACAAATTGTCAGGCAACCTGTCCCTGTAAGTATTAGGTGTTTAGAGTCATATCATACACACACCGATATGTCATCAGCACGTCTTGGTTGAAGCACGAACACTACACTCATAGCATGACATGAAGTATACGAGGCATATTATGTAGTATGGGATGCATAATATGTGTTTGTATATGGATCCACCATAGGAGGCAACATGTGAGGGTTATGTAGTATGGGATGCATAACCTCACCACATGAATGCGGCTAGCATGTTTTCTTTTTCGTTACATGGAAATGTTATGTAGTATGGGATGCATAACATTTTCATGTGTACGCCGCTCATAACATGCATTAGGGCCTTTTTAGAATGCATAGCACAATCATGCATAGCATAACATTGTATAAGCACAACGTGTCAAGCTAAAGATTTGCATGATGACATATGTACACACATGGTTTTGAGTCAAAAAGAATATAAATGTATGCATCCATGATTTAGGCACATGAGTTAGTATGATAGTGATGAACTATCTTAGGTTAAGCATAACATCATCATTATAAAACCATTCCCAGAACAAGTTCAGCAGTTGAAGTTCATATTTATGTATGCTTATCCGTACCGGGTAGTTTTGTTCTAGCTAATGGGTTGGGTTTTAACTAGATCTATGGTGATTATAGGATGGCAAGGCGTCCTTCGACTCGATTGACTCCCCAGTCCGAGGGAGAGTCCTCAGGAGCGCAGAGCGAGGCACTGATAGAGAGCCTCCGACGAAGTAATGAGGCATTATCCAAGCAAGTGGAGGAGATGAAGGCTCAGATGTAGTCCTTCCTTTATGGGACGGCAGGTCAGACCGCGAGAGTTCAGGACCCCGCAGTGGGTGCAGCTGTTTCAGCACCTCTTGCACCTCTTGCACCTCCTGCACCTCCTGCTCCTTTGGTGCCTCTGGTTGTAGTGCCCCCGGGAATGGCCTTCATATCTCAGTTTCAGCGGTTGAACCCTCCCACCTATGACGGAAAGGCTGACTTCATGGTTTTGGATGACTGGCTGATATCCATTGATGAGATATTCTCCTATTCTGGGTTTACTGATGATCAGAAGGTAATGCTTGCTGCCTACCAGCTCAAGGGTATGGCAAAGAGTTGGTGGTTAAGAGAGAAGGAAAGCTTGATGACAGGGTGCACCTGGGAGTCGTTTAAGGTAATGCTGTTGAGTAAGTTTCTGCCCTCGGTCGAGCGGGACCGATTGATGAACGACTTCCTCCATTTGAAGGAAAGGAAACTCACCGTCAGCGAATATGAGATTGAATTTAGCAAGCTGAGTCGGTTTGCTCCAGGACTGGTGAGTGTTGAAGCAGACCGGATTAAGCGGTTTTTGGGTGGGCTGAGAAGCGATGTTCAGCAGTTAGCACTTGCCCACGGGGCAGTCACTTATGCCGGAGTAGTCGAAGCTGCCTTAAAGATCGAGGCCGTTGAGAATGCCAAGTTTAGGGGCCAGCTGGCAAGGCAGGACAAGCGGAAGTCTATTGGAGGGAAGGGCGCCCAGGAACCGGATGCAGTTGCAAGGAAAAAGACCAAGGGGACTTGTAGTTTCTGTGGCCGATCAGGCCATCCTGTGGAGAAGTGTTTCAAAAGATTGGCAGCGCAAAAGAATGAGCACGTCCATGCTATTCAGGGAGCCCCCAGAGCGGAGCTGTTATGTTCTTTGTGCGGAAGGAAGGGGCATGATGTGGCCCGATGCTGGTTGAAAGATAGGACATGTTTTCAGTGTGGGCAGAAAGGCCATCTCAAGACGAGGTGCCCTCAGGCGCAGACCGTTCTCCCAGCAGCTCCACTGCTGACGTTGCCGCCGCCCCCGCGCGTGGATAAAGGCAAGGGGAAGTTAAATGTCATCTCTTCGGAAGAAGCTTTGACCTCGACTCAGGTCATATCAGGTTAGATTTCTCCCTAGCTTGTTTATTATTATTATTTTTTTTTACTTCCTGTGTAGTTTAGCTTTTGTTTTCCCTTATTTGCGTGAGCTATTTTATAGGAAGATTCAAGGTAAAGAATCGCTGGGCGTGCGTTCTTTTCGATTCCGGCGCGACCCACTCTTTCATTGCTAAGGCTTTCGTGGAGCGATTCCATTTTGGCCTAGATCGTGAGGGTGGTGCTTTCTGTGTTAAGTTCCCCTCTGGTGACTCTGTGGTTTCTAGTTTGGGTATTCAGGACTGCCCTATCCTGTTGGGGAACTTTCTAGCGTCAGCTGATCTGAAGGTGATTGACCTGGAGGACTTTGACGTTATCCTAGGCATGGACTGGTTGTCCAAATATGATGCGGTCATCCAGTGCAAGGGAAGGCGCATGGACTTTGTGCAGGACAACGGTCAGCCCGGGAGCGTTTATGCCGATTCATTTCAGGAGTCTCCAGTCATCTCTGCGGTACGTGCTCGCAAGTTGCTTGATTCTGGCTGTTTTGCCTGTTTGGTCTCTCTGGTAGGGACAGATGTTAGTGTGCCGCGGCTAGAGGAGATTCCTGTTGTGCGTGATTTCTCGGATGTTTTTCCTGATGATCTTCCCGGTCTCCCACCCGATAGAGACGTTGAGTTTGTTATAGATTTGGAGCCAGGTACGCGCCCCATTGCTAAGGCGCCGTACCGCATGGCCCCGCGTGAGCTGGAAGAGTTGCGGACCCAACTAGATGAGATGTTGGCAAAGGGTTTTATCAGGCCGAGTTCGTCGCCCTGGGGTGCGCCTGTTCTATTTGTAAAAAAGAAAGACGGGTCGATGAGACTATGCATCGACTACCGAGAACTGAACAAGGTGACAATTAAGAACAGGTACCCTCTGCCTCGGATTGATGATTTGTTTGACCAGCTGCGTGGCAGTGCTGTGTTTTCGAAGATAGATCTTCGTTCGGGCTACCACCAGTTGAGGATTCGGGAGTCAGATGTTCCGCGGACGGCGTTCCGTTCTCGTCATGGGCATTTTGAGTTCTTAGTCATGTCTTTTGGTTTGACTAATGCGCCCTCAGCTTTCATGGATTTAATGAACCGTGTGTTCAAGGATTGCCTGGACAAGTTTGTGATTGTCTTTATAGACGACGTTTTGGTGTACTCCCGGAGCGCAGAAGAGTATGGTAGGCATTTACGTCTAGTCTTGGCGACTCTGAGAGACCATAAGCTGTACGCCAAGCTGAGCAAATGTGAGTTTTGGCTGCCTCAAGTATCTTTCCTGGGCCACGTAGTTAACAAGAGGGGCATATCGGTGGACCCAGAAAAGATCGCTGCTGTTATGGAATGGGCGAGACCTGTTACTCCCCGTGAGAACAGGAGCTTCTTGGGCTTGGCGGGCTATTATAGAAGATTCGTAGAGGGATTCTCAACTCTATCTGCGCCTTTGACCAAGTTGACGCAGAAGAATGTAGCTTTTGCTTGGGATAGCAAGTGTGAAGAGGCTTTTGAGGAGCTTAAGAGAAGGCTATGTTCAGCTCCTATGTTGTCTTTGCCTACTGAAGGTTCTGAGTTTGATGTATATGTGGATGCGTCACATATCGGGCTGGGCTGTGTCCTGATACATGACGGGAAGGTTATTGTGTACGGGTCGAGACAACTAAAGACTCATGAGAGGAACTACCCTACGCACGACCTGGAGTTTGCCGCGGTGATTTATGCGCTGAAATTGTGGAGGCATCTGTTGTATGGTGTGCAGTGCCGGATTTTTACTGATCATAAGAGCTTGAAATATGTCTTCACGCAGAAGGAGTTGAACCTGCGTCAGCGGCGGTGGTTGGAGTACGTGGCCGACTATGATGTCGAGATTCAGTACCATCCGGGCAAGGCCAACGTGGTGGCTGACGCCCTGAGTCGGAAGTCAGGAAAGATTTTTGGTCTCACCGCCAAGCTTTTGGTGGAGGAGTTTATGTTGATGGGCATTTCTGTGGGTAGCTGCGGTGTGCAAAGCAGCCTGGCAGTGGCAGAACCTTCATGGATCTCGCTTACGAGATTGCATCAGAAAGATGATCCTGACCTTCTACATTTGTACCTTCGAGCTGAGAAAGGCGAGTTGCCAGATTTTTCTATAGATGATGCAGATACCCTGAGGTACCGTGGCAGATTATGTATTCCCGCTGTTGGAGACATCAGGATGATGGTGTGCAAGGAAGCCCATGGATCTAGCGTTGCCTATCACCCAGGATCCACCAAGATGTACCATGATTTGAAACAGATTGCATGGTGGTATGGGATGAAGGGAGATATAGCCAGATTCGTTGCTGAATGCCACACTTGTAAGCGAGTGAAAGCTGATCATGGAAGGCCTGGTGGCAAGCTTACTCCCTTGGAGATTCCTACTTGGAAATGGGAAAGCATCTCGATGGATTTCATTACTGGCCTACCGAGATCTCCCAGGGGGCATGATTCAGTATGGGTAATCGTGGATTGATTGACGAAGTGTGCTCACTTCGTGCCATTCAAGATCGACTACCCGATGAGAAAGATAGCAGAGCTGTATGTGGAGGAGGTCATCAGACTGCATGGTGTGCCCGTGAGCATCTTATCGGATCGAGACTCCAGGTTCATGTCTCGTTTTTGGCAGAGTCTTCAGGAAGGGTTGGGGACAGATTTGAGATATTCCACTGCTTATCACCCGCAGACCAACGGTCAGACGGAGCGGGTAAATCAGATTGTGGAAGATATGATCCGATGCTATATTCTGGACCACGGTGGGGCGTGGGATGAGCGTTTGCGGCTTATGGAATTCGCATATAACAACAGTTATCAAGAAAGCTTGCAGATGGCTCCTTTTGAGGCTTTGTATGGGAGGCGTTGCAGGACTCCTTTGTTTTGGGTTGAGTTGGGTGAAAGACCCTTGTTGGGTCCAGAGGCACTCGAGGAGATGGAAATTTCTGTGAAGCTTATTCGGGAAAAGCTTCGTATAGCCCAGGAGAGATATGAAAAGAACGCCAACAGGCGTAGATCAGATTTGAAATTCGCTGTGGGGGACCATGTGTTCTTAAAGGTTTCCCCGATGAGCGGAGTTAAAAGGTTTGGCAAGAACAGAAAGTTGGACCTGAGATACGTGGGCCCATTTTTGATTACTGAGCGGATTGGAGTATCAGCTTACAGGTTAGAGTTGCCTGCAAATTTTTCTGGCGTGCATGATGTCTTTCACGTCAGTCAGCTGCGAAAGTGTGTGCAGAGTGACAGGCAGGTTTTGGATTCTGTGCCCTCGTTGGAGCCGAACCTTTCTTTTGTGGAGGTGCCTGTCCGTGTTTTGGATACTCAGGATCGCGTGTTGCGAAGGAAAACCATTCCTATGGTTAAAATTCTGTGGAAGAACCAGAATGTGGAAAGCGCGACTTGGGAGCTAGAGTCGGCAATGAGGAAAGCTTACCCTCATTTATTTCCCTGACTTGTGCCTGGTATGTTTTGTGCTCTCTTTTGTTTTATGATTGCACATTTATAGCTCTGGCTTAGCTATTCTTTTCCTTCTTGCTAAGAAGTTGTATGTTCAAAGTTTCGAGGCGAAACTTTCTTTTAGGGGGAGTGAATGTAACGCCCCCAATTTTTCGGCAATTATTTAAATTCTCGTTTGGCGTTACGTTGGCGCATTTCCGGTCCGTGCCATTGTTAGAGTACCTCGTTAGGTTTTCTTAGAGGTTATAGCCTGTTGTATGGTTTCCCCAGCTAGCCGACGTCTGTTTTGGAGGCCCGGCTGAGCCTCTTAGGGAATCCTTGTGCTTTGGCTTCGGGCGAGGTTAGCTCGAGTGTGTGATCGTCGGAAGTTGTTTCCGACTCCGCCGATGTTTTCGTAGCCCGAGTGTTTAGCTACGATGTGGATTCGTTCGGAATTCAAGAGCGTTAATTTTCGCGTCGTTTCGACGGTCACTAGTTAGCGAGTCGTCACTTTATGTGAGCGTTTATGTATAGTTGCGCATTTTTAGCATAGCGTGATTTGGTCGTGCCGGTGCGTAATTACACATGTACGTGCGTGCGGAACACTATTTAAATTTACGTGTGCGTGTTTACGTATATATGCGTATTAGTGCGTATATGCGTTTGTTTATATATACGGGAGAATATATATATAAGTGTTTGTAATTAGTGTGATTAGTTGTCTTCTTAGTTAATTAAATAGTATATAATTATAAGAATTATATTATTATAAGAGTTATGTTTAAGATTGATCGGTAGTATTAAATTTTATAATTAGATATAGGTTAGAGTTTAGTTAAATATATATATATATATACGGTTATATCATTAGGTTAGGTTTTTAATTCCTTTCCTCCCATTACCCGATACCTCCAGCAAATGAATCAGACCGAGCGCCTGCACCTTTGAGCGGAAGAAAAGAGGCGGAAGCTCGGTGCCGCTCCGACCGTCTGATCCCTGCCCGGAACCGCTCGAAAACGCGATTTGAGGCCGGATCCTCACTCCCCTAGCCGAAAGCTCCATTTGGAGGTATCATTTTCGCGATTCCTCTATGATTTTTGGCCCGATCGGTAGTTTAGGTTTGCAGTTTTTGTTCGAGTTTTATAGTGATGTTCTTCCTGGTTGGTTGTCCAGAAATTTTCTTGATCTAGGTTGCTTAAGGCCGGCGGTTTAGGAGCATAGGGCTGACTGAATTCGTCCAGTTTTTCTCAAGGTAAGAGCCCCCTTTTGTTGTTTTGATTTTGCCCAGATTTCAAGTATGTTAGGGTTTAGATTTTAAGCATGCTAGGGATTTCATTTTCTTTTTATGTCCAGATTTTTTTGTGGTGAAAGTATTTCGCTTGAGGTTGTGGTTTTGGGGAAGGAGGTGCTGCCCGATTGTTTTTGGTGGCCGGAGGTTTGGAAGAAGTTGTTGGCCGAAGTTCTTCTAAAATCAAGGCAAGTGTGCCCTTCGCCCTTGCCAAAGAAATTCTAGGTTGTGTTCTTGATTTGCTTAAATTCTGAACTAGCTCTGTAAGGATTTAGTTATTCCAAAATTTGTGCAAAATTTCTTGTTCAAAATCCTTTGTTTGCTAAAGTTGTGGCCGGAATAAATTTTAGATTTGTTGTTTCCTTTTTTCCTGGCTTTGAATCATACCCAGACCGAGTATAGATTGTAGCTTTGTTCTATTCATCAGTGTTGTTGTAGTTTTAAATCATGCCCAGATCAAAGGATTTAATAGATGTCGATGTTCTTTTTTTTTATTTTGGATCAGATTTTTGTTGTTCTTTTGTTTATATATACAAATGATTTATATACAAATGTTGTTTTGATGTTCAACCACCGAGTTTCCCTATGCTTTTAGACTTGGTTTTGTTAAGAATGGCATGGGCATGTGATGTTTCCAGAGGATGTTTACTTGGAGGAGTGCGGCTCTAGGTGATAGTGTAAAGTGCATATTTTATTATTTTTCGTTTGCTGTTCAAGCACCGAGTGCTCCATGTTATAGCCTTGTTCATTTCAAGATTTATGTTTTAGCCTGCTGTTTTCCTTGAGTGTAGATCGTGACCAGCTCGTTTTAGTATCAAATTCCTTTCACATGTTTGGTATCAAACTAATTGGTTATATTTGGAATCAAATTGATATTGTAACATTTTTAGTATTTGATTTTAAAGGTATTTTTACATTTTAAATGTGTGTTTAGTTAACCAGCGCCATTCCTGTTTTGGCGTTGAGTGAGGGTACCTCTCTCAACGCCGGTTGAGTGAGGACACCTCACTCAACACTGCAGCTTTTAGAGGCTAAGACTTTTAGCCTCGGGAGGTGTGTTCCTTTTTGGTATGTTAGAGAAGTTTTTCCTTCCCTAAGGGGGGGGGGGGTGTTGGGTGTTCGGCTAACTTTTGTATGCCGATTCGTGAGTTATGGCCGTTGAGGGGAGTTTCTTTTTGTGGCCTCTAAGAGGGGTGGTGTTTATGTGAAGAGCCGTGGCCTCCACCTTTTGCCCCGGCTTGGGTTGGTGTGTTGGACCCTAAGGCTACCACTGTTTGACCCCTTAGCTTTTCTTTTTGGGTCTGGACTTGGCTATATACCCAGACCCTTGTTTTGACTCCCCCTGCTAATAACTCACCAAGTTAAGATGTTAACTCTTTCTTTTTCCTGCTTTTGTTTATTCCTGCTAGTATACTTGTACTTTGATGCTGCAGGTTGCCTTTTTTTTGCAGAGCAGGTAGCTTCTATCCTCACACTTGGTGTGATTTTTACCTTTTCTATCTTTTGACTAGTACTTTCTCTTACTGTCATATTTCCCCCTTGTTATTAGCCTTTGTTTTGATACTTTGCTGAGGTATTTTTCTTTAAATGCCTCAGGTCCAGGTTATAGCCGATAGAGCGGCTGATCTTTCTTTTGGTGGGACTTGCTGATATCCTCCAGGGTAGTTGAGATTGCCGAACATCAGCCTTGTGAGGTAGTTATTTTTCTTTTCTGTACGGACATGCAGCTCACCAGGGGATTTGTGTTAGGATGTTGACACCCACTGGTGGCTTACTTGCTATGCTAGATATGAACTAAAGCTGCTATTTGTTTGCCTCGTATGGCCTTTTACTTGTTTTCTGGGAAGGATTTATGTTAGGATTGCATGTTAGGTATTTTAAAATCTAATCATTACTATATGTAGCTCATATTCATCATGTTTATATAAAATAAAACTAAAACATTTCTTTTTTCCTTAAGCGTACAAGACTACTTCCTTTACTATATACTATACTAACCTTAGAGTCGAGCATTCTATAAGTCGTCCCCCGGGGACACTTATGCTCATTTAGGATGTCAATTTAACTCAAATCAAGTATTTTCCGCTGCGAACAAATATATATATATATATTTAAAACCGTGGACTAGCTGATCCACTGAGCCGAGGGATACGGCCTTAAAATATAAATGATTTTTCCAAGCTAATAAACTTATGATTTTGCATAAAAGAGGTAGGTAGTGTTTCGCCTGAGCGTCGGCAGTTATCCCCTGCTCGACGTGGCATCACGACGCGCATTTTCTCGTGCTCTGATAAATATTAAATTCGGAGAAAATGCGGGTTGTGACACCCAGGCCGTTGGCCCAACGACTATTATAAGAGCCGTTAATCAACGATTCTTTTAAGAGTCGTTAATGTTTAACGACTCTTATAAGAGCCGTTGACCACTGACCAGCCTTGGCCTGTTGGCCACTGGCCAGCCTTGGCCTGTTTGCCACTGGCCAGCCTTGGCCTGTTGTCCACTGGCCAGCCTTGGCCTGTTGGCCACTGGTCAGTGGCCGGCTGTTGTTGTATAGTAGTACAATAGTACAACAACAACAACAACAACAGTACAACAACAGTTGTAATGCTGCACAACAACAGAGCTTAGGGCCTATGCTGCACAGCCTAGGCCATAGGATAATTTTTAATAAAAATATTTAAAATATATATATTTTTATAAACCCCCCACTACCCAGCCGACTCCCTCTCTCTCACTCTCTTCTCTCTCTTTCACTTTCACTCACTCTCTCACACACACTCTCTATCTCACTTAACGACATCGTCCTCCTTAACACTAGCATGTCATCGTCCTCCAAAGCGTCTGGGTCGTATACTCAAAGTATGCTTGTAGTGGCAGAGCCGAATCGTATGATGCCAGTTTGGAAGCATTTCGATAAGGTTCAAGTTGACACCGAATTCAAGGCGCATTGCAAATTATACTCGAAATTGCTGACCTTTATCAACAACTCGACACTAGCAAGGCAACTTAAGTCTTGCGATTCGAAACAAGCTCCCGAGTCCAATTAGGCCCAAATTTTAGGAGCAAAACAAATTTGGACGTACCATCAACTTCGATAATGAGACCTGCAGATGAATCATGTCATCAAACGTGGGTTGTCATTCATCCACTACGACAATGAGGATACGACGAAATACATACATGTATGGCTTTAACCCAAATATCAATAGGTAAGTAGAGCTTCTCATAGACACGACACCATTAAAGGCTATCTAGAATAAAAAAAATCACTAATAAATTATTTTAAAAGTTTACCGAATGACGTTTGAAGCAGTAGCAAAAAATTATATTTTATGTGTTTTGTTAAGTTGATGAATTTTGTAATTTTCTATATTTAAAATTAATAATGATAATAAATTTCATTTTTTTCAATTAATGTAAATTGTAAATGTTATTTATTTTTGTTCAATATTAATAAAAACCCTAATTTTTTGGTCAATGAGAGAATATTTTTTATTATTGTAATGAAATAATAATTATAAATTTTAATGTATTATTATTTTTTAAATAATTCAATATTTATAAATATTTTAATTAATAATTTAAAATATATATATATAAGCCCGACCCGGCCTTGAGGGCCGGATAAGGCCCCTGAAAGTGAGGATAGATACAACTTTAGAGGGGGGGGGGGGGTTAATAGAGTATTCAAAAATATGACAATCTACTCCACTCCCTTAGAGTTAATTTGCGGAATAAGTATATAGATATATGAAACCCTAGAGCCTAACACAAAGTGAGGGCACAAGAGAAAGCTAACTGTAATTACAGTTTAAGCTTTAGTCCTAACACAACAACTAGCAATCCTAGTTAATTCTACTCACAACCACAGTGCAGTAATTAAAATAAGCAACACAGACAACACAAGAAGATTTATAGTGGTTCCCTCTCAATAGGTACATCCACTCTTCTACCACCCTGGTAGGAATCCACTATAGGTTTTTGTTCAGGTGCCCTGCCACCAACTGATCTGATTCAGGTAGATCAAGTAAACCCTTTGAGCTTTTGATCAGGAGCTCAAAATCCAACACAGGTTTTTGCTCAGGTGCCCTGCCACCAAGGTTCACTTTTGAAGGGAGTAATAACCCTTTGTACAAGAGGTTGAGAGAGTTAGAATGTCTTCTCTATTGTTAAATAGAATTAGAAAAGCTAGTGGATTGCACTGAGCTATAGAAAGCTCTGAAGGAATCAAAGCTCCCCCTGGCTTAGAGAATATCCAGGAAGAAGCCTTGCTTCAGGGTGCAGGTTCTATTCAGAACTCTTGACAGAGAAGATCTGTTGTCTTGAAGTTCTTGAAGGAGCAGCTTGAAGAAGACTCTTGATGTGGAATGGTTGTTCTTCTTCAACAACTCTTCTTTCTCCTTCTTCTTCTTGAAGCTCTGAGTATGAATGTTCTTGTGAGCAAGATGAACTCAGGATTGAAGAAGGAAGTTCTGAAGAGAGTTGTTCTTCTCCGCTGCATGTAAAAATATCTGAGAGCTGTATCTTCTTGTTCTTGTTGAGTATGAGTAACTGTATATTTTTTATTTCTTCTGTATATAAACTTCTTTCAATAGCTCTTTATATATCAGCCTTTGTAACGGCTTCTATTTTTCTCTTGATTTGAATCTTGTCTTCTTCTGAGATCTGCAATCTGGCGTGCAAATAACATAATACAACTAGCCTGCAGAAAGGACATTCTATAAAAAGATAAAGCTTTCTTAGAAGTTGCTTATCCATTCTGCAAGTCCAAAAGGTATTAGAAAAAGTCACATCAAAAACAACCTCTTTACGGCCAGAGAAAGACATCTGTGTCTAACGGCTATAAAGGACAGCATGACAGATAAAACATAAAGATTTTTCAACTAATAGGACAAAAGACTTTGTCAGATAGAACTTGACTTATGCATAAAGAATGAGGCAAAGATTGCCTTGATATGTAAGCATAAAATCAATGAATTTTTTTTTAATAAAATAATCCAGATAAATGATAAATAATTCACAGAAAAGAATGAATACAATATCTCTAATTGCAGACAAAAGATCGTCGAACGAATCACAGAGATCGTCGAACAAATCACAGAGATCGTCGAACGAATCACAGAGAAGATAGTCGAACTATCAGAACAGATAGTCGACCTATCAGAACAGATAGTCGAACTATCAGATCAGATAGTCGACCTATCAGAACAGATAGTCGAACTATCAGAAATCTGTCTGGGCAAAAGAAGTCGAGCAGGACTTGACGATCGATGATACTGAGACCACAGATCGTCGAGCAAATAGAGTTGAACTAACTCAGAGATAGTCGATCTGCTGATAGAAGATAGTCGATCAACTGATAGACGATAGTCGAGCGGCGTTCGACTATAGTCGAACTAAAAACACTTAACCAGATTTTCAACTGGATAAACAACAACTCTACACAACTGATGAAATCTAACCTAAATCTAACCTTTGACCATAGATAAATCTTGGGTCAAGAAACTAATTGAGAAGACTTAACTCAAATCCAAACTAGGGTACCAACAGCCCCTTCCCGGGGCAGCTGCCCGAGCCCGATTTAATGAAAGCCCAGACTCAACCCGACTGACTAAAGCCCGAGACCGTTGGGCCCGGTATCTGGCCTGCTCGATCAGGCTTTATGCCCACGATTGACTCAACGGTAATATCTCGACTTGGAAGGCTTGGATTCAATAATTCCCTGACAGTAGCCTTAAACCACCCGACTATAGCATGAAGCATGAATGAACTTTAATACTAGAATCTTTTGAATTAGGATAGGTCATGACTCATGAGCATCTCATTTGCTCACTGGGTGGCATAATATGAATTCTCTCTGGTTGATTTTTGGTTGGTTTTTAAAGTGGCAGCCCTAAGTAGGTCATGGATTCAAATAAATCAATTTGTAAGATCTTTATCATGTAATTGACTAGGAGTGTTGGAAAATCCTGATTTGATGAAACATATTAAGTATGAGTGCCGTAGGAAATGTCCTTATATGATGTATTTGTAAAGGGCTCCTATTAATTTATTTCTTATATATACTTTTTAAGCTGATATCATAAGAAGAAGAAGAAAGCAGACAATTTGTCAGAGTTTGAAAAAATTTGTTGAGTATATATAAGCCAGAGATCAGAGAGAAGAAGCCAATGCTTAGTACTGCAGAAGGAGATCCTCAAATGTTGTTGACGATTAAGTCTAATTCTAAAGAGCACTTATGCGTGAAAATTTGCACTAGCATGAATAGAAAAAAGACATACAAGAAGGAGAAAGGAAAAGGAGGGTCCAAAAGGATCTCACCTGCCACCTAAACCCCGGCGATCTGCCGCCACAAGGTTTAGAAATGGCTCGTCCGCCCCAAGGCCATCCACCCCCCCACAATGTGACATGCACATAATGGTTCGCAACCTTGTTAGCACCCCGAGCCACATGCTGGAACCGCACCGACGCAAACTCGCTCAGAATTAAAAGTAAGGTTCAAATCATCGACCCCGGTAGCTGTACGGGCATCACGCCGAACCTGCTTGTAGAACTCGAGCATGTTGGCCGCATATCCCTCAACAATTACGCCTCGGACCTCCAAATGAGCCGGTTGCACCACCCGACGAATGGCCCGAACCACTTCCAACTTTACCTGGCCTGGCTCCCAATGCATCCAAGAGAAACCCGCAGCCGTGACAACTGAGCCCTCCTTCGTTCGCACCACGATCCCAAGACCCACCACCTGAGACGGCAGGAGAGAGCAATCAATATTGACTTTGAGCCAGCCAGGTGGTGGGGGGCATCAAGAAGATGGACGAAACAACCCCAAGGGGCAATTGGTACCCCAACACCCAGATTTCTAACCCAGATCAAATACATCCACGTTCTCCAAATCCTTGGTAGCCACCACAATGGGGGTACCAAACTCCCGATGGTACAACATATCATTCTGGGCCCTCCAACATTGGTAAACCACATAACGTAAAAGCCGCACCGGCTCCAGAATCGCCGGTCCGCCATGATGAGCTGCGACAATAACCTCGCGCCAAGCCTAGCCATTCGGGATCCGCATCCCCCAACACTGAAGTTCTCGATCAACTGCAGCCAACATGCTGCAACCTCCACAAGATGCTCCATATCCCCTAGCACACCTTAATCCCACGGGCACAACTTTGTCTTAGCAAGACCACGTCTCCGTAGCCAACATCTCGTTGGCAACGCATCCCCACACCAAACGCCAGTAGAACAAATTCTCCCGTGGGTGGAGGCGGAGTCGCTTGAGCCAAGAAAACTCTGTAGGAGAGTGCGACATAAGGTGTGAATAGGCCAATGCCGTAATGGACCGCCCACTGAACCGGTGCACCATCTCCAACAAATTTGGGCCACCCGCCGGGGTTACTCGCTCAATAATAAAGAGCAGCTCCGACCCGAATACCTGGGACAACAAATCCAACCGACAACGTCCATATCATCCAAGAGTTCAGCCACCTGAAGGTCCTCTAGTGCCCCACCATAAACAAACATGGGTCAGCGGGCTAGGGGTAGCTCGAAGATCCAACAATCGTCCAAGACACGCACATACGTCCCGTCTCCAATCTACCAATGGGGAAGGGTCGACAGACTTTTGAGGCCCATATGAACAATATGTTGATAAGGGTCGAGTTTTCTCAAAGTACTGGTTAGGGTTTCTCCGCTCCCGTGGTCTGCGATTTTCCGCTGCTCCTGTTGCTCTCGCCGATCGGAAGAAATCATCTCATGTTCTCGCGCCTGTTGGTAGATCACGTTTTTCCCTGTTCATCTTCCTTCCGAAGATCGCAGATCGGGGCTGTCGTCGATCCAAAGTAATCGCGAGATCTCTTTGTTTCGCCTCCCTAACTGCAGAAGGCAGCATCACGTTCGATCGAGAAGGAGGAAGCAGATCGCAGATCTAGGGTGGCCGTTCCCGATCCCGCCGTGTTTTTTTTCTCCCATCGGCGTCAAGTTCGCAAGGATCTGCAAGGAAAAGGTTGTTGTTCTATCGTCGTTACTCTCCAGATCTGCCGCCATCGCCGCGTGGTCTGCTCTGGTTTTTTCCCCCAAATCGCAAAGAAGAGACAAGGAACAAGAAATTCTTTCTCCAGAACTCTGAAGAACTCTGCTGTATCGGATCGGGAGTTCTTGTCTCTGATTTTTCCTGCTGCCAAGCTCTATTTTTTTCCTACATCGTCTCCAGTAGTTGATACAAATCCAGAGGAAATCTCAACTGGAATTTTAGATTCTTGTTAATCTTCAAACCTTGAGTTGCTGCTGTTGCCCGATCACTGCAGATTTAAGGGAATTGTTGCTCCCTATTGCTGGACTGATCTCAAAAAAAAGGAGGATCTGTTTGATCTAGGATAGATCTTTGTATCCCTCTACCTTTTTTTTTCCTGTAGCCAGTTGTTCTCTGGCACCGTCAGAGAGGAGGATTCATGTTCAAAGAATGTTCATGATCTGAAAATTTCTAGATCTGTAATTGACCTTGGTCCTTGGATTTCTCTTGATCGAGGAAGCTGTTTGTTGTTTGGATCAAGTCATCGGCGATTGTTTTTCAGCCTGAGAGGAGCAAAGAAAACTAAATATTCCATGGATTGGATCTGAAGACCTGCCTCGTCTCTGCGCATCTCTGGTGACTTCTTTCTGGTTGTTATTGATCTAGCTTTAGCGAGATGTCAATGGTTACCTCCCACGATATCGTCAAGCTTCAGTCGTTCGATCTCTCCGAATTCCACGCTTGGAAGCTGCACGTCCAACTTGGCATGAAGGAATGTGAAATTTTCTACACGATCCTGAGTGACTTTGCCACTACCGAAGAGGACGTGAACGAGTTACAGTGGAGAAAGGACGAAGATCTCTGCAGGGACTACCTTATTAACTCCCTGAACCCTAGGCTTGCCCTGACCTACAACAGTCATAAGACTGCAAAAGAGATTTGTGATCGCTTGAATGCGCACTTCCAGAAGGAAGAGGGGTTGTCGAGGACTCTCCTTGGGGAGAGACTCTTTACTTCAAAATTTAATTTGAACTCGTCAATCACCTCTCAAATTATTGAACTGGAGAGTCTGCGTCTCAAGCTGGCAGACGATAAGTCCGACATCTCGGATAATCTCTTTGTGTGTCTTATTCTTTGCAAGCTACCTCCTGAATGGTTGACCTTCAAGACTGAAATGCACAGACTGAAAGAAAAGATCGCATTGGATGAACTCAAAAGGTTCATTCATATTGAGGATCAGAATATTGCAAGGAAGAGACAAGAACAAGGTGGGCGTCCTCACAGACTCTAAACTTTGTGTCTCGACCTAGCAAGTCTGGTAGGAAGCCACCAGCGCCCAAGAATGAGGCCACCACACAACTATTGCCTAAAAAGCACTCTTTCAAAAAGAAGAGGGGCAAGTGCCATAACTGTGGTAAGTGGGGACACTGGGCGGCTGATTGCAAGGCCCCAAAGAAGAAGAAGGAAGCCCCTCAAAACATGGCGAACATGCTCTCTGATGCTTATGACCCCAAGTCCTTTGTGGCTATGATCGGGAGCAGTCACCGCAGTTCATCCGCAGAGTGGTGGCTTGATAGCGGCGCTACCTGTCATGTGACGAATGACAGAGGATTACTGGCTGAGGTTAAGGCGGTCCGGGAGAAGGTGGAAAACTGCAATGGAGGAGAGACTCAGGTGACCCATGTAGGGACAGCCGAGCTGGTCCTCTCATCAGGTAAAATTTTATTTTTGCATAATGTAAAAGTAGTTCCAAACTTAACCAAGAACTTGATTTCCATTAGTCTATTAGATAAGGCTGGGATGACCTTCACAACTCAGAATGGTAGAATGACCTTAACAGTCAATTCACATTATTTTGGGTGTGCATACCTGATCAACGGAATGTATAGACTTAGCTTAAACAATAATAGCATTCACCAAATTAGTTCGAACCTTATTGATCCTAAGTTGTTACACAACAGACTTGGACATGTAAACTATAGGAAAATGCTAGAGTTAACTAAGAGTCATAACATCCCCTTAGATCTGTCGATTCGATTTGATAAGTGCGAGGTGTGTGCTCAGACCAAAATCACTAGAAAGCCTTTTAGATCGGTTTCTAGGAGCACGAAACTTCTTGAATTGATACATTCAGACCTCTGTGATTTTCGTAGCACGTCACTAGAGGGGGAAGGAAGTATCTGATTACGTTCATAGACGATTTTTCAAGATTTTGTCATGTATATCTGTTGAAATTGAAAGACGAAGCCTTTGAGACGTTTAAGACCTTCAAGTCTCGTGTGGAAAATCAGTTAAATCTTAAAATTAAGAGATTTAGAAGTGATCGAGGAGGAGAATACATTGTTACTGGGTTCAAGGAATTCTGTGCCTCTGAGGGAATAATCCTGAAAACAACAGCTCCTTACTCACCCCAGTCGAATGGTGTTGTCGAGCATAGGAATAGAACTTTAACAGAGATATTGAACTCTATGCTCGTAATAGCTCGCATGCCTAATTCCTTTTGGGGTGAAGCAGTTCGTGCTGCAAATCACATTCTGAATAGAGTGCCTCATTCTCAGCTCACGTCTACCCCGTATGAGCTATGACACGATCATCCTTATATATATGATACTTTAAAGACTTGGGGATGTATTGCCTATGTGCGCATACAAGACCTTAAGAGGTTTAAGGTGAGACCCATAATACCGACGTGCGTCTATCTAGGTAGTGTAGAAGATAGTGCAGTAGACAGATTTCTCGATCTATCCACGAATACCGTGATAGAGTCTAGAGATGCCATATTCTTTGAAGATAAAATTGTCAAGGATCATGGTTTATCTGTCTTTGGGGTCTAATGATATGATTTCAGAATCTATCGTAGAACCTGAAGCTGGCCCCTCTGGCACTGTTTCTCAACCGTTGTTAGAAGCGAACTAAAATAAGCCGAAAATGGTATAACTGAAATTTTATTATCAGAAAAAGGTATCTATTACAAAGGTATGGCCTCCCTTATATAGAATGGAGGAGAGAAGAGAGAATACAAATAAGAGATGTGGGACTAAAACTATACAAAAGAATCTGGGCGGCTAGAACAACAGACCGGAACAAGCCGCGCGGTTAGACAGAAGGGCTAACCGCTCGGCCACTGCCAGAGAGAGAGACAAGCCGCCAAGAGAGACCGTTAGACCGCCCGGGCTCCTGGTCGCCAGTAACAGACCGCTAGACCGCTTGGACCTCAGACCTCAACACAGCAACCAACCCGCTGAAGGCAAACCGCCAGACCGCCCGGTCAATAACCCGCCAAGCCAGACCGACAGACCGCCCGGTCTCAACTTCAACACTCCCCCTCAAGCTGGAGCATATATGTCGATCATGCCCAGCTTGTCACATATATGAAGAAATGAGGCGGATACTGGCTTGGTGAAGATGTCAGCCAGCTCTTTTTCAGACGTGACGAAGGGAGTGCAAATTTGTTCCTTCAGAATCTCTTCACGAATGAAATGACAGTCGACCTCAATGTGTTTGGTTCTCTCATGGAAGACTGGATTTTTGGAGATATATATAGCAGCCTTGTTGTCACAGAACATAGGTAGAGGATGGTTGTAGACCTCTCCTAAATCCAACATGAGAGCCCGTAGCCACTTTAGCTCGCAAGTGGTCGATGCCATACTCCGATACTCAGCTTCAGCACTGGACCTGGAGACAACAGATTGCTTCTTGCTCTTCCAACTTACCAGATTGCCCCCAACAAAGGTACAGAAACCGGAGGTAGACTTGCGGTCCCCTTTGTCATCAGCGTAACTCGCATCTGAGTAAGCTTCAACCCTCAGATGATCATTCTTCTGAAAGAGCAATCCTTTCCCAGGGGCTGCTTTGACGTACTCCAAGATCCGCAAGGCGGACTGTAGATGGCACTCCCTGGGAGCTTGCATGAATTGACTCACCTTGCCCACAGCATAGGAGATGTCGGGCCTAGTCACGGTGAGGTATATGAGCTTACCAACTAGACGCCTGTACCGCGAAGCATCTGAAAGAAGAGGCGAACCATCTGTCCAGGTTTTGTCTTCTCCAACAGCCATGGGACATCGGGCAGGTTTGGCCCCAGTCAATCCTGCTTATTTTAAAATATCAAGAGCATACTTACGCTGAGAGAGGACTAAAGAGTTGGGCTTCCGAGAGATTTCGATCCCCAAAAAGTACTTCGGAGAACCCATATCTTTCGTGACTAGATGTTGGCGAAGATGCCGCTTTGTCAAGGCTACCCCTTCCTGGTCATCACCAGTGAAAAGAATATCATCCACATATACTGCAAGAACCACCAGTCCCGAAGAGGTTTTGCGAATAAATAGAGAGTGATCAGCAGCGCTGCGAGCAAAACCAACGGCCGCCACGATGCCGCTGAATTTGTCAAACCAAGCTCGAGGGCTCTGCTTGAGGCCATAGATTGCCTTCTGTAGCCGGCAGACTCGTGTCTCCCCCTGAGCAACATACCCTGGAGGTTGCTCCATGTAGACGGCCTCCTGAAGATCACCATAAAGGAAGGCATTCTTGATATCCAGCTGGGAAAGGGGCCAGTCTTTGTTGACTGCCGCAGAGAGAAGGACCCGTATAGTGCTGAGACGAGCCACAGGAGAGAAGGTGTCAAAGTAATCCACCCCATAGGTTTGAGTAAAGCCCTTAGCCACCAGACGAGCTTTGTAACGGTTTACAGTGCCATCTGGGCCAAACTTGACTACAAAGACCCATCGACAGCCAACAACATCTGTATCAAGGGGAGGAGGGACAAGAGTCCAGGTACCCTGCTCTGTGAGGGTCGCCATTTCCTCATCCATGGCCAGCTTCCAGTGAGGAATGGCCAGGGCCTCCTGGTAGGAACGAGGTGTGGTAGTAGCAGAGATAGCCAGTGCAAAGGCCCTGCGAGAAGGGGTAAGACGATCATATGAAACAACAGCAGCAAGGGGGTGTAGGGTACACGTCCGCACCCCTTTGCGAAGAGCTACAGGAAGATCCAGGTCGGCGTGCTCCTCGGCATCCAGAGCATCCGTGGCAGAGAGAGCTGGCCCGGGAGGAGAGAGCGACGGCAGCGGAGATGAGGGAGATGGAGGCGGAGAGAGAGGCGGAGGGAGAGGAGTGGGCGGAGACGGAGGAGGAGCGGATATCGCAGTAGGAGACGAGGGAACGAACGGAATAACAGGAGAATCCGAGGTGGGAGGAAGAGAAGAGGAGTCATCCGAGAAGTAGGAGGCATTCTCGAAGAAGGTAACGTCAGCGGAGACAAACTGTTTACGAAGAACAGGATCAAAGCAGCAGTAGCCTTTCTGAGTGACCGAGTACCCCAGAAAAACACATTTGGTGGAGCGAGGGGAGAGCTTATCACGGGTGGCAGATGGGACATGCACAAAAGCAGTGCACCCAAAGATTCGGAGAGGGAGAGGAAAAGGCTCCTTGCCAGGATAAAGGATGGAAAAAGGGGTTTTTCCCTGGAGAACGGAGGAGGGAATGCGATTGATGAGATAGCAAGCAAGAAGAACAGCATAGCCCCAATATGAGCGAGGGACATGCATTTGAGTCATTAATGTGCGAGCAACATCGAGGAGGTGACGGTTTTTGCGATCCGCCACCCCATTTTGTTGGGGCGTATAGACACAACTTGTCTGATGAATAATGCCATGTTGTACACAGAAAGAGGTAAAAACATGACTTAAGTATTCTTTTGCATTATCAGAGCGAAAAGTTTTAACACTAACACCAAACTGATTTTTGATTAAATGATAAAAGGAGGTCCATACATTAAAAAGTTCAGAGCGATCTCGTAAGAGATACACCCAAGTACATCTAGAAAAATCATCAATAAAAGTTACAAAATAAGAACTACCCCGACCAATAGTAAGGGTAGGAGCAGGTCCCCAGATATCTGAGTGGACTAGATCAAACGGACGGGTAGAGCCCCGACCTTGCTTCGGCGGGAAGGAGGAATGATGATGCTTGCCAAGTTGACATGCTTCGCAGTGGAGAGGAGTAGTGGAGGGAGGGAGGTGGGGCAGAAGCTGATGCAGAAGCCGTGGTGGAGGATGACCGAGACGGAGATGCCACTGGAGAAGATCCGTACAAGAAGAAGAGAAGGCGGACAAAGCGGAAACGTTGTCGAGGAAGTAGAGGCCTCCGCTCTCAGTCCCAGTAGCAATCGTCCGCTGGGAGCTCGGATCCTGAAAAGAGCAAGAAGAAGGAGTAAACGTTACAGAACATTGAAGCTGCTTGCACAAAGAAGTAACCGACAACAGATTGCACGGAAACTTGGGCACATAGAGAGTGTCCTCTAGCCGAAGGGACGGAGTAACATGAACCACTCCCGACCCATGAACCGGGGAGGGAGAACCGTCTGCAATGAGGACCGGGGGCAACCGATCATGCTGTTCGAGGAGAGAGAAGCACTGAGGATTACCCGTCATATGATTAGTAGCACCGGAGTCGATAAGCCATTTACCTTGAGTGACTACATGGGCACTACCTGATGATGTGACCACGGAAGCAGACGGTTTGGAAGAAGAGGCGGAAGAGTCACCCGAGGGGCGAAGATGGGGATGTTTTGTCCAGCAGCGGTCAAGAGTGTGTCCGGTGCGGCCGCAGTGAGAGCAGAGATAGCGGGAAGAAGGACGTCCGCCAGACTGATGACTGCGGCTACCAGAGCCACTCCGCTGAGTTTGATGAGCATAGTTATCCGGAGGAGAAGGAGCGGGTAGAAGCGGGCGCTGAAGGAGAGAGGTGACAGCGGCGATGCGAGCAGCGGTGGCATCTAAGGTAGGGGATTCCGCCTCACCCAGAATTTGTTGGCGGATCATATCATAAGTGTCAGGAAGACGAAGCAGATAACACACAACCAGAAGCTCCTGGAAGTGCTTGTGTTGTTGAGCCAGATCCGCAGAAAAGGGGCGATTCTGAAGAATCTCAGCCCCAAGAGCTTGAACTTGTTGGTAGGCAGCAGCAGGAGACAAGGTAGGCCGGGCAAAGAGGTCCGCATACAACGTATAGATGCGGGACGTCTGAGCCCCTTTGGAATACAAAGCAGCAAGATGAAGCCAAGCGGCCTTCACCGTCTCATCATGACGGATGACGGGAAGGCATTCATCGGATAGACTGTTGGCGAGCCAAGTACGCACAAGAGCGTCACTCGCATCCCAGTCATCAAAGAGAGGGGAAGTGGTAGGAGGAGGGTCATCAACGAGATGGTGGCGTTTGCGAGCGAAGGAGAAAGGTGAAAGAGACGCTCCAATCCGGGTAGTTGGAGCCGACAAGCTTGGAAACGGTGCCAAGGTTCCCGGAAGGAGTAGGAGGAGCCGGATTGGCTACAGAGGTGGCAGCAGGAGTGGTGGCAGTAGAAGCATCAGAAAGAGCTATAAGAGCAATCCAACAGGAAGCCGCGCGGTTAGAAAACAAGCCGCGCGGATAGGCAGAAGAGGAACTGTAGCGGTCAGGATGTCAGACACCAGCGGCCAGAGAGACCACGACCAAGCTGCAGTAACAAGCAAAGGGGAAGAAGTCGAGCGGCAAGCAAACAGTCCGCTCGAACAGAAGCACGAGAGAGGGCAAGGCACACGACAATAGGTCGCGGAGAACTAGGCAACAGGTCGCGGCGAACTAGGCAACAGGTCGCGACGACCAGAGCAAGAGCAAACAGGAGGAGGCAAGGCACACGGCGATAGGTCGCGGCGAACAAGGCGACAGGTCGCAGTGAACAAGGCAACAGGTCGCGCACACAGAGGGCAACGACAAGGAGACCGCGCGGACAGGGCGCAAGCCGGAGAAGCAAGCCGCGCGGACAGAGAGAAGCACAGAATCAGGAGGAAAGGATCGATTCCTCTGATACCATGTTAGAAGCGAACTAAAACAAGCCGGAAATGGTATAACTGAAATTTTATTATCAGAAAAAGGTATCTATTACAAAGGTATGGCCTCCCTTATATAGAATGGAGGAGAGAAGAGAGAATACAAATAAGAGATGTGAGACTAAAACTATACAAAAGAATCTGGGCGGCTAGAACAACAGACCGGAACAAGCCGCGCGGTTAGACAGAAGGGCTAATCGCTCGGCCACTGCCAGAGAGAGACAAGCCGCCAAGAGAGACCGTTAGACCGCCCGGTCTCCTGGTCGCCAGTAACAGACCGCTAGACCGCTTGGACCTCAGACCTCAACACAGCAACCAACCCGCTGAAGGCAAACCGCCAGACCGCCCGGTCAATAACCCGCCAAGCCAGACCGACAGACCGCCCGGTCTCAACTTCAACAACCGTTAAAGGTGGAATCTGTTCCACTTAGAGCATATACAAGAGAGAGAATCCCTAAAAACTTTGGTGAGAACTTCGTCACCTATCACTTAGAGGATGATCCATTCTCCTACTGGGAAACAATGAGATCTAGAGATTCGTTGATGTGGGCAGAAGCCATTGATGATGAGATGGACTCGCTGCTACATAACAATACTTGGCATCTAGTTGACTTGCCGAAAGACTCTAAAGTCCTAGGATGCAAGTGGGAGTTGAAGAAGAAACCTCATAGTGATGGGTCTATAGCCAGGTATAAAGCGCGTCTCGTAGCTAAAGGTTATAAAAAATAAGGGAGAATAGACTATTTTGATGTTTATTCACCTGTGTGTCACCTATCGACTATCAGGATTCTTCTAGTCTTAACATTTATCGATAACTTTATAGTTCATCAGATGGATGTGAAGACAGCCTTCTTAAATGGAGAGCTTGATGAAGAGATCTACATGACACAACCTGAAGGTTATGTGCAGAAAGATCAAAAGATAAAATGTGCAAACTGGATAAATCAATCTACGGGCTTAAACAAGCGCCTAAGATGTGACACATGAAGTTTGACTAGGTGGTGAAGAGCCTCGAATTTCAGTCCAGTCTTTCAGATAAATGCCTTTATCACCGCTCATTGTCGAATCAGATAGTCATCATATGCTTATATGTAGATGACATGTTGATTTTGGGGTCTAATCTTGCTGCAGTTAGGGATATTAAATCCACTCTGGCAGAAGCTTTTGACATGAAGGACCTCGGTCCTGTAGATACCCTGTTAGGTATGAAGGTCAGAGTTGACAAGGGTCGAGTTACTCTTAGTCAGGCTCATTATATTGAACAACTTCTTTCTACCTGGGGATATGATAACTGTAGGCCGGCTGAGACATCGTTTGATCATAATGTCAATTTGAGTCCTAATGAAGAGACCAGTATTGATCAAGTTAAATATTCCAAAATAATTGGTAGTCTCATGTACGTCACAAGCTGTACAAGACCAGACATTGCTTTTTCGGTTAGCATACTGAGCCGTTTTACCAGTAATCCAGGCAAAGAGCATTGGAAAGCCCTAGATAGGCTGTTAAGATACCTGAGAGGTACTAAAGATCATGCTCTGTGCTACACTGGTTACCCACCTACTGTGGAAAGACATTCTGATGCCTTGTAGTGTTCAGAAGCCGGGAACAGCAAGTCCACCAATGGATATATATTCACCTTGGGAGGAGCTGTTATAACTTGGAAATCCAAAAGACAGAGCTGCATAGCATTGTCGTCTATGGAAGCCGAGTTGTTTGCCTTAGCCTTGGCCGGTGAAGAGGCAGATTGGATCAGGAACTTGATTCTAGACATTCCCTTGTCTAAGCTACAAGTCAACTCGTTGAGCTTGTACTGTGATAATCAAGCAACAGTTCAAGTTGTTAAGAATGCCCTCTATAATACTAAGAGGAGGCATGTACGACTGAGGCATGCCTTACTGAATTATCTGAAAGAACAAGGAATTATCACTTTGATTGATGTACGTTCAAAGGATAACCTGGCTGATCCATTGACGAAAGGAATGACCATAGACCGACTAATCAAAACAGTGGGGGAAATGAGACTAAAGGCGATTTAGTTCAGCCTTTGTCCGAACGCTTCAGGCGATTTAGTTCAGCCTTTGTCCGAACGTTTTGACTATTATGATTTCCTTTGTCGAAGCAAGTTGTTATGCTTCATTGATGTTTTTGGTTGCTGAGTTCGGATCTGGTAAGTTGTTTCGTTCCAAACTTGATGCTAACAACTTCACCTGGATTCGACTTTTGCCTTGGAGGAGAGTGTTATTCCAAACTTGATAACACGATCTGACTTGGTCTTGTCTCTTCTTCTGTTGATTGGTTCCATTCCAAACTTGATGAGTTCCAATTAACTTTAGAAGGGCAGTAACCGTGACATTCCATATAGGATCACATACATAGCTGCGGTGTCCAGAAGTCTGAAATCGTTTCGGTTGAAACAAATATCAGATTCTGAGGTAGAACTATAATACTCTGTGAACGTGTCCTCCCAGCCAATTAAATGATCAATACTAAGTTCTGTTGTAGAACTAGATATTTGCAAATTTGCAAAGGATAGAATTCATTCTAAAATGAAATTCTCTGTTTAAATTGCAGGAGCTGCTGGGATAGGAGGAGCACTGGTTGACTGGAATTCTGATCAGGATGATATTTTGGATGATGAGATTTAGAATATTATGAGTTTATCTTTTGCTACTTCTGTTCAGAGCATTGTTTAGTTCTTCTACTTTGCACTATTTGTTTGGACTTTATATAGCTCTCTGTTGATGTGTGACACCAGGCGTATATGGTCTGTGTCTTATTGTACCTGAGATTACTTCTGTGTTGTAGCTGAGTTTTTTGTTTTACTTAGGCGTGCATACTAATTTTGTGTTCAAGTCTAATCTTGTTTGAAACAGGTGCAGGACACGGTTGTGTATGATTCACGGTTTGGTTGAACTTTGCACAAACCACCCTCTATCCGAAGTCTGGGTACACGACGGACATAGGAGGAGATTGTTAGACATTTAATTATATATCCGCACGCGTGTTAGCCCGACTCGGAATATGTTACGAGTTCGTGTCATTCTAGGGTTAGGCTTTACGCTTGAAGTACTATAAATACTCATTCCAAACTTGATGGTGTATTCGTAGAATACTTTGAGCGGAGCCCTCAACACAATAGTCCATGCTGGAGAGTCCACTCGATTATGGGAGAAGTCCCACAACCGCTGTCCATATTTAGCCCGGAAGATGGAACCAAAGAGGGAATCAGTAGGCCGCAACACCTCCCAAGCAAGCCACGCTCAAAGGGTTCCCTCTCACATGTGGAGGGAGCACAACCCCAAGACGCCCGACTGCACCGACAAACATAAAGTGTCCCAATGGACATAATGTAAGCTCCTACTCAAAGGACTTTTTTGCCATATAAAAAATCGAGCAAGCCGCTCCATTACATCCACCTCAGCCCTCTGGACTTCACAATGAGTCAGGGAATAAGCCTGTGCGGTCAGAAAAGCATGTTGTAGAAGCGTCACCCGCCCGACAAGGGAGAGGTGCCGATTTCCCCACTGCCAAATCCGTGAATACCACTTCAGTTGATGGGCCTCAAAATCGCCCTTGGTGAGCTTCCCAAGGGTCAGTTTTCCCCCAAGTTAGTCAAGCTCTAAGACCCTCTAGAAACTAAGCGATCAGGCAAAGCGAGTGCCTTTCCACCGCGGCATCGCCTTGCTAGCCAACGACATCGACTTTGGCCGGTTGATCCTCTGGCCCGTCCAACCACAATAGTCGTCAAGGAGCCTGGAGTAGCACCAGTCGCCCTTCGTCGTACCCTGAAGAAACAAGATAACGTCATCCGTATAAAGAAGATTATAAAGCCGCGGGCCCCTAGCTTAAAGAAAGAAGCCCAGAGCCTCTCCACGCTGATGGATGGTGGAGGAGAGAAGTTTCCAACAGAGGATGAAAAGTAAGGCGATAACGGACATCCCTGCCGATAGCCACACCTCCCTCAATCCAACGCGATCTCCGGCCATTGAGGACCAGGCTGTATTTCCATAGCTGAACACTGAAGCAACCAATTAGAGAAAACTATGTGGGAGTCCTAAAAGAGAGAGTACCTGCCCAAGGTTTGCCAACTCATGCACTCATAAGCCTGCTCCATGTATACCTTCACCACCACAAATCCTTTAATTGAGGGGGACGCGCGGAGTTTGTTGACTGCCTCCTGAGCCAAGAGGCTTTGGTGAGAAACGCTACACATGGGAATGAACGCCCTGGTTCTTGCGAAATGAGGTGCCGGAGCACACCATGAAGCCGATCAACAAGGATCTTCGCTGCAATCTTGTAGATTATTTAGCAAAGACGTGTTGGCGGGAACAAAGAGGATTTTCGCCAAAATCTTGTAGATTGTTTGGCAAAGACTAATTGGCCGGAACTTGTTCGGACGCGCAACACTGGCTACCTTCATAATTAAGACCACAACAGTCACCTTCCAATCATTTGACATTTATCCGAGAGGGAAATCTCTTCGGCTCCGTTCGTTTCAACGACATTGATATTGAAGTATTTGCTTTTAATCAAATTTCAATACACATGAGAAATGACATTGAGTTTAAAACCAATTCTTTTGTTCGGCCGCATGATGCCTTTTTATCATAGGAATTGACATTAATTACTTTTTATTGTTTGTTTGCAGAAAGATTTTCATCATAAGAATTGTATTGGTCAATGCTCTCAATTAAAAATAACAACGCGAATTTTTCGCCCGACATCAATTTTATCGCCCGAACACGATTTTTTTGTCATGACGCAATGTTTTTCCCCGGGCTTAAATTTTTCAGCCCAAACGCGAAATTTTTCGTTCGAACGCGATTTTTTCACTGAGACGCAATTTTTTCGCACGGACGTAATTTTTCCGCCCGAATCAAATTTTTCGCTCCGACACTATTTTTTTGCCCAGATGAGACTTTCAATCCCGGACGCGAATTTTTCGCCCGGACGCGATTTTTTTCGTCTAAACACAATTATTTCACCCCGACGCGATTTTCGAACGAGATTTTTTTCTTCCCCCTTTTCAATGAAAGATTCATATTAAGCAATTTCAATGTACTCGATGTGATTTTTCGCTTGGACGCGAAAAAAATCGCCCGTAAGCAATTTTTTCGCCCGGGCGCAACTTTTTCGCATGAACGCGATCTTTTTCGTCCGGGAAAAAAATTGCGTCGGGGTGAAAAAGTCGTGTCCGATCGAAAAAGTCGCGTCCGGCCGAAAAAATCGCGTCCGGGCGGAAAATTGCGTCAGGCGGAAAAATCGCGCCCGGGAGGAAAAATCGCTCCCGGGTGGAAAAATCGCGCCCGCGCAAAAAACGTCCACGGGCGAAAAAATCGTGTCCGGACGAAAAATTGCACTCGGGCGAAAAAATATCGCCCGGGCTAAAAAATCGCGCACGGGCGAAACAATTGTTCCCGGGCAAAAAAATCTCTCCTGGGCGAAAAAATCCCGCCCGGACGACGAAAAATTTGCTTCGTGGCGAAAAAATCGCGTCCGGACGAAAAAATCGCGCCCGGGCGAAAAAATTGCGTCCGGGCGAAAAAATCGTGTCCGGGCAAAAAAATCGTGTCCGGGCGAAATAATGCGTCCGGGCGAGAAAACGCCCACGAGCGAAAAAATCGCGTTTGGTCGAAAAAATCGCGCACATGCTAAAAAATCTCGTCCGAACAAAAAAAAACGCGTCCGGGCGAAAAAAGCGTGTCCCGTCGAAAAAAACGCGTTCATGCAAAAAGTTGGCATCCTGGCAAAAAATAGCGTCCTGCGCAGAAAATCGCGTCCGTGCAAAAAAGTCGCGTTCAGGCGAAAAAATCATGTCTGGTCTAAAAAAATCGCATTCATACAAAAAAAATTACTCTTATTTTGAAAAGCCGATGCTGACAATCTCAATATCCGTACCTGGAGATAGACATTGAACCAATGATTTTTTAATTTTGTGTAAATATCTACGGTTTTCCACCAAAAAGCCAATTCCACTATACAATTATTGATACGAACAACAAATATGACTTTCATTTTCTTAAAGCCAATACTTTAATATCAATATAGTTGAAACTAACGGATCCTTCGAAAAAAGAGCTCTTATTCAGAATATAAATTTGAGGTGATTCTTCATGCAAAGTTGAACTACAAATAAATTCAGAAGGAACTCAAATTCAGAGGAGCTGCTGAAATGTTTATAGCCATTTAAAAACGGGAAATTAGTTTATGAAAATTTTTATTTGACAGAGCATGGTTTCCTTTCTTGAATTTTTGTAACAAAGAAAGAATTTATTTGTTTCTACTAAATAAAAGAAATTAAATTAAGATATATGATCTATTCTTCTATATAGAAAGATAAATGATGGGATTCCCCTAAATTAGTCCGAGTTGAGCCGGTTTCGACTTTGACCAAGTCACCAAATCAGGTCAGGCCAACCAAGCAGGACGCACAAACAAGCCACCAAGAAGACTTCTGCTACCACCTCGCCGACAAATTCGCTCGGGCCACAGACAAACCTTCGCAAATCGCCCGAGGGGCATGCCCATCATTTTTCAAAAAAATTGATGATCCATGTGATCGGGATCAGGCAACCTCATTCGTCGGTCCAAACCCCAAGATGATGTAATTTCCAAGACACCCTTAGAAAAACTATATAAAGATCCCTATGTCTTTATTTGAAGACAAACAACCAATTAGAGAGAAAAGAGCTTTGCAAGTTTTTCGGCAAAACTCACAACTTTGAAGGTTTTCCAGCGATGACTTAGAGTTCTCTTTCTTTCTGGCTTAAGGGCTTAATTTGCTAGAGTGTCCACTCCATGCACTCCATCGCCCTTTTGCTCAAGGGAGTACTTTTATCTTTGTAGAGCCAACTCAAGTGTCTGTTCAAGAGCCGGCTTCAGGACCCGCTCCTACGAGCGCAAAGTGAACCTTTGCATCTCTTTCACCTTCAAGTACTTGTAATCGGAGCAGTGACTTGTCACCCTCTCGAATATTCTATCTCTTGTAACCTCAACCGGACTAGTGAAATTGGTCGACATTGAACCGACCCCATGATTTTAACTATTTGTGCGCTAGACTGACTCTTGAGCTAAGAGGTTTGATTATCTGAACTGGGAGAGTGCTAAACGACCTGTAACAGTTTGATGCCATCTGTGGGAAGGTGTTCCAAAAATCTCTGAAATTTTTTAAAGACAGTGTTTGTCCCGCGCAAGCACTCCTGACTAAAAACAACGACAAGAAGTAGTCACACCGTAAATGGAGGGGCTCCATAGGAGCTCACAAACCTGGCCTTGACCAACTCGCATGTAAGCAAGCACTCCATAGGAGCGCACAAACCTGGCCTCGACCAACTCGTATGCAACTGTAAATAATACTCTACATCACGAGGGAGCCGTCGCTGCACCAGCAACCTCCATAGAGGAACGTGTGTGCTTGAAGGAGAAGCGCCAAATTGAGGTACTCACCCTTCTGTGAGACTTAGGAGACATTAATTCTCCTAACCCCATCGTTGCCCAAAGAGGACGACCACCGCTCCTTCTGGGACACATCTTGCTAGAAGATGCTGCCCATCTTGACAATCCCAATGCAGATGAATTGTCTGATGCAACCAACTCTATGTTCACAGCCCGCCCAACATTGCTTGTGAGGAACGTGAAACTCAATCCTTGCCTGGTGGAAATAGATGTTCGGCAGGCCGATCAAACACTCACTCACGAGGAAGTAAGAAATATGATAGAGGAAGAATATAGGCACGTCGACACCGCACCGTGAACCCGCGACTCCCCTTTCATCACAGTTCTCCACTAGCTCCCCAGGTTCCGGCACACCCCATTCCAAATGGGTTTATGCTGCTTAACTTTGAGATTTTCAACGGGACAGATCACCCCTTGGAGCATGCCAACAGCTTCGTCACGATCATGCATATCTACAATGCTCCTAATTAACTCGTGTCAAGTATTCTCAACAACTCTAAAGAGACAGACGCACACCTGGTTCCACTCCCTAAAGAAAGGAGAAATCAACAACTTCGTGGAGCTAACACGACAATTCATCAATCAATTCATAACTGACCGCCGAATCGTAAGAGACCCCTCTCATCTCTCCGGGATTCCCCAAAGCAAGGGGGAGGACTTCTTTCGCCGCTTGACCATTGAAGTACGACAAATTCCAGGAGTAAACACCGTGCTTTTGCGAGGAGTCTTTCTCGGAGGGCTCCATCCCAGTGGGTTCTACTCCACGTTGATGCAGGAAGCAGTACTAAGCTACACTGACCTTGTACACCAGGTTGTGGTACAGATCGCGGCAGACGATGCAATTGAGCCGCACCACCAGCAGTTTGAGGGGAGATCAAAAGGAAAGATGGGACAGGAACTACCACCAACAGTTTGAGATGTACCGCCAGTAGTAATTTATATCTTTACCGTTATAAGAATTAAAATTGTTCTTCAATTTATCTATGTGATTTTAATGTTATGAATCGGTATTTCACGAGTTTCATATTCATATTTCAGTGTGCATATTTTTATAGGTTTAAGTGAAATATTACATGAATGGATCATGCTTAGATAAAGAAAGTTGTATGTAATTATGAAATAAAAAGACACCATAAATCTGATGGATTAAGGCCAAACTTAATATCGATAAAGTGATTCTTAGGGTTTCAACACAATGAGCTGGGTTCTGAAGTTGTTCAATATGAGATCAACTTCCATTCATCCCGCCCAAAGATTGCGGAAAAATGTAGGAATTATCGTGGTCTATAATACACCAAGGGTCTGTTTAGGGGGACTTATTTTCACTGATCAGGCGGTTACGACTGCAAGAACCGGACCTTAATTAAGGTCCGGTTCATGCGATCGTAACCGCCTGACTGGTGAAAATAAGTACCCCAAAACGGAGCCTAAATCTTCAAAGCATTTTAAAGATATATAACCTACTATGCTCATAATTGTATATGAACAAGTAAGTATCTCCTTGTGCAGGAACCAGAGAGGCAGCAGGTTGTCGGAAAATTGGTGACATCTTCCTCGTCCAAAAACGTCCGCAAGCTATAAAGAAAGGTCCCTAGCCGCAATTGGACTAACAAAATCAGCGAACGCAGTGTCACCAACCCAAATATCTGATAGGAAATACGAGATCCAGAGAGCACGCAAGAAATCACAGAAAAATTAACAAGCAAAACATACAAGGATTTAACGTGGAAAAACTCCAAGATCGGGGAAAAAAACACAACCGCCCGCGCCTTCAAAAATCCACTATTACCGGCGAAATCGTGGCAAGTGCCGAGTACTTCTAGACACAGTCAGACTCCACAAAATAACAATATCAGTTCAGAAGTTTATAAAACCACGGAGGGTTTCCAACAGATGTAATCTTTCATGTAACCATAAAACTTCAAAACTCCCCTCCAAAGCCCGCGAGGATTCTCTCAATTCAAAGAAACCCCTGTATTTCTTCTTGTAATATTTGCTTCTAATGCAATCATTGCAAGGACTCGAGGAAATACCATAGGGCCTTGCATTTATATGATTTGTATAAGTCGTTCATTATTTGAATGCCAATACCACCCTGCGAGTAAGGCCTTTATAACTTGTTATAAGAGAGCTAGTGAAAACCACCAGTCCAAAAGAAATTTTTGATACTTTTTGTCCATAGATTTGAGTATACAGGGGCGGAACCAAAAATTTTGTTCAGGTGATGCTAAATTAAAAAAATTTAACTTTCTTAATGACTTTAGACAGCGATTTTTAAGAGACAGGTGATATTAATGAATTATCTAAAGTCATTAAAAAAATTTATTTTTAAAAAAAAAAAAAATTATGACTTTAGACTGCGGTTTTTTAATGACTTTAGACTGTGATTAAAATTTTTTTTTTGAAAAATTTAAAAATTTTTTTAATGACTTTAGACTGCGGTTTTTATAAAAACTGCAGTCTAAAGTCATTTAAAAAAAAATTTAATTTTTTTTTCTTTTTCTTAATGACTTTAAACAACGGTTTTTATAAAAACCGCTGTCTACAGTCATTAAAATAGCGATATTTTGCAAAAACACCGTGTCTTAAGGTGGATCCGTCAGCTCGGGACTGTTTATGAATAATTTTTTATAAAATTTCAGGGGGTGCGGCCGCACCCCCTCGCTCTAAATTGGAGAAATACATGGTGTAGATCATATAAATTGAGAGAATCAATATTGAGGGTTTTTGACGTTAAATTATTGTGTGTTTTGCTTGTTAATTTTTTCTGCGATTTCTTGCGTGTTCTCTGAATCTCGTATTTCCTAACACCATTAATCTTGAATTTTATTATGAATCTTGTCAATCATGTGATCAAAGTTGCGGATGGATGTGAGACCAGTCTGCTACTAAAGATAGGAACCCCAAGGTACTGAAATGACATTTGTTGTTGAGAGAAGTTAAGTATCAATGAAATTCTATCTCCACGTTCAAGTGGAATGCAAGAGGATAAAAAAAACATTCTATTTAAAAATGAGATTTATTGGATGGATAAGACGAATTTGTATTTGTGTTTTTAACACAACAACAACATTCAAGCCTTTATTCCATTATAGTGGGGTCGGCTATATGGATTATTTGTCGCCATTATGCCCTATCTTTTGTCATAATCTCACTAATGCCTAAGTACATCGTGTCTTTCCTTACAGTTTCATTTCACATCTTTATTGGTCTACCCCTCCCTCGTTTAACATGCCTAGTGACTAGACTCTCACAACGCCTAACTGGTGCCTCTAATGGTCTCCTTTGTACGTGTCTAAGCCATCTTAGATGAGCTTCTCACATCTTCCCTGCAATTGGTGCTACTCCTGTCTTATACCTGATACTTTCATTCCTAATTTTATCCAATCTCGTGTGTCCACACATCTACCTGAGCATTCTCATCTCCTCAACTCTCATTTTTTGCTCATGTACACAATACATTGTCCCAACACTCAGAATCATAGAGCATCGCGGGTCTAATTGCAGTACGGTAAAACTTGCCCTTAAGTTTAAGTGGTACTTTACGATCACATAAGATCCCTGACACGCCTCTCCACTTCAACCAATCCGCTTGGATTTTATGTGTCACATCTTTATCAATACCTCCGTCTTTTTGATATTTGTGCTTTTAACACGAACAAGAAAATTCCACGGCATTTGAGAAAACAAATATAAAAAAATTCAGCAAAGTAATGGAATTTCCATTATATATGCAAGCAACATTTCACACATGGTTCTTTCTTTATTACACAAACTAAATAAAAAAAATAAGATTTATTTCATGCCTCCAAGCTGAAGAGACTAAGGCTTTGTTTGGGGGGGGGGACTTATTTTCACCGATCAAGTGGCTACGAATGCATAAACCGGACCTTAAATTAAGGTCCGGTAATAAGTCCTCCCAAACGGAGCCTTAATAACCATAAGCAGCAATCCCTTAATCCCACAATTTAGGGGCGGGCATAAACAAGATTGGATAAGGGTTGCTGGGCACACTGCCATAAGTAATAGAGGGGCCAACACCATTCCTCTCTAAGTCAAATGCGCCAAGAACAAATACTGAACCATGCACTGCCACGTTGTTAATAAAAAATACTTTGTTTTTCTTCTTCTCATCACCCGAGTAGTTAACCGAGAAACAAGTGTTTGTTCCTATAATGAGAGATTGATTTCTTAGATTATTGACAGGCACCCAACAAGAACCAGGAGAACAAACATGAATCCGCGGCTCTTGAACATTATGAAAATCATAATTAAACCTAAAAATCTTGAACTCTGATGAAATTAGAGAATTAAAAACTTCAATATCAGGATTAAATTCAATTGAGTGGTTCAGGTACCAGTTGACATGCATAAGATCCCCATGGGAGAAGACAAGGAATTTATGCATTCTATGCTTTTCCAACTCCTCCATCGGCCTCGCCACCATGGAGACGACCTCCAATGAACGATTCATAAACTTTAAGATGAAAACATCGAGGCTACTCGACAAAGCATACAACATGCTGTCTTTTTCATTGTACACAACATCCATAAGACGGTTCATGCGAAGCGGAAGATTTGGACCTATAGACCAAGTTGCATCGCCCACACTAGCGAATGGCAGGGTGATTCCATTGATGCTGTCTTCCCAGACAGCAACAGCAATACCATTTTGTTGGGGAGTTGGGGTGAAAATGATCTTCTCCAAGTATGCATTGATAAGCACATTTATGAAGAAAGCCTGGGTATTATTAACTTCCTGCTCAATGAATGGATGGTCATTCCTTGGTATTGTAAGCATGGAAGGGAGAATGAGCTCCTGCTTTGTCAATGGGTTGACAAAGCTAGGGGCAAAATTAAGATCAATAGTCACGAACCATCCATGGTGGGGTGATTCTAACAAGTGTCGGTCAGTGATTTGCGGGAGGGAGGGGATTATGTAGAAACGATCTTCTATGATGGAGAAGAAGGTGCATGAACCCCCATTCTGTCTAGGAGAATTGGGTAAGAGTAGCCACGGGGAGGGTTGGCAAACCCAACGGTTGTTAGAAGGCCGGGGCGGAGGGAGGGGAGGTTTATTTGACTTCTTGCCCAGCGCCCATGCCCACCTTCCGCAAACGGCCCGCAAGCGAATAATGTCAGCAACAAGCATCCACTCTGCTATTGATAGCACCATCTCAGGGTGGAGATCAGCCCAAACAACTACTTTATGAGAGGATGACGACGACGACGACATCAAGAATGAATCTTGTTGTAACCTTATATTTCAATGGAAAAATCAGGCACAAAGCTTATAGCCCCATTATGTACAATTTATAAACATCTTTGCTTGAGTGCGTGGATTTTAATAAGCTTGATATGTAATATTTACTAACTTAAGACGATGAATCATAAGACCTTCGTACTCGGTATAGAGATGATGACAATAGTATTTTAACTGTCATAAATATTCAATATATCCAACTTATGCTCTATATTTATGTTTTGTATACTCACATTTTATTTAGTTTTATTTTTAAATTTGTTTTTGTTTTCTCCTCTATTTATAACTTTATACTTTAATATACACACTATTATATTTTAGTTTTGTTTTCTATATTTTATTTCCTAATGGAAAGGTCATAAATGTTATGATTGTGTAGGGCGTCTCTTCTATTAATAGTAATAATATATTATTATTATTTATAAAACATTTTAAATGTAAGATAATTTTTCTTACAATTTGCCATTCTAGGTTTTATTCATCTCAATTTTTGGTTCTAGATTCACGGTGGGGAACATGCGGTCCATGTCAAAGTTTATTCACCACAATTTGATACAGTTTATTAATAAATTGGAGTGATCTCAAAGAATGCAACATGTTTACATACAGGCTCTATTTGGTGGGACTTATTTTCACCGGTCTAGCGGTTACGACCGCATGAATCAGAGCGTAATTAAGGTCCGGTTCATGTGATCGTAACCGCTTGACCGGTGAAAATAAGTCCCCCCAAACAGAGCCACAATCACATCTTCAACTGAGGATTGCTCTTTCTATGTGCGAGAATGCCCGCTCTACAAATAAGCAATTTCAATTGTAATAGCAACATTGAGTATCTTTGAAATTTTTGCACGGGTGATTTAAAAGTTCTACTTTGTTCTCAAAAGATGGTGAAAGAAAACATAAGAAACTGCAATTACTCTGACATGACTGCAATTGTAACTGTAAAGTTATACTTTAGATTGGAGGTTTAGCTAAAAGGTTAGTTGAAATTTTAAAATAAAAAAATGTTCTTTTTTCATTGGTGAATTTACTCATGAAATCCACGCTTCTTCCATGTTACAATTGTAATTGTAAAAAGAGTTTTTCTACAATGAGTATTATCAATGTCATTATTATGTAATTAGATGAGAGATGAATGGATGAATATCTTTTAATGACATACATTGAAAACGATATATTTTCTACAATCTGCTTTGAGTTATGATGAAATGCAGGATCCTTGTAAATGAGGTTATTTACTTTTTTCTATGAAAAACTGTTGTAAAAAACTTATGATATTAATATAATATTGTCATATTTCTCGATAGAATTTTGTGTGTAGATTTTAGTCCGCACATACAACAAAAAATTCATGCATCCACCACTGGCATAGACGCCAATTCCGTTGGATGGTTGATGTGCTAATAGATGTATAGGGCATTTGATTCACATAGTACCAATCATTTTGCTCATGTCTCCCTCCAATGTGAGGCTTCGTCTACAAATAATATATCACAAAATAAAAGAGAAAAATGTTATAGAGCAGTTGAGATCATGAGTTAGTTGGCAAATTGATACGATATTATGTCTAATATCGCGATCAATTAAGGTGTTATGGAAATATAAGGTTGGAGAATGATAGAGAGATTTGTGAATCCCGAGACATGCATCGTAGATCCATCAACAATTAAGATAAGTTTGTGGGGCTTAGGTTGAAGATTAGGGAACCGTCTGTAGACATGGGGTTGTAAGCACCTAAGTCGGCAATCTAACAACTACAGTGAGAGAGAAGGGATATATCCGATGGAAGAGAGAGTTTGGAGGGTACATCTCGGGAGAGGAGTAGATGAAACTGATTCCATTCGGTCGCAGATAAGTGACCTTGGCTATCCATGGAGCCAAGGAAAGGGGTAGGAGCTTTAGCGCACGAGGTATAGGAATAATGAGCAATAGACACTACAATATTTTTGATCTTTAGCAACACCTGAATTGACAACATTTATAAAATATTGTCTAAATCATAATATAGAATAATTTATAAGTGTAACAATAGATTAACATTTTTAAGCAATACTTTTTATACAACATTCAATAAATATTCTCTAATCTCTTATAAAGAACATTTTTTAATTGTTGCACTTGAGTTCACTTTAGATAACAATTATAATACGTTTCCTTTTTAAAAAATAATTTGCAAGACTTTAAAAGTGTACTAAGCCAAAATTACTATTCACCCCCCATAATATTACTTAAAAATTAAATTTATAAAACTCATGATTTTAGGCTCAGCAAACCCTCGACCATTTCCCGACTCTCCTTCATCTTCCTTATGTGCAGGTCACTTCCTCGTCATTTCCTCCCGCTAGACCAGCGCCAAGCGAACAACAGTGGACTGGATCCGGATCCCCTAGAGTTCCTCCGGGAACTTCAGGGGGTGGAGTTCCTATTTTGAGAAGTAATGGAGCAGAATCAGAAAAAATGGTTAACATGAAAGTTGTAGATATTCCCGAGACAAATAACTTTCATGTTGAACATTTTTTGATTTGAAGTCGTTTAGACCCCCGTATTAATTATTTTCGAACTAAAATTTTTCGGGGCCCAAATCGGGGGTCTAAACGACTTCAAATCAAAAAATGTTCAACATAAAAGTTATTCGTCTCGGGGATATCTACAACTTTCATGTTAACCATTTTTTCTGATTCCGCTCAATTACTTTGCAAAATAGGAACTCCACCCCCTGGAGTTCCCGCAGGAACTCCACCCCCTGGAGTTCCCGCAGGAACTCCACCCCCAGGAGTTCCCGCAGGAACTCTTGGGGATCCGGATCAAACCTCTCCGGAGAGCCTCTTCACGCCCTCGAAGGTCTTTCTCCAAGCTGTGACTGCCATTCCTGATTTCCTAGTGTTTTGGGCTTAAAGCAGTCCATTCCTCATCTCCCCTTTTAGGTATACTTCGCACCGCAGATCCCCTTGTAGCAGTGAGCAGTCTGGCTTTGCCCATTTATTCATTTTCTGGCTTGATTTCAGGTATACTTCGCGGCTCCTTTTCTGATTTCCTAGTGTTTATGGATGACAATAGCCCATTCCTCTTCTCTCCTTTCATATATACATTCTCAATCTAGGGAAAAAAAATCATTAGATCAGTTAATGCAAATATTTTTTTTTTATCTTGTGGTTAATTCAAGGGTTTTGAATTGGATCGGTTAATGTCAAAAAACTACTCATTTTGATCGAAAGAAGTAATCATAAGTCCGTTTTTGCCCTTGTTGATCCCAAACTAGAAATCGTTGTTTGCTAGAACCGTAATTAAAAGAAGTAATCATAAGCCCTATTTGTGAACACTCTATTTGATCCCAAACTAGATTTCCTCAAGCAAGCATTGAGAGTGATTAAAATATGGACACTCTATTTGATTTTGCAGCTTAGAAGTTAGGAGTATTGCAGGCTTTAGTTGATTTTTCATTAGTTCGAGTGACTATGATTAAGGTAGTCTTGAGATTTTATATATTTACATGCATTAATGTTTGTTAATTGTGATTATAAGTTGACATCAAGCATTGTAGAATGTTGAATGATTTTTGCATTGATGAAGATATAAAACATTTCCTTCTCATAAGTGCCTTGGTTTGGCAAAAATTATGGGCCCGTCAGCGTGACGCACCATATGAAGACGAGTCTAAAGAAGATGTGCCGTGGGATGTCAAGCAGAAGGGCCCCACCCTATATCAGTCTCAATAGAAGTGAGTGACATGATTTAAGATATGTCTTCAAGTTGGGTAGAGTGGCAAAACACTAAGCTCAAATCCTTTGACTCCAGTAATTATGATGAGAACATGGTTTCTATGTTTTTATGTTGAGTAAATTGAAATAGAATTATTTTTGAATATCCTAAAAACAAAAACAAAAACATTTGCAAGAATCTCTGGTTATTGCGAACAGAATGATGTTCATTTTCCTTGCACGACTATTATCAAATCATTTTTGTTCTCGGCATGGCTCCGGTTAGCTTCTGATGTTGACCGAGAGACTCGAAAGGCAAAACTTCAAACTATGCTTTCACTTACCATTTACATTTTTTAGATTTTAAAAATACACAATGCATTTGTTTTTTATGGGCAGCTTGTTGCGGGAGAAATTGTGGAACTTGTGGAGCTTGCCCCATTAAAAGGTGCACTTGTTGGCTTACAAGGGCTTAATGGGCTTCAATTGTCTTTATGGATGAGCCAATATAGTATTGGATGCCAGCATGGGCGGAATTAGTCCTGGGCACGGTAGGGCACGTGCCCGAGCGGTTTTTTCCGCGATTTTCACCGGGGGAGAAGAAATCCAGTCGCTAAGCCAGCTGCTCCCGTGCCCTAGCCAGTCGCTGCTTCCGTGCCCTAGCCTGCCAAGCGTCGACGACGACGATTCGCACCGCTGCAGCCCGCCAGACTTCGCACCGCTGCAGCCAGCCAGACTTCGCACCGCTGCAGCCCGCCAGACTTCGCACCGCTGCAGCCCGCCAGGCTTCGCACCGCTCAGGGGTGCGAAGCCTGGCGGGCTGCAGCGGTGCGAAGTCTGGCGGGCTGCAGCGGTGCGAAGTGAGCCAACAAATGAACAAGGTAGGAAGGATACTGAAGAGAAAGAATTGGAGGATGTTAATCCTTGTGACCCTATTGTGAAGTTAAAAAATAATAACTGTAATGAAGAAAGAGTCGAAGTATTAGGAGAAAAGAAAAAAGATCAAATCATTGAAAATATAAAAAAGAAAGACAATGTGATAGTCTGTCCACCACCACCATTTCCTCATCGGTTAAAGAACAGTAAGCTCGATCAATAATTTCAAAAATTTATAGAAATATTCAAGAAACTACAAATCAACATCCATTTTGCTGATGTGTTAGAACTGTTGGGAAAAATAGCACGATCCCGACCAGGGCACCTGTAGCGGATTTACAAGCAAGACAAATACAAGCACATCAATAATAAAGTGACACAACAATTTTTAACGTGGAAACCCAATAAGGTGAAAACCACGGGACTATCAGCGTCCACCCTTGAAAGCCCCCACTATAAGGTGTGAAAATCACGCACAACAAATTACAGGGCTTTCACCACCGCCACATACACAAGGCACAATTTCCACCATCGATCCACAACGGATCACCACAACCTACACAAGGTACCAGTTCCACAAAGGAATACAAAAAACTCTCCTTGCTGCAAAAGCATAAATCTCTTCTCCCACAACCACACAAGGATTGACAAGGGAAAAACAAACGAGAAATCAAGAAACCATTACCCAATGGATTGAAAAATCCATTCCGAATGCCGCAAAGGAGAAAGGCTACATAAAGCCCCTTCTTCTTCAGAATCCGACGATCCGATCTTCGATACTCTTCTCCGAGATCTTCTCTTGATCTTCCTCCACTCAAATCTCTCTTGGAATAAATCTTTTGGCCTTGGAATTGGCTTCCATTTATAGGCCCAAAACAAATGCTACCTAACCCCAAAAATGGTGGTAGGTGTTACCTAACACCTAATTTGGTGGTAGGTACCACCTAACTCCAAATTGTGCTCATTTCAGCTCGGTTATGGAGCGCTGCTCGACGAACCCTGAGCCCAGGCAGCTCCAACATCGCTCCGGCCTCCAAACATAAACATCACGAGCAGCTACAAGCGTGCCCGGTGGTTTTTACCGACTCGTATGGGAACCACACCCTAACAAACTCCCCCTTCACATCGAGTCGGGAGAAACCGCCATCCCGGCGATTCTCACACATGTCTCAAACTTCCCTCGGGTCACTACCTTGGTCAGCATGTCCGCCCCATTATCATCGGTGTGAACCTTCAATAGCTCGAGCTCCTTCTTCTCCACAACATCACGTATCCAATGATACCGTGTGTCGATGTGTTTCGACCTTGAATGGAACATGGAGTTCTTTCCCAAGTGGATGGCACTCTGGCTGTCACACATCAACATATAACGATCCTGAGTGAAACCAAGTTCTCTGACAAACCTCTTCATCCAGAGCAACTCCTTTCCTGCCTCAGTTACAGCAATGAACTCAGCCTCTGTTGTTGACAGTGCCACACACTTCTGCAGTCTCGATGCCCACGAAACTGCTCCCCCTGCAAATAGCATCAGGTACCCAGACGTAGATTTTCTAGAGTCCAGATCTCCGGCCATATCAGCATCAGTATAGCCCAGAAGCTCGGGCTCACTGCCTCCAAATCTCAAACTCAGATCTGTCGTCCCCTGCAGGTACCTCAGAATCCACTTCACCGCGCTCCAGTGTTCTTTCCCAGGGTTGGAGAGAAATCTGCTCACAACACCAATAGCATGAGCAATGTCTGGATGCGTGCACACCATAGCATACATAAGGCTTCCCACTGCAGACGCATAAGGCGCCTTCTGCATAGCCTCTTTCTCCTCCAGTGTGCTGGGGCACTGATCAGCGGTCAACTTGAAGTGAGCTGCAAGTGGCGTGCTCACCTTCTTCGCCTGATCCATAGAAAAATGTTGCAACACTTTGCGGATATACCGCTCCTGGGATAACCAAAGGAATCTGGTACCCCTGTCCCTGCGAATATGCATCCCCAGAATAGTGTTCGCGGGACCCAGATCCTTCATCTCAAACTTTGAACTCAACTGCCGCTTCAATTCAGTAATGCGTGGAGTCTTCTTCCCGATGATCAGCATGTCGTCGACATAAAGTAGCAGAATGACGAAGTCTTCAGGAGCATACTGCTTCACAAACACGCAGTGGTCTAGGGTGGTCTTTGTGAAGTTGATCTCCCCCATAAAAGTCTCGAACTTCCGATACCATTGCCGCGGGGCCTGTTTCAACCCGTACAGACTTTTCTTCAAGCGGCATACATATCCTTCTTTACCCCTGATACAGTAGCCATCAGGCTGCTCCATGTACAGCTCCTCTTCAAGATCGCCATGTAGAAAAGCGGTCTTCACGTCCATCTGCTCCACCTCCAAGTCTAGCCTCGCAGCGAGGCCTAGCACAACTCGAATGGAGGACATTTTCACTACGGGCGAAAATATCTCATCAAAATCAATGCCCTGTCTTTGTGCAAATCCCTTTACTACCAACCTGGCTTTGTAACGAGGAGGTGTAGGAGAAGCACCCTCCTTCAACCTGAAGATCCACCTGTTCTTCAAGGCCTTCTTGCCCTTCGGCAACCGCACAAGGTCGTAGGTATGATTTGTCCGCAGCGATTGCATCTCCTCTTGCATCGCTGCCATCCAGTGGTGCCTCTCCGCGCTCTCTACTGCTTCAGAATAGCTCTCCGGCTCCCCTGCATCAGTTAGTAGAACAAACTCCGACGCAGAATATCTGGCGGGCGGATGCCTAGCTCGATCTGATCTCCTCAACACAGGCTCAGGAGCTGGTGCAGGATCCTCTTCTGCAAGCTCCTCAGCAGCTCCTGGCTCCTCAACATCTTCAGCACCCTGTATTGGAACTGGCTCCACAGTCTCCTCAACGTGGTCATCATTACCAATAGGCAACTCAGCAGAATGTGAGTCACTCCCAGACTCACCTATTTTCTCCAGATCACCTCCAGTTTGTTCCTCGCAGAACACTGCATCTCGACTCCGTACTAACTTCTTCGCCACCGGATCAAAGAATCTATATCCGAGCTCACCATTATGACCATAGCCCAAGAAAATGCACTTCCGGGTCTTCGATTCCAACTTCGATCGTTCGTCCTTGGGAATGTGGACGAAGGCTCTGCAGCCAAAGACCCGCAAATGACTATAGGATGGGTCCTTCCCATACCAGACTCGATCTGGAACATCCTCATCCAAAGGATAGCTCGGCGAGAGGTTGATGACATGCATCGTAGTCAAAAGAGCCTCACCCCAAAACATCTCTGGCAGCTTGGACTCAGAAAGCATGCATCGCACCCTCTCCATCAATGTCTGGTTCATCCTTTCAGCAACACCATTCAGTTGTGGTGTTTTGGGGGGGGGGGTCTTCTCATGACGAATCCCGTGGTCCTTGCAATACTCATCAAATGTACCCACGTACTCACCCCCGTTGTCAGAACGGATACACAACAGCTTCTTTCCAGATTGACGTTCCATCTCAGCATGGAACCTTCTGAAGGTCTCAAGTACCTGGTCTTTGGTCTTCAACGGATAGACCCAAACCTTTCTCGACCAGTCATCAATAAAGGTCACAAAATACTGAGCTCCCCCTCGTGTTGGGACCTTCATAGGTCCGCAGATGTCTGTGTGTACGAGCTCCAATGGCTCAGATCTCCTGGTGGACTGATGACGACGGAATGAAACCCGATTTTGCTTCCCCGCCATACAGTGCTCACACCTCTCCATGTGATCGGCCGATAGGTCACTGAGTAGCTTCTTCTTCTGTAGGCAGTCCAAGCCCTTCTAGCTAATATGAGCCAGTCTCCTGTGCCACAGGGAAATGGATCCCTCATCTCTCACGGAGTTTGTATGTGGATCTTCAGGCCTCCCCTCCATGTAATAAAGGCCGGACTCCCTATAGCCCTTGGCCATAACCAGCGATCCTCGAACTAGCTTCCATAAATCACCACCAAAGATACTTGTATGTCCTTCATCTCCAAGCTTCCCCACGGAAAGTAGGTTGAAATGAATATCGGGCACGTGTCGCACGTCCCGCAAAATAAGTAACACTCCAGTGCTCGTCTTCAGATGCACGTCTCCACGTCCCAGTACCTTAGACGTATTCCCGTTGCCCATTCGTAACACCCCGCATTCATGGGTGGTGTACGTGGAAAAAAGGTCTCGATTGTGGGAGACGTGCGCAGAAGCACCTGAATCTACAATCCATCTCCTGTCGTCACAGGAGAGCGCTGTCGTGATTTCATCACCGACAATGACAACATCGTCCTCATCACTGGAGACAACCGCGGTAGTATGGCTCTCCTCCTTGGCCTCAGTCGCCACACCCTTCTTCTGCTCATTCTTCCAGGCATAGCAGAACTTCTTGATGTGTCCCTTCTTGTGGCAGAAATGACACTCCACGTTCTGATATCGTGAACGTGACTTCCCTCTGCTCTGGCTTCTTTCCTCCTTCCGTCCTCGACTCTTGCTCCTGCCTCTCCCCCTGGTTTCCGTAAACAGAACATCAGCTCGTGATGAAGAGCCCGACGTCCCTTGAGACTTCCGTCTCACCTCTTCGTTCAAGATCCCACTCTTGGCGATCTCCATGGTGATAATCCCTTGGGGTGAAGAGTTGATCAGTGTAATCTTGACCATCTCCCAAGAGTCCGGAAGGGACTTCAACAGCCACAGCGTATTGACCTCATCCTCAAATGTCACCTTCATCGCCGTCAACTGATCAATGATTCCTTGGAACTCATTGACATGATCCATGATCGATGAGCCTTCCTGGTAGCGGAACTCTCCAATCTTCGTCAGCAAAGCCAGCTTGTTGATGCCAGTGCTCTTGGCATACAACATTTCTAGAGTTCTCCACAGCTCCTTCACATCCGTGATGCTAGCCACGTGGTTGTAGACGTTCGGCTCCACGAACCGTCTAATGAAACCACAGAGCTTCCGGTGCTCTACCTGCCATTTAGCAGGATCCATATCCTTCGGCATCTCTTCGAAGATAGGGGCATGCCAGCCCTTGACGTAGATGAGATCCTCCATAAGCAAGTGCCACTGATGATAATTTGCTCCATTCAACTTGACCATCTGTTCTGAAGTCAATTCCATCTTGCTAAACCAACTGGCCGGACTGACCACAGTTCTCTGAGCGCGACTCTCTCACAATAAGTCACTGAAGAGGATAGCCAGAGGACCAATGGTCGTAAACTACCGCACTCAATGCCAAAACTGAGAATACAATCGCCTCGTCTCGAAATCACAAAAGGTCAGCCCAATATCGGCCCTGTTCTGACTACTGACCAGCAACCTGGCTCTGATACCACTTGTTGGGAAAAATAGCACGATCCCGACCAGGGCACCTATAGCGGATTTACAAGCAAGACAAATACAAGCACATCAATAATAAAGTGACACAACAATTTTTAACGTGGAAACCCAATAAGGTGAAAACCACGGGACTATCAGCGTCCACCCTTGAAAGCCCCCACTATAAGGTGTGAAAATCACGCACAACAAATTACAGGGCTTTCACCACCGCCACATACACAAGGCACAATTTCCACCATCGATCCACAACGGATCACCACAACCTACACAAGGTACCAGTTCCACAAAGGAATACAAAAAACTCTCCTTGCTGCAAAAGCATAAATCTCTTCTCCCACAACCACACAAGGATTGACAAGGGAAAAACAAACGAGAAATCAAGAAACCATTACCCAATGGATTGAAAAATCCATTCCGAATGCCGCAAAGGAGAAAGGCTACACAAAGCCCCTTCTTCTTCAGAATCCGACGATCCGATCTTCGATACTCTTCTCCGAGATCTTCTCTTGATCTTCCTCCACTCAAATCTCTCTTGGAATAAATCTTTTGGCCTTGGAATTGGCTTCCATTTATAGGCCCAAAACAAATGCTACCTAACCCCAAAAATGGTGGTAGGTGTTACCTAACACCTAATTTGGTGGTAGATACTACCTAACTCCAAATTGTGCTCATTTCAGCTCGGTTATGGAGCGCTGCTCGACGAACCCTGAGCCCAGGAAGCTCCAACATCGCTCCGGCCTCCAAACATAAACATCACGAGCAGCTACAAGCGTGCCCGGTGGTTTTTACCGACTCGTATGGGAACCACACCCTAACAAACTCCCCCTTCACATCGAGTCGGGAGAAACCGCCATCCCGGCGATTCTCACACATGTCTCAAACTTCCCTCGGGTCACTACCTTGGTCAGCATGTCCGCCCCATTATCATCGGTGTGAACCTTCAGTAGCTCGAGCTCCTTCTTCTCCACAACATCACGTATCCAATGATACCGTGTGTCGATGTGTTTCGACCTTGAATGGAACATGGAGTTCTTTCCCAAGTGGATGGCACTCTGGCTGTCACACATCAACATATAACGATCCTGAGTGAAACCAAGTTCTCTGACAAACCTCTTCATCCAGAGCAACTCCTTTCCTGCCTCAGTTACAGCAATGAACTCAGCCTCTGTTGTTGACAGTGCCACACACTTCTGCAGTCTCGATGCCCACGAAACTGCTCCCCCTGCAAATAGCATCAGGTACCCAGACGTAGATTTTCTAGAGTCCAGATCTCCGGCCATATCAGCATCAGTATAGCCCAGAAGCTCGGGCTCACTGCCTCCAAATCTCAAACTCAGATCTATCGTCCCCTGCAGGTACCTCAGAATCCACTTCACCGCGCTCCAGTGTTCTTTCCCAGGGTTGGAGAGAAATCTGCTCACAACACCAATAGCATGAGCAATGTCTGGACGCGTGCACACCATATCATACATAAGGCTTCCCACTGCAGACGCATAAGGCGCCTTCTGCATAGCCTCTTTCTCCTCCAGTGTGCTGGGGCACTGATCAGCGGTCAACTTGAAGTGAGCTGCAAGTGGCGTGCTCACCTTCTTCGCCTGATCCATAGAAAAATGTTGCAACACTTTGCGGATATACCGCTCCTGGGATAACCAAAGGAATCTGGTACCCCTGTCCCTGCGAATATGCATCCCCAGAATAGTGTTCGCGGGACCCAGATCCTTCATCTCAAACTTTGAACTCAACTGCCGCTTCAATTCAGTAATGCGTGGAGTCTTCTTCCCGATGATCAGCATGTCGTCGACATAAAGTAGCAGAATGACGAAGTCTTCAGGAGCATACTGCTTCACAAACACGCAGTGGTCTAGGGTGGTCTTTGTGAAGTTGATCTCCCCATAAAAGTCTCGAACTTCCGATACCATTGCCGCGGGGCCTGTTTCAACCCGTACAGACTTTTCTTCAAGCGGCATACATATCCTTCTTTACCCCTGATACAGTAGCCATCAGGCTGCTCCATGTACAGCTCCTCTTCAAGATCGCCATGTAGAAAAGCGGTCTTCACGTCCATCTGCTCCACCTCCAAGTCTAGCCTCGCAGCGAGGCCTAGCACAACTCGAATGGAGGACATTTTCACTACGGGCGAAAATATCTCATCAAAATCAATGCCCTGTCTTTGTGCAAATCCCTTTACTACCAACCTGGCTTTGTAACGAGGAGATGTAGGAGAAGCACCCTCCTTCAACCTGAAGATCCACCTGTTCTTCAAGGCCTTCTTGCCCTTCGGCAACCGCACAAGGTCGTAGGTATGATTTGTCCGCAGCGATTGCATCTCCTCTTGTATCGCTGCCATCCAGTGGTGCCTCTCCGCGCTCTCTACTGCTTCAGAATAGCTCTCCGGCTCCCCTGCACCAGTTAGTAGAACAAACTCCGACGCAGAATATCTGGCGGGCGGATGCCTAGCTCGATCTGATCTCCTCAACACAGGCTCAGGAGCTGGTGCAGGATCCTCTTCTGCAAGCTCCTCAGCAGCTCCTGGCTCCTCAACATCTTCAGCACCCTGTGTTGGAACTGGCTCCACAGTCTCCTCAACGTGGTCATCATTACCAATAGGCAACTCAGCAGAACGTGAGTCACTCCCAGACTCACCTATTTTCTCCAGATCACCTCCAGTTTGTTCCTCGCAGAACACTGCATCTCGACTCCGTACTAACTTCTTCGCCACCGGATCAAAGAATCTATATCCGAGCTCACCATTATGACCATAGCCCAAGAAAATGCACTTCCGGGTCTTCGATTCCAACTTCGATCGTTCGTCCTTGGGAATGTTGACGAAGGCTCTGCAGCCAAAGACCCGCAAATGACTATAGGATGGGTCCTTCCCATACCAGACTCGATCTGGAACATCCTCATCCAAAGGATAGCTCGGCGAGAGGTTGATGACATGCATCGTAGTCAAAAGAGCCTCACCCCAAAACATCTCTGGCAGCTTGGACTCAGAAAGCATGCATCGCACCCTCTCCATCAATGTCCGGTTCATCCTTTCAGCAACACCATTCAGTTGTGGTGTTTTTTGGGGGGGGGGGGGGTCTTCTCATGACGAATCCCGTGGTCCTTGCAATACTCATCAAATGTACCCACGTACTCACCCCCGTTGTCAGAACGGATACACAACAGCTTCTTTCCATATTGACGTTCCATCTCAGCATGGAACCTTCTGAAGGTCTCAAGTACCTGGTCTTTGGTCTTCAACGGATAGACCCAAACCTTTCTCGACCAGTCATCAATAAAGGTCACAAAATACTGAGCTCCCCCTCGTGTTGGGACCTTCATAGGTCCGCAGATGTCTGTGTGTACGAGCTCCAATGGCTCAGATCTCCTGGTGGACTGATGACGACGGAATGAAACCCGATTTTGCTTCCCCGCCATACAGTGCTCACACCTTTCCATGTGATCGGCCGATAGGTCACTGAGTAGCTTCTTCTTCTGTAGGCAGTCCAAGCCCTTCTGGCTAATATGAGCCAGTCTCCTGTGCCACAGGGAAATGGATCCCTCATCTCTCACGGAGTTCGCATGTGGATCTTCAGGCCTCCCCTCCATGTAATAAAGGCCGGACTCCCTATAGCCCTTGGCCATAACCAGCGATCCTCGAACTAGCTTCCATAAATCACCACCAAAGATACTTGTATGTCCTTCATCTCCAAGCTTCCCCACGGAAAGTAGGTTGAAACGAATATCGGGCACGTGTCGCACGTCCCGCAAAATAAGTAACACTCCAGTGCTCGTCTTCAGATGCATGTCTCCACGTCCCAGTACCTTAGACGTATTCCCGTTGCCCATTCGTAACACCCCGCATTCATGGGTGGTGTACGTGGAAAAAAGGTCTCGATTGTGGGAGACGTGCGCAGAAGCACCTGAATCTACAATCCATCTCCTGTCGTCACAGGAGAGCGCTGTCGTGATTTCATCACCGACAATGACAACATCGTCCTCATCACTGGAGACAACCGCGGTAGTATGGCTCTCCTCCTTGGCCTCAGTCGCCACACCCTTCTTCTGCTCATTCTTCCAGGCATAGCAGAACTTCTTGATGTGTCCCTTCTTGTGGCAGAAATGACACTCCACGTTCTGATATCGTGAACGTGACTTCCCTCTGCTCTGGCTTCTTTCCTCCTTCCGTCCTCGACTCTTGCTCCTGCCTCTCCCCCTGGTTTCCCTAAACAGAACATCAGCTCGTGATGAAGAGCCCGACGTCCCTTGAGACTTCCGTCTCACCTCTTCGTTCAAGATCCCACTCTTGGCGATCTCCATGGTGATAATCCCTTGGGGTGAAGAGTTGATCAGTGTAATCTTGACCATCTCCCAAGAGTCCGGAAGGGACTTCAACAGCCACAGCGTATTGACCTCATCCTCAAATGTCACCTTCATCGCCGTCAACTGATCAATGATTCCTTGGAACTCATTGACATGATCCATGATCGATGAGCCTTCCTGGTAGCGGAACTCTCCAAGCTTCGTCAGCAAAGCCAGCTTGTTGATGCCAGTGCTCTTGGCATACAACATTTCTAGAGTTCTCCACAGCTCCTTCACATCCGTGATGCTAGCCACGTGGTTGTAGACGTTCGGCTCCACGAACCGTCTAATGAAACCACAGAGCTTCCGGTGCTCTACCTGCCATTTAGCAGGATCCATATCCTTCGGCATCTCTTCGAAGATAGGGGCATGCCAGCCCTTGATGTAGATGAGATCCTCCATAAGCAAGTGCCACTGATGATAATTTGCTCCATTCAACTTGACCATCTATTCTGAAGTCAATTCCATCTTGCTAAACCAACTGGCCGGACTGACCACAGTTCTCTGAGCGCGACTCTCTCACGATAAGTCACTGAAGAGGATAGCCAGAGGACCAATGGTCGTAAACTACCGCACTCAATGCCAAAACTGAGAATACAATCGCCTCATCTCGAAATCACAAAAGGTCAGCCCAATATCGGCCCTGTTCTGACTACTGACCAGCAACCTGGCTCTGATACCACTTGTTGGGAAAAATAGCACGATCCCGACCAGGGCACCTATAGCGGATTTACAAGCAAGACAAATACAAGCACATCAATAATAAAGTGACACAACAATTTTTAACGTGGAAACCCAATAAGGTGAAAACCACGGGACTATCAGCGTCCACCCTTGAAAGCCCCCACTATAAGGTGTGAAAATCACGCACAACAAATTACAGGGCTTTCACCACCGCCACATACACAAGGCACAATTTCCACCATCGATCCACAACGGATCACCACCACCTACACAAGGTACCAGTTCCACAAAGGAATACAAAAAACTCTCCTTGCTGCAAAAGCATAAATCTCTTCTCCCACAACCACACAAGGATTGACAAGGGAAAAACAAGCGAGAAATCAAGAAACCATTACCCAATGGATTGAAAAATCCATTCCGAATGCCGCAAAGGAGAAAGGCTACATAAAGCCCCTTCTTCTTCAGAATCCGACGATCCGATCTTCGATACTCTTCTCCGAGATCTTCTCTTGATCTTCCTCCACTCAAATCTCTCTTGGAATAAATCTTTTGGCCTTGGAATTGGCTTCCATTTATAGGCCCAAAACAAATACTACCTAACCCCAAAAATGGTGGTAGGTGTTACCTAACACCTAATTTGGTGGTAGGTACCACCTAACTCCAAATTGTGCTCATTTCAGCTCGGTTATGGAGCGCAGGCAGCTCCAACATCGCTCCGGCCTCCAAACATAAACATCACGAGCAGCTACAAGCGTGCCCGGTGGTTTTTACCGACTCGTATGGGAACCACACCCTAACAAGAACAACTGCCGAGCTCTCTGAAATTCATAAAAGATATCATACCTAAAAAGAGGAAATTTGGAACAAATGAGACTGCAACACTCACTTAAGAGTGTAACGCTATTCTTCATAAAAGACTTTCACCCAAATTGAAAGATCCGGGGAGCATATGAAAATTTATAACGAATGAAATTAGCCCAATTTAGCGGTGGCCCAAGGCAACGCGGTTCGCTACTCGCATGATGGCCTACCTAGAGTCAAGCAATGATCCCAGCAAAGCGCTAAAGACCCGCGACACGAGGATGTGGAGCGGGAGCGAGTGCTGCACAGAGTTTGAGGGCGAGCGAAAGCGTAAAAGAGAGCTGAAAAGTAAGAATTTCCCACAAGAAAACGGATACACACACACACACACACACACACACACACAAACACACACACACACACACGGGTTGAGTACAAAACAAATACACAAGCCAAAAATGTCAAAAGAGGTCTCGCCTCGAATATACAACAGAGACAATAAAATTTCTAGGTCACTTCGAGCCGTACGCCGACTTCTTGCTCTCGCGGAGGACCAGATATACCTCGTCCTCGGAATCCGGGAGCGGGAGGAACAACTCGGGGACCACCTCCTTCACAGTGAGCCTCGCTCCCAACCCCTTGTTCTCCTTTTCCAGAGCAACGATCCGAGAATGGATTCGCTTGGTCTCTACGACATCCTACAGAATCATAGGATGGGGATTTAGCGTAGAAATGGGTGGTGGGATGTAAGCGAAAGGATTAGCGCTTACCACTCCGCCCAGTGCTCCGCAAGCAGCTTCTCCAAGGTCTCCAGCCTCTTCTTCATGCTCGCAGCCTCCTTCAGCGCAACATCGAGCTCCTGCTAGCTGTCCGCAGCGTTGCGGTCAAGGTGTTGGCTAGGGCATCCCAACGTGTGGGCTAGTTCCAGGGCGCGAAGCTGAGCTCGGGGGCTCTCGTGCGCCAACATCCGGGTGGATTCCTTGTCAAAAATTGCCGCATCTCTCGCCCATAAAGGCCGAAGGCAAATGTATAGGCCTAGCTGCTGGTGGTGTCCTGCTCTATCCAGGAGGGGAGAAGGGTGGAAATGGAAGCCCTGTTATCCTCCCGGTCCCAGAGGAGCAAGGGCTTCTCAACGGCCTCCTCGCCTGATGGCCCACTCGAAGCCGGGACCTTATCTGTCAGGGTTCCGGCGACCTGTTTCTCTCTCGCGGAACCCTGAGATTTCAATCTCTTGGTTGCTGGGGAGGAAGAGGATGTATCACGGTCAGCGGGGGCGATCCACTTTTGAACGGCGGGCCCGGAAGAAGTTAACAAGAGCTCCCGACAGGCAGCATCGGTCGCCTCAATGTGGGCAAGGTTTGTGGGCACAACCCTAGCTGATGGGTTCCGCCTTAATTTATAAAGATGAGGAGACCCCCATGATCCCCACCAATAGAGATCACGGGTGGGCCCTCCTTACCCCCATGATCTCTCATGGAGATCATGGGGGTGGGCCCCCATTTTCTCCCGCCTTTCGCGGAAGGAACCGCCGCCGGCGGTTCCCCTCCGGCCGGCCACGGCCATGGCTCGCGGCCATGGCCATGGCCGGCCGCGGCCATGGCCGGCCTCGGCCGTGGCCGGCGGCGGCCGTGGCCGGCGGCGGCCGTGGCCGGCGGCGGCCGTGGCCGGCCTCGGCCATGGCCGCGGCCATGGTCGGCCGCGGCCATGACAGGCCGCGGCCAGGGCCGGCCGCCGCCGTGGCCGGCCGCCGCCGTGGCTGGCCGCCGCCGTGTCCGGCCGCCGCCGTGTCCGGCCGCCGCCGTGTCCGGCCGCCGCCGTGTCCGGCCGCCGCCTCACCGTCGGCATCGTCCTGGCGGCCCCACCTTGGGGTGGCCTCCCCGCCGTCTGATTGAGGGAGAGGACCCATCGGCCGTCCGATCGGGACGAAACCACCCACTAACCCACTATGTTAGTGGTAGGGCCCGTCGTAACTTCCCCCTGGAGCCTATAAAAGGACCCCATGGGCTCCTCATTTGATCATCTTCTTCTCCTACGCTTCCCCCTTCTTCTTCCTCAGGTGGGAGCTCTCCCATTTTTCTTCGCCGGCGGCCACCCCTCGTCGCCAACAACCAGCGGCCGCCTCTCGCCGCCAACCACCGGCAGCCGCCCGTGACCTCCAGCGGCCACCAACGGCTATCAGCACCCGCCAACGGCTATCAGCACTCGTTGTAGGCCATCGGCACCCGTCATCGGCTATTGGCACCCCACCAGCGCTCAGTTGCAAAGGGAGCACCCCAAGGACCGAGAAAGACGAGCAAGGGAGGCAGTGACAACCCTTGGATACGCGCCGCCTCTGAGCGCGCGCGCCTAAAGCATCCCGCGCATTCCACCGTCCAAGTCCCGTTGGCGAGGCAGTCTGTTGCCCACCAACGGTTGCATACACTCTCTCTCTCTCCTCAAGATTGTAACGGGAGCGGCCTGTCGCCCCGATTCACCCAACATACTGTAATCACTCTGATCTAGTGGATTTTGACCGGCAGCGAACCGGTCACGTGGTTTTTCACCCGGTTGAAGGGTTTTCTACGTTAAAACTCCTTGTGTTCATTTCCCCTCTTCAACTGACTGTGTGCGCGCTCGACCGCTCCGCGAGCTAAGGCTGTCCAAGTTAGTCCGGATCGACCGGAGCGCCGAGTTTGGCCGCAACAGTTTGGCACCGTCTGTGGGAAACATTCCCAGTATCCTTCGCAGAGCAAATCCATCGTCCCTACTACTGTAATGGCAAAGAGGAGTGCTCGCACCGCCAAAGGATCCGCACTTGGCGGACACACTGAGCCTGCACGATCTCACTCTCTGGTAGACGTGCCGCTAACCACGGGGGCAACCCTAGCTCCCGCGCCTGCCTTGGGAGGACGTATCCGCCAGATGGAAGAGCTACAAACCGAAATGCTCACCTTGCTCCGAAACTTGGGGGCACCAGTCATTCTCTCATTACTGAACCCGACGCCAGAATCTCGGCAAAGAAAAGAGCAAACTATTACGGGACAAGAAGAGTGGCGTCAGCCTGCGCCTCGACGGCAAGACCCTTCAGGGATTGGGGGGCAGCATCTACCAGCACCATCCACGTTGATGCAACCATCCACGTTGATGCAACCCATGCGACACGGAATAAGCCGACATTCCACCACCTAAAGACTCCTCAGCCATTCGAACAAGTTGTTTTACTGCCATCAGAAGAACTCCCTGCCCCCACCAGCCCTGGCCTACACAGAGAATACAACATAGAAAAGGAATTCTCAAGCACAAATAGCTCCCCTGTACCTGCAACATCACTCCAAGAGATGTATGACCACTACCTCGCGCGTCCTCATCATGAAGAGAGCACTGGAAACACAATAGCTCCTGGCACTTCTGCCACAAAGCAAGAACCAGATGAATACCTACCTAACAATAACTCACCTAGCTCCTGGGCAGCCACGGGCACAAAAATCCGTAGTTTCAGTGGGACAGGCAACCCACTGGCACACCTGGAGTATTTTGAAGCCATCATGCACGCTCGCAACGCCTCAGATCAACTCATGATCCGAGTATTTTCAACAACACTAATTGGAGAAGCTCGGACCTGGCTTCAATCCCTACAAAGAGAAGATACCGACAGCTACATCGAACTCGCCGCCCTCTTCATCAAAAGGTTCATGACGGTCGAAAAGCCCTCACCAGAAAATCCGAGACCAAGCAGAAGACAGAAGAGAAAGAAAGAAGATGGACCAACCCATACAATGCGAAAAGAACGACGCCAGAATCGGAGTCGCCTCGATGGTCGCCCGTAAAGCCGTGGACCAGTTCCACGCAACACCGTGGGGGCCTGCCCCCCTCACGAAGAAGCTGCGAGCCCGTCTCGCGCGTAAAGCCGTGGACCAGTTCCACGCAACACCGTGGGGGCCTGCCCCCCTCACGAAGAAGCCGCGAGCCCGTCTCGCGCGAAAAGCCGTGGACCAGTTCCACGCAACACCGTGGGGGCCTGCCCCCTCACGAAGAAGCCGCGAACCCGTCTCGCGCGTAAAGCCGTGGACCAGTTCCACGCAACACCGTGGGGGCCTGCCCCCCTCACGAAGAAGCCGCGAGCCCGTCTCGTGCGAAAAGCCGTGGACCAGTTCCACGCAACACCGTGGGGGCCTGCCCCCCTCACGAAGAAGCCGCGAGCCCGTCTCGCGCGTAAAGCCGTGGACCAGTTCCACGCAACACCATGGGGGCCTGCCCCCCCTCACAAAGAAGCCGCGAGCCCGTCTCGTGCGAAAAGCCGTGGACCAGTTCCACGCAACACCGTGGGGGCCTGCCCCCCTCACGAAGAAGCCGCGAGCCCGTCTCGCGCAAAAAGCCGTGGACCAGTTCCACGCAACACCGTGGGGGCCTGCCCCCCTCACGAAGAAGCCGCGAGCCCGTCTCGCGCGTAAAGCCGTGGACCAGTTCCACGCAACGCCGTGGGGGCCTACCCCCCTCACGAAGAAGCTGCGAGCCCGTCTCGCGCGTAAAGCCGTGGACCAGTTCCACGCAACACCGTGGGGGCCTGCCCCCCTCACGAAGAAGTCGCGAGCCCGTCTCGCGCGTAAAGCCGTGGACCAGTTCCACACAACACCGTGGGGGCCTGCCCCCTCACGAAGAAGCCGCGAGCCCGTCTCGCGCGTAAAGCCGTGGAACAGTTCCACGCAACACCGTGGGGGCCTGCCCCCCTGACGAAGAAGCCGCGAGCCCGTCTCGCGCGAAAAGCCGTGGACCAGTTCCACGCAACACCGTGGGGGCCTGCCCCCCTCACGCAGAAGCCGCGAGCCCGTCTCACGCGAAAAGCCGTGGACCAGTTCCACGCAACACCGTGCGGGCCTGCCCCCCTCACGAAGAAGCCGCGTGCCCGTCTCGCGCGAAAAGCCGTGGACCAGTTCCACGCAACACCGTGGGGGCCTGCCCCCCTCACGAAGAAGCCGCGAGCCCGTCTCGCGCGAAAAGCCGTGGACCAGTTCCACGCAACACCGTGGAGGCCTGCCCCCTCACGAAGAGGCCGCGAGCCAGGCCCGCGCACTAAGCCATGGGTCAGTCCCACACTAATACACCATGAAAAAAATCAACTCCCACCAACAACCATCTCGTGACAAAATGCATCTGTGCAAAACACATGACAACGACATACAAGTAAGGCTATCATAGAAAACAAGGAATTGGAGCCCTAACGGCGACAATCTCAATAGCTATAACAAAAGCAAATGACTACAAATAGATGACGAGACATACAACAGCAAATAAGCACTACAGCTACTCATCATTAGCATCTGAGCCAGAACGCTCATCACCTGAAACGTCCGCAAAGCTGAAACTGGAAGTATCACACCCAAGATGCTTCCCTATGAAGCGAAAGGCCTTCGAAACACCGCGACGAAGCGCTAACTGACGTATATCATCCATCTGAGGCTCTACTTCCTTGGACCAAATGTCATCACGAACCTCCTCCGCAATCAGGCTGCGATCACAAAGATAGTCCAGCGACTCCAAGTACTCTGCAAGCCCTGCCGCCTTCAGCTCTGAGGTATGATCATCAGAAGATAACATCTCCACCTGCGCCTTCGCCGCCTGAAGCTGAACTTCAAGACCTGAAACCTCTTCCAGCGTCGCTTGCAACTGGGCCCCCAAGCCAGATGTTTCCTCTTTCGCATACTTTAACATCTGGGCAGTCCTCTCCACCAGGTCTTTCTCCACGTCCAAGGAGGCACGCACATCTTCTAGCTCAGACTTCAGCCCTGACCCAACTCGATGGTACCGCGCGATGTCCCTGTCATGTTCTTCCTTGAGAGAAGAGAGTGAGCCCATCGACAATCGAAGCTTCTCCTGCAAAGCGAGATATCCATCCTTCAGGCTCACGTAATGATCGTTCCAGGTAACCGCAATCTGTGCCTGAGTCTCAATCTGCAAAAGAAAAATGCGCAATTAGCCGCCTTCAAACAAAAAAAAGGAAGGAAGAAACAGTAAGTCACCAACTTACCGCGTCGCTCATCGCCTTCAAAGAGGAAGACATCCGGGGAACCGCTGCGCTAACAAGCGCCTGTGGAGCCGGGGAAAGAGGTAATTGCGTCTCTGGGACTGAATCATCAGAAGCTATCACCACAACGTCAGCATCACTAACGGGGGCCATCACCGTTTTTCTCTTTCGGCCCCCTCCCTGAGAAGACGACGCCACCCGTCCCGTGCCCACAGAAATACCACATCCCAACAATCGCTTCTCCTTTACAAACACATATACATTGAAGAGACGATTAGACAACTCGCGAGGCTCGGAAAATCCCAGCACAGGGGAGAAATCTCGCTCCCTCCCTTTCACACGGCGACAACGGTCAGGAAGCGCATTCCACACCTCGGGAAGACCCCAGGAATTCTTCACATATCCAAACAAAGTATTACCGTGGCGACGATCCTTACGAGACTCAAACTCCAGCCAAACCTTGTTGCTGCGCACCTCGATCCGCTCACCACCATCAAAGCGCACATCGCACCAATCCCGGAACTGATCTAGGGAAAGAGAGCCCCCATGCTCACGGAAAAAAGCGACCAAGCCCATGATGCAAGTAACCCCGGTTGGAGCAAACTGGGAAATAGGGACTCCACAAAACTTCAGAATCTCCACCACCTCGTCGCAGGGGGGAAGACGAAAACCAGATCTGAGCGACACTTCACAAACAGTCAGCCAGCCACGGGGAGGATTTTGGACCCGCTCCTCGGGACGAGGGATCCTCACTTCCAAGTCAGAAGGAAGTCCGTACTTTGTTCTCCAAATAGCCACACCATCTTCGGTCAAAGAGGAGCGTAGACGCATGGGTCCAGCAGAACGCTTTGGTACCTACACACCGCAAAAAATCAGTCAGCTCAAAGTGGTAAAATCACGCAACTACTCACACGCACAAAGCTTATCCACCCGCGACTTGCACGCATGCACAACCAGCATGCACATAAGCCATACGCGCACGGCCTACACGCGCGCACGGCATGCGCGCAAATGCGGCCTGCGCGCGCGCACGACCTGCGCGCAAGCACCGTCTGCGCACGCGCACAGCCTCACCTACGCGGCCAGCGCGCGCGCGGCCAGCGCGCGCGCAGGCCGCGCACGCGCATGCGGGCATCCTGCGCGCGCGCGGCCAGCGCGCGCGCGCAGCACGCCCGCACGCGGGACGGCCTCCGCGCGCGCGCGGCCTGCACGCGCGGCCGGCGCACGTAAGTTGGGCGCATATCCCACTCATATGCGCAGCCCTTGCGCGCGCGGCATGCTTGCGCGCGCTCGGCCCTTTCCCCACATTGATGGCACACAACTGGCTCCTGCACCTTGCCGGCCTCCGCGCATACTCGCCTGACACCCGCTCACCAAACTAGTGCACACCATCACACCTTAGAGCCGCCCGCCGTCGCCGCCATCCCAGATTCCACGCCGGCGACCACCACCGCGACCGGAGTAAGAAATCTCTCCCCGTGCTCGCTTCTCTCCCAACTGAAAGAGATTTGGGGGGCAATTGATGGGTTTCGCCTTAATTTATAAACATGAGGAGACCCCCATGATCCCCACCAATAAAGATCATGGGTGGGCCCTCCTTACCCCCATGATCTCTCATGGAGATCATGGGGGTGGGCCCCCATTTTCTCCCGCCTTCCGCGGAGCCGCCGGCCACGGCCGGCGGCGGCCACGGCCAGCGGCGGCCGTGGCCGGCCTCGGCCGTGGCCGGCGGCGGCCACTGGCCGGCCTCGGCCACTGGCCGGCCTCGGCCATGGCCGCGGCCATGACCGGCCGCGGCCTTGACCGGCCGCGGCCATGGCCGGCCGCGGCCAGGGCCGGCAGCAGCCATGGCCGGCCGCCGCCGTGTCCGGCCGCCGCCTCGCCGTCGGCATCGTCCGGGCGGCCCCACCTCGGGGTGGCCTCCCCGCCGTCCGATTGAGGGAGAGGACCCACCGGCCGTCCGATCGGGACGAAACCACCCACTAACCCACTATGTTAGTGGTAGGGCCCGTCGTAACTTCCCCCTGGAGCCTATAAAAGGACCCCAAGGGCTCCTCATTTGATCATCTTCTTCTCCTACGCTTCCCCCTTCTTCTTCCTCAGGTGGGAGCTCTCCCGTTTTTCTCCGCCGGCGGCCACCCCTCGTCGCCAAGAACCAGTGGCCGCCTCTCGCCGCCAACCACCGGCAGCTGCCCGTGACCTCCAGCGGCCACCAACGGCTATCAGCACCCGCCAACGGCTATCAGCACTCGTCGTAGGCCATCGGCACCCGTCATCGGCTATTGGCACCCCACCAGCGCTCAGTTGCAAAGGGAGCACCCCAAGGACCGAGAAAGACGAGCAAGGGAGGCAGTGACAACCCTTGGATACGCGCCGCCTCTGAGCGCGCGCGCCTAAAGCATCCCGCGCATTCCACCGTCCAAGTCCCGTTGGCGAGGCAGTCTGTTGCCCACCAACGGTTGCATACACTCTCTCTCTCTCCTCAAGATTGTAACGGGAGCGGCCTGTCGCCCCGATTCACCCAACATACTGTAATCACTCTGATCTAGTGGATTTTGACCGGCAGCGAACCGGTCACGTGGTTTTTCACCCGGTTGAAGGGTTTTCCACGTTAAAACTCCTTGTGTTCATTTTCCCTCTTCAACTGACTGTGTGCGCGCTCGACCGCTCCGCGAGCTAAGGCGGTCCAAGTTAGTCCGGATCGACCGGAGCGCCGAGTTTGGCCACAATACTAGCATTAGCATAAGGGGGGTGGAAGTCATTCATTATTTGAATGCCAATACCACTCTGCGAGTACGGCCTTTATAACTTCTTATAAGAGAGTTTGTGAAAACCACCACCAGAACCAGTCCAAAAGAAAGTTTTTGATACTTTTTGTCGATTGATTTGAGTATGTGAGAGGGTAAATTGGAGAAATACATGGTGTAGATCACATAAATGGAGAGAACCGATTTGATAAGTGTTTGGTGGGCAGCTTGATTGAATAATTTGGTGCGCTATTAATCTTGAATTTTATTATGAATCTTGTCAATCATGTGAATTTTATTATGAACCCTAAGGTACTGAAATGGCATTTGCTGTTGAGAGATGTTAAGTATCAATGAAATTCTATCTCCACGTTCAAGTGGAATGCAAGAGGATAAAAACATTCTATTTTAAAATGAGATTTATTGGACGGATTCTATGTGTCACATCTATTTAAATAGCAGATCTAATTGCAGTACGGTAAAACTTGCCTTAAGTTTTAGTGGTACTTTACGATCACATAAGATCCCTGACGCGCCTCTCCACTTCAACCAATCTGCTGAGATTTTATATGTCACATATTTATCAATACCTCCGTCTTTTTGGTATTTGTGTTTTTACACAGAACAAGAAAATTCCATGGTATATGAGAAAACAAATATAAAAAAATTCAGCAAAGTAATGGACTTTCCATTATATATGTAAGCAACATTTCACACATGGTTCTTCCTTTATTACACAAAATAATAATAAAAAAAGATTTATTCCATGCCTACAAGCTGAAGAGACTAAGACTGCGTGTTTGGCGCGGCTTATCGCGACTTATTTGCTCTAATGAGGTTGGACAAAAATGTCATTATCATGCCAAAATCCTATACCTCAAACTAGTTTTTTTGTAACATTTGTCATACTAAACATACATTCCATGACAATGACGTTTTTGTCCAACCTCACCGGAGCAATTAAGTTGCGATAAGCTGCGCCAAACGGAGCCTAAATAACCATAAGCAGCAATCCCTTAATCCCACAATTTAGGGGCGGGCATAAACAAAATTGGATAAGGGTTGCCGGGCACACTGCCACAAGTAACAGAGGGGTCGACACCATTCCTCTCCAAGTCAAATACGCCAAGCACAAATATTGAACCATGCACCCCCACGCTGTTAATAAAAAATACTTTGTTTTTCTTCCTCTCATCACCCGAGTAGTTAAGCGAGAAACAAGTGTTTGTTCCCAGAATGAGAGATTGATTTCTTAGATTATTGACAGGCACCCAACAAGAACCAGGAGAACAAACATGAATCCGCGGCTCTTGAAGATTATGAAAATCATAATTAAACCTAAAAATCTTGAACTCTGATGAAACTGGAGAATTAAAATCTTCTACATCAGGATTAAATTCAATTGAGTGGTTCAGGTACCCGTTGACATGCATAAGATGCCCATGGGAGAAGACAAGGAATTTATGCATCCTATGCCTTTGCAACTCCTCCATCGGCCTCGCTACCTTGGAGACAACCTCCAACATACGATTCCTGAACTTTAAGATGAAAACATCAAGGCTACTCGACAAAGCATACAACATGCTGTCTTTTTCATTGTATACAACATCCATAAGATGGTTCGTGCTAAGCGGAAGATTTGGACCTACAGACCAAGTTGCATCGCCTACCCTTGCGAATGGCAAGGTGATTCCATTGATGCCGTCTTCCCAGATAGCAACAGCAATACCATTTTGTTGGGGAGTTGGGGTGAAAATGATCTTCTCAAGGTATGCATTGATAAGCACATTTATATACAAAGCCCGGGTATTATTAACTTCCTGCTGAATAAAGGGAGGGTCATTCCTTGGTATTGTAAACATGGAAGGGAGGATGAGCTCCTGCTTTGTGAATGGGTTGACAAAGCTAGGGGCAAAATTAAGATCAATAGTCACGAACCATCCATGGTGGGGTGATTCTAACAAGTGTCGGTTAGTGATTTGTGGGAGGGAGGGGGTTCTGTAGAAACGGCCTTCTAAGATGGAGAAGAAGGTGCATGATCCCCCATTCTGTCTGGGAGAATTGGGTAGGAGTAGCCACGGGGACGGTTGACAAGCCCAACGATTGTCGGAAGGCAGGGGAGGAGGGAGGGGATGTTTATTAGACTTCTTACCTAGCGCCCATGCCCACCTTCCACAAACGGCCCGCATGCGAATAATGTCAGCAACCACCATCCGCTCTGTTATTGATAACACCATCTCCGGGTGGAGATCAGCCCAAACAACTACTTTATGAGAAGATGAAGACGACATCAAGAATGAATCTTGTTGTAACCTTATATTTTTACTGCAAAATCAGGCACAAAGCTTATAGCCCGGCTATGTACAATTTATAAACTTCTTTGCTCGAGTTCGTGAATTTTAATAAGCTTGATTTGTAATATTTACTAACTTAAGACGGTGAATCATAAGATCTTTGTACTCCGTATAGAGATGATGACAATAGTATTTTAACTGTCATAAATATTCAATATATCCAACTTATACTCTATATTTATGTTTTATATACTCGCATTTTATTTAGTTTTATTTTTAAATTGGTTTTTGTTTTCTCCTCTATTTATAACTTTATACTTTAATATACACACTATTATATTTTAGTTTTGTTTTCTTTATTTTATTTCCTAATGGAAAGGTCATAAATGTTATGAGTGTGTAGGGCGTCTCTTCTATTAATAGTAATAATAGATTATTATTATTATTATTTATAAAACATTTTAAATGTAAGATTAATTTTTCTTACAATTTGCCATTCTAGGTTTTATTCATCTCAATTTTGGGTTCTGGATTCACGGTGGGGAACATTTGGTCCATGTCAAAGTTTATTCACCACAATTTGATACTGTTTATTAATAAATTGGAGTGATCTCAAAGAATGCAACATGATTACATACAATCTCTTCTTCAACCGACGATTCTTTCTGTGTGCGAGAGTGCTTGCTCTGCAAATAAGCAATTTCAATTGTGATAGCAACATTGAATTCTTTGAAATTTTTGCAGGAGTAATTTGAAAGTTCTACTTTGTTCTCAAAAGAAGGAACAAGAAAACATAAGAAACTGCAATTTCTATGACATGTCTGCAACTGTAACGGTAAAGTTATACTTTAAATTGGTGGTTTAGCTAAAAGGTTAGTTGAAATTTAAAAATAAAAAGATGTTCTTTTTTCATTGTTGAATTTACTTGTGAAATCCACGATTCTTACATGTTACAACTGTAACTGTAAAAAGAGTTTTTCTACAATGAATATTATCAAGTCATTATTACGTAATTAGATGAGAGATAAATGAGTGAATGTCTTTTAATGACATACAAGTGACAGGCACGGGCCTTCGGCCCCGGGGGCATTCGGCGGGGGTGCGACAATCGGCGGGGTCCGACATTCGGCGGGGTGCGACATTCGGCGGGATGCGACATTCGTCGGCGGTGCGACTTTTGTCGTGGGGACGACATTTGTCGTGGGGACGACATTTGTCGTGGGCGGTGACATTTGTCGTGGGCGACGACATTTGTCGTGGGCGGCGACATTTGTCGTGGACAGTACCCGCCCGCAACATATACATATGAGCACTCAAAATGACCGTAAAAAAATATAAATCAAGAATATAATTTTTATTTTGTAAAATAAATTATATTTTAACGTTAAAACATTAATCTTTCTTTTGTCATTTCTAGCTATAGGTCATAGGTTTAGGATATCTAGTATTTTTATTTTTTGTATTTAAATATTGTAAAGTTGTGTAATTACCTAAAAGGATATTGACTTTATAATATATTAATATAAAGTTATGTATATTTGTGTAATTATGAATACAACTATAAGGGCAATATAGGGAGATTTGCAATGTTTCACCAAAGATTAGTTTTCGTATAATAGTAGAGATATTGAAAATGATATATTTTCTACAGTCTGCTTTAAGTTATCATGAAATACAGGATCCTTGTAAGCGAGGTTATTTGCTTCTTTCTATTAAAAACTGTTGTAAAAAATTTATGATATTAATATAATATATTCATATTTCTCAATAAAATTTTGTGTGCAGATTTTAGTCCGCACATACAACAAAAGTTAATGCATCCACCACTGGCATAGACGCCAGTTCTGTTGGATGGTTGAAGCGCTAATAGATGTATAGGGCATTTGATCCACATAGTAACAACCATTTTGCTCGTGCCACCCTCCAATCTGATGCTTTGTCAACGAATAATATATCACAAAATGAAAAGAGAAAAAATGTTATAGAGCAGTTAAGATCATGAGTTAGTTGGCAAATTGATAGGATATTATGACTAATATCACGATCAATTAAGGTTTTACGCAAATATACGGTGGGAGAATGATAGAGAGAGATTTGTGAATCTCGAGACATGCATCGTAGATCCATAAACAATTAAGATAAGTTTGTGGGGGCTTAGGTTGAAGATTAGGGAACCGTTTGTAGACATGGGGCTGGAAGCACCTAAGTCAGCAATCTAAGAACTACAGTGAGAGAGAAGGGATATACCCGACGGAAGGGAGAGTTTGGAGGGTACATCTTGGGAAAGGAGTAGATGAAACTGATTCAATTCGGTCGCGGATAAGTGACCTTGGCTATCCATGGAGTCAAGGAAAGGAGTAGGAGCTTTAGCGCACGAGGTAGAGGACTAATGAGCAGTATGACATATTCTAGGTAGATATATTTATCTCCTTATTTGTCCTCATGGTGATTGATCCTGCTGCACCAATCACAATATAGTCATCCTCTTCATTCCAAATCAGTCACGATCTTGACCACAAAGGAACTGGGAGGTTTCGAGGCCCATAGTTGAGTCTCATACGCAAAAACCATTGCCATGTCCTGGCCGCTTTTTACATCCGCCACTTCCGCATAGGAGATGGTATTGGCAGTATACCGGTCACCACAGTAACAAAATGGTGAATAGACACCAAGTATCAATCTCTCGAGGAACCTGGGAAGTGAAACCAGTGACGGAGGCAGAATTTTTGTTTAGCGGGGTCAAAAAATAGTAACGTACAAATGAATTACAAAAATGTTAAATATAAAGAAACGTAGAACCAATTTCAGCGTAAAAGTTTGAGATGCATCCCTTCAATTTCAAGAATAAAAAGTTGAAGATAGCTAGAAGAGAAGGATCATACCAGAGGTGCCGAAATTAGAGTTCTTTGTACCGTTGAACTCTGAAATTCAGGTCTCTCGGTTCTCCTGGAAGCTTTGATAAGGGTTTTTTCCCGTTAAAAGTGTCTCGCAGTTCCTACAAGTGGTTCGGCTTGATAATTAGGGTTTTTGGTTGGGGTTTACCAGGCCTGGACTTGTAGGATTACTCTGTTTGGGAAGAAAAATCATACCATAGGCTTTTCCTTTACTTAGAAGAGAAGGATCAACTCGATTCCTGAATTTGTCGGAAACTGACCAGCGAACTAAGCGAAGGAGCGACTGAGACAAATACCAGAACTCCAGAAGGACATGATGTTGTCTGTCATTGACCTTCCGGCTTTCAGATTGTAGAGGAAAGATCACGGAGGCTTACAAAAAGGAGGAAAGGAGTCGACGACTTCAATCGTAAGGAAGGTGATGTTCCTAAACTCCAGACGACGTTGCACGATAAAACCCTAAGTGCAATGTCTCGACTAAGAAGCGAGCGAGAGGCGGGTCGTAATCACGGGCATCGACGGAAACATTTGCGGTTGCTTTAGGATATTTTTTTAAAATCAAAACGGCCGACTCTTAATTCATATATTTTTTAAAAAATCAGGGGGGTCAATTGACCCCCCTGGTCCCTTGATAGATCCGTCCATGAGTGAAACTATCATTTTATAGTTATTAAGGTGAATGCGGGTCATTGATTTATAGTTATTAGGGTGAATGCGGGTCATTGATTTATTGGTACATTAAATTAAAAGATTAAAGTAAGAGTGCTTTAAGAACCATGTTCTCATCACCACACGAGTGATCACACATCGCATTAATCAACTCAACATCATTCACATCAAAGAACGAAAGTCATGAACAGATCACAAAAAACATGATTCAAGACATTGTACACAACACACTTCCAAGACCATTCATTCTAATTAAATGAGGAGAAATATAATATACAAAGCCTAACATGGCAAATAAATATGAGAGAGATACAAACATCAACCGAGTCTTTACCACGGGTAACGACGGAGCTATGAAATATCACCTTGTGATCTTTTGAGATCTTTGGTTGTGTCCGTGGGCAAAAGGGAGATGTCACCTCCACAAAAAACATTACCCATTTTCTCGATTGTCTGTGAAGTCCACGTCTCATTCCCTTCTCTTTTTACTTGGCAGCCTTAGACGATGATTAAATCTCCTTCTTTTAAGATCAGAGAAGATAAAAGAAACTTAGGGATAAACCTTGCCATGAAGAGGAAAAAAAGGGAGGAAACGGAAGCTTATTCTCCAAAGGGCCAGATTTCCTACGTCAAAAGACGTATTTATAGACTAGTAGAAAAAAATAAAAGCGTACGATCGGGCACACAATCATGTCCTCGATCGTGTGCGAAGAATAAGAAAACAGGCACGAAAATGAAATGACGTGCAACCCTAGTTTGATTGTGTGATTTAGTCACGTACAGTCATGCATGACTAAACCGCACTGGAGTTTACATTAGAATGGTTTCCTGAGAAATGGGCAGCCAATATAAAACACATGGGTGTGCGTGTGTAAAACCACACGATCTTGCAAAGTTCTTAAATGCAAACCATTCATGGTACTTGAATGCACATGGTTGTGCGAGAACAAAACACACAAGCGATTTTGTACTTTAGTTTATGGTTGTAAATCCACACTATCATTCGGAAATGAACTCGCATGATCGTAGGTTTCACAGCAAAGTGTTAATCATGTCACAATCTTCTCATGGATACCACCGACTTCACAATCATGGATAAATTATCACAAAAAAAAGACTATAAAAAAATAATAAGGCATAAATCAAAATGATGGGAAGGACAAAAAATCTCATTCAAGCACAATTCACGTGGAATTAGATCCATTCTAGCTTCATACCTGCTCATGTGTCACTTTTTCAAATGATGAAGATATGAACGAAAAATAGATAACTTAGGAGCGAATGAATGAAAACATGAGCTAAAATGGTGCCTAAAATACTATATGATATTCACTCATCAAATTCCCCAAATTTAAATTTCCTTGTCCCAAAAAAATCCAAACCTACACAGCAGGGATAAATTAAGTGAGCGAACATTTGGAGTATGAAGTAGCAAGTAAACAAAGAATTCTAGTGCATATGGAGTAAAAAAAATATAATGTTAAATATATAAACTAAGCATAAGAAATGATTACAAACTTGTCAAAAGTGTATAAGACCGGTATTCTACGCCTCCAAAACTAGAGTAGACAATGTGTTCTAGATATAAAGTGCACTGACAAAGTGACTTGGTTGCTCAAATATCTATTATCATCTCAGAAGTTAACTATGGGGCATCCTCCAAAAAAATCTATCAATGCATATGCCCAAAGGCTTGCCCCTCTACACTATTTCCATTACGCCGACTAGGAATATATTCTTAGAATTTTTAGGGCTTGACGTAGGATGAAAATTTTATGTTTATGCTTAAGGTGTGGAAAGAAAAGATAAACACAAGGGCTAGATTCACATAAGCAATAAGAATTGAGCTAGTACAAAAGGGATATTCTACCATCAAAAAGAAAGTAGATCCCCCAAAACTTCACTTTTATTATATGGGATCACTTCACAAATGAGCTACACCATCAAATTTATTTCACTCACTTTTCTTCACTCACTTTTCATCTACTCAAAAAAAAATTTCAAATTTTTTTTTAAATATTTTTCCGGTACATCCCAAAGGAGAGATTGAATTTTCTTCTCTTATACAACAATTGTTTTTCAATCACAAAAATGAAATTGCATTCATCACAAAAAAAGATATTGAAGCTCAATGTGCAAGTGTGATAAATAAGATATGTTATTTGGTTTTGGCGATGGGCAAGTGGTGGTAGTACAAAGAAGGCGGTGTAGGATCAAGAGCTCAAACTATCCAATAAAAGACCTACTTTATTTCTTAAGCGCATAATCAATCTATGCAAGTGCTTCGAGAGTCACATCGGGGCCAATTAAAGTCATGGGAAAGGATAGCCTTTAGTGGGGATAAGATCATACAGCTCTAGCAACCTATCATATACTATTATACTAATCATAAAATACACTCAAATGAGAGGTGGAGGATAGACATAGATACATGGTGAAAAGATGTAAAAACAGGCTATACAAAGAAAATAGATTTAAAGAATACTTTGAACAAGACACAAGAACATAAACTAGAACACTGCACTGAATCTATAATTTATTTTCATGACATGAAAAATGAAAATTTAATATACTACCAATAATGAAAAGCTAAAAAACAAACAAAGTTTAAGTGATTTATTTAAAGTGAAAATGGAAAAGAAATTAAAATACGCAGGTGGATGCAAGCGATAATATGGCAAATGCGAGCACATAAAACTATCCTATTTATGCAATTCTCGTGGCAATCTTATGGCACCTCGGAACGCACAACGAAATAACAATAGCCACAAAGTAAAAAACAATGCAGAAAAACAAACAATCACAGACGGCACGAGATATTACGTGGTTCGGAGAGAAGCTACTACATCCACGGGGAGAGCACCGGAAAGATCCACTAAAAATATGAGAGCAATGTTTACAATAATGAAACAAAGAAACCTGGGCAACCAAACGACCTTGATCGGAGTACAAAAGTTGAGGACTACGGTAAGCCTCCCACCGAGAATCACCGAAGAAGGAAATGTCTCCTTCCAAGTCTGGCTTACGCTCCGCGTGACCCGTCATGCCCCGGGTCCTGGTTGGCGTGTGACTGCTGCACGTAGAAGATTTGTGCCACCTCTTTATCAACCTGCTCAACACCTATCTCTCCAGGAGTGACAACTTCATGGCCATGTGCGGAATAGAGGGGAATGCCTCGAAGAGCATTTGGAGCGTCTGACCGAAGATTATGTTGTACGCCGAGCTGCAGTCAACTACCACAAATTGAATATACCGGGTGACCTGCTTTTGAAATTCCCCTAGGGTGATGGGGAGAGTGATCGTGCCTCGCACTGGAATAGAGGTGTTGTCAAAACCATACTGCAGTCCCATCGCCGACTTGAGGCGCTCTTGGGGAATCTTCATGCTGAGTAACATGGATGCGAATAAGACATCCACCGAGCCTCCACTGTCGATCAGTATCTTACTGACCTTAAACCAGAGATTGTTGATTCCTACACTGATAGCAAAGGGATCCTGACGCGGCATGCACACTCCCTTTAGGTCTTCGTCCTCAAATGTGATGGAGATATTTAGAGGGGTAAATTCCTAGTGATGGTGAGAGCCCTGCTCCTTGTGATGGTTGTTGCGGCATTCTTCGTTCATACTGGGTGCTAGAGGTGCGGACTCTGGCTCCCTCTTCTGCTTGGAGATCCCTTCAAACTGCTGGTGGAGGGCCTTGATGGCCTCGAAAGCTGCGATATGTGCCTCGACCCGGTGGACGATTTGCATATCTCGACATCGTTTCCCGCATTATGGCAGAGTAAAACCCACTTGGGCGGAGCCCCCTAAGAAAGACGTCGCGAAGTAGCTCAGGGTTGACTCCTGGGATTTACCGTTCCTCGGAAGTGATGTGGCATAAGAATTCCTTGAGCGATTATCCCTCATTTTGTCAAATGTTGGAGAGGTCAGAGGGGTTCCTGACGATCCGCCAGTTTGATATGGACTAGTCAGTGAAGATGCGCACGAGCTCCCCCACTTGCGAGGAGTGGAACCATGTGTGCGCTTGTCCCTTTAGAGTTTTGGGGAACACCTGACACAACAATTAATTTGGCGCGTTGAAAAGGTGCATGATTGTCTCGAAGTAATTTACGTGCACCAAGGGGTCCTCAATCCCATCAAAGGTCTCAAAGCATGGTAGACAAAACCCATGTGGTACTGGGTGCATCAGGATTTGAGGAGCGAGGGGATCCATGATGGAAAGGGCATCACGTGTTCACAGGACGGCGCTGTCCCTGGGCATACTACTCCTCAATTATATCAATTAATTCTCGGCGAATGAGCTTCCGGTCGTCCTACCTTGCATCCACATCTACTGGGCGAAGGTTGAGTTGAGCGTTTGTTAGCGGCTCTAGTCTTCAGGTGGCGTGTGTGGAGCTTGCTTCATCAGACAGTTTGTCGATGGGGGATCCTTAGGGCGAGCTGCATTTCAAGACGGAACGCACTCCTGTGTGACTACTAGTCGCATTCCACATGCGTCAGCTGGGTTGGGAGGATTGGGGACTTCCAAATCCCACAGTGGGGTGAGCACTTCTTCCTGGCGCTCCTCCATCAGTCAGACGCACTACTACAATATATTTACAGGCACGACAATAGTGACTCCTTCTAGTAGAGGAGCATTGCTTGTAGGCGAGTTGACGGAGGCCGGTCCAGTGCGCTCTTCCGGAACCACGTCATTAGCAGTGCGTGCACTTCTCCATGGCCTTATTGTCGGGTGAGGGTGGTTGTGTGAGGCAAGCACTGCTTTCAGAAAGTTATTGTAGAGTTTGGGGATAGGTTCCCACAGACGGCGTCAAACTGTTACGGGTCACCCGATTTTCCTCCGGTCCAGAGGATCAGATCACCTTAGCTCGGAGTCGGACCGAGCACATAAATAGTCAATGGTAATCCAACAGCAATGACAAGATGTTTTTACCATGGAAAATCCAAAAAGGGTGAAAAACCACGAGACCAGATCTATGTCGGGCTAAAATTCAGTATTTAGTCTGGAGTTTACAAGTATTGGGAGACTCCTCCGAGGGTTACAGACTACCCCTTAGTTACAATATTTGAATACTTAAAGAACGGAAAATAAACTAAGTTATCAGAGCTTGGATGAGAGTGCCCTCGCGGAGAAAAATGCTAAGTCCTTGAAGCCTTGGAGTGTCTTCGCGTGAGCCTCCTCTGGAGCTCTTTCCAGTGCCTTCTCCCGAGCTCACAGAAGCGTCCAAGTAAGCGCCGAGCGTCGTGCACGCTAGAGAGGGAGCAGAGCGAGTTTCATGCGGAGAAACGATCTAAGTCTCGCATTCTCGCCAGAAAACCTTAGAGCTCTCTCTAGTCTCTGGAGTCGCTTCCTCTCTAATGAAGGCCTGTGAGCATTTTTATAGTTTTCTAGAGGGACATGCTAGTAATTGCGTCGGGCTGGATCTTGAGTTGGTGAATGGCATCGCTCTGTTCCGGTCGCCTGGATAACCAATTTTTATGAAATGATGAACGTGCTCCCGGTTGGTTTAAGCTGCCCGAGTAGGTTGCTAGTGATGGCGGTGGCGGTGGGGGCGACCGGTGCCGGTACATGCGTGCTTGCTGGGCGCGCATGCGCTGTGCGCCTGTGCGTTGCATGTTTGGGTTGAGCGTCTAACTCTATCCTCATATTTGTGGTGTGTATAGTCCCTTCGAGCATGCACGACTCACGTACGCGATATATTCGATCGGGTCGGCTTGTTTAAGCCTTTTGACCGAATTCATTCCGATTTGACTCATAAATCTTTAGGGATAGGGAACCCCATCAATACTAAAGTTGCAAGTTTGTCGATTGCGGGGGTGAGACCGTCCTGCGGTCTCTCGCCCCGGGCGGTTAGCTCGCGGGGGCGAGACCGGCCTGCGGCCTCTCTCCCCGGGCGGTTAGCTCGCGGGGGCGAGACCGGCCTTCGGCCTCTCTCCCCAGGAGTCTAGCTTGCGGGGGAGAGACCGGCCTGTGGCTTCTCGCCCCGGGCGGCTAACTCGCGGGGGAGAGACCAGCCTGCGGCCTCTCGCCCCGGGCGGCTAGCTCGCGGGGGCGAGACCGGCCTGCGGCCTCTCGCCCCGGGCGGCTAGCTCGCGGGGGCGAGACCGGCCTAGGGCCTCTCGCCCCAGGCGGCTATAATCTTTGGTGGGGTTCACCTGCTCTCCTCGGGTATCCGGGGGGGGGGGGGGGTAGGGGCATGGATTAGCCTCCGTTCCCCCTGGACCTCTTTTGGCCATGATTTTACCGTTGTGCCCTCGGGGTGGAATTACCTCTTTACCCCCCCCCCCCCCCCGGGGTGGATATTTTCTATTGGCTCATGGTCTATTTGTCCTAGGAGTATTTGTGACCTTTTGGTCCCTAGGCTTGGAAAAATTATAAATAGACCCCATTGGGTACCTTTGGAGAAGGTTTTTTGGCTTCCTCCTCCTTAGGCTTCTCCATGGTAGAGTGTGAGAGCTCTCGAAGGTACCCAACTCAGCCATTGGTGAGGGAGGGGAAGTGCTCTTGTGAACTTCTGGGTGTGTGGTGGGACCTCCACGCTATAGCCGGTGGTTTGTTCCTATTTTCCTGAGCCTTGGGTCCGTGACGTTCCCCTGAGTGTAGTAGGTGTGAGGTCACCCCTTTCTTGGGACCCCGAACTCCACGAGAGACCAAGTTTTTTGTTTCAACATTTTGGTGCGGTGAGCATGAAGAGTGACCTGCACAGAAGATCTCGGGTGAGTGTCATGGCCGGAGATCAGGGAGGTAGTGATGATCTCGGTGAGCTCCCCAACCCGGGACCCTTTGTAGGGAGAGAAGAGTTCATGGCGTCCATCCAAGGCATCATGGAGATGCTGCGAAGTTTTGCCCCTCGGGCTGACAGCACAACCCCCACCCCCCAGGGGCTGGCTCCCAGGGGTCTCGGCGAGCTGACCCAGAGTGGTCTCGGAAAGCTACCTCCCAGGGGCATATGCGAGATGACCCTAGCAGGGGGAGAAGGAAGTGCACCAGGAAGAAGGCTTGGGAAGGAAAGAATGGGAGAGGGGATCGAGCGAGACCTCCCTGGCCAGGAGCTGTTCCCCAGCCCGGCGAGTGCTCGCCTCCCCGGTGACCAGGTCACGCGAGTAGAGCTCGCGAGACCACCAATGAGGGGGTCACCCTTCAGCGAGTTGATCATCTCGGCTCCCATTCCCGAGGGGTTCAGAGAGCCTGACATGGCCTACTATATCGGGAAGGATGACCCCGTCCAACACCTACAGTGGTTCGAGGATGCCATCTCCATCAGGTCGATGATTGATGCCTTGAAGTGTCGCCTCTTCGCGATCACGTTGAGGGACAAGGCAAGAGACTGGTTCCATCAACTCCCACCGAAATCGATCTATAGGTTCGAGGACTTGAGCCGGAGCTTTCAGCTTCGCTTCTCTACCTCCAAGAAGAGGAAGAAGAGTCCTGAGTCCATCTTCCTGATAAGGCAGGGGGCCGAGGAGTCGCTGGCCCACTATGTTGACAGGTTACAATAGGATATCCTGGATATCCAGGACATGTCGGGGTATGCCCTCCAGATGGCGTTCACAGTGGGGTTGCGCGAGGGTTTCTTCAAGATGAGCCTGACCCGAAAGGCCCCCTTTCCCTCGAGGAGCTGATGGAAAGGGAAGCAGAAGATATAGCCATGGAGACGGCCAACCCGGTGTTTGTCAAGAAGTTGGCAAGGTTGACAGAGACGGAGTCAAAGGAGCAAGGTGGCTCGAGACATCAAGAGGGAAGGAGGAGAGAAGAGCAAAAAGCTCAGGGGTTACAGGGACCTCAGGAAGGTCGGGAACCTAGTTGGAGGTAGCAGGGAGGGCCTGTTCAGGGTCCAGGGAGAGGTCTCATCCAGGGTAGGGAGGATTTTCAGGGAGGACAAGGAAGATACAACTTCCAAAGGCAAGCCCCTAGGCAGCTCCTACCCCCACCGCAGCAAGCGATGACGATCGGTCGAAGGGAGAGGAGGAACCACGCGGGAAGAGGAAGAGTCAGAGTAGAGTTACCCTACTGTGAGTTCCACCAGGAGGAGGGCCATGCAATAACTACTTGCCCCGAATTCCAGGAGTTGAGAAGGACAGGAGCTCCGGCACCACAGCCTCAACGACCGCAAGATCCAGTACAGATTGAAGAAGTCCAACCCAAGGCAGCAGGGGAGAGGTGTGAGGACAGGGTTGATGTGGGCACCCGGGGAGGGATCCTTTGATGCATGAGGAAAGAGGGAGGTACACGATGTAGATCATCTCTTGTAATGAACTTTGCTTGCATTGTATCAACTATGATTAATGAAAAAAGACCGTCGGAAAACATTTGTGATCAAGACCTTGCCTCAAGATGATTCTGCTGACCAGGCTCCCACTAGCCGGCAGGGCAGGTTGATCTCTCGTGGTGCCTGAGTACTTTTAGCTCTGAGATGATTTCGTTGACCAGGTTCCCACTAGCCGGCGGGGCAGGTTGATCTCTCATGGAGGCTGAGTCCTTTTAGCTCCGAGATGATTCCGCGGACCAGGCTCCCACTAACCGGCGGGGCAGGTTGATCTCTCGTGGAGGCTGAGTCTTTTTAGCTCCGAGATGATTCCGCGGACCAGGCTCCCGCTAGCCGGCGGGGCAGGTTGATCTCTCGTGGAGGCTGAGTCCTTTTAGCTCCGAGATGATTCTGCGGACCAGGCTCTCGCTAGCCGGCGGGGTAGGTTGATCTCTCGTGGAGGCTGAGTCCTTTTAGCTCCGAGATGATTCCGCTGACCAGGCTCCCGCTAGACAGTGGGGCAGGTTGATCTCTCGTGGAGGCTGAGTCCTTTTAGCTCCGAGATGATTCCGCTGACCAGGATCCCGCTAGCCGGCGAGACAGGTTGATCTCTTGTGGAGGCTGAGTCCTTTTAGCTCCGAGATGATTCCGCTGACCAGGCTCCCGCTAGCCGGCGGGGCAAGTTGATCTCTCGTGGAGGCTGAGTCCTTTTAGCTCCGAGATGATTCCGCTGACTAGGCTCCCGCTAGCTGGCAGGGTAGGTTGATCTCTCGTGGAGGCTAAGTCTTTTTAGCCCCCGGGAGGATCTCGCCACTCAGGCTCTCATTAGCTGGCATGGCAGGTTGACCCCCCACCATAGAGGTTGTATGAACTCAACTCAAGTAGGCTGTATCTTTTCGACCGCGCAAGAGAATTACACTCAGCGAATATGTTGGGTTGGATGTTTCTTTCCGAGCTTGTGCCAACCTCGAAAAGAGCGGAGATTGTGTACAACCCCGTATTCGCAGAGTGGGGGTTCTCCAGCAGGCGCAGGGCTTGCTATGCAGTTTTTAAGATTTTGGAGAGTTTTTGCACTCTTGGTGGCCAATTTAGGCTTGGCCCTTGTAATATACTAGTAGGGGGAGGAAAAATCTACCTCTCCCTCAGGCCCCTTTTGGGGGGCGGTGCGGCAAGATGGCCAGAACCCGCCCCGACTTGCTAGGTGCGAGGTGGGAATAGCGGGACTGGCTGGAGGCCAGGGTCCCGCCCCCTGCACCTTAGACCTAGGCGGGGCGAGACCGACCTGCGGCCTCTCTCCCCTGACAGCCTCTCGTGGGGGCGAGATCGGCCTGCGGCCTCTCGCCCCGGGCGGCTAGCTCGTGGGGGCGAGACCGGCCTGCGGCCTCTCGCCCCGGGTGGCTAGCTCGCGGGGGCGAGACCGGCCTGCGGCCTCTCGCCCGGGCGGCTAGCTCGCGGGGGCGAGACCGGCCTGCGGCCTCTCGCCCCGGGCGGCTAGCTCGCAGGGGCGAGATCGGCCTGCGGTCTCTCGCCCCGGGCGGCTAGCTCGCGGGGGCAAGACCGGCCTATGGCCTCTCGCCCCGGGCGGCTAGCTCGCGGGGGCGAGACCAGCCTAGGGCCTCTCGCCCCAGGTGGCTAGACCTTCGGCGAGTTCACCTGCTCGCCTCGGGTATCCGGGGGGGGGGGGGGTCCCTCGGGGTAGAATTACCTCTTTACCCCCCAGCGTGGATGTTTTCTATTGGCTCAGGGCCTATTTGTCCTAGGGGTATTTGTAACCTTTTGGTCCCTAGGCTTGAAAAAACTATAAATAGACCCCCTTGGGCACCTTTGGAGAGGTGTTTTTTGGCTTCCTCCTCCTTAGGCTTCTCCTTGGTAGAGTGTGAGAGCTCTCCAAGGTACCCAGCTCAGCCATTCGTGAGGGAGGGGAAGTGTTCTTGTGACCTTCTGGATGTGTGGTGGGACCTCCACGCTAGAGTCGAGGGTCTGTTCCTATTTTCCTGAGCCTTGGGTCCGTGACGTTCCCCTGAGTGTAGTAGGTGTGAGGTCGCCCTTTCTTGGGACCCCGAACTTCACGAGAGACCAAATTTTTGATTTCAACAATAATCTCACTAATGCCTAAGTACATCATATGCAGTGGCAGATCCAGGGGGCAAGGGGGGCCGCAAGGGGGGCCCCAGGCCTCCCAAGGATTTTGAAGTTTATGTAGATTTAATTTTTATTAATTATAAAATATAAGTTATGTATCTTTATTATCTTTATTATATAAGCAAGGAGGTTTGGAGATTTGGTGTAACATTCATCTTCCTAAAATAACCTTATAAATCTAATCTGTATTTCAAAAAATGCAGGGCCTTTTAGACCTTTGGTTCTCCCTCCATGATTTTCACACCATGTGATAGGACAAGTCCTTGACAGCCCTGGGACTTTTTCCTTTCCCTCCAGGACAAGTCCGTGATAGGACTTTTTCCTTTCAAACTACTACATGGCAACAAAAAAACCATTATTACACGCCAAGTTACTTGCTGCTCCTGGAATGCTACTGGCCACTCCTCTGTCACGCCTCATCTCTCACCCTCTGTCACGCCTTTTCTACAAAACCGCTCCTCCACAGATCACAGAGCCTCCTCCGCAGCTCCTCCTCGACGGCTATTCCTCGACCTCTTCCTCCTAGGCAAAGTCTCGCCTCCTCCAAGTCCTTCTCCAAGTTGCTGCTCGGCGGTTTCATGTCCCTTTAAAGGAGTAATCAAGTTCGGTAGGTTCCAACTTCGATTTATTCATCTGATTTTCCAGCAAATTTAGTTTCGCATCTTTTTTTTACTGATACTTTGCATCACTTAAAATGATTGAAATCTGGACATACTCAAAAAAACTTTGGGAGGAAGATATTAACAGATTATCCCGGATGATTTTCCTCCATCACATCGAAGCATCAATTAATTTCAGATCTATTTTTTAGTTACTCTTAAATTCTTGACTTCCTCTGCTCTTTTGTTTTCATTTTTAATCACTTTGGAGTGAACAAAATTGCCGGTGAGCAACGCTTGTGTGCTGGAGGAGTCATCTTCTTCTTTAACCCTCCTTCAACAGGTATTTTATAAATTTTTGGTTTTGAAATGTTTCTTAATATTTTTAGGGAGTTGTGAAAGCAAAAGCCCCTAAACCCTAAATATATAAACAAAAATAAACAGGACTCTTGTGCTGATGTTACTCATTCTGTCTACATCACAGGAGAAGAAGACTTTCTCAAGTATTCATGAGTGAATGAACTACAAGGGTTGTATATGCATCAAGATCACTTCATCACCTTGCTCTTTTGTGTTGCGCCGTCTACTGCTTTTCCTAGTAGGATGCCATCTCAAACAAGACCCCAGAGGTCTTGAGACCTCAACAATGTCTCCATTTTTGTCTCGCCAATGCTCATAGAGCTCTCCATTGAAAATGGGAATGAAGGAGAGGGTATATGACTAGGCATTAGTGGTAGATTATGATGTCATGGTAGAAGAGATGAAACACAATGATCGTCCTTACAACCAAATGCTCTGATACCACTGTTAGGTGGATTTACTTCTAAATGTTGTTTTTTTACTTATCACGTGGACGAAGTATGCAAAACAAAAATGAGAATATGTAATGCTCGGAATATGATTTTACTGCTTCAAAGCATTACATCACATCGGGTTTTATATACTCGTAAGGGAAGTTTCCAGATACATGAATTGCATTAATCTCAAACCATAAAAATTGACAGAATTTGAAACATCACAATAGTTGTTATATTTTGGAATGCTAAACATTACTTTTAAATGCTTAATCAATGCAGGTTTTACCCAATGCAGATTTTACACTTACACAAATAACCTTTCTCCATCGGAGCCCTACGCCTTCTCATCGCTCTTTTGACGTTCCTCCTCATCGCGATCCAGGACTGATTCTGACACCTGCTCACACAGACCAAAAGGCATATCTTTGTTTGGATGCAACATCCCTCGCTTGAACTTATGGCACGATGTACTACTTAAAAGAAATAGTAATACTATTTCTATAAGTTCGAGCTTATGAACCAATTGTACATACATTTGATCCTACAGTCTTCCACTCTACTTGCTCTAATCATGCTAGCTTAATTTTATGTTTAATTTATATGATTTTTAAAATCAAAACTTGCCCCTTAATTATCATTTTTACTTGTTTGTTGTTGGTTTGAAAAAACTCTATTGTTCATCTACTTATATGCAAGTGGATGGTTTATTTCAAGGTGTTCATTACATTCGACTGACTGCTAGGCTCTTGTGCGCGTGTTATGCGACTTCTCTTTAATTATCTTGTTTTGTTGCACGTGGAGTTGAGTTTTGTTATTAAATTTGAAATTATTTCAAATTAAAACTATACATTTTCACCTCTAAAGCTTAAAACAACCATTGCTTTAGTGCTGCTCTCCCAAATAGAGCATAAATGTTTAAACTTCAAAATCATCAATAATATAAATAAGATAAAAAACCATAATGAAATTGAGTACAAAAACCTTGTTCTCAAATGAAAGAGAAAAAAAGAAACAACAATCAGCAACAAACAACCAAGAAAGTTGCCAAAAGACAGACTTCTGTGCTAACCATAAAAAAATTGAAGAACAAATTTAGAAGACAAGGCTCAACAAAAGAGGAGCAGCCAGGAGAGTCATCCCTGTTAGAAGTTAGAACTGAAGCAGCAGCCTCTGTTCTCTGTGCTTTGTGACCAGCCGCGCTGTGTCTCTCCACCAGCAAATCTCCACTTCTTTCTCGTCGAGCTTCCTTGCCGCACATTCCAATGCCGTCTCCAGCTCGGCTATCCTCTCGTGCTGTCTAGCTTCTAGAAGCTCGTGCAGCCGCCTCTCGAGCTCCAGGGGACAGACCCCGGCGTGCTTGTTGGCCTCTGCTTTGGCCTCGTTGACTTGCTGGTTAGCGTCGGCGAAGCTTCCGCTGCTTTCAGTGTCCACCTGCAATGTTTTTGGTATACAATTTTGGTTTCATCAATATGAGATTGTTGTTATTGTTAGTTATATGGCTCGAATCCCAGCCAACAGAAGCATGTAATTCACCACTTCACCTCATCGCACCTTCGCATCAGAAGCTATTGCGTAGAGTTTTTCAAAGATTCCATATTTAAATTATATTCGAAAGGATATTTTGGGGGTTTTTTTGTAAGGAGTTTTCTATAAAACTTCTGGTATTATAGTGTTAGGGGTGGAAAATCTAAATGACGTCTCGCATCTTGTACTAATATTGTTCTTCCATCCATGAAATGATCTGTCGTTGCTTGGGTACATAGTAACCATCTTTGAGTGAATCACGTTGATGGGGTCAACCTGAATTTATAGGAAAACCGGGCTGCACTTAGCCGAACCGCCATATCCCTCCACTAAAATCATGGGAGTTACGCAGGTAACCGCCGCGCGTGGGATCCGTGTGCCCAATCCACGTAATAACTACCATGCGCCGGATCGCACGCACGACCCAACCGCCGTCACCCGGCGTCCGACCGACCTCCCGCGCCGGCGTCGTCGGGCCGCCATTCTTCGCGTGCGGGCCTTTCCTCAGCCCGGGGGCGAGGTCGTTATTTCCCAAATTCGTCGAGTAAAGTCGAGTGGACTTGTGGAATCTGTCGGGACGATTCGTCGAAGGGACTCGTGAAAACGTCGAAAAGATATGTGAATTTGTCGAGTGGACTCGACGAATATGTTGACTGAAGTCGAGTGGACTTGTGAAATCTATCGAAATGATTCGTCAAAAGGACTCGAGAATTCGTCGAGAGGACTCGAAGAATTCGTCGAGTGGACATGTGAAATTCACCGAGAGATTTGTCGAGTGGACTTGTGTATTCATCGAGATGACTCGTGTAATGGACTTAATGCACTCGATGATTTGTCGAGTGATTCCGACGATTCGTCGAGTATACTCAACGAATGGACCGCCCTAGTTAAAATCTAGGAAAAATGCCCAGTTCCAAGCGATTCTATTGGTCGGTCAGGTAGTTATTAGTCAAAATTACCGGACCGCCCTAGTTAAAATCTATAAATAGGCCCAGTTCTACTTAGAAAGGGTTTTTTTTTCGGTTCACTCCGTTTAGCTCCTTTCTCTCTCCCCCTTCTCTCTGCAGGAACTACGTCCAAGACTGCCACCGCAAAGACAATATGAGGTTCGCGAGAACGCAAGTCAAGAAGGATACGCGTGAAGTCGCCTCCGTCGTCACGTAAGACAACTCCGAAAGAAGGAAGCGTCTGCATCTTCTGTCAACAAGCATCAGAAGACTCCAAAGTATCACGACGGCCGGTGGAACCCGTCGCTCATTCTCCTCCCCTCTCATAAATTATAACGAGGTGTGCCCTGTCGCCATCGCTTTCCTCTCAGAAGCTCTGTAAGAAACGCTCATATAGTGGAAGTTAGGTCAGCACTGTACCGACCGCGTGGTGTTCACCCGGATTGTGGGTTTTCCACGCTATCAAGTTTTCGTCCCAACATATAGTTTATCTTTGATTATTGGCACGCTCGACCACTCACGGGCTAAGACGGTTGAGTAGGCCTGATCTACCAAGAGCGCCGCACAGTTCCCCAATAGATTGACGTCGTCTGTGGGAAGGCAAGTTCCTAAGAGCTTCAAGCAGGCACAGAGGATAGCACACCCCACATCGTCGTACTAGTTAGAGGAAGAAATGGTCGGGCGCAACACTTGAACAACTCGAGGGTCAGCACATCGAGAACGCGCCGAGCTTGGCCAATCGCACTCCCTTGTCAACACACTGCAGCAAGAGGAAGTCGTCACCGCCTCGGATGCTGCTTTCGCCGGGAGAAACGACTGTTTGGGGGAGCACCTCGCGGAAATGCTCGCCCTCCTTAGAGGCATGACCGATGTCCAGGCACCCGCAAGAGTACCAGCTATAAAAAACGTACCACAGGCTCAGGAGAAGGAAGATCATGAATCCTTGCAAGAATCCAACACTGAGCATCTCGACCGTTAGGCCATGGCTGCCAGGAATGGTCTCCTTCATTAGCTCCAGGGTACGGGAGCCCCCGATGATTTAGCAAGGAGGATGACCCAAGAAGAAGTATGGGTATTATTTGAGTAAGAGTTCGACAAAGTCAACCGTCGAGGGGCGCAACTCCACCGCCCGGTAAGGAACGGATCGCCGCTAGCGGCAGAGATGCTGGTGTACCCAGTCCCCGCAAGATTCAAGCTTTCAAGCATCGAATCATACGACGGGACCGAAGATCACTTAGAGCGTGCAAATCACTTCACTGCAATCCTCCACATTTACAAAGCGCCTGATCAGTTTCTCTAGTAAGTCTTCCCCACCACATTGAAAGGACAGACGAGAACGTAGTACCACTCGCTCAGAGAAGGAACCATCAGGAACTTCACCCAGCTCACCTAGTAGTTCTTGGACCAATTCATAGCTAACCGCCGCATTGTTAAGGATCCATCTCATCTCTCCAGGATCTGCCAGAACGAGGGAGAGACCCTTAAGGAGTTCTTCCATTGGTTCACCACAGAAGACAGTCAGATCTCAGGGGTGGGCCCGGAACTCCTGCGTGGGGTCTCCGTTTGGGGCTCTATCCTGGAGGGTTCTCCTCCGCATTAATGAGGGAGACGGTCCCCAGCTACCCGGACCTTGTGCACCGAGTCGAAACTCAGATAGCGGTCGATGAGGCAATTAAGGCCCATCGAAGATAGTTTGAAGGAGGAGTTCAGAGGAAGATAAAAGAACCGCCCCAAGACGTCAAGAGGAGCGCAGGGGAAAACCACTCTAGCAGGATCGTCGCGAGGACCGACCCCCCTAGGAGATACCAGGAGTATACATCGCTCAACACCTCACGAGCTAACGTGTTTTATGCGATTCGCGACGACCCAGCGTTACGGATGCCCCGAGAAGTCCCCACGGGAAAAGGGGATCGAACAAAATACTGTGAATTTCACAAAGGGACAGGGCATTCAACGGAATAGTGTGTCAGGTTAAAGGATGTGATCGAACGACTCATCCAACATGGGGTCCTCGGGAGGTTTCTTCAGGACCAAGCAAAAGGCCAGCCGACCAAACAGAGGAGGGAGCAGCCACCTGCGCGTCAAGAAGTGTCAGGGGGCAGACAAGTTGTGGGGATAGTCGAGACCAAAGCCGGGTCTCCATTCGCCATGATAAATTCAATCGCTCAGAGTGGGCCTGGTCTAAGTACACTAGTGAAGGAAAAGATCAGCTTCGTAGACGAGGAGCTCGAGGGACTGCTAACACCACACCAGGACCTGCTAGTCTTAATGGCCGAAATCGGATACCCGAGCTTCCGCGTCAAGCGGATACTAGTAGATAATGGAAGCTCGGTCAATGTGTTGTTCATACCGACAATTCGAGGAATGCGTATCCCCAAAGAGAAACTCCAGTCGGCGGTTGTCCCGGTGTACGGTTTTAATGGAGGACTAGTGCCAGTCGAGGGAAAAATAACCCTCCCAGTTACCTTGGGAGATTTCCCAAAACAAGCAACTCACAAGGTTAAGTTTGTGGCAGTAGAGACAGAGTCACCATACAACGCGATCTTCGACTGCCCGCTCCAGGCAGCGTTCAGAGCAATTCCGTCAATTCCTCATCTGGCCATGAAGTTCGCCACACTAGTAGGAGTCGGAGTCGCAAAGGGAAACCAGGAAGCGGCTCAGACGTGCTACCTACAACAGATGCACCCCACGCAAGGAGTAGCTTCGTATGTCGTCAGGACGCGAGGAAGTGGGTCAGGAGGGCTCTAGAAAAAAACATCAGGACAAAAGGGCCACAATGTCATTTCACACTTCGTTTTCTGGACATCGTTGAACTATTTTTTTAAGCCAACAACAACTAACTTCATAAAGTCGCGAGTCAGTTCTCGTATGCAAACAGTTTTTGTTTTCTATAACTATTGAGTGTTATGATTGCTCTCAACATTGCTCTTATAGGTACACATTCAGGGTCTAACCATCGACGTAGCAACAAGGACGATCCCTCGCGATCCTCCCACTGTAACAGATTGGAGGCATGTCCCTCTCTCATGTAGTGGGTTGAAACAAATGCCCAGGTTCGCCCTTCATCGTCTCCCCGAGACCACGTCCCAGTGGCCTCACATTGCCAATGATCGAAGGTCTGCCCTTCTCTCTGCAGTAGTTCGCGGCGTTGCTAGGGCCTGCATCCCTCGCGCTCGCCAAAAGTTCGAATATTGCTCTTCACCGCCTCTTTGGGACCACGTCCCAGAGGCCTCCCACTGTCAACGATCAAAGGTCTTCCCTTATCTCCGCAGTAGGTCACGACGTCGTCAGGGCCTACCCCTTCCTGCTCGCCGTCGGTCCAAAGATCTGCTCTTCATCGCCTCTTTGGGACCACGTCCCTGCGGCCTCCCACTGCCGATGATTGAAGGTCTTCCCTCCTCTTCGCAGTAGGTAGCGGCGTTACCAGGGACTGTCTCTCTCACGCTCGCCACCGGTTCGAAGATCTGTTATTCACTGCCTCTTCGTGACCACGTCCCTGCGGCCTACCACTGTCGATGAACGAAGGTCTGCCCTTCTCTCCGCAATAGGTCGCGGCGTTGTCAGGGCCTGCGCCCCTCGCTTACTATCAGTTTGAAAATCTGTTATTCACCGCCTCTTCGGGACAAAGTCCCTGTGGCTTCCCACTGTCGACGATCGAAGGTCTGCCCTTCCCTCCACAGTAGGTCGCGGCGTCGCCAGGGCCTGCCCCCCTCCCTTGTCACCGGTTCGAAGATTTTCTCTTCACCGCCTCTTGGGGACCACTTCCCAGCGACTTCCCTCTGCCGACGATCGAAGTTCTGCCCTTCTCTCTGCAGTAGGTTGCGGCGTCGTCAGGGCCTACCCCCCTCGCACTTGCCACTGATTTGAAGGTCCTCCCTTCACTGCCTCACCAGGACTATATCCTTGCAGCCTCCCACTGCCAGCGATCGAAGGTCTTCCCTTCTCCTGAAGTAGGTCGGGGCACTGTCAGGGCCTGCCCTCCTCGCGTCGCCCAGGTTCAAAGGTCTGCCCTTCACCGCCATCTACTCAGCAACATTCCCCATACTGGCAAGCCCGACCTCACACTTCCCGGCAAGAAGCATTCACCCTTTGCCTAGAAAGTAGGCCGCAGAACCATCTGGGTCTTGTCCTTCAACAGTCAACCTCAAAGGATTGTTGCCAAATTACCCGCGCAAAGATAGCAGAGCCAACATAACAAATCTCACAAGAAGAACACAAAACAACAACAAGTCAATCTGTTAAAAGCAAGGCAGAATGCACAAAGCTGCTACAACAAAGTAAGGGCACAAAGTTCAATAACAAATACACATAAAGCATAATGCAAGTACAACCAAAGCAAGATACAACGAAGATAAAGTCTACTCCTTAACAAACTCGACACACTCGTTCTCTAAAAAGTCATCAATGCCAAGATCAAAGACGTCGCACTCACGCTTGCGATATATCATCCAGAGGTTATTCGCCATACCACGGAGGAACGCAACCTCCCGGATGTCGCAAAGGTTGGGTTCCACCTCTCTCATCCAGGCTTCCTCACAAATCTCCTCAGGCAGCAAAAAACGGTCTTGTTTAAAGGTGATCGAGTTCTTATACTCTATCACCCCCGCCGCCTTCGACTCAGAAAGTCGCTCCTCTGAAGAAAGACGTCCCATCTCGGACTCTAAGCGGGAAACATCCCCCAGCGCACTCTCCGCCAAAAGCTTCTTTGCCTGAAGCTCCTCTTGATGTCGCGTTGTCTCAGCCCTCAAGTCCGACTCATCTTGACGAAGTGAGATAGGGCACGCTCGTGCCTCCCCCTCAAAACAAAAAAGGGAGCTCTCTGTACTTCAAAGCTTCTCCTGAAGGGAGAAGTATGTGTTCTTCAAACGAATGTAATAATCGTTACAAGTAAGAGCAATCTGAGCTTGCACGTCAATCTGCAAGAGATATCAGAACGCAGTGAGTTAGGAGCAACAAGCATAAACCAGAGAAAAAGGATGAGCTAACCGCATAATTCATCGCTGCTAAGGATGAAGAGACACACTTCCCTTTAGCTTGGGTCAAAGTAGGCGCTCCCTTTGCCGGAGTCTGGGGGGGGCAGAAGAGCTCAGAACCTCAGCATCCTGATCCTCAACAAGCGGAGTCCCAGCTGTCCGGGAACTGCTAGGGGCCGCTCCCGAACGTCCCTTCAGCAGGTCAGCAGAGTGATGCACCGTGGACGAATCTCCATGGCCCTCGAACACCAACTTTCTCTTCTGATCACGACCAAATGGAGCAGCGGAAGAACGCTCTGGATCAGCAGAAAGGCCACACAGCAGCAAACATTTTTCTTCAACGAATAAAGAAATACTAAACAGATGATCCGTCGTTTTGTTAGGAGCCCCAAACAAGAGCATCGGTGTAAAATCACGCTCGCGACCCTTCATTCGGTGACATCGGTCTGGAAGGGAGCTCCAAAGCTCGCCCCACTCCCAAAAATTACAGATGTACCCATACACTATGTTCCTGTGATGCATGTCTGTCCGACTCTCAAACACCAACCAAGTCTTGTTGTTATGAACCTCGATACGGCCACCGCCATCGGCACAAACATCACACCATTCCTTGAAGAGATCTATCAAGAACCGCGAACCATATTCACGGAAGAAGACAATCAGGCCTATGATACACATCATCTCTAAGGGGGCAAACTGCGATGTTGGAACCCCACTGCTCACCCTGAGGAATTTTGATTTCAAGATCAGATGGAATGTTGTAGCGCCCCCACCAAGAGGCAATCTGCTCTACGGTAAGAGTGGAACGCATACGAATCGGCCTACCGTGAACCGCACGCCTTGGACCCGGAAAAACATGCGAAAAATAAGATAAAGTCTGAACGAGGGGACACATAGGGAGCTGCGACCCACGCACTACGAACAAGGGGGAAAGCCGCAACAAGCACGACACGACAGAGTGCCCTGCACGCACGCCCATTGGGCGCAGAGCGCAACCCAAAAGCACGGGCAGAGCGCAACCCCAGGTGCATGCGGGGTGCAACCCCCGCACACTGCGCATGGGGATCATCCCACCTGCGCACCCCCAAGCAAAGATGGGCATCCCGCTCCTTCTGGCCGCCCTTCTGTGAGCTAGAGCCTTGCACCCGTCATGATTCTCGTCGCAATTCACCTCTCTGCCATAATTTTTCACTATCCACCGCGCCATCGCGCCCGTCTTCCGTTGCACCCGCCATTAAGGTTCAGATCAGCACCATGGAAAATGCCCACAAACTTCACTCGATTCGGCTCCGGACTCCGAGGACTTTGGGGGGAAAATGATGGGGTCAACCCCAAAATATAGGAAAACCGGCATGCACATAGCCGAACCGCCCTCTTCCCCCACTAAAGTCATGGGAGTAACGCAGGTAACCGCCGCGCGCGGGATCCGCGCTCCCAATCTACGTAATAACTACTGCGCGCCGGATCACGCGTGCAACCTAACCGCCGTCACCTGGGATGCTGGTCGGCCTCGGCCCGTGCCGACCGCATCTCTATAACCGCCAGGAGACAGGCGGTCCAGCCACGGCCGGCCTCCACAAAGTCCGGCCAAGGCCGCCCATCCTTGGGAAACCTCGACGCGGCCGACCCTCAAAAGGGCCAGCCAAGGCCGCAAGGATCCTAGCGTCCTCGTCGGGGCCGGCCCTGCAAGGGGCAGGACATGGCCGCTCGATCCCGCGCGGCCTCGCTGCGGCTGGTCCCGCAAGGGTCGACCAAGGACACCCAGATCTAGGCAGCCTCTCCGCGGTCGGCCCCGTAAATTGTTGGCCAAGGCCGCATGATCCCTGGCGGCCTTGTCGTGGCCGACCCCGCAAAGGGCAGGCCAAGGTCGCTCGATCCTGGGCGGCCTCCCCGCAGTTGGCCCCGCAAGGGGCGAACCAAGGCCACCTGATCCTAGGCGGCCTTACCGCGGTCGGACCCGTGAAGGGTCGGTCAAGGCCGACCGATCCCGGCAGGCCTCCCCGCGGCCGGCCCTCGCAAGGCCGGCCAGGCCGCTCGGATCCGAATGGCCTCGCCGCGGCTGGCCCCGCATGGGCCGACCAAGGCCACCCAGATCCGGGCAGCCTCTCCGCGGTCGGCCCCGCAAAGGGCCGGCCAAGGCTGCACGATCCCGAGCGGCCTCGCAGTGGCCGGCCCCGCAAAGGGCAGGCCAAGGTCGCTCGATCCCGGGGGGCCTCCCCGCGGTTGGCCTCGCAAGGGGCGGACCAAGGCCGCCTGATCCCAGACGGCCTTACCGCAGTTGGACCCGTGAAGGGTCGGGCAAGGCCGCTCGATCGCGGGCAGCCTCCCCGCGGCCGGCCCTCGCAAGGCCAGCCTGGCCGCCCGGATCCGAATGGCTTCGCTGCGGCTGGCCCCTGTGAGGGCCGCCCGAGGCCGCCCGTCCCCGGGCTCTCTACAGCCTACCGCTCCTCCCGGCCTCCCCCCATGTGGAGGGGCGCCGTCGAGCCGCCCGCGTCGGCGTCGTCGGTCCGCCATTCTTCGCGAGCAGGCCTTCTCTCGACCTGGGGGCAGGGCATCATTTCCCAAAAGTGGCGATCTGTGTGATCATTTCCGAGCGATCATATTGACCGGTTCGGTAGTTATTAGGCAAAATTACCAGAGCGCGCTTGTTAAAATCTATTAATATGCTCAGTTCTACTTAGAAGGGGTCTTTTTTCCGGTTCACTCTATTTCACTCCTTTCTCTCTCCCCCTTCTCTTTGCAGGAATTACGTCCAAGACCGCCACCACAAAGACAAGACGAAGTTCGCAAGAATGCAAGTCAAGAAGGAGACGTGTGAAGCCTCCTCCACCGTCAAGTCATGACAACTCCGAAAGAAGGAAGCGACCGCATCTTCTATAAGCAAGCATCAGAAGACCGCCAAAGTAGCACGACGGTCGGTGGCACCCGTCACTCATTCTCCTCCCCTCTAATAAATTGTAATATGGCGCGGCCTTTCGTTCTCACTTTCCTCCCAGAAGCTCTGTAAAAAACGCTCATATAGTGGAAGTTAGGTCAGCACTGTACCGACCGCGTGGTTTTTCACCCCGATTGCAGGTTTTACACGTCATCAAATTTTTGTCCCACCACCTAGTTTATCTTTGATTGTTGGCACGCTCGGCCGCTCGCGGGCTAAGACAGTTGAGTAGACCCAGTCTACCAAGAGTATCACCCAGTTCCCCAACACACGTAAATCTCGCGTTATCTATGATTTATTTGTTTTCCGCTTTTGATCGATTTCTTAAAGGTTACATCTTGCGCTCCCTTCTTCATCACTAGCAAACCCTTTTAATTTCTTCTTAATTCTACTTAAAATCTTTGAGGGGTACATCATTAGTCACAGGATCTACCATAAGCTTTACATAATTTCTTTTTGCATCCTATCAATACAATAAGAAAGAAACCAAAAAAGTTACCTCAAATAATCTATCTTGATGTGGATGTGTGGATGAACCCTGGCCCTCCAAGTGAAATTGCAAGCGCTGCAGTTCAACTTGAAGCTCTTCCTCCATTTCACAGCCCTTCTTCGAGCACAATTTCGCGTCCATATCCACGCGCCGGTGTGGCTGCCTGTGAATTTCCATGGCGCCGAATCTGAAATTGCATGATTCGGAATCATCATTCGGGAGCTTGTTTGAATTCCCGCTCTCCCAGTAATTTGAATTTGGGAAGAAGCTGTGAGCTTTTGATTCCGCTAAGTCGGACGCAGAAGCTTTTATTTGTATCTCATCCTTGATGTATTTGAGCATCGTTTCCATCTCGGATCTTAGCTCCACCATTCTGTTGAATTCAGTAGCGCTTTTGGCTAGGAGGAAGACCAGGCCTGCCCCCATGCCAAGGTTGAATGATATAGCATCTGGTTTCCTGTCTGTTCCACAATTATTAGTGTGTTAAAAAAGAAGAAGAGAGCATAAAATGGCATAGAATGGATGAAATTGTACAATAATCTGTGATGTTAAGACCTCTCTAACAGCTATGTGAGATTCGCGTAAGGAGGCAATCAAGAACAATTGAGGCAGGTGGTTCAGAATTCGAAACTAGGGCAGATCGTCCACAACACTTTCAATATCAATTTCCGTCGATCGAGTCGGCAAGTTTTACCGTACTGCAGTTAGACCCGCGAAGCTCTATGATTCTGAGTGTTGGGCAGTGAATTGTGTACATGAGAAAAAAATGGGAGTTGCGGAGATGAGAATGCTTAGGTGGATATGTGGACACCCGAGATTGGATAAAATTAGGAATGAAAGTATCAAAGATAAGACAGGAGTAGCACCAATTGCAGAGAAGATGTGAGAAGCTCGTTTAAGATGGTTTGGACAAATACAGAGGAGACCATTAGAAGCACCCGTTAAGCATTGTGAAAGTCTAGCTAGTCACTAGGCACGTTAAACGAGGAAGGGGTAGACCAATATAGACTTGGAATGAAACTATAAGAAAAGACATGATGTACTTAGGTATTTGATGTAGGGTAGGCTGTGGAGTGAAATCCTAAGACGCCTGCTAGTGACGTGAAGGGGAAAGACTCACCCTAAACAATGACTATATGCAAGATAACAATGATCAGGCGATGAATCAATTTAAGCAGCAAGACAAAATATTAAACATAACATTCATTCTAAACAAGGGAGGCAATTTCAGTTCAACTATTTAGGCAATAGCGCTCCTCCGCGCGGAGGGCTAATTTAAGCGCACGGCGAATTAAGCGTCCTGCAAAGCAAGAGATTCACAGGCAAATATAACGTGCTATAATTCCATTAATCAAAGGTCCACGACGTGCACAATATTTTATACCAAACAACAATAAAAATCCACACCAACAACAAGTACAAAATTCTGAATTAAAGATTAGGGCTGCAGGAACTATATAAGGATCTGAAGTTTCGGAAGGCTAAAAGGGACTTCCGGGTGGTGGCGAGACTAGATCGGGCAAGGGGAAAGGTGGATCCACGTGGGGAAATGATGGTGGCTGTGAGTAGAAGGGACGATGGCGGTTTTGGAGGCTACCGGGCTGGATCTAGCCGGATCTGGCCAGATCTGGGCGGCGGGTGCAGGGAGGCTGAGAGGGGGCTGCGGCTGGGCTGAAACTGGGCTGATGCGGGGGCTGCAGGTTGGGGGCAGAGGGGGCGGCGGAAGGGGCTGTAGGGGGGGGGGGGGCTTGGAGGCCGGCGGTGTGGGGCTTGCAAGGGGGAAAGAGGGAGGGGCGGCGGCTGTAGGGAGGAGCCAAGGGTGGCCGGCGGGAGGGGATTGATGGGGGAGAGGGGGCCGGCGGCCAGATCTGGAAAGGAAGGGGGCGGGGCTGCTAGGTAGGGGAAAAGGACACAAGAAAAGATAGGAATCTTACCCAAGGAGTCGGCACCAAGGGGCTCCACGGCGTCGGCACCGCGGAATGATCACCGGAAGCGAGGAAGATGATTTTCTCCTAACTTCAGCAATCCGAATTCCTGCAGCCCTCCTATTCTATTTATAAGAAAGCCAAGTTAGGGCAACCGGAATCGACGGCTATGATCGGCCGGCGGTTCCGTCCCCAAAACTAAATAAAATAATGTCCGAAATACAAAGTGCTATATATGAAAATGAATCTAAACGACGAGCCGGACGCATCCACGGTAACGGATCGCCGGTTCGATCAAGTCCGTCGGCGCGAATATTCGAAGGTGGGGTCCGCCTTGCGCCGAAGTGCGCTCGATGGTCCCCCATCAGTATTAGTGAGATTATGACAAGATACGACACAATGGCGGCAAATGAACCATTTAGCCGACCCCACTATAGTGGGATAAAGGCTTGAATGTTGTTGTTGAGGCGGCACCCGCAACTTCATCAAAGTCTTGTTAGCTTAGCATCATCACCTTACGCTACTGTTTTTTCTTCTTTCAAAAACAACACTTTTTTCAAACTCCATTTTCAATCAGCAGTTTTTCATCAGCAACAGCTCAACCAAACAGAACCTAAAACCATCCTCCTCCCCCTCAAACCGCGAATTTTTGCATTGCATCCATTCATTACTCCACGCGGCAGAAAAGCGCGGGTTGCGGGCTGCAATCTCGGACCGGGTCCGGGAAGCAATAATCTCTCCTCAAACGGTGAAGTTAAATGAAAATTCATCCTATCTATTTATTTTGATTTTTTTTTCTCCTCTAAAGTCTAAACCAATTTATTCCTGCTCTAAAACCCTGTAATTGATTTGTTTCTGTAAACCAAATGAACTCTCGATAGAAATTGGTTCCAACGCTTGGTGGGCCACAAGGGTAATCATTACTCACGAGTCACGAGCAACGCATGCATTCATCATTATCCTTCTAAAATTGTTTTCTTTTAATTGTTTTTCTCTAGTCCGAGGTGACTAATTTAAAAATCTCTCTTTGAACATATTTTTGGTGGGCGGGCAATGGGGGAGTAAAATACCTGGTGCATTTTACGATAAAGTACGGATATCTAACAGTTCAAATGCATACTCGCGTACATCTCAAAGTTGACGCATCTCAAAACATTTTGAGCATCTACATGAACCGTTGGATGCACTAGGGTTGATCATATTATTCGAAACTCGAAAGTCACTGGAAATTTGCTCGAAAATTGAGTCGAATCAGAATCGATTAAAATTGATTCGACTCAAATTCAAAATGACTCAAATCTAATTTCGAATCGATTTCGAGTCAGCCTTGAATCACTCGAAATATGATTCAAATCAACTCGAATTAATTAATTATATAATGTATTTATTAATATATTCTTATTTTTAAATTAAAATATATACCTAAATAAAAAGAATGATGAAGTGTTTTGTCTGCTTAATTTATAGGTTGTCCAACTTAATTTTGAACCAACTAAGAATAAACAGGAAAATTGCTCAATTTCAAGCCGACTCAAAATCGAGTCATTTCGAGTCGAATCGATTTTAATTTCGAGTTGAGTTCGAGTCGAAAATTTTAATTTCAAACCGAACTAAAATCGCTCGAACTAGTCTCGATATCAGCCCTATGATACAGTAAAATGCTGCATTTTTCCCTGTCTGCCCGCTGAAGGAGCATAAATGCTGAGAGAATACTTTGTTCTTCCCGGGAAAGCAGAAAGAACCAGGCTGCCGCCGTATTTGGACGGCTCGAATTCAGATATGGAAAGGGGCAGGTCCCCCAAAATTCTTAAACCTTTGAGAGAGATGGCTGGCACTGGCAGTAAGTGGGAAAGATATAGATAAGTGAGCCCTACTTTATGTCTATGAAGCCGGCCCAATTCAGCCAAAATTGCAGTTCCAAGAGAGGGCCAAAACTTATCAATTTGATTAAGTATTATATTCACGTTTGTTTTGAACAAATGTATAATTTATTATTATTAAGTTTTTTTTTTGTTATTCAAAATCCCTGTGCTTCACAATTTGAAGAAAACATGAAACTCTGTAAATCAAACGAAGCAAAACAGAGCAGCGAAACCCCCCCCAAAAATGGCATTTTTAGCAGATCAAGCTAATACAAAAAAAACAATATGGAAATTCACCTCTGTCAATTTCCACAGAATCCGCCGCAGCCGGACTTGTCAACGCCGCTTTATCTTTGCCGAATTGAGCTTCGTCCTCCTCCCCGGCAGCCGCCGTGGCTGCTTCTTCCCCATCCCTGCAGCAAGAGCTTGAGAACGGAGACAAGCATCTAGATTTCGCCCCCTCCCGGTCTCCGGCGGCCGGCATTGCGTTGAATAGCCACCGGGATAGGAGGGAAGTAAGAGTTCGGGGTGAAGGCGGCGGCGCTGGTGTGGAAAGGTTGCTCATTTTTCTCCCCCGAGACTTCTTCTTCCCCATCTCCCCGAAGTCCTCGTGCCGCCGTCGTAGGAGATCGGAGACTCTCATTGCAACTCCGACCGCCGCCCCTCCGAATTTGAATTCCTGAAATAGTATTTTTCCGGTGAAATGAATGATTCTATCCAGGTGCGTTTTATAGTTGGGGAGGTTTGGAACAGCCGTTTACTTCTCAGAGGAGAAGGATGGCGTTTCCATTTTTTTTTATTTCAAAGCTCATAAATTAATAATTGAATTTTGGTTTTTGGAGGCACAAATTTCAAAATGAAAATCACATGGTTTAAGAAAAAATAAATTGAAATTACAAATTTTGGTTGTAAACATTGGATTTCCGGGTTCGACTGGGCTCAGTTTGGCTAGACTTTTTGGATTAGGCAGGATTACAGTCCAAATTAAATACTTGTTGTTCATTATTCCTCATTTTTTTAGAGTTCGTTCGTTAAGTTGAAATTGGAGCCTTAGAATTGAAATTCAATTGACAATTTCAATTTCAGCGTTTGGCGGCCATAAAAATAACTTTTAATTAGAGTTCATTTCAATTCTCATAGGAATTGGTGATAAAAGAAACATGTCTACCTCAATTTTGACCTCCTGAGGATTCATTCGCAATTCCCATCCCTACCAATGCACATGCGACTCTCTTAAAAATACCTCAACGATAACTTTGTTGTTCGGCCGAGGGGCGCATTTTTTGCCCAAATGCGAATTTTTTGACGCGGTGCGCATTTTTTCGCCCGGACGCGAATATTCCGCCCGGAAGTGCATTTTTCGCCCGGGCGGGTATTTACAGCCGGACAGGAATTTTTCGTCCGGGCGGGCATTTTCGCCCGGACATGCATTTTTCGGCCGGCCACGCCTTTTTGGCCAGAAGCGCATTTTTCCGCTCAAGCGAGATTTTTTCGCCCGAGCGCACATTTTTTGCCAGGGGGCGTATTTTTTGCCCGGGCGGACATTTTTCGATCGCGGGCGCAGTTTTCAGTCCTGGCACGCTTTTTTAGCCCGGGCGCGCATTTTTCACTCGGGCATGCATTTTTCACCCAAACGCGATTTTTTCGTTTGTGCACGATTTTTTCGCCCAAACGTATTTTTTTCCCCGGATTTTTTTCACACGTGCAAGAATTTTTTGCCTGGGTGAGACTTTTCCGCCCGAGCGCGAATTTTTCTGCACGGGCGCGAATTTTTCGTTCGGGCGTGAATATTTTGCCCAAGCAAGGTCTTTTGCCCCGACGCATTTTTTTTATACCTGAGCCCGGTTTTTTTCCCCGAAACGTATTTTTTTGTGTCCGTGCAAAAATATCACGTCCGGGCGAAAAAATTCGCACCCAGGAGATTAAATCGCGCCCGAGTGATAAAATCACGCCCGGACGAAAAATGTGATCGGGCGAAAAATGTGTCCGGGCAAAAAATGTGCGACCGGGCTAAAAAAACGCATCTGGGCGAAAAAAACACGCCCGGGCCAAAAAATATTTGTCCGGGCAAAAAATTCGCACCCGGGCTAAAAATCGCGACAGGGCGAAAAAACCGCGCCCGGGTGAAAAAAACAAATCCGAGCAAAAAATTCGCGCCCGAGCGAAAAAAATGAGCGTCCAACCGAAAAATGCCCGTCTGGGCAGAAAAATGCATGCCCGAGCGAAAAAAATGCGAGCCCGGGCAAAAAATTGCACGCCCGAGCAAAAAATATCCCCCCAAGCGAAAATTGCGTGCTCGGGCAAAAATTTTAATATGTAGCCGAATAGTGAAATTACTAATTTCAATTCCCGTGACAGAATTTCTGCATTGGGCCGAACAATAGAATTGTAATTGATTTTAATTCTAGTTCCTACGGGAATTGGAATTGAAGTCAATTCAAATTCCTGCATCTCAATTCCCCCGAAATGAACCGAGTCTTATTGTTTTTTAAATCAAAAAAATCTACACCACAAGATATCTTTCATATCTCACATAGCACATAGTTAGAATAAGTTGGATAGTGAATTTAGAATTACTAGAAATAAAACTAGGCTTGTAGCAAAAGGATATGCTCAAATTGAGGGGGTCGATTTTGACGAAACCTTTGCACCCGTAGTACGTCTTGAAGCAGTTGGAATTTTTTTTGTTTTTACTAGTTTCAAAAGATTTAAATTATTTCAAATGGATATGAAAACAGCTTTTTTTAAATTGGTACATTAAGGAAGAAATTTATATAGAACAACCCCTAGGTTTTGTGAATGAAAAATTTTCAGAACATGTTTATAAATTAGAAAAAGCACTTTATTGTTTAAAACAAGCACCTTGTGCATGGTATGAAAGGTCAACTTTATATTTGGTAAAGAATGATTATAAAATAGGTAGTGCTAATTGTATACTCTTCATTAAACATGTTAATAATGATTTAGTAGTTTTACAAATTTATGTTGATGATATTATTTTTAGAGTCACTAATGAAAAGTTATGTAATGATGTTGTAATGAAAAATAAATTTGAGATGAGTATGGTAGGAGAACTTATATATTTCCTATGTTTCCAAATTACTTAAAGACATGATGGAATTTTTATTTGTCAAGCAAAATATATTCATGTGTTCTTAAAAGAAATGGATTTCAAAACTTTAAGCAAGTTAGTACTCCTATGAGCGTTTCTTTAAAGTTAGAAAAAGATGAAAGTGACATTTTTATTGATCAAACTTTATATAGATGCATGATAGGATCATTATTATATTTAACTGTATCTAGACCTGATATTATGTTTGCAGTTTGTTTATGTGGTAGATTTCAGGCTAATACAAAAGAATCTCATTTGAAAGTGATTAAACGTATTTTTAGAAACCTTATTGATACTTCGAAATTAGATTTATGGTATCCCCATAATGATTGTTTTATATTACATGATTATTCTGATTATGTTGGTTGTTCTTTAGATTGTAATAGCACAAGTAGCACTTGTCACTTTTAATGCCCTTCACTTATTTCTTGGTCAAGTATGAAACAAAATTCTGTTGCCCTCTCTACCGCTGAGGCCGAATATATTGCAAAATTCTGTCTTGCACTTTCATGAACGTGATTTGGTTGTTGTGCACATGCCCTTTATATGAAATAAAATTTAGAAGATTTTGGGGTAAAATAACAAATTATCGAATTAAAATGTGATAATAAAAGTGCAATCGATCTAACTTTTAATCCAATATATTTTTCACGATCTAAACACATAAATGTTTGACATCATTTTATTAGAGACAATTTTGAGAAGGATAATATTAAAATAAATTTTATAGGAAACGATTCACAACTTGTCGATATTTTTACAAAGTCACTTCCAGATTCACGCTTTTCTACACTAAGACTAGAATTAGGAGTCTTGGATATTTCAAACTGAAAATATTAGTGACACTTTAAAAAATTTATAACTAAACTATTAACAAAAAGTTAAGGATTCACAAGCATTAAGACAACTTTCACACACATTATCAAGCTTAATCAAAACCATGACAAATAGTCTTATCATAACCAATAATGTCTCACATCTCACATAACACATAGTATCAGGTCATACAACAATGAAAATACTAAAACATAATGTTCTCACATTATAAAAATAAGAAATTCTACAAATTCACTATCGGCGGGCGACTGCATCTAACGCCCCGCGATAGCTCCAGAAACTTTAACCTGCAAAAAATTAAAGTAAAACCCCCAATCCTCACTGGTAGCTGGCTAGCCTTCACTCGAGCTTTGATCTCGTTGCTGCCTTGGGCATCTCATTCGTCGAATAGAGTGACGAGAAGGATCCTCCACTGGACTCTCCCACTCTTTTTCTTCTATCGGGGTAGCTTTGTGTTTCAAGCCTTGAGCAATGAAATTCATAATTTTTTTGATTCCTTTGAGCCTTGTTGTTGTCTCGGCGTGTCGGGTCTCTACCAAATCATAAGGGCCGTCTATTTTCTCGCGTAGCGATCCACCTCGAGGAAGTGGAGGTACGACTGAAGTGGATGCTTCACCTCTAGTCAGTTGAGGTGCGACTGAAGTGGATGTTTCACCATATCCTGATGGGAATCTAGTCTTCTTTGTATTATATATTGGAGGAATACAGTCATCTACGTATAAGCTTTGGTGAATCCATTTATACTTCAAATATATAACTCGCTGAATTACACTTCTGAATGGAAGCGTATTAATTTTCTTTCTCAATGGATCCTTCATCTTGTATGTGTAGCGGATCACAAATAATACTAAGTCTGTGACATAAAATGACTGCTTCTCTAAAATCTTATAAGTGACAATTGTGAGTTATGCAGTGATATTCCTAGTGTCTCCTCCCTTCAATAAAATAGTATTCTTAAGTATGGCATGCATCATGTACGCATCAGGAGTGAGAGTGGATGTGGAATGGATCAGTGTTTTTGTTGCAGTTCCATGGAGAAGTATATTCACGTGTGTCCAATCTCTCTCCTTGCGATAATTCTCCATTATATTAAGCACATTCTAACAATCTAGTAAACCAAATTCATTCCTCAAGTCTTATTGGGTGATCTCAACTATTCCTCTTTGGATATGAGATCGCACTCCTCCATTCAATCCGGAGCGTGCAGGATCTTCCAAGTGATTGTAAAACTCTATCACGAATAAAAAATAAAACATATCTGAAATGATCATAGACATTATACATGTCTGTGCTATGAGATCGTAGATATGCGCGTCTCGAGGAATGTCGAACTCCACAATTTTATAAATCCCTATAACCACGTTTTTGATCCCTGGAAATGATTGGTAAGATGAATGCAGATTGCTGGAAGAACTTTTTCTTGCTCTTGAACTGAAAGCCATTCCTGCACACAACCCAAAAATTGATTAGAAGACGAATTTTTACTACTGCCGGGCGACACAGGTTGTTGTCAGGCGATAGCGGTTAAACATCTTCACCCCAAAATTTCAGTCAAAAATTTCAGATCTGTGTGTTTAAGACTACATTCACTCAAAAATCAACATAAAAATTCGATATTTGCTATACATTTACTAGATCCATACAAATCTAATCCTATTTTTTAAGTATTCTTCAAACCATTTCAAATCACTTTAATTTCTGAAATTTTCTTCATAAAAACACTTTATAATCCCAATAAACACTCATACTAGCAACTAATATGGAGATCTACTAAAAATTTCAACAAAAATCATGAAGAATACCTTAGATCCAACACTGCCGCAAGCATCACCGTCGTTCTTTGCGTTAGGGTTACAGGAAAAAGTGAGCAGAATGAAGTCCAGAACAAAAATCTGCCTTTTATATAAAAAACGCTATCGCGACGCGATAACGCTATTGCTCGTGATAGTGATTTGATTCTTCTAAATTGTAATTTCTCTATCCATTCTTGTTTACACATAGTTTAGACATATGATTTAAACTTTGGTTTGTTTGTTTGTACTTTTCAAAAGTAGTTCAATGTATTTTTTATTTTCTCAAGTCTCATATAATATTGTACATGAACTTTCATGCTTTGAAAATCTTCTCTTTTATAATGGATATGTGTATAATAAATGTTTCAAATTATTTTTGCATGCATCTAAGTATGAGTAATGTTTTATACCTGATAATGATTTCACATTTACACATCTTGGTACTATACATGTGTTTGACAATTTTTCATCTACATGAATGTGTTTTTGTTTAACATTATAAATTTGATATACATATTGTTGGGTATATTGAAAATTGTGTATCAGATTTGGAGAAACCTCACATAACTCAATGATATATGTCAGTTTGTATTTGATGACATTTTGAGTTTACTTGTACAGGCTAAAGATTGCAGAAAATATTCTAAGTGCAAAAGTGTTGAAACACTTATAATATGTCGACACCTTTGAAGGAGCAACGTCGAGACTAGAAGCAAGGCTGTGTCGACACACGGGACTTGTGTCGACACACCGAATTTGAGTTGACGACAGCTGTGTCGACACTCAGGACTAGTGTCGACACACTTAGACTAGAAGTGCTGACATTAGCAGAAGAAGCTGTGTCAATACACAGGACTTGTGTCGACACACAAAATTTAAGTCGACATCAGTTATAAATGGAGAAGCTGTGTCGACACACAACACTTGTGTCGACACATTCTACAAATGCTATATCGAGACTGAATAGAGAGCTGTGTCGACAGATTCTGAAGTTTGTCAACTACATCAAAGGAGTTGTTTCGATACACTAGAAATTGTGTCGACACATACTATACTTATGTTTCGACACATTCAGCTGAGTTAAATAACTCTAAGTGCCAGATCTCAAGATTGAAGACTTGACATCTGTCAGAATCGTCAAGGTAGTCAGATATGTCAGAACTGTCAGATGTCAGTTAACTACCGGATCAGCCGGTTGCCTCTGACGAGATCTATAAAAAGAGCTGATCTATCACAGAATCAAAAAAAAGAGAAAAAAAAAGAAAGGGAAAATAAGAAGAAGGAGAAATCACTCCAAGAAGAATTCACAGAATTCTATACAACAAGAGGATTCTAATTCAAAAATCAGAGAAGTAGACAACATCTCATCAGATCTATCAGTGTTTGCAGATTTAATTCTGCAAGGAGAAAGAAGCTAGATCTACACCAACTTCTCAAGATGATTCAACCTAGGTTCTCTCTTTCAAGAAGCTTTGAATAAGTTAAGTCAGGTTGAATCAGATTCATTACAGCAAAGGTCAGGAGAAAGTAGATCCATCAAGATCTGATTAAGATTTTCTCACCCTCTCTCTCTCTCTCTATCTGGGTGAAGGAAGAAAAAAAACTCTTTAATCAATTTTCTGTAAGATCTATTTTTAGATCTGAGTGTAAGAGATTTCAATCTCTGAGTTATAAGTCTGTAACTATAAAGGCTGAGGTAGGGCTATTTGCCTGAGGTAGGAGATTAAGTTCTCTGAGCTGTAGGCCTGGTGATATGGGCTGAGGTAGGGCTTGATTGCCTGAGTTGTAGGAGTGTGGATTCACTCTGAGATAAGGTTCTTGGGAAGAGCCTGAGTTGTAGGACTTGTTGAAGTCTGAGCTGTATGAACCAATTTGGGTTCTGAGTTGTAAGATCTGAGGATTTGAGAAGGTGGAAGGAAGTTTGGCCGAATGTAGTGTACTGCTAGATAGGCGAAGGGGGAAAATTGGTGTACCCATCATTTGGGAAACCACTATAAATCTGGGTGTATGCTGTGGTTGGATTATTATGTGCTGTGGTAGCTATAAAATTTATAGCTGTGTTGTGATTAGTTTATTAATAGCCTAAGTAAATTGGAATTGAACTTATTCACCCCCCCCCCTCTAGGTGTTTAGACATTCTTGAAATCAATTTTTTCAAGTGGTATCAGAAAGAGGTTACTCAGAATTAGACTTAACAGTCTGAGTATATCTCCAAGGCAGTAATAAGATAGCCAAGATGGGTTCATGTGAAAATCACAAAGAAATTGGATCTATGAAACTTCCCATTTGTAGAAAAGAAATATTTAGGATATAGAAAGAGAGGGTCAGATTATTCATGGAAGCAACTGATCCTAGAATCTACATCACAGTTCTAGAAGGTCCTTTCATCCCAATAAAGACATCAGTTCTTGATGCAAATCTACAGACTCCAAAGAGTTATTCCGAGGTGACAAAAGATGAGATCATCTTATCAACTTCAGACAAGAGGGCACAGAATATAATTGTTGGTGTCATAGATGATGCTACCTTTCAGAATTTGGTCCACTACAAAACCTCAAAGGAAATGCGGGACACTTTGATTGTCTACATGGAGGGGACAGAAGAAGTAAGAGAGGATATGAAGTCCATGCTCAATCAAGAGTATTAAAGCTTCAAACAAGCAAAGACAAATAGCATAGCTATGTGCTATGAAAAGTTCTTCATAATTGTTAATAAATTGATGACTTATGGAAGAGTCTTCAACACTTATGAACTGAATGACAAGTTTCTCAGATCATTAACCAAGGACTAGGATACCATGGTCTGTGCCATCAGAGAAGTGGCCAGACTTGATGTTGGGTATTGTATCCATAATTACCTTGATTTGAAGAAGCCTCCAGTCAAGCTAAGATAGATTCACAATGTATTTGACAACCTTCTATTAAGTTGTGCTTGCAGTTATTCCATGCTAAGTACACACTAATGTCAGGGTGCAGTGGGTCAATATACACGGGTCTGCGCAACGTAATCTCTCGTTGAGCAGATCAGTGTGTTGACTCACGTGTGCTCTCTCTATTGGAGTGTACTTATTTTTAAGTACAAGGTCAAGATAGATCAAGAGCAGAAGAGGTGCAAAGATGGGTCAAACACCAAGTTCATAGGAAGGAAGAGAAAAATCGTCTAAGTCAAAATCGACGGGAATCACTAAGTGATTCTCGCCGATTCGACGGAAATCATTAGTGATTCTCGCCGAATCGTCGAGAATCAGTCAGTGATTCCCACCGACTTCATCCAGCTGACTGTCCTCCTACAAGAATTCTGCTAAGGCAGAATCGACGGGAATCACCAAGTGATTCTCGTCGATTCGACGAGAATAACCTTGCATTCCCGCCGATTCCCTCCTGATGACCAGATTTCCAAATGGAATTCTGCCAAGGCAAATTCGACGGGAATCGTGAGTGATTCCCGCCGACTTCAACGGGAATCACCAGCGATTCTCGCCGATTTTGCCTTGGGCAAAATTCCCGTCCGCTGGACCGAACCAAGTTCGCTGTGCACCGTTTTGACCGGGACTAGGGCTTCTCCTTATGGGCCCCACAACGGACATTTAGGGTTGGCTTCCAGTATATATACTCGCGTATTTGAACATACAGATAGATCGAAGAACGAAAAGTAAAACCGAGGTCGAGCGTGCCCTAGCCGATCGCGGAACTTCACCGATCGCCGTCGCCGCTCGCAAGCTAGTCGTCGTCGCTGATCTTAGAGCGTCTTTGATCTTCCGATGACAGGACCGAGGCAAGCCTAACGTCTCACACTTCTCTCTCGAGATCTCTTGTCTCTCGATTTGTTGAACGAGGATAGTTCTTCATTCTGAATCGATTGAGACGACTGATCTGATTGAGATCGTTGGTAGACCTTGCTTGCTTCGTCAAGAAGTTTGGATCTACAAAGCATCGCCGCCGCATTCACTTGCCGCCACTGATCTTGTCAAGATCCTCTCTAAGAGAGAACACTGGTCGTGGATTCTTCGTCTCTTTCAAGAAAGCTTCAACGAACGAAGAAGGACATCGGGATCTCCAAAAGTTTGTTTGTATTTTTTGTACATTCAATTTTTGTTTTGTTGTAAAGGAATTTTGATTCCTAGTTGTAAGGGTTGGGTGCAACCCGTGGTGGAGGAGTAGTGACTCCTTTGGTTGGAAGGGTTCCTTCCGTAGTGTGAGGATTGGATTTCAATCTGATTGGTGAAGTGACCGAGTCGTCCCTTGGTGGGAGATAGGTCGAAGGGGGAGAGTGGACGTACCCAAATTGGGGAACCACTATAATTGCTTGTGTGCTTTTCTGTGTTGTGTTTGTTCATTTATGCAGGTATTTTAAATTCCACAAAAGACTGCACGACACCTATTCCCCCCCCCCCCCCATAGGTGGATTTAGTTGACACTAGATACTTTCAAGTGGTATCAGAGGGAGGTTACTCATCAATAAGGTTAACTCCTTGAGTAAGATCCTGCTTCTAGTGTCAAGAAGAATACAAGACTCAAGCATGGAGCTGTACACTGATGTCTCTCCTCTGAGACTCCCTGCCTACACAAAAGAGTACTATCCCATCTAGAAAATGAGAGTTCAGTTTCATCTGGAGGCCATTGACCCTCGTGCGTCATTCATTATGGAAGAGGGTCCCTTCATTCCCATGAAGGCTTCCGGTTTTGGAGAAGGTCTCCAAATCTCGAAGAGTACCGCAGAGATGTCTGAAACTGAGCTCTCACTATTCAACTTGGACAAGCTGGTACGACAGATCATCTCTGATGTTTGGTCAGTGTCTTCTCTTACAAGATTGGACAAGTGCAAGACTACAAAGTCCATGTGGGAAACGATCTCTGACCTCATGGAAGAAAAAAAGGCTGCCGGGACTGAATGCCAGCAAGAAGATGAGGCTTATGTGGGGGTCCTCGTCTCTTATGATGAATGTCATGAACAACCTTTAGATATATATATATATATATATATATATATATATATATATATATATATATATATATATATATATATGATCACATGCTGATTCATTTGTTGTTCTAAATGCGTGAAATTTTATTATTCTGAATTCTTGTCTCGCATATTTGTTATGTATATCTTTCTGGTTGGTGTAATTCATCTTAGCTAGTAGGATTTTGGTTTCTTCAAATAGGGGGAGATTATTGGGTATTGTATCCACAATTACCTGGATTTGAAGAAGCCTCCAGTCAAGCTAAGATGGATTTACAATGTATTTGACAATCTTCTATTAAGTTGTGCTTGCAGCTATTCCATGCTAAGTACACACCAATGTCAGGGTGCACTGGGTCAATATACACGGGTCTGCGCAACGTAATCCCTCGTTGAGCAGATCAGCGTGTTGACTCACGTGTGCTCTCTCTATTGGAGTGTACTTATTTTCAAGTATAGGGTCAAGATAGATCAAGAGCAGAAGAGGAGCAAAGATGAGTCAAAGACCAAGTTCATAGGAAGGAAGAGAAAAATCGTCTAAGTCAAAATCAACGGGAATCACTAAGTGATTCTCGCCTATTCGACGGGAATCATTAGTGATTCTCGCCGAATCGTCGAGAATCAGTCAGTGATTCCCGCCGACTTCATCCAGCTGACTGTCCTCCTACAAGAATTCTGCTAAGGCAGAATCGACGGGAATCACCAAGTGATTCTCGCCGATTCGACGAGAATCACCTTGCATTCCCGCCGATTCCCTCTTGATGATCAGATTTCCAACTTGAATTCTGCGAAGGCAAATTCGACGGGAATCGTGAGTGATTCCCGCCGACTTCGAAGGGAATCACCAGCGATTCTTGCCGATTTTGCCTTGGGCAAAATTCCCGTCCGCTGGATCGAACCAAGTTCGTTGTGCGCCGTTTTGACCGGGACTAGGGCTTCTCCTTATAGGCCCCACAACGGTCATTTAGGGTTGGCTTCCAGTATATATACTCGTGTATTTGAACATACAGATGGATCAAAGAACGAAAAGTAAAACCGAGGCCGAGCGTACCCTAGTCGATCGCGGAACTTCACCGATCGTCGTCACCGCTCGCAAGCTAGTCGTCGTCACTGATCTTAGAGTGTCTTTGTTCTTCCGGTGACAGGATCGAGGCAAGCCTAGCGTCTCACGCTTCTCTCTCGAGATCTCTTATCGCTCGATTTGTTGAACGAGGATAGTTCTTCATTCCAAATCGATTGAGACGACTGATCCGATTGAGATCGTTGTTAGACTTTGTTTGCTTCGTCAAGAAGTTTGGATCTACAAAGCATCGCCGCCGCATTCACTTGTCGCCGCCGATCTTGTCAAGATCCTCTCCAAGAGAGAACACCGGTCGTGGATTCTTCGTCTCTTTCAAGAAAGCTTCAACGAACGAAGAAGGACATCGGGATCTCCACAAGTTTGTTTGTATTTTTTGTACATTCAATTTTTGTTTTGTTGTAAAGGAATTTTGATTCCTAGTTGTAAGAGTTGGGTGCAACCCGTGATGGAGGAGTAGTGACTCCTTTGGTTGGAAGGGTTCCTTCCGTAGTGTGAGGATTGGATTTCAATCCGGTTGAGTGACTAAGTCATCCCTTGGTGGGAGATAGGTCGAAGGGGGAGAGTAGACGTACCTAAATCGGGGAACCACTATAATTGCTTGTGTGTTTTTCTGTGCTGTGTTTGTTCATTTGTGCAGGTATTTTAAATTCCGCAAAAGACTGCACGACACCTATTCCCCCCCCCCCCATAAGTGAATTTAGTTTACACTAGATACTTTCACTTGTAGATACTCCTCCACCAATCTTATTTGAAAAATTGCTGTCTTATGAAATGCAGCTAACTGCCAGAAAGGAAGAGGAGAAAAGCAGTAGGTATTTTGCCAAAGATAAGTCTGTGGCTTTCAAAGTTGAAGCTACAAGGAAGGGCAGGAGAAAGACTCCTTCTCCTCCCAAAAAGTTACTGATACTGATTCAGAAAGTTCAGACACAAGCACATCAAATTGTTGTAACTCTAATGAGGATTTTGCTGCCTTTTCTAGGCAATTCCAGAGGTTCTAGAAGAAAAAGAACTGGAGGAGCAGGTCATCCTCTTCTTCTTACTCCAAGGATGACTACTACAAGGGAAAGAATAAAATCTCTAAAGAAGAAAGGTATGGTTCTAAACCTGATAAACAAACTTCTACTAAAATTGTTTGTTATTATTGCAGCAAGCCAGGACATGTTATAGTAGACTGTCTTGTCAAAAGAAAGGATTCTGGTGAGGAAAAAAAACACCAACATAAAGACAAGAAGGAGAAATCTTTTGTGACCAAGAAGAAGAAAAGCTGGACTGACTCTTCTTCATCAGAGTCAGAAAATGAAGAGGATGTTGAGGCCTGTATTGGGTTGTTCTCAATTGAGGAAGATTGTATAGAAACGGAATTCTTGTAGTTGCTGGATGATATCAATAAAGCATAAGACAACCAATGCATAAGGCTGATGGCCATAGCTAAGGATGGGCACAGCCAGGAGCAGCCTAGTCCTAGTAAGGTACAATCTTCACCTTCAGTGTCAGATTATGTTACTAGCCCAAAGTCAGAAGCAATTTCATCAAGAGAATAAGGTGGCTCTGAATCTGAAGGAGACATCAATCAACTGATTGATGATTATGGAGAGATCCTACAAGCCTTTAAGGAAAGCATGCTCCTAGCCAAATAGCTGGCAAAGAAGAATACCACTCTAAAATTAGCTGCTTCAGACTCAACAAAAGTGCTGGATCTAAAGTTAAAAGAGATTAGTAAATTAAAGAACATAACTGTTATTCAGATGGATACCATTACTTTCAAGAATAACCACATTAGGAATCTTGAAAGTAGACTCCAAAAGAAGAGGGAGATAGTGGTCAAGTTCTCAAAACCTAGTTATGTGTTACCTTTGATAGATTCCTTCTCTTCCCAAAAGGGTAAGAAGGGATTAGGTTTCAAAGAAAGAATAAGAGCTGCCAATTCCAACAGAAAAGGCAAAGCTCCAGTTCAGCCACTTGCTTCCAAGCCTCCAATTTCTTTTAAAAAAGTGGTTCAACCTTCTAACAGGTATGATCATGATAGTATTTATGGTCACTGTGAGCAAGGCAGTAGAAATGGCAAGGGTGCTAGTGCCTATTGGGTAGTCTATGAGAAAATCCAAATGGCCCATAATGGACCATTTGTGTTTGGTGTACTAACCCCAATACTCAAGGACAAGGTAGCAGCTGGTTCACAAAGTTTGCCAGTTCATTATCAAGCCAAGGGAAAGTCTGTTAGCAAAGCAGACTTAGGAATATCTAAAGCTATCAGGAGTATGAATTCTGAAAAGAAGGCAGCTGCAGATAGGGTTCAAGATATCCCAAGTAATTTTGCTACCAGACAAGTTCCTAAGCAAGCCTTGGTTGAAAGACTTAAGAAAAGAGCTGATGTACCAGCTGGTTTAAGAGCTGCAAACAACATTGTTGTTAAGTTAGTTCTTAAAAGAAGGTACAATGTGCATGAATGTTGGTGCTGTGGCAAAGTGGGTCACTATGCCATTAATTGCTGGCACAATGAGAGTGTCCACAGAAGTAATGATAGCTTACCTGTCAGAAGAACGGTAGGTAGTCATGTTCAGTTTAAGTCTAACTTGCACCTAGGACCCAATAAAATTTTGGGTCCTAAGGTTAGATAATATATTTATTGTAGGTAAGTTCAAGTGGCCATACCCCTACATGGTACCTGGACAGTGGATGTTCCAAGCACGTGGCTGGAACAAAGAGCATGCTAAAGGAATACACTTCTATTGAGAATGGTCCCAAAGTTATATTTGGGGGCTCAAAAAAAGGAGTAACTAAAGGTTTGGGTAAAATAACTAATGACATAATAACTATCACACAAGTAGCTTATGTGAAAGATTTGAAACATAACCTTATAAGCATAAGTCAACTATGTGATCTTGGCTATGACATTTCTTTTCTCAAGGATGAGTGTCAAATTAGAAGGTCAAGTAACCAAGGGGTTATCTTGACAAGCACTAGGAGAGGAAATGTTTACTGTCTAGACTTTGATTGTGAGAGTGAGGACTCTCTTATATGCCTAGTTTTAGATGAAAAAGTTTCTCATTGTGTCCAATGACACAAGAGGCTAGCTCACCTGAACTATAAGACCATAGACAGACTCTTTAGTGAAGAGTTGGTGAGGAATGGTCCTGAGGTTAAGTGCATTAAGGAGGGAATCTACTCAGCTTATCAAAAGGGCAAGCAGACCAGATCTTCCTTCCAAAGTCTTGATGTCAAAGACTCAGTGAGGTGTTTATACCTCATGCATATGGATCTAGTTAGTCCTATGTTAGTTCATAGTCTAGGTAGGAAAGTCTATACCCTTGTGGTGTTTGATAATTTTTTCAGGTTTGCTTGGGTATTCTTCCTAAGGAGAAAATATGAAACCCCAGATATCTTCCAGACTTTTGTCAAGCAAATTCAGAATGAACTTAATAGTTCTGTGGTCAAGATAAGAAGTGACCATGAGACTGGGTTTCAATCTGAATACATGACAAAGTTCTGTGAAGGGCTTGGAATTCATCAAGAATTCTCCTCACCTAGAACTTCCCAGCAAAATGGAATTGCGGAAAGAAAGAACAGAACTCTAATTGAGGTAGGTAGGACCTTGTTAAATTACACTTCTCTTCCAGAATATTTCTAGGCTGAGGTAGTAAATACTGCTTGTCATGTTCTCAATAGAGTCTCCATCACCAAAAGCCACAAAAGACTCTCTATGAGATTTTGAAAGGCAGAAAACCTAATTTATCATATTTCATGATTTTTGGTAGCAAGTGTTATGTACTTAACAATGGTAAGTCTCATTTGACTAAGTTTGCTGCCAAGTCCCAAGAAGAGATATTTGTCGGGTACAACAACAATAGTAGGGTATATAGGATCTATAACTTGACTACACAAGTTGTAGAAGAATCTGTCCATGTTGTCTTTGATGAGTCTAAGTTAATTAACTGTGAGCTGCCAAGCACTTCTTCTAGTCCTGCAGGTTTAAATGATAAGATGAATAATCTGACCATTAGGGAAGATAAATCAGCAGGCCAAGAGATTGAAGATGATGGATGCTCTCTAGGGGGAGCTCAAGACTTACAAGCTGAGAATGAAGAACAACCAACTGAAGACATTGAGGATCAACAAGTTGAAGGAAATGAAGAACATCAAGCTGAAGAAAGATTGGCTCTAGCTATGAGATATTTAAGAGACCATCCAGCTCACCAAATCATTGGTGATGCAAGTCATGGTGTAATGACTAGAAGCAAGAGCTTAAACTCAACACTATGTTCAAGCTTCCGATCTCAAATGGAACCAAAGAAGTTTGAAGAGGCTATCCAAGACTCATACTGGATTGGTGCTATGTAGGAAGAGCTGAACTAATTCAAGAGATGCAAAGTCTGGAAACTGGTTCCCAGACCTAAGGGACATAATGTCATAGGGACTAAGTGGATCTATAGGAATAAGTTAGATGAAAATGGCATTATTGTCAAGAACAAGACCAGATTGGTGGCAAAAGGCTACAGACAGGAAGAAGGAATAGACTTTGACCAGATCTTTGCCCTAGTAGTAAGATTGGAAGCAATAAGACTATTCCTTGTCTATGCAGCCCATAAAGAATTCAAGGTCTTCTAGATGGATGTCAAGTCATCATTCCTGAATAGAGATCTAAAAGAAGAAGTATATATGGATCAGCCATCAGGTTTTGTAGATCCTCACTTTCCTGATCATGTTTATAGTCTTAAGAAAGCTCTATATGGGTTGAAACAAGCCCCTAGAGCATGGTATGATACATTGTCTACTTTCCTCATTGAGAACAAATTATCAAGGGGGAAAATAGACAAGACCATATTCCTGAGGGAATCAAAAGGCAAGATCATTCTAATCCAGATATATGTTGATGACATAATCTTTGGATCTACTGAGAACAATCTCTGCAGGAAGTTTGTCAAACTTATGCAAGGAAAGTTTGAGATAAACAGCATGGGTGAGCTAAAGTTCTTCTTAGGACTTTAAGTAAGACAGACTGATGATGGCCTGTCTATATCCCAATCTAAGTTTACCAGGGAGTTGATTAAAAAATATGGCATGGAGACTGCCTCCACCATGAAAACTCCAATGGGGTCAAGTATGCCTATAGGCAAAGATGAGGCAGGGAAACCTGTTGATTAGTCTTTGTATAGAGGGATAATTGTCTCCTTACTATACTTGACTACAAGCTACAAGTGTCTGTGCTAGATATCAGGCATGCCCTATAGAGTCTCATTATTTTATTGCAAAGAAAATTTTAAGATATCTTAAGGGCACACCTGATCTTGGTCTATGGTACCCTAGGAATAGAGATTTTCTGCTAATAGGTTTTTCAGATGCAGGCTTTGCAGGCTGCAAGGAAGATAGGAAAAGTACTATAGGTACATGCCAATTCCTAGGTGGAAGATTGGTGTCATGGAGCAGTAAAAAGTAGACAAGTATTGTTATATCCACAGCAGAGTCAGAATATATTGCAGCTGGGAGTTGTTGTGCTCAGTTGTTGTGGATACAACATCAACTTGAAGATTATGACATCAAGATAAGTAGAACTCCATTATATTATGATTCTACTAGTGTTATATCAATTGCTAAAAACTCTGTTTTACATAGCAGAACAAAGCACATTGAAATTAGGTACCATTTTATTAGAGAATATGTTGAGAAAGAGGACATAAGTCTAGAGTTTGTTTATACTGATAAATAAGTAGCTTACATATTCACTAAACCTCTAGATGAAATTAAATTCAATTATTTTAAAATTGAATTAGGCATGTTGAAACTGGAATAAGATGATAGGTTAAGAAAAAATTCTACTCAACATATAACTAAGTAAAATATGTGTCAACACAAGTTATGTGTGTCAAGACCTTAGTAGTATGTGTCGACAGACAGAAGTTGGTGTCAACACATAGAGTTGTCGAGACTCTAAACTCTCTGTCGAGACGTTAAAAGTCAGTGTCGACACAAAAAACTTGTGTCGACATACGAAACTCTAATTTCAGTGCGCCTTTTGACATTCCCTATTTAGAAAATTATAAATAGGAGGAAACGAGACCTTGTCGACTACGCTCTCAGAAGTCTCGAGACTAAACCATCAGTGTCGATAATAAATTCTTCTTCTCTCTCTTCAACTTCTACTTCTTTCATCTCCAATGGCGCCCAAGATGGACAACAATATTAACAAAGTTTATGAGCTTTTCCAAGAAGCGTTCAACAATGCTGAATAGGAAATCAAGGCGGTTGTGGACCTAATTCAAGACGCTGGACTTGATTATATGGTTTCTGAACCAACAAGGATATGGAAGAAGGAAGTTCTTGTATTCTATTCCAACGCTTCATTGAATTCTAAGGGAAACAAGATCAAGTCTACTGTTTACGGAGAAAAGGTGAAAATAACTCTCAAAATTCTGAGCAAATCCCTTCAACTTCCAAGGATTAAAGAAGAGACTGAGGTTGATTCTACTTTGACTACTGAAGCCCTTAAATGGTGTGGGTTGCCCTTAACCACCAACATTGGATCATCCATGACTAGGAAAGGGATGAACTCCAAAGGAAAGTTTCTGTCTGAAATTATTGGAAAAGTAATTCTCTACAAAACTGGGGGCATAATAGGATCTCTTCCTACATGTTTATCCTCATGACTAGAGTCATCTTCCAGGTGAAGACTGACTGGAGTGTTGTAATCTTTAACAAGATTAAGGAAGATATTAAGAAGCCAAATCTAGGTAGAATCTTAAGTCTGTATCTGGCTGTTAGTATACCTGATGTACTAAACCAGATTGCTGGTTTCAAAATTAACCACATGAGGAGAATGGATATAAGAATCCTGTCTATGTGGGACAGAGTGTTATCCAAGGAAGTACCTGCACCAAAGCACTAGTCCAAACAGGTCACTAAAACAAAGAAAGCTACTGTCCAAGATGTAGAGTCCTCTAGTGACTCAGAAGAAAGGGTTGATTCAGTTCTAATGATGATAACACTGAACTACCCAGGAAGTCTCCCAATCTCACACATGAAACTGAAGCTCAAATCTAGGGGGAGACTGTCAATCTGACAGATAATCAAAAGATATCAGTCCTAGGGGGAGATATAAATGAAGTTGATCTAGACAGTGAGACTGCAAACCTCACTATTATGGAAGTGGTTCAAGACATCAACATAGCTACTGAAACTTCTGAAAAAACAGGCACAAGATGTGTATATTCTTGATCTGCCAGCACAACCTCAGAATCTTGTGAATGAGATAGTCCAAGAACTTGAAACTGACTTCTAGGGGAGCATGAAGAGGTAAACAAGGAAGACACTTCTGCTAATATTCAACCAGATGCAAGGGTTGAGGGGGAGGTACCTATCCTAGCCCCAGGACAAGGAGCAGATGCTCTAGAATAACTAATGGAAGTTGACAGTTCTTCTGATTTTGTTGATGGGCAAGCAACCTCTAGAATAAAGAAAAGGAAGCTTATGGAACTAAGAAAAAAGAGCTCTGGATATAAGAAAGCCTTAAAGGCTAGATCCTCATCTACTGCTCCTACAATGGACTTTAGTTCTCTATTAGTACAACTACAGGTCAAGCTTGATGAGCAAAGACTTGCACTAGAAAAGTATGTGGATGAGAGCCACAAGATGTTGTAGTTCAATCTGGCACAGGACATCAAATCTATAAGATTTGAAGTAAATTTGCTTAAGAAAGAAATGACAGATTGCTTTCATAAGGGAGGCAATGATGTGGTATACATTGCCAAACAGCAACAAAACACTAAAACTGAAGTGGATGATCTGGTTATCAAGTAAGGGTATGTTCTAGAGAATCAGAAAAGAATGAATGAGAATTTGATTGACATGCATTCATCACTTTGACAAAATTGGCTAAACAAACCACTATAATACAAACACATATGAACACCAAAATGTCTGTTTTAGAGGCACAGATAAAACTGGATCTGACAGCAGTTGATACTGTTATCAAAACTTCTGAGTCTGTAATTTCAGCTCAAGTAAAGAAGTTCAAAAACTACTATACAACTGTGAACTATCATATTGCAGATCAAATAAGGTTTTAGAAGAATGATCTCAGAGATCATATTCATAGAGAAGTCATAAAGGGGGAGAGGGTATTAGTTCAGACTAGCTCTGGACATGCTAAATGGATATCTAATAGTATCAGAGCTACCTTGGGATATCCGCCCTTATATGATGACAACAATACTGCAGAATCTGGATGCCAACCTATATTCTTGGAGGGGATGCAACATGAAGTAGCTCAAGTCATATATCCCCCTGCTGAGTTTGAAGAAATTCAACATGCAGTCAAGAATATGTACAACCCTCCACTGGAAAAATTGCCATTAATTTCTGAAGAAATGGAAATGGTTGATTCAGCTTTGCTTAAAGGCCAAGAGGCTCAGTTATCCAAGAAAAAATTCAGAGAACAGGCTGAGGCTAGGCCTGATTTTGATAAATGAAGTCCAACCACCAGAGGCATCATCTTAACTACATGGAATACAGTTACTGATAATCAATATGACAGAGGTAAGTGGTATTCCAAACAAGAATGCGACAAATATCTTGCACAATAAGAAGCAATCTACAAATTCAGGAAGGACTTGAAGGCTAGAAAAATCCCTGCAAATTTCATAGAGCCTTGCAAGTACTTCTCTAAACCATTCCACTACTTTGAAAGGCAAAAGTTGAAAGCTACTCAGCTTAAGGCCAAAGACATCAAAGGTAAGAAGCTTGTTGTTGATGCTAAAGCTGAAGTCAAAGCTACTATTCAGAAAGGCAAAGACATAGTCATCAAGGAATCAGATCAAGTTTAGCTTTAGATTGACTAGGTTTTAGAAGAACTATGTAAACTTTTTGTTGTTCTTATAAAAACCTTGTAATCTTACTCTGGTTAAATGATATAAGGAAATCCTTGATTGACAACAATATATCTATGTTTCTGAGTTGCATGTTTTTCCTTTATAATGTTTCATTTTGGATATTTGTGTGAAACATGCTATTTCTGCTTATGAATAACCCTGTTTGAAATGTATGTATACATAATGCTTATTACTTTTGTTATATTGGTGTATATCATTGACTATGGGTTATGACTTCTCCAAATAGGGAGAGATTGTTGGGTACATTGAAAATTGTGTACCAGATTTGGAGAAACCTCACATAACTCAATGATATATGTCAGTTGGTATTTGATGGCATTTTGAGTTTACTTGTGTAGACTAAAGATTGTAGAAAATATTCTAAGTACAAAAGTGTCGAGACACTTATAATGTGTCGACGCCTTTGAAAGAGCAGTGTTGAGACTAGAAGCAAGGCTGTATCGACACACATGACTTGTTTCGACAAACAGAATTTGAGTCGACAATAGTTGTGTCGACATTCGGGACTAGTGTCGACACACTTAGACTAGAAGTGTTGACATTAGCAGAAGAAGCTGTGTCGGCACTCAAGACTTATGTCGACGCACATAATTTAAGTCGACATCAATTATAAATGGAGAAGTTGTGTCGACATACAGGACTTGTGTCTACACATTCTACAAATGCTGTGTCGAGACTGAATAGAGAGTTGTGTCGATAGATTCTGAAGTTCGTCAACTACATCAAAGGAGTTGTGTTGATACCATGGAAATTGTGTCGACACATACTTCATCAATGTCGACACATACTATACTTATGTTTTGACACATTCAGCTGAGTTAAATAACTCTAAGTGCCAGATCTCAAGACTGAAGACTTGATATCTGTCAGAATCGTCAAGGCTGTCAGATATGTCAGAACCGTCAGATGTCAGTTAACTACCGGATCAGCTGGTTGTATCTGACGAGATCTATAAAAAGAGTTGATCCATCACAGAATAAAAAAAAGAAAAATAAGAAGAAGGAGAAATCACTCCAAGAAGAATTCACAGAATTCTATACAGCAAGAAGATTCTGATTCAAAAATCATAGAAATAGACAACATCTCATCAGATCTATCAGTGTTTGCAGATTTAATTCTGCACGAAGGAAGAAGCTGGATCTACACCAACTTCTCAAGAAGATTCAACCTAGGTTCTCTCTTTCAAGAAGCTTTGAATAAGCTAAGTCAGGTTGAATCAGATTCATTACAGCAAAGGTCAGGAGAAAGCAGATCCATCAAGATCTGATCAAGATTCCCTCACCCCTCTCTCTCTCTATCTGGGTGAAGGAAGAAATAAATTCTTTAATCAATTTTTTGTAAGATCTATTTCTAGATATGAGTGTAAGAGATTTCAATCTCTGAGTTGTAAGCCTGTAACTATAAAGGTTGAGGTAGGGCTGTTTGCCTGAGGTAGGAGATTAAGTTCTCTGAGCTGTAAGTTTGGTGATAAGGGCTGAGGTAGGGCTTGATTTCTTGAGTTGTAGGAGTGTAGATTCACTCTGAGATAGGGTTCTTGGGAAGAGCCTGAGTTGTAGGACTTGTTGAATTCTGAGCTGTAGGAACCAATTTGGGTTCTGAGTTGTAAGATCTGAGGATCTGAGAATGTGGAAGGAAGTTTAACCGAATCTAGTGTACTGCTAGATAAGAGAAAGGGGAAAGTGGATGTACTCATCATTTGGAGAATCACTATAAATCTGTGTGTATGATGTGGTTGGATTATTATGTGATGTGGTAGCTATAAAATTTATAGTTGTGCTGTGATTAGTTTATTAACTACCTAAGTGAATTGGAATTGAACATATTCACCCCCTTTAGGTGTTTAGACATTCTTAAAATCAATTTTTTCACTTATAATCACTACTAGAAAACAGACTTTTAGCCACGGCAGATTGTCGTGGCTAAAAGTCCAAAACCGTGGCTAATAACTTTTCGTCACGGCCTACCCACGGCAAATGGGTGTGGGCAATATGAGCGTGACTAATAGTATTAGCCACGCTGAATCCGTGGCAAATAATTTATTAGCCACGGTTCAATTGTCGTGGCTAAAAGCTCCTTATTTGCCACGGTTCAATTGTCGTGGTTAAAGGGTCTGTAACATTAAAAAAATTTGGCCGCACGCCTTCGCCCGGCAGTCGCCGCCTTCGCCCGGCAGCCGCCGCCGCCTTCGCTCGGCCACCGCCGCCGCCTTCGCCCGGCCTCCGCCGCCGCCGCTGCCTGGTCGCCGCCGCCTGCGAGCCGATTTTATTTCAAACATTAATTGACAATGAGCAATATAAACCCCAAATTGATCTTTTAGTTGGCGGTATGGGACTAAAAAAAACCCGACTTTTTGCCACGGATTAGACTTCCATGGCTAATACTAGATTATTAGCCACGAAACAGGCAAACCGTGACAAAAAGTCGGGTTATTTGTCACGGTTTAGTCATCTGTGGCTAATACTAGCTTATTAGCAATGGAATAGAAACCGTGGCTAATACTTCATTATTAGCCACGGTTTTCTCCCGTGGCAAAAAAAAATCGTGGCTAAAAGTCATTTTTCTAATAGTGAATAATTTGTTTATCATTGAATGTTGCACAGTTTAATTTTACTTGAAATGACATTTTAGGCTTTGTTTGATTGAGCGGTGGCGGGAGAAGCAAGCAGGTCCAAACGGAGCTTTCGAACCGGAGGGGGGGGAGGTGGGGGTCAAAATGGAGCGGTTGGGGGCGTTTCCTCCTTGTTGCGGGTGCAAACGGAGCAAACGGAGACAAAGTTTCGTTTGGTTACCCTCCGTCTGGTGGCATTTGCTCCAAATGCCGCCCAAAAACGCTAAAGCAAATGAAGCCTTAAAAAAATTATATTATGTTGTGTTATTGATGGAGACGATGACCCGCAACATATTGAAGACCGCGACGGCGTGCTTACGGATGACCATGTGGAGCGTCGCCATAATAGCCGTCCTGAACCCAAACCAATATATTAATAATTAATAATAATTATTAATAAATTATTAATTCTTTTTTATGTTTTGTTTTATTATTATTTTTATTTCTGCATTGTTATTTAATTTTCATGAATTCTTTAATAGCATGGAGATGTTATAACCATGTTTTATGTTTTATTTTATTTTGGGCTGCATGTAGCCTTCTATCTTGATGTAGCCTTCTATATTGATGTAGCCTATATATAGGCATGTAATCCTTCATTTGAGTATTGAAGAAGAAGTATATTTGAAACAAAACCTAAACTTGAGAATCCCCCTCTCTTCTCCCCCTTGGCCGAACTCCCTCCTCCTCTCCTAGTCTTGGCCGCCGGCCACTTCCCCTCTCCTCCCTATTCTATATTCCTCCTCCTCTTCTCCTTGCCATCCCAAAGCCGACCACCACTCCTCCCTCTAACCCGAGCCCCTCTTCAACAACACCCCCAAGCCGCCGGCCACCTCCTCCCCTAACAAACCCAACCACCACCCCTCCTTCAACAAACCCGAGCCCCTCCTCAAAACCGCCAACCCTTCCCCCATCTTAGCCCAACCCGGCAACCAACCCTAGCCGCCAACCCCTCTCCCTCCACCACAAAATCCGGCCACCACCTTTCATAACTAAACCATATATCTACCACCTTTTCTCTCTCCTGCCATATATAGATATATATATTGCCAAAACTAGAAGATTTCTTCGTGGGGGATTTCCAACTCCGGCGTGGCGCGACGAATTGAAGGCGAACGAGTTTCTCTCCAACCGGCGTGACTCCGGCGGAGCTGTTGAAGAATGATCCACGCCGAGAGACCAGAATCATCCATTCCGGTTGGGTAACGAGATAATTCTACCTTTTGTGATTTTTTCCTCTAGATTAATTCTTGTGGTGGTAGATTCGTAGCGTTGTATTTTGATAGCATTAATTCATCGTGGATTTCTTCGATCATTTTGTGTTTATCTTGATTGACTTAATTTTCAAAAAGGGTTTGACGATCCATCGTTTTCTTTTGTTGGGAGAGATCTACCTTCTCCGAATCGTATTTTATTTGATAGATCTCTTTTGGTACAACACCGCTCGTTCGGGCCGTGTCGGTCCATTTAGCCGGAAAGAACATTGGCATATAGCCCTTGTTCGATCCTAATCGGTTTGGCTACCCGTACGCTAGTATAAAATTGATAACATTAATTACGTACTGCTGCGTAGATCGAGTGTGCGGTTATAGAATTTGGTTCGTAGAGAGATATTCGTGTGCATCCGTAGATATATTTCGGTGTCAACGTGCAAGCCTGCATCAGTTATACAAGTGGATCCGGAGTCCTGACACAAAATATATAACAAAAACAAAAATATGCTATAAAAAATTCTAATAATATGTTCAGGATACTCCATCAAATACTACTCACCCCCCTGATAAGTCTTCATGAAAATTGTGAGGTTGAGCATCTTGAAAAGAATCGTAAAGTATCATGTTCAAACATTTCTAGCCATTTTTTCTTTTCTCTAATGTGCAACAGATTCATACATGACCGTCAAGTAGTCTTGTGTATAGTCATTATTTTGTGTTTGCGTTTCACAATTTTATGTGATTTTAATTACATCACTTGTTCTTATCTACCAAAACACAGCTTGTACACATCATTTTCTATCATAAAATTTTTTTTCCATGAGAATTGAATTGAAAATGATTTCAATATTTATATATCACATTCTATACTTCATATAGATGCATGGATCTACCAATGTTTTTGATTACTTGATATTTTATAACATACACATTGTTCACTTTATATGTCATCACAAATCAAAATTTTCATGTCTATTTATGTCAAGTATATTTTCTCTAACATTTCTTATTCAATTTTTTTTCAAATTCCTTCTATACTTTTCTCTCGAATTTTCACTTTTCTATTTTTTGTTAATAACAAAAGGGGGAGAATATTGAAAGAACTAGAACTAACTCTAATTGTTAATGATGGATAGCTTACATTAAGAGGAAGTAACATTTAAGGTCATCTATTAAGGGGAGTCAACTATTAAGGGGGAGTAATATATTTAATCTTTACCTTAAACCTTTATGGTCACTCGTTTAAGGGGAGCATGTGCACTTTAAGTATTTATGTTGCTTATCATATTATGTACACCCTATTATTCACCTCCTAGTGGTTTTCTTTCTAAGAGTATTTATTATTATCAAAAATGGGAGATTATTGGAGTATGCGTTCCGCACTCTTTGATTTGAAAATAACAAATTTTAAATGTATTTGATCATAGTGTGTTTGTGGTGTGCAGATATAATATGTATAACACTCTGATAATTTTGGATGTGTGGTGTACCTAAGTTTTTACCAAGTTGAGCAATTGCAAACGATAGTCACTACCGCCCCGCGTTAGCGGGATGACATCAACCATGATGTAGGCCATGATTTAAAACGATTGGCACGATACGTATTATCGGAGATATCGCCCGGCGATATCGTGCAATCGCGACGCGATAGTCCCATGACCGTACACGATCTCCAGCACCGCAACACGGTTATTGCAGAGTGGGACACGTGTCAACCATTGGAGTTATCGCAGGCAATATCGCGCTATCTCTGTGCGATAGGTGAAAAACTGTAAATGGGTTGAACTTCAGGAATTTGATGTTACACACCTCCAGGAGCCTTGATTTCGTGCATCTATAGCCAGATAACTCAGTGCAACCAGAAAACTTCCTAAGTGTTTGTGAAATCTCTAGAGCGAAGAAGGGACCGTTCGTGCTTCTCATCTTAGGCGATCTTCGCAAGGATTTTCCGGCCTCTTCAACCCTCGAGACCTGAGGGAGTTTTCATTCTTAGATTATTTTTTCTTTTTTATTCTCTTTATAATCGATAGAGAATTCGCTGCCATGTGAGTGACACTAGGCCCGTGTGTATTTTAGGGGAAATCGTCATTGTGTGTGCAACGACTAGGTCGTGGTGAGATCTTGGGGAGACTAGTTGTTGTATCTAGGGAGAGATAGATTTTAGCCGACTGGTTCTTGGGAGACGGACAGGTAAATTCAAAAAGGAGATTTTATTTATTCATCATAATCTCGATTTCAAGCTTTATTGAAATCTTTTGTTTGTAATTTTTAACATTTGTGAAATAAACTTGCATTTTATTTTATCATAAATTTCAAAATGATTTGTTATAATTATTTGGTTGTGATCAAGCTTCCTTGATCGCTATGGAGCTAAGACGATCCAACTTGGACTATTTGCACGCTCACATAGAAAAGAGACGTGGAAGAGAGGGGAGAGTATCTCCGAAGGGTGAAAGGTCATCGCTTTTGAAGTTAATTGTCTATCTTTGTCTGCGGCGATGAATACCGCGCTCTGGAGTCTTGGGGGTCTTTTGCTTGTGCTCAGAGACTGAAGCGAGGAAAGCTTATAGCTCGACGGTGAGAAAAATGCGCAAACATTCAAAACGAGAACCGACGGCAAAACATCGAGATGTTTTACGTGAAAAACCCGAAAAAAGAAAAAAAAACTACTAGGTCTGGACCAGTTCTGACAAAACATACTAGTTGTAGTCAGTTACAAGAGTTGGAGTTTAGGAGGGTGACATGTTAGAGAGCTAAGTCTTCGCCTTGGCAGATTTGTCGGTGAGGCGGTGGCCACGACAACGAGAAATGAGTGAAAGAGTGCGCGTGGGCCCGCGGGCGGCCAACAAGCATGGCATGTCTGGGTGCTCAGCCCGCGCCCGCAAACTTTAAATGTGAAAGCTCGTCGTGTAAAGCCAATATTTTTTAAATATGTTTTATGAAGCAAATAATTTAATGAATAAAATTACATCCCTTTCCTATGATGTTGATGACTTTTTTTGCATACGAATTTTTTTTACGTATTCTTTTGTCATACAAATCTCTATCATATATTGTTGGGCTGGTTCTGCTCAAGATAGTCCATATGTCATATCAAGTTTGGAATATGATTTATATAGTATTTCCAGCGTAGAGTCAATCCCTATTGTAACACGAACCCAATAACGCACTCCGAGTTGATCCCAATACGTGCCGACATATATCTAATATTTCTAACATATAAACAGCTCTTGCATTTTATCTACAAAACCTCATGCACATAATATGAGATTGTATATATACTTGATAGTTGATAGTAAGTTATTACATGGCAATAGTTCGCCTCGGGTCCCACTTTGTATGGTGTTAATTTCGAGGCATCATAAATGATCATTTTAATTTTATGGGGATCATTAAGGCTCTGTTTGACACAGAGGTAGTAGTCATGAACGCGATTGTCATGAACCGTCATTCGTGAACACCCGAACTCACCTAAAGAACTTCATTAATTCCCGTTTATGTTCAAAACTAGTTTTCATTTTATGGTGACGTTCATAACCGTTGTTATTATGCCAAACATACATTCTCTAGCATGCTGCTGGTTGCGTTTAGCAAAAAAAACGGTGCCTGAAGTCTAATTGATTGTAAAACATTCATTTTATGATAAATATTATAATTTTTAGGACAAAAAAAAAGGTACCCCAGGCCCAGGGGCTTCTCAAATAGAGTTGGACTTGAATTTCCCAGGGCCAGGGACTAGGACGAGGCATGGAGAGTGATGGGGGAGAGAGAGATTCGAAAGAACACAAACAACACGTGATGAATTTAATGAGATAATAAATTCCCAATAATACATTATTCGTACCCGCGTTATTAATTATAATATTCATATTAAATTCTGCCCTTTAAACCCAATTATTTGTGCCCCCGGAACCAAATCTTAATAAATGGCTTCCAATCTCAATCTCCTCTCTGCCGATCTTACGTGGCTTCAGATGTTCTTGGAGATGCATTTGAGCAAATACACACACACGCGACAATGGCCCCCCATCCCCTGTGCCCCGCGCGACAATCGCCGGCTAAAGGGTCTCAGATGTTACAACACGCAATCGCAACGGTCAATCCGACGATGTCCCCGCAGCCCTAATCGGCCACACCCGAACACACGTCAGCTCCAATCCGACGATGTCCCCGCAGCCCTAATCGGTAAATGGAGGTTTCTGTGCTTATTTTTCGTTTTCATTTTCGTTTCATCTTCCCTACCACCGGCCGGAAATCTCGTGCTCCCCTGTTAGATTATGACACCTCATCGCGCCCGGATCGTTAGGATCGCGTCATGTCATCGATCCGTGGGAGGTCTCGATTCCTAATCCGGGCTAAACCTATTTAGGAATAACATTTAGGAAGATCATTAATAGGAGAATATATAAATATTGGATTATGACACCTCATCAATCCGTGTGCCTCCATAATTCCTAATTTTGGAGGAGTCCTATATTTAGGATATCTTTATGAGGAGAAATAAGCCAATCTCTTAAATAGGAGATCATCTTCCTAATTTGATATTGGATCTTGATCCTATAAATAGGTGACCGCCCCAGTCGTTTCATTAAAAGCAAGAATCAGAGAGGAATCCAGTTTATTTTTGGCCACCAGTGAGGAGTGTGAGAGCAGGTTCTGTGGAGGAGGTTTCCGGCGGCGGCGACACAGGCGGACCTCGTCGGTGTAGGAGGCTCAGAGGCGGCGGCCACGGGCTGCAGCGACGATCTCCAAGCAGTCACCGAGAGGCGTTCAGGCAGCGGCAGCGGCGACGGCTCCAGTATAGTTCAGGCGCGGCGGCGGCAGCAGGTGTGCTGCGCAAGGCGGCGGCGCATCGGTTCACCTCAGGCGAAGGCGGCTCTGTCCAGCGGCGGCAAGCAGCTCCAGGAGGCGGTGGTAGTAGGCGGATTCAGGTGGAGGCGGCACTGTCCAGCGGTGGCAGGCAACTTTAGGCGGCGAAAATAGGTGTAGGAAGCGGCGGATCCAGCGGGAAGAAGAACAGGGCTTGTCGCTCGGCGACATCGATACCGCCCGACGGTACCAGTTCTTCAGCATTTTGGGATCTTTGTTTTTTACTTTGTTGTTCGACCGAGTTTGTTTGGTCTCTGGTTGTATCTGTGTAACCTCATCAGGATTATAGTGGATCTTTCTGGCGCGCTCTCCCCGTGGACGTAAGAGCCCATCTCCGAACCACGTATATCTTTTGTCGTCTGCGTGTTTGAAATCTCCGTTATTTTATTTTGCTGATTGTTTTCTCATTTTAATTCCGTTGCGCTACCGCGGTACTCGGTCCGATTGCATAACAATTGGTATCAGAGGGAGGTTCCGCGGAGGTGATCAATTGTACGTTCCGTCTTAGATTTGGGTCAACTGTAGGTGACGACCATCGGTCCGCTCCCTATCTTCTCAGATCTGATCCGTGAACCTAATTTGATTACCTAGTAGCCCTGCGAGCAAAACAATGGCAGCAAAATTTGAGATTTCAAAGTACGACGGCAAAATCGATTTCGGGCTATGGCAAAAACAGATCAAGGCGGTTCTCGTTCAGCAAGGTCTCCACAAGGCGCTCCTCGGCAAGGAGAAGTCCGGAAAGAAGGATGACGAGTGGGAAGAACTGGATCTGAAGGCCATCAACACGATTCAGCTGAGTCTTGTCGATGAGGTCATGTATAACGTAGTCGACGCTGAGACTACAGAAGACCTATTCGTTAAGAGCAAAGACCCCACCCGGGGTAGATCGAGAGGAAAAGGGAAGGAGGAAGACCGACCTAGGTTTAAGTCCGGGGGGTAGGAATACGAAGTGTCACTACTGCAAGGAGGAGGGGCACTGGAAGAATGAGTGCCCGAAGAGAAAGTTTAAGGAGCAGACGCATGAGCCACATCAGGCTGCGGTGGCATCCGAGGATGAGAACGACGCCGACGTTCTTCATGTTTCACCCAGTCTTGAGACCACAGGTTCCTGGATCATGGATACAGGATGTTCGTACCACATGTGACCAAACATGGGATGGTTCTCCAGCTTTAGGAAGTGTGAGCGTGGTCGTGTTCGTATGGGGAATGACTCAGAGTGTGACGTGTTGGGAGTTGGTAACATCAGGATTGAGATGTTCGACGGAGTGATCAGGACACTCACCAACGTTCGGTATGTGCCCAAGTTGAGAAAGAGCTTGATTTCTCTAGGCACTCTGGAAGCCGCCGGGTACTCTTATACTGGCAACGGCGGATGTTTGAAGGTCAGAAGATGCGCGCAAGTAGTCATGGTAGGAGAGCATTCTGGTACTCTCGACAGACTGATCGGTACCACAATTGCGAGCGGAAGGGCGAGGGGAGAGGTCAAATTGCCTCCCAGGCTACATGACACAGTAGCGTGTGCCTTTCACGCTAGTTCCTCAGGAAAAGCTTTAGAGAACAGAGAAAGCTCTCAGGGGAAAGCTTGGAAGGATAAGTGGAGGAGCGAGGCAAGATTCGTGGCGAAGGGATTTGCACAGAGGAAGGGCCTTGGCGAAGATAAAATCTTCGCAGCCGTGGAGAAGAAGGGCAGAGTGTCATCTCAGAAGTGCCCAGGCACCGCAAGGAGAGCCATCTGGCTCAGGAGTCCCACCAAGGAACTCAGGTGTACTCAAAATAAGGTGGAGCTGCACAGTGGTGTGCGCCACCAAGAGTCGAGGGAGTTCGCTAGGGGTAGAGGTATGGTGTTGCGAAAGGTCTCTACGGAGGATATCAGTGCGGGCATGCGGGAGAAATCAGTGACAGGAGTCAAGTTCAAGAACGATCTTGACTTGACTCATTCTGATGCATGATCGAGGGTTTGACTCCAGGGAGAGGGGGTTTGTAGTCCCCAGTCGGAGAGATCCAGGTTGGAGGTACAGATACGTTTGTTAGGCTTCGAGGTGGAGTTTGTCGCGTGAGGCGTCAAGGTGGAGATTGTTAGATTATGACACCTCATCGCGCCCGGATCGTTAGGATCGCGCCATGTCATCGATCCGTGGGAGGTCTCGATTCCTAATCCGGGCTAAACCTATTTAGGAATAACATTTAGGAAGATCATTAATAGGAGAATATATAAATATTGGATTATGACACCTCATCAATCTGTGTGCCTCCATAATTCCTAATTTTGGAGGAGTCCTATATTTAGGATATCTTTATGAGGAAAAATAAAGCAATCTCTTAAATAGGAGATCATCTTCCTAATTTGATATTGGATCTTGATCCTATAAATAGGTTCCCGCCCCAGTCGTTTCATTAAAAGCAAAAATCAGAGAGGAATCCAGTTTATTTTCGGCCACCAGTGAGGAGTGTGAGAGCAGGTTCTGTGGAGGAGGTTTCCGGCGGCGGCGGCACAGGCGGACCTCGTCGGTGTAGGAGGATCAGAGGCGGCGGCCACGGGCTGCAGTGGCGATCTCCAGGCAGTCACCGAGAGGCATTCAGGCGGCGGAAGCGGCGACGACTCCAGTACAGTTCAGGCACGGCGGCGGCAACAGGCGTGCTGCGCAAGGCGGCGGCGCATCGGTTCACCTCAGGCGGAGGCGGCTCTGTCCAGCGGCGGCAGACAACTCCAGGAGGCGGTGGTAGTAGGCAGATTCAGGTGGAGGCGGCACTGTTCAGCGGTGGCAGGCAGCTTCAGGCGGCGACAACAGGTGCAGGAAGCGGCGGATCCAGCGGGAAGAAGAACAGGGCTTGTCGCTCGGCGACATCGATACCGCCCGGCGGTATCAGTTCTTCAGCATTTTGGGATCTTTGTTTTTTCCTTTGTTGTTCGACCGATTTTGTTTGGTCTCTGGTTGTATCTGTGTAACCTCATCAGGATTATAGTGGATCTTTCTGGCGCGCTCTCCCCGTGGACGTAGGAGCCCATCTCCGAACCACGTATATCTTTTGTCGTCTGCGTGTTTGAAATCTCCGTTATTTTATTTTGCTGACTGTTTTGCTCATTTTAATTCCGTTGCGCTACCGCGGTACTCGATCCGATTGCATAACACTCCCCGTCTTCAGCCTGCCTACCACTGTAGTGCTGATTTATTATTTTTTTTGGCAGATTTTCCGCTAGGGCAGAGCAGAATTTCCCTATCACTTCAAATTGTACTTATAAATATATTAATATGTTCTATACAATATTCATTTTCATAGTTTTTGTTTTTTAAATTTCATGGAAACATTAGATTTTTTTGGGAGTTGAATGTCTGTGTTGTCCATTTATAAAAATATGACATCGAAAATTAAGTTTCTTAAGATTTTATGTATGAATATAAATATACATTATGAGTAAAATTATCTTTTTTGGGTACAACTATCAATGAGTTACAAATATCTATTATGAGATACCAATAACAACACCCTTATTTTTTTAATGAAATTTTTTAGTCTCAGATAGTCGCGGGATTCACTTTTACTTTTGTGTTTAAAGAATAGGAGTCTTGGATACTTTGAAATTGATATTAGCAGACAAGCTAATCGGGTCTATTGTTTTTCTTACTTCTTGCGCTCCGGTGAGATGAATTTTTGGCTAAATTTTTCATCATTTGAAGGATAAAAATTGTATTTTCATATCCTAGGGTAGGAGCTCTATGAAAAATATAGGTTTAAGACACCATACCATTGTAGGTTTACGAAACCTATGAAAATATTGATGAACGACCGGAATTCATTTGTGTGATTGAACGACTGAGAATTATAACCTATCAAATCGGACTGTCCTGATTATCGAATCCACAACATTAAATTAATTATGGTCGTCTTCATTATTCTACAGCCATCAGATATTTATACATTAAACTATGAAATAAATCAAGCCCTCCTAAACCTAGAGCGAGCGAGAGAGCGAGAGAGAGAGAGAGAGAGAGAGAGAGAGAGCGAGAGAGAGAGAGAGCGAGAGAGCGAGAGAGAGAGAGAGAGAGAGAGAGAGAGAGAGAGAGAGAGAGAGAGAGAGAGAGAGAGAGAGAGAGAGAGAGAGAGAGAGAGAGAGAGAGAGAGAGAGAGGGCGGCAGCACGCGGCCAAACGCGATAGTACCCGCTCGACGACAGCGGGCTTCATCCGCCCCTCGCAAGCTCTAATATAATTTTATAATATATAATAGTTATATATAATAATATATATCATATCATATATATATATATATGAGCATCTTCGCACGGGCTACGCTCGTGCTCGATGTTCTCGAGCGGCCTTCGATCGCATCCAGGCAGGCTTCGCCCGGCTGCGCACGGGCTTTGCCCGTGCTCGATGCGTCGTTGCGGCCTACGCCCGTTTATGAGCGGGTTGCGCACGCACCCGAAATCTTTTTTTTCAAAACATATACATATGAGTACTTAAAATGACTGCAAAAAAAAATGAAGTATTATTCATATTTTTATTTTATACAATTTTGTAAATTTTAATCTACAAAAAATAATTAATCTCCCCCTCTCTCTCTTTATCACTCCCTCCTCTATCTCTCTCTCCTTCTCTCTCCCGTCCTGTCTCTCTCCCTCTCCCTCCTCACTCTCTCTCTAAAATCTCTCCTCTCTCATGTTCTCTCTCATGATTCAATGGCCAATATTCAATCTATGATGTGCATCCAAATATCTATATTCCCTTATATATATAAGATAATATATATATATATATATATATATATATATATAATCTTATATATATATTATCTTTTATATATATCTTATCTTATCTTTTTATATATCTTATCTTATATATATATATACATATATATATATAGGGGGCGCTGGAAAAACGCGGGACGCGTTTTTGACTAATATACGCGTGATCCAGAAAAACGAAAAAAGGCCCTCTAAACAGCATTTTTAGAAAAAGTGGTCCACATGAAAGTTGTAGATCTCGTCGAGATCTACAACTTTCATGTTGACCACTCTTTCTAAAAATGCTGTTTAGGGGGTCTATTTTCAAAAGACCCGAAGGGGGGTCCGCGCAAAAAATATAAATCGTAATATTTACCGGGCGGAACCCCCCTCGCGGCTTTTGAAAATAGACCCCTTAAACAGCATTTTTAGAAAAAGTGGTCAACATGAAAGTTGTAGATCTCGACGAGATCTACAACTTTCATGTTGACCACTTTTTCAAAAAATGCTGTTTAGGAGGCCTTTTTTTCGTTTTTCTGAGTCCCGTATTTTTTAGTCAAAAACGCATCCTGCGTTTTTCCAGTTTTTCCATATATATATATACATATATATGTATATGTATATGTATATACATATACATCTATATGTATATTGTTGCGGACTAACTCGATGCTCCGGTCGGGCCGGATATTCTTGGACCGCCTTAGCTCGCGGAGCGGTCGAGCGCGCACACAGTCAGTTAAAAAATGGGGGATGGACACGGGAAGTTTTATCGTGGAAAACCCTTCAACCGGGTGAAAAACCACGTGACCGGGTCGGTGCCGATCAAAATCCACTAGATTGTTGGAGGTTACAATTTGATGGGGGGAATCGGGGCGACAGGCCGCTCCCGTTATAATCTTGAGGAGAGAGAGAGCATGCACTCGTTGGTGGGCAACAGACTGCCACGCCAACGGAACTTGGACGGTGGAATGCGCGAGATACTTCAGTCGCGTGCGCTCGGAGGCGACGCGTGTTCAAGGGTTGTCACTGCTTCCTTTGTGCGTCTTTCTCAGTCCTTGGAGTGTTTCCTTTGTAACTGAGCTCTGGTGGGGTGCCAATAGCCGATGACAGGTTCTGGTAGCTGTTGGCGGGTGCTAGTATCCGTTGGTGGCCGCTGGAGGTCGCGGGTGGCTGTCGGTGGTTGGCGGTGAGAGGCGGCCGCTGGTGGTTGACGACGAGGGGTGGTCGCCGGCAGAGAAAACGGGAGAGCTCCCACCTGAGGAAGAAGAAGAAGGGGGAAGCGTAGGAGGAGAAAGTTAGGAAATGAGGAGCCCCTAGGGTCTTTTTATAGGCTCCAGGGGGAAGTTATGGCGGGCCCCACCAGTAACCTAGTGGGTTAGTGGGTGGTTTTGCCCCGATCGGACGGCTGGCGGAGCCTCCCCCTCGATCGGACGGTGGGGAGGTCATCCCGAGGCAGGGCCACCCGGACGACGCCGACGGCGAGGAGGCAGCCGGACACGGCGGTGGCCGGCCATGGCCGAGGCCGGCCGTGGCCGCGGCCGGCCGCGGCCGAGGCCGGCCACGGCCGGGGCCGTGGCCGGGGCCGGCCGTGGCCGGGGCCGGCCGTGGCCGGGGCCATGGCCGGGGCCATGGCCGGGGCCATGGCCGGGGCCATGGCCGGGGCCATGGCCGGGGCCATGGCCGGGGCCATGGCCGGGGATATGGCCGAGGCCGGCCATGGCCGGGGATATGGCCGAGGCCGGCCATGGCCGAGGCCGGCCATGGCCGAGGCCGGCCATGGCCGAGGCCGGCCATGGCCGAGGCCGGCCATGGCCATGGCTGGGGCCATGGCCGAGGCCGGCCATGGCCGCGGCCGGCCATGGCCGCGGCCGGCCATGGCCGCGGCCGGCCATGGCCGGAGGGGAACCGCCGGCGGCGGTTCCTTCCCTAAAGGTGGGGATGAATGGGGCCCACTCCCATGATATCCATGAGAGATCATGGGGGTTAGGGGGGCCCACCCATGATCTCCATTGATGGGATCATGGGGGTCTCCTTTTCCTTATAAATTAAGGTGGAGCCCATCAATTGCCCCCCAAATCTCTTTCAGTTGGGAGGGAAGCGAGTACGGGGAGAGATTTCTAACTCTGGTCGCGGTGGTGATTGCCGGCGTGGAATCCGGGATGACGGCGATGGTGTGCGGCTCCAAGGTACGCTGGTTCGTGTTAGTTTGGAAAGCGGACGTCAGACGAGCTTGCGCGGGGGCCGGCAAGGCGTAGGAGTCGGTGGTGTGCCACCGTTGCGGGAGAAGGACCGAGCGCGTGCAAGCGTGTCGCGCGCTTAAGGGCTGCGCACGTGAGTGGGGTATGCACCCAACTCGCGTGCGCGGGCTGCGCGTGCAGGCTGCACGCGTGCGGAGGTCGTCCCGCGCGCGGTCATGCCGCGCGCGCAGGCCGCGCGCGCGCAGGCCGCGCGCGCAGGCCGCGCGCGCAGTCCACGCGCGCAGGCCGCGCACGCAGGCCTTGCGCGCGTATGCCGCGTGCGCTGGCTGCGGGTGCGCAGGGCGCGCGCGCGCGCTGGCCGTGCGCGTGCTGGCCGCGCACGCAGGCCGCGCGCACGCAGGCCGCGCGCGCAGGCTGCGCGTGCTGGCCGCGTGTGCGCCGGCCGCGCGTGTTGGTGGTTCCCGTGCAGGCTGCCCGCATGCGCGCGCGCAGGCTGCGCGTGCGCTGGTCGCGCGAGCTGGCTGTGCGCGTGCTGGCCGCGTGCTTGCTGGCCGGGCTTGGTGAGGCTGCGTGTGCGCGCGCGTGCAGGCGGTGCTTGCGCGCAGGCCGTGCGCGGTCATGGAGGGGGTTGTGTGCGTGATTTTACCACTTTGAACTGACTAATTTTTTGCGGTGTGCAGGTACCGAAGCGCTCTGCTGGACCAATGCGTCTACGCTCCTCTTTGACTGAAGATGGCGTCGCTATTTGGAGAACAAAGTTCGGGCTTCCTTCAGACTTGGAGGTGAGGATCCCGCGTCCCGAGGAGCGGGTTCAAAATCCTCCCCGTGGTTGGCTGACTATCTGTGAAGTGTCGCTCAGATCTGGTTTCCGTCTTCCTCCCTATGACGAGGTGGTGGAGATTCTGAAGTTTTGCGGAGTTCCTATTTCCCAGTTTGCTCCAACCGGGGTTACTCGTATCATGGGTTTGATTGCTTTTCTTCGTGAGCACGGGGGCTCTCTTTCTCTAGACCAGTTCCGGGATTGGTGCGACGTGCGCTTTGACGGTGGTGAGCAGATCGAGGTGCGCAGCAACAAGGTTTGGCTGGAGTTTGAGTCCCGCAAAGATCGCCGTCATGGCAACACTCTGTTTGGATATGTGAAGAACTCCTGGGGTCTTCCTGAAGTGTGGAATGCGCTTCCCGATCGTTATCGCCGTGTGAAAGGGAGGGAGCGAGACTTCTCCCCTGTGCTGGGTTTTTCCGAGCCTCGCAAGTTGGCTAATCGCCTCTTCAATATATATGCTTTTGTCGAAGAGAAGTGATTGTTGGGATGTGGTATTTCTGTTGGCACGGGACGGATGGTGTCGTCTTCTCAGGGAGGGGGCCGCAAGAGAAAAACGGTTATGACCCCTGTTAGCGATGTTGACGTTGTGGTGGTAGCTTCTGATGATTCAGTCCCAGAGACGCAATTACCTGTTTCTCAGGTTCCACGGGTGCTTGCTAGCGCAGCGGTTCCCCGGATGTCTTCTTCTTTGAAGGCGATGAGTGACGCGGTAAGTTGGTGCCTTACTGTTTCTTCGCTCTTCCTTTATTTTTTGTTTGAAGGTGGTTAATCGCGTGTTTTCCTTTTGCAAATCGAGACCCAGGCACAGATAGCGGTCACCTGGAACGATCATTACGTGAGCCTGAAGGATGGATACCTCGCTTTGCAGGAGAAGCTTCGACTGTCGATGAGCTCACTCTCTTCTCTCAAGGAAGAACATGACCGGGACATTGCGCGGTATCATCGAGTTGGGTCAGAGCTGAAGTCCGAGCTAGAAGACGTGCGTGCTTCCTTGGATGTGGAGAAAGCCGTGGTGGAGAGGACTGCCCAGATGTTGAAGTATGCGAGGGAGGAGACGTCTGGCTTGGAGACTCAGTTGCGTGCGGCGCGAGATGAGGTTTCGGGCCTCGACACCCAGCTTTGTGCGGCAAGGGCGCAGGTGGAGATGCTATCTTCCGATGATCATGCCTCAGAGCTGAAGGCGGCAGGACTTACGGAGTACTTGGAGTCGCTGGACTATATGCGGGATCGTAGCCTGATCGCGGAGGAGGTTCGTGATGACATTTGGTCCAAGGAGGTAGAGCCTCAGATGGATGACATACGCCAGTTAGCGCTTCGTCGCGGTGTTTCGAAGGCCTTTCGCTTCATAGGGAAGCATCTTGGGTGTGATACTTCCAGTTTCAGTTTTGCGGACGTTTCAGGTGATGAGCATTCTGGCTCAGATGCTGATGACGAGTAGCTGTAGTGTTTATTCGCTGTTGTATGTCGTTTATTTGTAGTCATTTGCTTTTGAGATTGTCGTTGTCGTGTGCTTTGCACGGATGCATTTTGTTATGAGATGATTGTTGGTGGGAGTTGATTTTTGTCATGGTGTATTAGTATGAGACTGACCCACGGCTTAGTGCGCGGCTCGTGGCCTAATTTGTATGAGGGATGTTTGTGGTCAGGTCCCCACGGTGTTGCGTGGGACTGGTCCACAACCTTTTGCGTGAGATTGGCTCGCGACTTTTTCGTGAGGGGGGCAGGCCCCCGCGGTGTCGTGTGGAACAGGTCCATGGCTTTCCGCGCGAGACAGGCTCGCGGCTTCTTCGTGAGGGGGGCAGGCCCCCACGGTGTTGCGTGGAACAGGTCCACGGCTTTTCGCGCGAGACAGGCTCGCGGCTTCTTCGTGAGGGGGGCAGGCCCCCACGGTGCTGCGTGGAACAGGTCCATGGCTTTCCGCACGAGACAGGCTCACGGCTTCTTCGTGAGGGGGGCAGGCCCCCACGGTGTTGCGTGGAATAGGTCCACGGCTTTTCGCGCGAGACAGGCTCGCGGCTTCTTCGTGAGGGGGGCAGGCCCCCACGGTGTTGCGTGGAACAGGTCCACGGCTTTCCGCGCGAGACAGGCTCGCGGCTTCTTCGTGAGGGGGGCAGGCCCCCACGGTGTTGCGTGGAACAGGTCCACGGCTTTTCGCGCGAGACAGGCTCGCGGCTTCTTCGTGAGGGGGGCATGCCCCCACGGTATTGCGTGGAACAGGTCCACGGCTTTTCGCGCGAGACAGGCTCGCGGCTTCTTCGTGAGGGGGGCAGGCCCCCACGGTGTTGCGTGGAACAGGTCCACGGCTTTTCACGCGAGACAGGCTCGCGGCTTCTTCGTGAGGGGGGCAGGCCCCCATGGTGTTGCGTGGAACAGGTCCACGGCTTTGAATTTCGTTAGAACATGTAGTATTTGCAGAAAATAAAAGGTAATTCTTTGAGTAATAAGCGCGATTCAAAGTATATGCATGAGATCAGGTTTGTGACTTATATAGATCACATAGTCTTGAATTGAAAATGACGACATAAAAGAGTCATAATGTGTCACTGGTAAAAGCGGCGTAGATTCTGCGCGTTCCAGGTGCGTGGGAGAATCTTTCCTTCGGCGTTTCGTAACTTGTATGTGCCTGGCTTTACCATAGCGGTGACAACGAATGGTCCTTCCCATGTTGGAGATAGCTTGTCGCCTTGTGTTCCCTTCCCGGCAGCTTCCAAGGTGCGAAGGACTAGGTCTCCGATGTTGATCGAGCGGGCCTTTACTCGGCGGTTGTAGTAGTGGGCTGTGCGTTGTTGGTAGGCGGCGGCGCGAAGAGCGGCTTCTTCTCGTACTTCGAAGATCAGGTCAAGGTTGTCTCGGAGCGCCTCGTTGTTTATCTGGGGATCGAAGTTGGATGTCCGAGGACTAGGGATGCCAATGTCGACGGGTATAATAGCCTCCGTTCCATAACAGAGATTATACGGAGTTTCTCCGGTAGGCGTTCTCTCTGTGGTGCGATATGCCCATAGCACATTAGGAAGAGCGTCCACCCATTGCCCCCCAGCCTCTTCTAGTCGTGTTTTTAGTCTCTTTAGGATAGTACGGTTGGTTACTTCAATTTGCCCATTGGATTGGGGATGTGACACTGCTGTGTGTCGCAACACTATCTTTAAGTCTTCACACAACTTGGTAAAGGACTTTCCAGTGAATTGAGTGCCGTTATCGGTGATGATGATCGCCGGTATGCCGAAGCGACATACGATGTTCTTCCAGACGAACTGTTTGGCGTTCTCTTCGGTTATCTTGGCCAGTGGTTCCGCTTCGATCCACTTGGTAAAATAATCGATTGCGATAATGATGAATTTTCTTTGACCGGAAGCTAATGGCAAAGGCCCAAGGAGGTCTATCCCCCATTGTGCGAATGGCCAGGCTCCTTGTAACGACGTGAGGGCTACCGGGGGCTGCCGGGGAACGTTAGCGTGCACTTGACAGCTCTTGCACTTTTGAACGAATTCTGTCGCTTCCTTCTTCATGGTTGGCCAGTAAAATCCTTGCCGTAGGATTTTCCTGGCCAGGGCTTTTCCCCCGAGATGTTCGCCGCATATTCCTTGGTGGACTTCGCGGAGCGTGTACTCGACATCTTCTTCTGATAGGCACTTCAGGTAGGGTCCTGCAAAGGACCGTTTGTATAGTTCCCCGTCTATCAAAGTGAATGCTGCCGCTCTCATTCTCAGGCGACGAGCCTCCTTTTGATCTTCCGGTGATAGTTGGCCCTTCAAATGGGCGATTAGCGGGGCTGTCCATGATTCCTCTGCTTTATTGACTTCTGCTACTTCCCACGGGCCGTGAATACTGGGGAAGACTATTTCTTCAACTCGACGCCTTCTTGTTTGGTATTGCGTTGAAGAAGTGACAAGCTTTGACAGGGCATCTGCCTTGCTATTTTGTTCTCGAGGGATATGCATAATTTGGATTTGTGGGATTTGGATGAGAAGGGACTTGACGAGTTTCAAGTATTGGGATAGCTGTTCATTCTTGGCTTCAAATTCTCCTTCTACCTGCGAGACAACAAGTTGTGAGTCAGAGTAAATGGTCAGCTGCTTGACCTGGCAGCTGATGGCGAGCCTGAGTCCCGCGATGAGGGCTTCGTATTCTGCTGCATTGTTTGTAGCAGGGAATTTTAGTCGGAGTCCATATTCTAGAGTAACGAGTTCTGGATTAATGAGGAGCAGGCCTGCTCCAGCACCTTCAGCCCCTGAGGCCCCGTCTACGTATAACGTCCATGTTTGTCCGGCTTCCATGGGTGCAAATTCTGTTTCCATTGGTAGAGTGTTCTCTACAATGAAGTCAGCCAAAACCTGAGATTTGATGACGGGGCGCGGGAGGAAGTGGATATCGAACTCACCCAACTCGACAGCCCACTTAACCAATCGACCGGATGCTTCGGGTTTTTGAAGAATGGCACGGAGTGGTAGCTCGGTTAGGACCTTAATAGTGTGCGCCTGGAAGTAGGGACGGAGTTTTCTTGCGGAGAAGACAAGTGCTAAGGCTGTTTTGTCTGCACCTGGGTAGCGGGTTTCGGTATCAGAAAGAATTTTGCTTAGGTAGTAGATGGGGCGCTGAATTCCTCCTTCGTCTTTAACTAGGACTGAACTTAGGGCTGCTGGTGTGATGGCGAGATATAAAAAGAGAATTTCTCCGGGAGCTGGCTTGAATAGAAGTGGAGGAGAGGCCAGGTATTGTTTTAAGGATTCAAAGGCTGATTGACACTCATCGGTCCATTGAAACCCTATGCTTAGTGCTCCTCGGAGAATTTTGAAGAAAGGGAGGTACTTGTCCCCTGTCCGAGCTAGGAATCGGGATAGTGCTGTGATTCTTCCGTTCAGCCGTTGTACATCTTTGAGTGATCTGGGTGGAGACATTTCTTTGAGAGCCTTAATTTTCTCAGGATTGGCCTCTATTCCTCGCTGGGTAACCATGAACCCCAAAAATTTTCCGGAAGTGACACCGAAGGCGCACTTGCTTGGGTTGAGCTTCATTCCATATTGTCTGAGGATCTTGAAACATTTTTCTAGGTCTTCTAAATGGTCTTCCCGGCGAATGCTCTTAACTAACATATCGTCTACATACACTTCCATGGATCTGCCGATGAGTTCTTTAAAGATCTTGTTCATGAGTCGCTGGTAGGTAGCTCCTGCATTTTTAAGTCCGAACGGCATTACCCTGTAGCAATAAATTCCTTTGTCGGTACGGAAAGCCGTGTGTTCCTCGTCGGTTGGATCCATTCGAATCTGGTTGTATCCGGAGTAGGCATCCATGAAGCTAAGCAGTTGATGTCCGGCGGTTGAGTCAACTAGTTGATCGATCCTGGGAAGTGGAAAGCTGTCCTTAGGGCAAGCCTGGTTGAGATTGGTATAATCCACACACATTTTCCACTTTCCTGAGGATTTCTTTTCTAGGACAACATTAGCTACCCAAGCAGGGTAGCCAACTTCTCGAATAAATTGTGCGCGCAGGAGTTTTTCAACCTCTTCTTCTATTGCTTGGAGCCTCTCAGGGGCGAAATTCCTCTTCTTTTGAATGACGGGCTTACATGCAGGGTTGATGTTGAGGGAGTGGTGAATGACCTGAGGGTCGATCCCAGGCATATCTTCTGGGGACCAGGCGAAGATATCCTTATTCTTGCGGAGGTAGGCTGCTAATTCTTCCCTCTCATGCTCCTGTAAGAGGGATCCAAGCTGGACGGTGCGATCCGGTTTTGTCGAAGAGAGGGGGACCTCAATTAGACCTTCGGTGGGTGCCCCCCGCTGCAGAACTGTTTCATCTCTGAGGTCGAAGTCATCGATGTTCAGTGTGGTAGGCTTGGTGGGCTGTGCTTGTTTGGAATAACAACTCCTTGCGGCTTCCTGATTTCCGCGTACTACTCCAATTCCTCCAGGAGTAGGGAACTTCATCGCTAGATGGGGGATAGATGGGATGGCCTTGAAGGTAGTCTGAACAGGCCTTCCGAATATAGCGTTGTATGCTGAGTTTGAATCTACTACCACGAATTGAGCTTCATGTGCAATCTGTCTTGGGAATTCTCCCAACGTGACTGGTAGAGTGATTGTTCCGATGACTTGGACCTGATGGTTGTCGAAAGCCCGCGGCTGGAGTTAGCTGCTGCCGAGATATATTCATATTCTGCAGAGTGGTGGAAAAAAGGACGTCGACTGAACTGCCATTATCGATGAGGATTCGCTTAACGTTATAGCAGGGATTTCCGATTCCGGCGCTAATTACAAGCGGGTCTTGATGCGGGATTCGGACGTTGATAAGGTCTTCATCCCCAAATGATATGGTGGTGTCCTGCTTTCTTCTTTTATCTTCATATGCTTCCTTTACAAAGTGGACTGACAGTATCTGTGTGGTCAGAATGGGTGATCCGGCAATAGTCTCAATGTTTCCTACTGCTTGCCTTCCTCCTTCGGGCGCTGGCGGGGCATTCTGATGGTCCCTGGGACGCCTAGGCGGGTCTTGCTGCTCTTGGACCCTTCCTTGCAGAAATCTACCGAGCAGTCCTAAACGGACTAAACGCTCGATTTCCTCCTTTAGGCGAGCACATTCTTCAGTGGTGTGTCCGGTTGTCCGATGATATTCGCAATACTTTGATTGATCGTTCCTAGGATTAGGGGGCGGTTGCCTTGGTCGCTGTAATGCTGGTTCATTCTGAATGGCATACAAAACGTTGGTGCGAGAAGTGTTGAGAGGGGTATAGTCCCTAGGGGGATCTCTCTGTGAGTCACGCCTGCGTTGTCCGGCTCGACGTTCCTCATGGAATCTTCCTTCCTGGCGTTGAGGAGCCGGCTCTTTATCTCTTTGCCTTTTCTGTATTCCATCGAACTGTCGTCGATGAGCTTCAATAGCTTCGTCTGCGGCTATCTGTGCCTCAATTCTGTGCACCAGATCCGGATAGTTGGGTACGGTCTCTCTCATGAGTGCTGAATAGAAGCCGCTGGGGCGAAGACCTCCTAGGAGTACTCCACGTAGGAGTTCGGGGTCGACGCCCGGGATCTGGCGAGCTTCTGCAGTGAAACGTCGAAAGAATTCTTTGAGGGTTTCCCCTTTGCTCTGGCGGATTCCAGAGAGATGAGATGGATCACGGACAATCTTTCGATTAGCGATGAATTGGTCGGAGAATTGTCTGGTTAGCTCGGCAAAACTAGCAATGGTACCGGGCCTCAAAGAGTGGAACCATGTTCGAGCTTGTCCTTTAAGAGTAGTTGGGAATACTTGACATAACAATTGATCAGTGGCGTGGAAGATCCTCATGATAGTGGTGAAATTATTGACATGTTCAAGTGGATCGTCAGTTCCGTCGAATGTTTCGACGCTTGGGAGTTTGAACCCGGGTGGAATTGGATGATCGAGGATCTGCTGGGTCAAGGGGGAGCCTTGATAAAGTGTTCGCTGAGGGTGGAAATCTCTCCTTGCAGCTTGGCGGCATTCTTCAGCCACAACCTCTCTAATTTCCTGACGAGTGAGGAGAGGGTGGACGGGAGCAATGTTAACTGGATCGCGGGGGTGATCTGCCCTTGTTCCCCTTAGATGGGGATGAGCTGAACTGGCGGCATCTGAATGATCTTCAGGTTCTTCTCTTTCAACAGGGTTTTCCTGGTTCCTTGGTGGATTAGGCAGTGGAGGATGGTTAGCCGGCGGAGGTGACCTTGGTGGAACAGGAGTTGCCCCCAGGTTTCGAAGCAGTGCGAGCATCTCTGTTTGTTGCTCTTCCATTTGACGGACACGTCCTTCTAGGGCGGTGACGGGGGCAAAAGTTGCTTCAGCGGTCAGTGGCACGTCCACCAGAGAGTGTGATCGTGCAGGCTCAGTGTGTCCGCCAAGTGCGGATCCTTCGGCAGTGCGAGAATTCCTCTTTGCCATTGTAGTAGTAGGGACGACGGACTTGCTTTGCGAAGGATATTGGGAATGTTTCCCACAGACGGCGCCAAACTGTTGCGGACTAACTCGATGCTCCGGTCGGGCCGGATATTCTTGGACCGCCTTAGCTCGCGGAGCGGTCGAGCGCGCAAACAGTCAGTTAAAAAATGGGGGATGGACACGGGAAGTTTTATCGTGGAAAACCCTTCAACCGGGTGAAAAACCACGTGACCGGGTCGGTGCCGATCAAAATCCACTAGATTGTTGGAGGTTACAATTTGATGGGGGAATCGGGGCGACAGGCCGCTCCCTTTACAATCTTGAGGAGAGAGAGAGCATGCACTCGTTGGTGGGCAACAGACTGCCACGCCAACGGGACTTGGACGGTGGAATGCGCGAGATACTTCAGTCGCGTGCGCTCGGAGGCGACGCGTGTTCAAGGGTTGTCACTGCTTCCTTTGTGCGTCTTTCTCAGTCCTTGGAGTGTTTCCTTTGTAACTGAGCTCTGGTGGGGTGCCAATAGCCGATGACAGGTTCTGGTAGCTGTTGGCGGGTGCTAGTATCCGTTGGTGGCCGCTGGAGGTCGCGGGTGGCTGTCGGTGGTTGGCGGCGAGAGGCGGCCGCTGGTGGTTGACGACGAGGGGTGGTCACCGGCAGAGAAAACGGGAGAGCTCCCACCTGAGGAAGAAGAAGAAGGGGGAAGCGTAGGAGGAGAAAGTTAGGAAATGAGGAGCCCCTGAGGTCTTTTTATAGGCTCCAGGGGAAGTTATGGCGGGCCCCACCACTAACCTAGTGGGTTAGTGGGTGGTTTTGCCCCGATCGGACGGCTGGCGGAGCCTCCCCCTCGATCGGACGGTGGGGAGGTCATCCCGAGGCGGGGCCGCCCGGACGACGCCGACGGCGAGGAGGCAGCCGGACACGGCGGTGGCCGGCCATGGCCGAGGCCGGTCATGGCCCCGGCCGCGGCCGGGGCCGCGGCCGCGGCCGCGGCCGGGGCCATGGCCTCCGCCGGCCATGGCCGAGGCCGGCCATGGCCGCGGCCGGCCATGGCCGCGGCCGGCCATGGCATGAGGGGAACCGCCGGCGGCGGTTCCTTCCCTAAAGGTGGGGATGAATGGGGCCCACTCCCATGATCTCCATGAGAGATCATGGGGGTTAGGGGGGCCCACCCATGATCTCCATTGATGGGGATCATGGGGGTCTCCTTTTCCTTATAAATTAAGGTGGAGCCCATCATATATGTATATACATATACATCTATATGTATATGTATATACATATACATACATATACATATACATATACATATGTATATGTATATGTAGAGGAATTATAGATAGAGAACCAGTTCTCTGAAAACTTACAGAGAAAACCAGCAAATTGACCATTTAAACAGCATTTTTAGAAAAAGTGATCAACATGAAAGTTGTAGATATCGACGAGATCTACAACTTTTATGTTGACCACTTTTTCTAAAAATGCTGTTTAGGGGGTCTATTTTCAAAAGGCGCGAAGGGGGTTCCGCCCGATATATATATATATACGCGGACCCCCCTTCGCGCCTTTTGAAAATAGACCCCTTAAACAGCATTTTTAGAAAACGTGGTCAACATGAAAGTTGTAGATCTCATCGATATCTACAACTTTGATGTTGATCACGTTTTCTAAAAATGTTGTTTAGGGGATCAATTTGCTGGTTTTCTATATAAGATTCAGAGAACCGGTTCTCTCTCTATAATTACTCATATATATGTATATGTATATGTATGTATCTTTATATATATATATATATATATATATATATATATATATATATATATATATATATATATACACACACACACACACGAGCATCTTCACACGGGCTATGTTCATGCTCGATGCTCTTCGCATCGACAGTACTACCCTAGCTGCGACGGTACCTCCGCCCAAACTAGCCCCCTCTGTGACACTCGATTGTCACAGATGCTCTCGGGAGGCCTTCGACCGCATTCAGGCCGGCTTCGCCCGCCAGCGAATAAACTTCAGCCGTGCTGGATGCTCCAGGCGGTCTTAGGCCGCATAAAAGCTGGCTTCATCCGCTTCCACGTAATTCACCAGCTCGACCCCGTACCCGTCACTCGCGGCCCCGGAGCGCATATGTAAAATCAAACATAACAAAATACATACAAACATATACCATTCTCTGATATGTTTGTATGTATTTTGTTATGTTTGATTTTGCATATGCGCTCCGGGGGCCGTGAGTGATGAGTATGGAGTCGAGCTGGTGAATTACGTGGAAGCGGATGAAGCCAGCTTTTATGCGGCCTAAGACCGTCTAGAGCATCCAGCACGGCTGAAGTTTGTTCGCTGGCGGCCGAAGCCGCCTAAATGCGGTCGAAGGCCGCCCGAGAGTATTGAGTGTCACAGAGGGGGCGAGTTTGGCGGAGGTACCGTCACAGCTGGGATACTGTCGATGCGAAGAGCATCGAGCACGGGCGTAGCCCGTGCGAAGATGCTCGTATTATATAAATATATAAATATATATATACGAGCCTCTTCGCACAGGCTACGCCCGTGCTCGATGCTCTCGGGCGGCCTTCAGCCGCATCCAAACGGGCTTCGCCCGCCTCCGCACGGGCCGCCCATGCTCGATGCTCTCGGGCGGTCTCCGACCGTATAAAGGCGGGCTTTTCCTGCATTCGCACGGGGCTTCGCCTGTGCGCGATGCGTCTGCGAGCTACACTCGCAACATATACATATGAGTACTTAAACTGACCGTAAACAAATATACATCAATACTATAATATTTATTTTGCAAAAAAACAATTTATTTTATCTCTCTCTCTCTCTCTCACTACCTCACTCTCTCCCCCTCTCTTTCTTTCTCTTTCTACACTACAATATTTAATATTACCTCTTCACTCCTCTCTCTCTCTCTTCCTCTTTCTTTCTCTCTCATTCTCTTTCTCTCCCTATTATTATATACCGCCCCTAATAATAGCCCGCCTCTCCCGCTCCGCAGCATTCTCTCCCCCTCTTATCCTTTTTCTCTCACTCTCCCTCTCTTTCTCTCTCCAATCCCTCACCTTCTATAGCTTTAAGAAGTCTAAGTTTTTCAATTTTTTAATCTGAAAGTAATTGACGGTGGAGATTAAAAAATTGGGCCTTTGGGCTCTCTTTAACGGTCTAGATGTCGGGTGAGAAAGAGAGGGTTATATTATAATTTATATATTATTTATATTATATAAAAACTATTTTTAATGTAATATACAATATGATGCTGGTGCAGCCTGTAGCGACGCATCCAGCACGGGCTTCGCCCGCTTCCACACGGGCTTCGCCCGCCTCCGCACGGGCTTCGCCCGCCTCCGCACGGGCTTCGTCCGTGCTCAATGCGTCTGCGAGGTGCGCTCGTAATATATACATATGAATACTCAAAATGACCGTAAAAAAATATACATTAATATTGTCATTTTAATTTTGTAAAAAAATGTAAGTTTTGACATACAAAATTAATTTCTATTCCTCTCTCCTCTTTCTCTCTCACTCTCATTCTCTCTCTCTACAATTTCTATAATATTGCAATATAAAAATGCATAAATGATGAGCTCTCTCCCCCCTTTCTCTCTGATATCTCCTCTCTCTCTTTCTTCCTCTCTCTCATAGGTTTAGGTGATCTATACTTTTTCTTTTTTAATTCAAAAATGATGGACGATTGAAATTAAATATTTGAACTTGTGAGCTCTTTTGAACGGATTAGATGTATTCCAAACTAATTCTTTAATATAATTAAAGATATATATATAATATTCTTAGATTATCTACAAATATTTAATATATAGTATGTTAATTTTAATTTATTTTAATTAGTAGTAGTACATATAAAAACTGCGGCTATAATGTAACGTGAAAGTGTTTATTGCCTAGTGGATAAGATGCATGATTGTGAAGGTGGTGGTCGGCGGTTCGAATCTCATCCGGCGTGCACCTCTTTGTTTTTTATTTTATTATTGAAGTTGTTCAAAATTAGTCGCACATTGTGGGTTGAAATTATCTATTCTTGTATAGATTAAAAAATTGCATTCATAATTTGAAAAGTGACATATTCCGGGCGGGCTACATGACGTGCAAGGCTTAACCGGGCGGGCTGACAGGCTGCTTTTATTTATATCCAAAATTGCTTTTATTTATATCCAAAATTTTAACATAGTTTTAAGACACTCCGTATAGGTTAGGAGACCTACGAAATAGTGGAGAGAGAATGAGTTGGTTGATCATACGGCTGATATAATATCATATCCGACGGTCGTAATCCTTCCAATGAGTTTAAAATTCATGACTGAAGTACTTCTCTTATAGTGGTATATATACATGCACACTTTTGTAACTTTCAAAATTATAATTACCTCCCCTCAATATTTACATTTCAAATATCTATAAACAAAAAGACTTTCCTTAAAATTTTAAAGGGGCAACTTTTCAACATGGATGTAATAAAATGTAAACATTGAGGGGAGATTTTTGTAATTTCGAAAGTTAAAGGGTGCAAGCTATAATTATGCAAATTTCGAGGGGAGGTCTCAGTAAATAAACCTATATTATTGCGGATCACTCGAGGCCCCCGTAGACTGGTGTAAATTTCATCGTCTTAGCCCGAGAGAGTTCGAGCACGCAAACAGTCACAGAAAAAAGGGAATTATGCAAGACAAATTTTTAACGTCGAAAATATGTCAACTGGGTGAAAAACCACATGGTCGGATCAGTGCCGACCAAACTTCCACTATTCGTTTGTCGTGTTACAGAGTTTTTGAATAAAGCGAGGGCAACAGACCGTTCTTCGTTACAATTATTAAAGACAGAGAGAAGAATACTTAGCTCGGAGGGTGGCAGACCATCTCTTACAAAACTAATTCTTTTTCCTGCTACAATAGGTGAGCTACGCTTTTGAGGAAGTTGTGGACTTTGACTGCTTTTTGGAGGCTTGAGCGGCGCGTTCTGTGCGCTTTGTCTCTTGTTGCGTTCAAAGGAGTCTAGAGCGGTTGACTTGTTGCTGTCTGGAGGCTTGTCATTGACTGGAGGGCGCTATGCGTGTGGGGCATGCTGGAATTCGCCTCAGCCGTGCTCTGTATTCTGAAGTTGGACTTGTGTTCCGTCAGTGCCACTTTGGTAGAAGCGCGTTCTTGGAAGTTGTCTTGAAGGCTGGGCGTGTGGAACACATGCTTGGAGCCGAGTGCACAGAGGAGCACTTGGAACAGAGTGGGCGGAGGAGCGCTTGGAGCAGTCTTGTGAACGGAGTGCGCGGAAGCGCGGATCGGTCTTGAGAGCAAAGAGCGCGGAGGCGCGCACAGGGCGTACTTGGAACAGAGTGCACGACAGAGCCCTCAGAACAGAATCGTGCTCACCTGAACGTGCACGGATGTGGCGCGGACGGGAGCGCGCAAGGAAGTGGCGCGCGAGAGCGCGCAAGGAACATGAGAAGTGAGAGGTGTACACGACCGTTTTCACCGAGTGGATCCCTTAGAAGGTAAACCAATGCAAAGAGAGTAATTGCAGGCTATGTCGAGTCGGACTGGCGAGTGGGGGAGGAACTCCCCAGCTCGCGTAGGGTTAGGCCATCTGTTGCAGGGGGCGAGTAGAGCGCATATGCCCACATTCTCCCCAGGGTATAGCCAAGAGATGGGCGAGTGGGGTATCTGGGCCAGCACTCGCCCCTCGGCCTAGGGGTGGTAGCGAGTGCCAGCCTCATCAGGCACTCGCCACCCCATGCGAGTGACAGCCGCATGAACCTCTCGTCAAACAGTGTTTTTACCAGAATGTCCTTATTGTACTGCTAATATCCCCTCTAAACAGCGGAGTTTCGTTGTTGGCAGACTAATTTAGGCTGCGTTTAGCAAAATCAAAAGGCGGGATTGCGCTAATGACAGACCAGACTTAGAACACTATAAATAGACCCTTAAACAGTGGTGGACGCAAAAATTTGTTATTTGTGGGAGGAGTCAGTGGCGGACCCAGGATTTTTGCATGACTCGGATACTAATAAAATTTAATTAAAATTAGAGAAAGTAAATTGACAAAAAAGATAATTTAAAGTTCTGTCTGGCAGACTTTAGACAACGGTTATTATAATAACCGCTGTCTAAAGTATTCCTGGCAGACTTTAGACAGCGGTTATTATAATAACTGTTGTCTAAAGTCTGTCAGAAACACTTTAGACAGCGATTATTATAATAACCGCTGCCAGAACTTTAGATCACGGTTATTATAATAATCGCTGTCTATTCCTAGATAAAATTCGCGAAAACACACTTGGGCAAGTGCCCGGGCGTGTCCAGACATGGATCCGCCCCTGGGCAGAGTACAAAATAATTCAAAAAAATGAATAAACAAATGTATACATAAAAACATATATAACAATTAACTAATCTACATAAAATTTTTATACAATGACATAATGATAAACTTATTTGCAAAAAATGTAAACAACGACAACAACACTCAAGCCTTTATCTTACTAAAAAAAATGTAAACAACAATATAACAAAAAACTTGTTTATACAATAAATTTAAAAATAGCATTACAACAAAATAAAAAATAATAAATTTGGTTGTCGGTTGATTTTGAACTCATGACCATTTCATCAAAAAATACAATCTCCACCAACTATGCCAAGAATTATATATATATATATCATTTTTTCAATATAATATATTATTCAGTAACTTATCAGCAATGATAAATAACATGTACTCTATTATTGAAAATATTCTTTTTAGAATTCAGTGTGGGCGGCCGCCCACACTAGCCCCTATGTGGGTCCGCCCTTCCTGAAAGTCTTGATTTCAAGAACACTAATCACCTAGAGAGGGGGGGGGGGGGGGTGAATAGGTCTAATTTAAAACTTAGGCAACTTATTGATTAAAATAACAACACAATAATCTTATCACAACCAATACCAACACAGTATACAACACATTACATAGAGATTTAAGGTGGTTCCCCAATTGATGGGTACATCCACTTTCCCCCTTCACCTATCTAGCAGTATACTAGATTCGGCCAAACTTTCTTCTATCTTTCTCAGATCCTCAGATCTTAAAGCACAGAGCCCAACATGCTCCTACAACTCAGGCGCAAACACTACCACTCAGATCACCAAGATCCTACAACTCAAGTTCTTTCCAAGAACTTTACCTCAGAGTGACTCCACACTCCTACAGCTCAGGCAATCCTACCCTACCTCAGTGTGAATCCACACACCTACAACTCAGGAAACTCCTGCCCTACCTCAACCTTTATAACACAGGCTTACAACTCAGGCCTTAGGCTTACCACTCAGATTCAAAATGAATCTTACAGAAATATTCAAGATAATGAATTACAGACACTAGAGAAAATTCTTTGTGCCTGTCTACCTGGACCGAGCAGATGTCATCCCTAACTTTGTCTTCACAGCAATAAGATGATACAACGATCTTGAAATGATGCCTGACTTGTTCTGGAATCAACTAGCAGATGAATCTGCTTCTTCTTCTTCCGGAATATCTCCCGATCTGGACTGAGCAGATATCAGCCCTTCCTTCTTCTTTGATCCAGCGAATTGATCTTCAGATTCTGGCTCGGCTTGGATCGAGAAGATAACTTCAGCTAGGTCACGCCTAGGCTGATTCGTCTCTCTTAGAGGATTACTCTGAACCTGCTGGAGTGGATGATGATTGCACCAGCAAACTCAGAAGCCCTTCAAGTTTGAACTTGAGGTTCTTGGCTTCTGCAACAATGGCGGATTAAGACGACGAACTCTGCTTCTCATTTTTTTCGAAAGTTAATAAGAAATTAATCCAATAATCTTCATCATTATAGATCTCGATCACTTCTGCTATTTATAATCTCGTCAAATTGGAGAGATGATCGACACGTATCTCAGCTTTAACAATGGTTATAACTTCAACATTATTAACTTGAGATCCACTGTAAACTGACGGCGACGTTAATGTTGATTTGCATCGAATCTTAACTTTGTTGACTTATTGACTTTGCTGAATCAGCATCATTCTGGACTTAGCCAAAATCAACTAAATTTTCTGAAATCCTGCGTTCGACGAACTTCAAGCCCAGCTCGACGAAATCTGAGCTCAGCTTGATGAAATAGTGAAGCTGAGATCGACGAATTCTCTCAGCCTAGTTCTTTCTTCAGGTGAAGGCTGAGTTTGACGAAATCTCTGAACTCCGTTCGACGAAACTGATAGCTAAGTCCTTCTTATAGGTAAAAGCTGAGATCGACGAATTCTCTAAACTCCGGTCGACGAAGGCTAAGCTCAGCTCGACGAATGGTAGACTCAACGATTCTGGACTTAGAATTATTTTTGATCTGCTAGGAGTTGAGAGCATTGAGTGTATATCCCTCATTCAACACTTTTTTCCTTAGACTATATTCTTCAGCTTTCTGCCTGATGACATTGAGAGCGGTTAGTGCATAAGATTCACTCAACGTTTTTTCCTTAGCCATATTTTTCAGCTTTCTGCCTGATGGCGTTGAGAGCGTTGAGTGAGCTTGCCTCACTCAACGATTCTGGACTTAACCAATTTTTAAGATTCTTCACAATAAGGCTATGACAGGATAACCTTGACTCAACGCTTCTATCTGTATGACGTTGAGTGAGTTGAGATCACTCAACGATTCTGGACTTAGCCGATTTTTGCTTTTGCAATAATGTCAGTCTTGATTGCCTGCCTACTCTCAGTACTACTAGCTGAATGGCGTTGAATGAGCTTGCCTCACTCAACGATTTTGGACTTAGGTAGATTTCTGAGTTTCCAGCTCCACCTTGAGTCCACTTGTCATTGTCTCTTGAACTAGTTGTCCAATCATTGTGATAAAGACTAACCTATATGCATGAACTTAACCATACATCAAATACAAGTATGTCAATCTCATTGACACATTTGACATCATCAAATCAGGGTCATTGGGATCAATGAACCCAACAATCTCATCCTATTTGAAGATGTCAAAACCACTGATCAAGTACCTTAGTCAATGAGATACACATTACACAAGTAATAAAAGCATATTCATATTAAATTTAGTGAAATGAATTTTACCTACTCCCCCTGGATTGCTGCAGGGTGAGTTACACCTTAGAGGATTACCTCTTAGCTTGATCCTTTCTTGCTTGATCAACCTTGTCTCCCCATGACTTTCTCCCCTTGTGTTTTTGTCATGAAGAAGCTTGATCCTTTCTGATAGTCATCTTCTATCTCTCCCCCTTGAGCTTGATCAACCAAAGGTAACCATAACCTCCATCTCTCCCCCTTTTTGACCTCTTCAAATAGTTAGGGAGGAGCATCAGGTCTTTTTCTCCCCTTGTATTCTCCCCATAACTGATGTAGATGAAGCCAGGATTGTAGCTGCCAACATGCCCCTTATACAGGGCTGACTTGTATATCACTTGATACCACTTGACAACACTTGAAATTAAGTATCACTGGAAATTCTCTACACCACTTGAAAAGACAACTTGAAAGTCTCTAGTCTTGCAGCTGCTGATACCACTTGAGAAGAAGCATCTTCTCTCATCTTACTTTCCATAAGGTCTGCAGAACCTGCAAAAAGAACAAGCCTGTACCAAACATAATACCTTAGGGAGTACCTGAATCTATTCTAAGTTCAACATACCCAAATCAATTTTGAAGGTGTTGAACTTGGCTTCATCTAATGACTTAGTGAAGATATCAACCACTTGCTTGTTAGTGGAGAAAAACTCTAGGCAAATGTCTTCTTTCTCAACATGCTCCCTAATAAAATGATACTTAATTTCTATGTGTTTAGTCTTGCTATGTGAAACAGGAATCTTAGCAATAGAAATTGCACTAGTAGAATCACAATATAGAGGAGTTCTACTTATCTTAATATCATAGTATTCAAGTTGATGCTGTATCCACAACAATTGAGCACATCAACTACCTGCTGTAATGTACTCTGACTCTATAATGGAGATAGTAACACTAGTCTGCTTCTTGCTGCTCTATGACACCAGTCTTCTACCTAGAAATTGACATGTACCCGTGGTACTTTTCCTGTCTTCCTTGCAGCCTGCAAAATCTGCATCTGAAAATCTTGTTAGCTCAAAATCTCTATTCTAAGGGTACCATAGACCAATATCTAGTGTCCCCTTAAGATACCTTAAAATTCTCTTTGCAGCAGAATAATGAGATTCTTTAGGGCATGCCTAATACCTAGCACAGACACATGTAGCATACATGATGTCAGGCCTAGTAGCAGTCAAGTATAGAAAAGAGCCAATTATCTCTCTATACAAAGACTCATCAACAGGTTTCCCTGTCTCATCTTTGTCTACATGCATACTTGACCCCATTGGAGTTCTCATGGTGGAGTCATTCTCCATACCATATTTTTTAATTAACTTTCTTGTGAACTTAGACTGGGATATGGACAAGTCATCATTAGTCTGTCTTACTTAGAGTCCCAAGAAGAATTTTAGCTCACCGATTTGCTCATCTCAAACTTCCCATGCATAAGTTTGACAAACTTCCTGCAAAGGTTATTTTCAGTAGATCCAAAGATAATGTCATCGACATATATCTAGACTAGGATGATCTTGCCCTTAGATTCCATTAGGAATAGGGTCTTATCTATTTTACTCCTTGAGAATTTGTTCTTAATAAGGAAAGTAGACAATGTTTCATACCATGCTCTAGGGGCTTGCTTCAACCCATATAGAGCTTTCTTAAGCTTGTAAAAAAATTAGGAAAGTGAGGATCTACAAAACCTTGTGGCTGATCCACATATACTTTCTCTTTTAAGTCTCCAATCATAAATGCTGACTTCACATCCATCTAGAAGATTTTGAATTCTTGATAGACAATAAAAGCAAGGAATAACCTTATTGCTTCAAGCCTTGCTACTGAGGCAAAGGTCTTGTCAAAATATATTCCTTCATCTTGCATATATCCTTTTGCCACCAATCTAACATTATTTTTGACAATAATGTCATTCTCATCTAACTTGTTCCTTTAGATCCACTTTGTTTCTATGATATTATATCCCTTTGGTCTGGGAACCAGCTTCCATACTTTATACCTTTTGAACTGGTTCAGCTCTTCCTGCATAGATCTAATCCAGTAAGAGTCTTTGATAGCCTCTTTAAGCTTCTTGGGCTCTATTTGTGATAGGAAGCTTGAACATAGAGCTCTATTGATGCTCTTGCTCCTTGTCTGGACACCATGTCTTATATCACCAATGATTTGGTGTGCTGGATGGTCCCTCATATGTCTCTCAGCTAGAGTCATCCTTGCTTCAGTATGTTGTTCTGCAATATTCTTAGCTGGCTAAACTTCATTGTCTTCAGTTGGCTGTACTGCATTGTTTTCAACTGACTGTTCTTCATCCTCAGCTTGTGAGTCTTGAGCTCCCCTTAGACAACACCCATCTTCTTCCTTATCTTGTCCTGCTGGATCCATTTCCTTGATGGTAAGCTTGTCCATCACATCCTTTAAACCTGCAGAACTAGAAAAGGTGCTTGGCAGCTCACAGTTAATTAGGTTTGACTCATCAAAGACAATATGTACTAATTCTTCTACAACTTGAGTAGTCAAGTTATAGATCTTATATGCCCTACTATTGTTGATGTATCCAAAAAATATCCCTTCTTAGGACTTGACAGCAAACTTAGTCACATAGGACTTACCATTATTTAGAACATAACACTTGCTACCAAAAATCCTAAAGTAGGATAAGTTTGGTTTTCTGCCTTTCAGAATCTCATGGGGAGTCTTCTTGTAGATTTTGGTGATGGAAGCCCTGTTAAGGACATGACATGCAGTGTTTACTGCCTCAGCTTAGAAATGTTCTGGAATAAATGTGTCACTTAACAAGGTTCTACCAGCCTCTATGAGAGTTCTGTTTTTCCTCTCAGCAATCCCATTTTGTTGGGGTGTTCTAGGAGAGGAGAACTCTTGATGAATCCAAAGCTCTTCACAGAATCTTGTCATGCATTCAAACTGAAACTCAATCTCGTGGTCACTTCTGATTTTGACCACAGTACTGTTAAGTTCATTCTGAATTTGCCTAACAAATGTCTTGAAGACATCAGAGGTTTCAGATTTCTTCCTTAGAAAGAACACTCAGGCAAATCTGAAAAAGTCATCAACAACCACAAGTGTGTAGACTTTCCTACCTAGACTATGAACTGACATAGGATGAAATAGATCCATATGCAAGAGGTATAAACTGTAAGACCCCATTTTTTTTTAAAACCACCGGGGTCTTATGCCCAGAATTGCCGCTTTGCGGTGGCACCGACACTCGGGGAGGTCGCCACTACAAAACGCCAATTTTGCCGGCCTTTTTCAATCACAACAGAGAGAGAAGTAAAAATAACATGCCCACATAATCATATATAAAATAAAATCACAGCAAGTCCATCAATACATAGAAAGTAGAGTACTGCGAAAGACCAGTACAGATGAAATAAAAATGGGCTTAAGACCGGTACATCAGATCCTCACTACATATCACTCACGGAAGCTATAAGATAGTACTAAACACTCACGGAGCTGGTCACAGGTACTCCAGAACTAGACTGGCCCACCTCCATGTGCACCGTACTCCGCTGGTGCTGGTCCCTGTCTCCCATCCGGAGCTCCTGTAATGTTGTTGTTCGAAAACCATTAGTCATAAAGACTAAGTCCTATCATCCCCTACCCATCCCCCCACAGCTCCTAGGCACCGAGCGGAGAGGAGGAAAGAGAAGCTATAATGGTGGAGAATAAGCAAGGCGGGTGACAACGGAACTAATCTAGCAGTAAATATATATTATATAAGTAGCTAAGTATGAAAGGTACATCTAGTAGTTCTAAAATAGTGAGCAGTAAGGTAAACATGTAGTAAATCAATATATAAATGAAAGGACAAGTAGAAATTAAATATGTAACCTTAACTTATATGAATGCTCATACTAACTTATAAGTTAAAGGGTCTTCTACAAGGCTCCCATCGTATAAAAAGTCTCATACCGATTTATACTTTGGGGTGTCGGTTGTATGCAAATATGAGTGTAGTGATATGGTATTCCATGATTCATGCAAGTGCAACTCACGCACACGACTTTATGCGCATAGACCTTTAGTTCCTCCTATTCGGGCAGCTAACTTCACTCCTAGGAACCTCCGTAGTGGAAAATGGAGACAGTGGGTCGGGCCCCCCACTCCTAGGCGAGTATCCATACTACCGGGCCTAGCCCTTCCGTATGCCCCTAGAAGAACACAGCCTAGAGTATCCGCGTACTGATGCTGGCTATATCCACCAGACTTTCTTTGGCTAAGCGTCCCACGCCGCCAAGTATATGTAACGAAGTCGGTGTGAACGACAGTCAAATACTGAATACCCACCACCTTATTCTGTATTTAAACCCTCGAGCCCTCGGCTCCCTGGACTGTCCCGTCCGTGCATCTAGCTTCAGAAGTTACCGACTGAAAGATAATTAAACCAACCTATTCAACCTCCCTAACTACCGGGGTGTGTGAATATGAAACTCTAGTTATACTAGTTGCTCTTTTAGTCTATTATTCTTATGGTTTACGTTAGTCCAGGACTGCCCCCGGCATACCCCGTGAAGGGCTCTCAAAGGGCACTAACACTACAACATTTTTGGTCTTTAGCAACACTTAAAAACTGTTGCCTAAAACTGCCAAGTGTTGCCAAAACAGTGAAAACTGTTGGCATAGGGGGAGTCCCTTAGAGGCGTGTTACCAAAGATCTAAGGCAACAGGTTTCGTATCTTTAGGCAACATTAAACAAAAACTGTTGCCTAAAACCCTTAGAATAGGCAACAGTTCTTCGATTTTCCTATTGCAACATTTTAGAAATGTTGATGTGTATTGTTACATTTTAAAACTGTTACCAATAGTACAAAAAGCAACACTTTGAAAATGTTGCTAAAATTTGTGAGTTTTTTTTTTAAAAAAATCGCAAATGTCGCAAAATTTTTGAGGTACAGACAACTAGCAACCACTCATATCATTGATTGTCTCGCATTTTGTAACAACAACATAAAACATTCATTATTTTTTTAAAAATGAATATATACTGTAGTTTAGATGCTTAAACAGAACAAAACACAATAGAATGGGAAGTAAGGGGAAAGACAGATCGATGGTTCGACCAATTTTTATTAATTTCACAATAACAAATGTTAACACACTCAAACACACAAGCTCTCCAAAGTCGTTACAAATGTTTTCCTGGATCTCTTTTAACATATATCTACCGTAATATATATAGTATGGAGATGGAAAATAAATTTAAAATGCTACATCTGTCGGATCATTCCTCGTCCAAATTGCCGAGTTGTGACTTTCATTCCAGGTCCTTGACATCCATAGCATTTCCCTGATGTTTCCATTCTTTAATCCTTTGCTGAAATTGTAATAGAAAACCGAGACAATAAGATCATAAGAACATCAATGCATGCATCCCAATAATTCACAAACACTTGTTAAGATATATTAAAATCTCCATATGCAAACCTTGGCAAAATCAGAATCTGCACTTTGCTGAATTGAGACGCACATTGCAATAATTTGAGTTTCCTGAAAATTGGCACTGCAGTGCATGGTTGGGCATATTTCTCCACGGATGGTCCTTGGGAGCTGGCTGCGGATACCATACATCCCCGCTGTACCCTGAAAGTTTGTGTGAATCGCAAGAAAGGGAGTGAGCGGTGAATCACAAAATAGACGGGCCGAATGAAAAGGGGGCAGCAAGTTTATGCAGAAGTTGTAGATCAGTTGAAGTTACAAACTGTGTTATGTTATCTGCGCTCACTCGGGAGAATTACTTTATGCAGAAGTTGTAGATCAGTTGAAGTTACAAACTGTGTAAAAATTAGAAATTTCCATAACTTCTGTGGCATCCAACATATGAGATCATTATAGCAACTTCATACAAGTACTCCTGCTTCAATAATCAGAATGCATTCAATAATTTGATAAGTGATTAAACAAAAACAAAAAATAAAAAATCTATAATACAATCTTCTTCTAATTAGTTCATAACAATTGCTTCTATCTACTGCTTACTTTGTAAAAACATTTAAAGCATCACGACAATATAGAAGGCATAAGCTTTGTTATGTACAAAGCCACTGGATCTGATCAGAGTGTCTGATTGCACAGCAGAATTTTGAAACTATACTTGTAACTCAGACAGATTGGCTAATATTATGTTAAAGAAAAGAAAATAACCCAAATCATAACAGATTTGGAAGAGGAAGACATTGGAAAAACAGTTTGAATGAAAATTTCCAAACCAAAATAAGGTAGTGTTCAAATTCATCAAAACTAAAAAACTAAACAATATAACTACAAAAAAACAACGACAAAAAGAATCCACTGCTGTAAACTTCCAAAATTAGACAAATAGAAATAAAAATTCTCTCAAAATGAAGCACAAATCATCTAGATCATTTGAGGAATCTTGCTGCATTCGATCAAGTTATACACTCCTAAGGAATGAGGACAAACGAACATATTTGCGCTTTTTTCTTCACCAAATCAACTGAATAAATTTAAATATTAGAAGAGTCATATGAACGGAAAAGTGTAAGAAATTGTCCATTAATCATTCAATGAGAATACACAAACACAAACATGGATGCGGTCAACCCCCTCCCTTCAAAATCTAAGGCCTAGATATCAAAAATGTTCTCATTACATCAAAAACTAAAACTGCACTTCCATGCTCACATAAGAATAACAATACATTAGCGCGCCTCCAGAGTAACCATATAAACATTATAATTAGAGCTCTGAAGTTAGATTACCTAATATTTGCAGAAAAAATGATGGCCGTGTTCAATCTTTCAATCAATTCCTACAAAGAAAAAACAATGAGGTGAATTGATCATACCACAAACCTCTTGAAGGAATGAATTGTGATAAGCCAAATTGTCACAAGAAAATTCACATCGCCAAATCTATTCTTCAGCCGTTACTGAATTTTCTGAAACAAATCAATTCACCAGTCAATCTCTTTCAACACTGGTGAAAGCATTTACTTGTCAACAGAAAGTCCAAACCAAAGATGCTAGGCATGGTGGATTCCATTCATTATTCCGGGCATAGTTTTTCCGGAACTTTTAGCAGCCTTTATCCGTGATATAAGATCTTCTCCTTGACTACTCAATCCATTTCTGCCAACCAATTTAGTTCCTAAACTGCTGGACAACAAACTCAAACGCTTTTCATCTCCATCTATCACAGCAAGCTCTAAAACAAGTTTTTTTGAAATCAAGCCATAAAGAAAAACTGAATCTGACCCCAACTTTCTCTCGCTGCTTCTCACTCTTACCAATGAAGTAGAATCTGGACTCCCTGGAGTTGGATCATGAAGTACTGAAAATTGACCAAATGATAGATCTGGAGACTTGAACAAATCATCCAAATCCAAACCTTCTTCCACGGCTTTATCTTCTGTCTGAACCACAGACCTTCTTCCAGCAATCCTGCATATGTTAGCCGCCTCTCTCAAACCACTGAGGAGAGCTCCGTGCATTGTGGCGGGATATCTCCGGTTTGTTGCCTCCCCCGCAAAGAACACCCTCCCATTGCCAATGTTCTCTGCCAAAAAATCATAATCGTCACCGGAAGATCCCACAGCCACATAAGAATACGATCCAAATGTGAATTTATCTTCCCCCCAACGTGTACAAACAACCTGTAATGGATCAGGAACCTGGATCCCCTTGGGAGTGAAGATATCACGAAGAACACTAAGTGCCCGTTCAACTGCCTCCTTGGGGGGAGCCTTCTCAAAAGTAATAGCCGATTCACCTGCAACGAGAGCAACCAGAAGAGGGCCGCCAGAGACTGAAGAATAGCTATAGAAGAGAAAAAACTCTCCCCTTTGACATGAATTCCTGGCCAAATGCCCAAAAGTGTCAATTGCACCGCCCCAAAAATCATAGGGGAACAACATTGCTACCTTATTCAGTAAACCGAAGCCTAATCTATCAATCGCTTCCTGCTTCCTTGGTGGAAGAGAGGGCACAAATTCAAACAAAACAAAGAAAAATACACACATAACATAACTACATAATATACAAGACAGTTTAACAGATATTCCAGTTTTATGAAGATGGAGCGCAGATACATATCGTGCCTTTAACCATGTTTTTGTGAAGATGGAGCGCAGATATTGCAGTCAGAATAGTGTGATATTCTAAATTTAAAATGATACCTAAACAATGAAGATATTCCAGTCCAACCACTACTTCAGCAGCATAAAACCTGGAAAGATAGGAATTTATCAGTTTATAACTAAATTGGAATAATAACTATGCAATTTTTATGAAAAATCTCTCATCTTACAGCAAGACTTGGTGTTATTGTGGCTTAGAGCAAAGATATGACATATTTGTTATGCCATTTTGATATGTATATGCACTGTAGTAACCAATTAGTATGCTAAGAATTTGAGCTCAAAACATTACCAAAATATACTTCCTGGACAGATGTCGGATCTACATTTGCTCTTCTTAAAGCACCTAAGAATTTCAACATAGTTTTGGTAAGAAAAAAAAATCCAACTCACTCTCAATAGCAATTGATCCAAGTTTTGTAGCTGGTAAAGAAGACAAGGCACCAAGGAAGCAGAATAATGATTATATAAGCAGAATAATGATTATAAGCAGTTAATGTTCTTGATCTGATATAAGCAGTTAATGAAATAATATCCAAAGAGAACAACAACATATAATAACATCCAAAAAGAACTAAATAAGTTGCCCATAAATAATCAGTCATCAAGTCCTCCAAAGAAATAATATCCGTAATAACTTGAACATCAAAAAATCTTCATAGTCCATCATTGACCTCCTCATTTGCCTCCAAAATATTAAGAAATTTCTGCACAAAATAAATAATAAATATAATATTATAATACTAAAATTATACGAAGATGTATAACACTATATATACCTCGCCAATATTTGGAACATGTGTGGAAGTAGAAGAATGTGCACGTGGTACACCCACAATCTTTTGTGCACTATTAGCGTCACCGGGAGGTGAGCCCACCATATCGTCCAATGATTCTATATCAATTCCAGTTGGGTTGCTTTGTTGCAACATAGTCTTGAGCACACCTTTTAAGTTGTTTAGTGAATTTTGCATATTATGCATTTTCTCGTTCAACAAAAGCACCTCTTCATTATGTATTTTCCTCAAGGAAGCAATCTCTTCCTTTCGCTTCAAAGATGTTTTTGTAACACCTTTCCCAAAACAGCGCATTGATCCAGAATGTTCTTTCCCAAACACAGCTTGAAATGATTCTGCATTTATTTCCTCGCTGCTTGTAATAATATCCTGAAGTTGAGACTAATAAAAATTTGAAATAAGGTTAACTTAAATAATGAGAAACTAATACAAACTATATTTTACTTTGTAATATTTTTTAACTTACAATTGCAGTATTAGTCTCCAAGTCCAGCTCCTTCCCCTTATTGCCTTTTCGAGTTTCAATAAAAATTTCTGCTTGAGTGGGATCTCTATTTTCCTTTGAACGCTACAAATGCATAGAAATATGTAAATATTATTTGAAGTAATAAAATTCAATTAAAGAGCCGTATACCATTCTTTCGCGAATTATGGCAAATGTTTTGGGTCCCATTCGATGCCTCCACTTTTGTCTTGCTCGACTTTGAGTATTCCTTTCACTGATTGACTACACATTTGATTAAAAATATCAAAATAAATATATAGTGGCAAGATAATTAGCAAAATAGAACTTTTAATCTTACTTGTATATTTTCCAAACTCCAAAAATGGCAAAGCTTTTTAAATTGAGACTCTGGCAGCTTTGCAGGATGATTTTTGAGTCGTTCAGTCATATTGGAATAATTCAGAAAATGATTCTTCTTAATAAAGTGTTTATATCGTCGCCAAGCATCTCTAACTGTAATCTTAACCCAATTATTTGCTTCATCTGGCAAAATAAACTTCGACTACAAAGTCCAAAATAAAAGTGAGTGTTTAAATCATGTAATTTCAATTAAGTAAAAATAGTGGCAAGATAAATGAATGCATGTAATTATACCTTGGTATAATTCCATATACGCTCTATGTTTTCATTTGGCATGGCTTTCCAGCTTGTGTAAATCAAAGGGCAGAAAGATGAGTTTCTAGCCAATGTGCCTAAGAATAGACTTAGGTCAGATACGACACAATCAGTAGGCCCTACAGGCTGGCCATCTTCATTTACTGTCACTTCTTCACGCTCCTCCAAAGTTCTTGCATGAATGTTTTTGCACATTGTTTTCCCACGAGCTTTTTTTATCGTTATTCCTATTAACAGTGTATGTACATTCACAAGATTCAATATGAAGTAAATACAAGAGAATTAACCCTAAAAAAAAGAAAATTTATATATACCAGCCTCTTTGTTCGGTTGTGCAACTAACCCTTCTTGACTAATATCTTTATAAACTTGAGGCGACTCAGTTCTCCCAATAGATTGTTCCTGGATTTGATTCACTTTAATTACTAGAGCATTTAGATTTCCTCGTTCATGAGAAGGCTCATGAACTTCAACTATCTCATCAATCAACATTGATGGACATCTTTTGTTCCTCTTTACCTTGTCTTGGAGACTTTCCTCTAGGATATTGCATTTACAAGATTCAATATTAAGTAAATATAAAGAGAATTAACTCGCAAAACAAAACAAAAAAAATACATACCAGCTTCTTGGTTTGGTTGTGCAACTAGCCCTTTTTGACAATTTACTTTATCAACATGAGGCGACTCAGTTCTCCCAATAGATTGTCCTTTGATTTGATTCACTATTACTGGAGCATTTAGATTGCCTCGTTCATGAGAAGGCTCATGAACTTCAACTACCTCATCAATCAACTTTGATGGACTTCTCTTGGTCCTCTTTACCTTATCTTGTAGACTTACCACTATGATATTGCATTCAAAAGATTCAATAATATGAAGTAAATACAAAGAGAATTCACCCTCAAATTTTTTTTTTATACATACCAGCTTCTTTGTTTGGTTGTGCAATTAGCCCTTCTTGTCTACTTTTTGGTGTATTACCTCGTAGACTTTTATGTAAAACATCAGCCTTCTCCTGCTTAATTTGACGAAATTTCCTTGCCAACTCAACACTAGACCTTGCTTGGATAGGTAAATCAAAACCACCTACTCTTTCCAATCGTTTACCATTCCTTGCAAACTCCGTTGCTTTCTTCATTCCTGTAGAACAAAACTACAATGTGTAATAAATAGAACAAAACAATTTACTTTTATGTAATGCATTACCAAATTTAGAATAAACAAAACAAGACTAATTTACAAATAAGTAAAAGCGTGAATATTACCTAATTTGTATTATCACTAGAAGTAGAAGAAGTATCACTTTCATTCTCACTTTCAAAAATAGCCCCATCATCGACTCCCACGTGTTGAACATGAATTTCAGATAAGGGCAATTCAATAATATCATCTGGTACATCTTCCCTAGCCAAATCCACTTCAAAATCAACCTCTGGTATATCAATATTAATTGAAATTCCAGGTACTTCTTGGGTATTTGAATTTGCATTATCTCCCATCTCAAATGAGTCCCTTGGAAGTACTTTCAAAACATAGTGTTTATTTTTATTAAAAGAATCTCCAACATAAAAGCATTGTTGCACTTGAGATGCTAGAACATATGGATCATTCTTGTAACATTCTTTATTAAAATAAACACATGACATTCCGTACTTGTCTTCTTCCGCCTCAAACCACACACATTTGAATAAAACATAATTCAAATGTCCATAATAATCCAACTCTATGATATTGGTTATTGCGCCATAATATGTCACACAATTTTTTTCAGGATTTTCATCCATAACACTTTTAAAGCTTGGAGTTACAGCTTCCAAAGTGACACCACTGTTCTGAGTTTTTCGCCTTGCATCACGTTTTCTTGTATGAAATCTATATCCATTAATAATATACCCAGAGTACTTTTTTGCAACATTATTTGGGCCTCGAGATAACTCCTTTATCCAACCAGAAACATCATCATACAAGGCACGAGTTTCAAACCACTGAATGAAATCATCTCTTTGATTTTTACTAGTGCTCCATGAACTTCTTTTTTTACATTTTTGAAGATAAAGCTCATGTTCCCTAAAAAAAAAATTCAATTTTTAACCAAAAAGTATTTTTATTTATTGAGAAAATAAACAATTGAAGGAATTAAATGATATTACCTTATGTATTCTTCAACCCCATCAGAATTAAATAAAATGTAACCATGTGCTTGATTTTGAGACTTTTGATCAAGAGAAAAGAGAATCCTTGCCCCAATAGAATAGCCAGTGTTTGGAAATTCACAATTATTCCGTGACATTCTATTCATCCGTGTATCTGCATCACTAGATAAGTATCTTGAACAAAATGTCAAAGACTCCTTCGCCAAATATGCTTCAGCAATAGAGCCTTCTGGGCGACTCTTATTACGAACAAATGATTTTAATTCACCTAAATATCTTTCCATATAATACATCCATCGAAACTGAACTGGTCCACCTAATCTAACTTCATTTGCAAGGTGGATCGGTAAATGGACCATTATGTCAAAGAAACTAGGAGGAAAGATCCTCTCAAGCTGACAAAGCGTTTCAGTGATCTCTACTTCCAAATGATCTAAAGTTTTCAGCTCAATAACTTTTTGACATAAACAACGAAAGAAGGAACACAACCTAATCAAAGGAATTGCAACTTGATTAGGAATTACACCTCTGATTGCTATTTGTAGCAAAAAATGTAGTATAATATGAGCATCATGACTTTTGTACCCCGAAATTTTTCCTTCTTCAACATGCACGCATCGCGAAATATTAGAGGCCATACCATCAGGAAATTTGACATCCTTTAAAACACCACAAAAAATAGATTTCTCTTGTTTTGTTAGGGAGAAACAAGCCTTCGGGAGTTGAGTTTTTTTGCCATCACTTGTTGCCTTCAAATGAAGCTTCTTTCTTATCCTCATATCTTGTAGGTCCAAACGAGCATTTGCATGATCCTTTTTTTTCCCTTCAATCTCTAGAAGGGTCCCAATTATATTATCACATATGTTCTTCTCAATGTGCATAACATCAAAATTGTGACGTAAAGTAGTATCCTTCCAATATGGCAATTGCCAAAAGATGGATTTTTTTTTCCATGGGCCAAGTTTTTTTTTCTTATCAATCTTTGTGAATACGTCAGGAAAGTCTTGTAAATCTTCCAAAATTCTTTTTGAACTTAGCATAGAAGGTGCATGTCTATATTCTGTCTTTCCATTAAAAGAAGTTTTATCTGATCGCCACTTATGATTCGAGTCCAAAAAGGTCCGATGGCCCATATAGCACATCTTTCGACTATGTTTCAAATAAGTAGATGACGTTTCGTAATTACAAGCAGGACATGCTAACCTTCCTTTTGTGCTCCAACCAGATAACATGGCATATGCAGGGTAGTCACTAACTGTCCACAAAAGTGCAGCGCGCATCACAAATGTTTGATTTTTGGAAACATCGTATGCTTCTACCCCAACATCCCACAATATTTTTAGCTCCTCAATAAGTGGTTGAAGGAAGACATCAATAGCATTTCCAGGTGAACGCGGTCCAGGAATAAGTAAAGACATCATGAAATTTTCTGGCTTCAAGCACAAATTTGGAGGATAATTATATATTGTTAATACCACAGGCCATGTACTATGTGATAGACTCATGCTGCCAAATGGATTAAACCCATCACTTGCCAATCCAAGTCTTATATTACGAGCTTCAAGAGAAAAATCTGGGTGATTCACATCAAAATCTTTCCATGCTTGTCCATCAGCAGGATGTCTTAACTTACAATCCTTGGAACGCTCTTCTGCATGCCACCTCATTGATTCAGCAATCTTTGAACATGTATAGAGTCTTTTTAGTCTTGGAATGAGTGGAAAATGTCTTAGCACCTTTGCAGAAATTTTATGAGTTTTCTTAAATACCTCGGACTCACCATTCACTTTGGGATATATAATCCAACGAGATTCACCACAAATATGGCATTTTTCATCTTTCTCATGCTCTTTCCAAAATAACATGCAATTATTTGGACAAGCGTCAATCTTCTTATAATCTAAGCCGAGGTCGCATATCATAGATTTTGTTTTATTGAAAGAGACGGGGATGTTCAAGTCGGGAATAGCCTCTTTCAATAACTCTAGGAGAGATGTAAACGAAGCATTGCTCCATCCATGAAGACACTTCAATAAATATAGCCTAATAGTAAAAGATAATGTAGAGAATTTTTGACAACCCGGATATAATTCCTGATTTGCTTTCTCAACAAGTTTATAAAACTTCTTTGCATCTTCATTTAGGCCTTCATGTACTCCATCTTCTTGAACTGTATCTTTAAATGTCTCAGACAATAAGCCGTCAATATCATCAGAAGAGACATTAACATTAGTGTCTTGATCAAGATCCATATGTTTAATCTCCTCCCCATGATAAATCCAATCTTTATAGCCTGTTACAAAACCCTTACTTATCAAATGGTCAAACACTGTGTCTCTTCTACCCCATACATCATTGCAACAGGTAGCGCATGGACATAAAATCTCTTCTCCTTCGTACAACCCTTTGCTGAATGCAACATCCAAGAAATAATTAACACCATTAATATAATCTTCGCCGTAGCGAGGCAAATTAATCCACTCTTTTCTCATCATCTTTTGTTTTCGAACCTTGAATAATGACAATACCTACACGTGCACAAACAAAAAAACAAATACAAATTACATTCTAACACACACCGTCAAAGTAACACACAATCCCATGTATATCATAGAAAAACAACCCACAAATGTTCTTATGAATTAAGAGAAAATTTGAAATTTACACAAGTTTAGGTATACCTATGGTCCAGAAAAAGCTCCACAAAAGCCCCACAAAAACCTCTACAAAACACTCAGAACACTAGTTCTTGTAATGTTTTTGCCTTGCTTGAAATTGAATTGTGTGTGTGTGTAATACAGCTTCTTTAATAATGTATATATAATTGTTGTCAATGATTTCCTGAAGGCACTAATTTGGTTCAGTTTTTTTTGTCATGCAAAAATTCAAAATTTTTCATCAAATTTATTTATAGATTGCTTGAGAAACCATAAATCATTTGATTAGAAGTCTCATAAAACTTACCAAACCCTAGAATGCATAGAAACTAATTATAAGCTCAACATGTATAAATCACAAATTCAAAGGCCACATTAGAATTTAATGCATGATGTTTTATGTTTTAAGAAAATGGATATCATCGATTTATCATGCACGACCCATTTTCACGAGATCGTTGAGCAGATAGAATCTCGTTGTATCTTTACAAAATCTACGGCAACATGATAAGGAAGCGAGCTTTCTTCAAGCTTTTATCCTTTCATCTTGTACTTGTTTTTTTTCTCTTCTCTGCATTTCTTCTATGGCTCCGTAGGGATTGGTCACTCCATGGTTAGATCTTATCTAAATAGAGGATACAAAAGAGGAAGAAAAAACTTCTAACCTAACATGTTCAGCGAAATAGGTCGACAAAGCGGCGGCGAAATGGGGTTGTAAATAGAGGAGGAAGATTGAAGATGGTGTAGAAAAGGAAATAGAGGAAAAAGGAAGAAGATCTTACCTCCGGGTTGATGAGATGACGAGATCAGAGCAGCTTGCTTGCAGGTTTCGACGAGGAGGAAGAAGAGTCGCGGCGGGCTTCAGCGAGGAACCGAGCGAAGAAATGATCCAGAAGCGAAAGAGCCGGACCCCTAAATCAGAAAACCGAGGATAATAAAAACATTGGAATCCGCCGGCGATTTTTAGGTGTGTTAAAATAATTTTTGGATGAATTGAAAATATTAGGCAACACTTTTAAGTGTGTCTAAATTATTTTTTAAAAGGCCAACAAATTATAATTGTTGTCTAAAGTGAATCGTCAATAGCAACATTTCCAATTTGTTCCCTATGAGGGTTCAGGGCACATTTATTGAATGTTGCAAAAAAAGTGTTGTCCAAACATGATAATCTATTACTACACTTACAAACTGTTCTCTATGAAGCTTTAGACAACAATTTTGTAAATGTTGTCGGGCAGTTGTTGCTAAAGACCAAAAATGTTGTAGTGTAAGAACTATGATGATAGCTGAAGCCCATCGTTCCCTTTCGCAAGACACTTACTTTTATTGGTTAATATCCATTACCCGATCCCTTTTAAATTACTTTGGATCTAACCTTAGTGTATTAAGACTCTTCCGCTCCTACCGGGGAGGACGATCTTTCATCGATCCCGAGCACCTCTTATGACTAGACAACCTGCCACCCTATCCCTGTCTTGACCACTAAGGGTACATTCTTATTCATTCTTAGTCATCTTGCAAATACTCCAATCCCCAAGATAATTTTGCACCTTAATATAACTTATGCAGTTTCGACTAATCGCAGACCATTCAAAGCTATATGAGATGCACAAAGGGAGGTACTCCAAATTGTCTTCCAAAACTCCTATAAAATTTACTGGAGGTCTATCATGTCCTACTTAGTCTAAAATCAGAGATTCATAATTTTCCTAATTTAACCTATATTTACTTATTTTCTTCCAAAACTATAATATGGAGATTTTGAACATAAAGTACACTTTTTAGGTATGTATAAGGCTCCACAAAATTATGACAAATGCTAAACAACAAATTAACAGCAAATCCAAATCTTGTATAATTTTTGCAAGGTTTAAATCATTATTACTTAATTTTGGAATATTTTATAAATCATAAATTAAAGGGGCAAGTAATGCATTTAAGCTTCTAAAAATTATACAAAAATTCCAGTATGACAATTTATACCCTACAAATATCCTGACAAAGTTTCATAATTTTATAGCAATAAATGAGCTCTGAATAAATTATTTACCAAAATGGCCCTTTTTCATACTTGTAAAAGAAGTACTAAAAATAATGTTCCAAAATTCTCAATTAAATTTCCAGGGGTTCATACTAACTTTAAAACTACACTACACAAGTTTCACCACAGTTCAATGATTTTTAATAACTTTTTCTATCACTACAAGATTTGTGCCCTAAATTAGGGTTAGGGTTTTGAGGGATTATTCAATTTAAAATCCATTTAGATTTCTGCCAGAGGATTCTAGCTACCCTAGAATACTCTCCACCAAGTTTCAAATCATATCAAGGTCATTTGACCACCTGCCCTTCACAAACCACCAAGAACCATCCTTAGGGTTTGGCCTTGGATCCTAGGGCAAATCTACCCCAATCTACCTCAAAATCCATGAGAGGGTGCTAGAAATCATGCCTAGTCAGTGGTCAAGATCTCAGTCTCTATTGAGGTGATTTGACCACTCAAATCACAAAGTGCACTTTTGACCTAAAACCCCTTAATAGGACAAAGCTTAGGTTTGCTCATTTCCAATCTAAAACATCTCCAAATGAGATGAAAAATTATACAGGGCCTTATGATGAACCTAGGGACCACTCACAACAATTAAGGAGGGTTTGGAAGTCATTAGGTCACCTAATTAATTTATATAAGGATTATTAAATTTTTCTAAACTATAGAAAAATATTCTCCAAAAATTATTATTTTTTGATATGTCTTAGGTATGGCTAATAATAGCCCATACCCCAAATTTCAAGTCATTTGGATGTCTGGATTGATGTGGGCATCCAAATAAATCTCAGACAGCCCTATGGATAGACATCACCAAAATGCGTGGTGTGGTCTAACCAGTACTCCAAATTGAGTGAAATCAATTTTAAATTAAACAAGACATCAAGGGCTACATTTTCTATGTTGACGACTTTTTCTGTTGAGGGGTCTAAGTATTTTTAAAAATTAAATCTATACACTATATATATAATCACAGAAAAAACAATAAATAGAATAAAATTCTTGCACGAATCTTAAAGCAGCATCCAAGGGCTGCTGCTCATCTTCAAGCTCCAGCCAAGGGACGGGATTATCCCAAATTGGAGCTCATTCCAGACGTTGCCTCCGGCCATCCAGCCTCTTCCCTGGTCGGCCACCGCCACCACCACCTCCGTTGGGGTGGTGGCTATCGCCGGGCAGCGGCACGACCGCCGGAGAGGTGCTTTCTGGCAAACACGAGAGCTATGTTCTTGTGGGAAAAAGCCAGGAAGAGAAGCTCTTTCCGATCGGGCTCAGTTGAGCCTGATTTTTAATCCTAAGGAAAGCTATGATCTACCCGTAGTGAGAGAGGAGGGGAGGACCTTGTTCGCGGGCTGGAGGCGTGCAGATCGACAAAAAGCCATTTTCGATGGTGGCGCCGCTCGACTTCTACAACAGCACGGTGGGAGGGCTCGAAATCTTCAGTTAAAGGCTGGGAAACGTTCCTCTTGGGCTACTGATGGTGTTTAAAGGCTTGGTTAAGGAGGGGAGAGGCCAAAACTTCAATGACCATTAATGCCATTGAAAGCTTGGCTCGACCATGGAGGAGGTGGGGTGAATCTGGCTTAATCCAGCCAAGTAACTGCTGGAAACTCCTCCTCTTCCCTAGAGGAGTTGAATCCAGCCATTAAAGAGGAGGGGAAGGGGCCACAACATCAAGTGCCATTATTGGCCATGAAAGCCGGTGCTCGGCCATGGCTGAAGCTTTCTGCATGTTCATAACCGTCGGTCACGTGGCCTACCTCCATTTGACCGGTCAATATTTTTAAATAAGACTCAATTAAGTGTTAATAGAGAAATGACTAATTTTAAGACATCCTGGCCCGCTTCCCGAAATGGTCCGGTTTAGTTGAACCAGCAAACAAGCTAAAACAACCGAAAAAATTCTAAGTAAAATGGCGTTGAGTGAGCTCAGCTCACTCAACGCCATCCAGCCTACGACATTGAGTGAGCTCAGCTCACTCAACGCCATCCAGACTACGACGTTGAGTGAGCTCAGCTCACTCAATGCCATCCAGACTACGGCGTTGAGTGAGCTCAGCTCACTCAACGCCATCCAGAATACGGCGTTGAGTGAGCTCAGCTCACTCAACGCCATCCAGAATACGGCGTTGAGTAAGCTCAACTCACTCAACGCCATCCAGTCTACACAGGATGGTGTTGAGTGCAATCAGTGCACTCAATGCCGTTCAGCTTATGGCGTTGAGTGCACTCGATGCACTCAACGCCATCCAGCCTGAAAGATGGCGTTGAGTGCAGTCAGTGCACTCAACGCCATTCTGCTTATGGCATTGAGTGCACTCGACGCACTCAATGACAGCCAGACTTTGGCGTTGAGTGCACTCAACGCACTCAACGCCCAAGCCCAAATCCTATTTTAGGTAAATTTCTGACCTACTATTTGCAGAGCAAGGTGATTTTCACCTCTAGCCCAAGTCACTTGGCCTCCTTGGGCTTCCTAGAGTTTTGTCATGACTTGGTCATGACAAAACCTCTCCTAGGGGTCTGGTCGGAAATGAGATGTTACATAAACACCTTACTAAGTCTTTTGTATCAAGGCTCTAGAAGGAGGTCCTAGTCTGCTTGCCCTTTTGGCATGCTGAGCAGATACCCTCCTTGATGCACTTCACTTTAGGACCATTTCTCACTAACTCTTCATTAAAAAGTTTGCCTATGGTCTTGTAATTCAGATGAGCTAGCCTCTTGTGCTATTGGACACAATGTGAAGCTTTCTCATCTGCAACTAGGCATATATGAGAGTCCTTACTCTCATAAACAAAATTGAGACAATAGACATTTTCTCTCCAGTGCCTGTCAAGATGACCCCTTGGTCACTTGACCTCCTAATTTAGCACTCATCCTTGAGAAAAGAAATGTCATAACTAATATCATATAGTTGGATTATACTTATCAGGTTATGTTGCAAACCTTTCACATAAGCTACTTGTGTGATAGTGATTATGCCATTAGATATCTTATCAAACTCTTTGGTTACTCCTTTTTCTAAACCACCAAAGATGACATTGGGTCCATTTTAAACTAGAGTGTACTGCTTCAGCATGCTTCCTATTCCAGTCATGTGCCTAGAACATCCACTGTCCAAGTACCATATAAGGGTATGGCCACTTGGACTTACCTGCAATAAATAAATCATCTTTCCTTAGGACCACAATTTTATTGGGTCCTAGGTGCAGATTAGACTGAAATTGAACACGCCTACATGCAACTCTTCTGACAGGTAAGCTGGCATTATCTCTCTGGACACTCTTATTGTGCCAGCAATCAATAACATAGTGTCTCACTTTGCCACAACACCAGCACTCATAAATATTATATCTTATTTTAAGGGCTGGCTTTACAGCATAGCAGTCAGCAACTCTCATTCCAACAGGTACAACAGCCTTTTTCTTAAGTCTTCCAGCCACAGCCTGATTTGGGATTTGTCTGGCAGCAGAGGTATTGGGGATATCTTGGACCCTATCAGCAGCTGCCTTCTTTTCAGAGTGCAAGCTCTTGATAGCTTCAGATATACCCAAGTCTGGTGTGCTGACAGACTTTCCTTTAGTCTAATTGTAGACTGGCATACTTTGAGAATGGGCTGCAGCCTTATTTTTGAGTGATGGGGCTGGTACACCAAACACAAATGGTCCAGGATGGGCCATTTAGATTTTTTCATGGGCTGCCTTGTAGGAACTAGCACCATTGCCATTCCTAACACCATACTCCCAGTGACCATGAATGCTCTCATGGTCATACATGTTAAATGGTAGTACCACTTTCCTGAAAGGAATTGGAGTCTTGGAGGCTAGTGGCTGTACTGGAGCTTTGCCCTTCCTTTTGGAATAGGAAGCTCTAGTTCTCCCTTTGAAGCCTAACCCCTTCATACCACTTTGGGAGGAGAAGGAATCAATCAAAGGCAATACTTAACATGGTTTTGAGAACTTAGCCACTTGCTCCTTCTCCTTTTGGAGTTTACCTTCAAGATTCCAAATGTGATTATTTTTGAAGGTGATTGTGTTCATCTGAATAATAGTGATATTTTTCAGCTTACTGACTTCATTTATCTTCAGGTTCAACATGTTTGCTGAGTCTTAAATAGCCAGCTTCAGAGAGGCAATCTCCTCAGCCTGTTTTTTTGGCTAGGAGCCTGCTTCTCTTTAGTGATTGCAGGAGTTCACCATAATCATAAATCAATTTATTGACATATCCTTCAGATTCAGAACCATCTTCATCTCTTGATGTAGATGCTTTTGACTCTAGAATAGTTATATAATCTGACACAAAAAGTGTAAAATGTACCTTACTAGGGTCAGGCTGCTCCTGGCTGGGTCCTTCCACAGTCAAAGCCATCAGCCCAAGGCAATGGCTGACTTCTTCACCTTCTTCAGATCTGGCAGCATCATCAGCTTCTCTAGTGATTGCAACCAGCATCTCTAAGAAGTCTACTTCTATATACTCTTCTTCAGTAGTAAATAGTCCAATGTAGGCTTCAGCTTCATCTACCTCTTCTGACTCTGATGATGAGGAGTCAGTCCAACTCTTTTGCTTCTTGGCAAAAAAGGACTTCTCCTTCTTACCCTTCTGCTGATATTCCTTCTTTCCACCAGCATCCTTTCTTTTGACAGGGCAGTCGGCTATGACATGCCCTAACTTGCTGCAACAATAACACACCACTTTAGAAGAAGTATGTTTACTTAGTTTAGAGCCATACCTGTCCTCTTTATAGGATTTCTTCTTGCCTTTTTAGTAATCTTCCTTGGGATAAGAAGAAGAGTATGGTCTGCTTCTCCAGTGCTTCTTCTTCATAAATTTCTGAAATTGACTAGAGAAGGCATCAAAGTCTTCATCAGAAATGTGGCAGTCTGACGTGCTGGTTTCTGAGCTTTCTGACTCAGAATCAGCAACTCTCCTTAGTGGAGAAGGAATCTTCCTCCTGCTCTTCCTTGTGGCTTCAGCTTTGAAGGCCACTGACTTGTCTTTGGCTGTAAGCTTGCTGATTTTCTCCTCCTCCTTTCTAGCAGTCAGCTGCATTTCATAAAACAACAGCTTTCCAAACAGGGTTGGTGGAGGAGTGTCTACAAGTCTGGCCACTTCTCTAATGGCGCAGATTTTTGTGTCTCAGTCTTTAGTTAAAGATATGAGGAACTTGCCATTCAATTCATAAGTGATGAAGACTCTGCCATATATCATCAGCTCATTCAAAATTCTGAAAAACTTCTCATAGCACACAGCAATGCCATCTGACTTGTCCTTCCTAAAGCATTCATACTCTTGATTGAGCATGGACTTCCCATCCTCCCTCACTTATTCAGTCCCCTCTATGTAGACAACTAGTGTGTCCCACATCTCCTTAGATGTCTAGTTGTGGACTAGGTTTTGGAATATTGAGTCATATATGGCACTAACAATAATGTTTTGTGCCATCTTATCCAATGCAGCTAAGATGATTTCATCTTTATTCATCTCAGAATACTGCTTTGGAGTCTTCAGATTTACATCAAGGACTGATGTCTTCATTGGGATGACGAGTCCTTCCTGTACTGTGATGTATATCCTAGGATCAGATGCTTCCATTAAAAGTGACCATTTCCTTCCAGATGTCAAAGGTCTCCTTCCTATAAAGAGGAAGTTTCATGGATCCAAGTTCTTTTTGATTCTCACTTGAACCGATTTTGGCCCTCTGATAGCTTCCCCTGGAGATCAACTCAGACTATTAAGTCTATCTTGAGCAACCTCCCTCTGATACCACTTGAAAATCTTGATTTCAAGAATACTAATCACCTAGAGGGGGGGGGGGGGTTAATAGGTCCAATTTAAAATTTAGGCAACTTATTGATTAAAATCATAGCACAACAATCTTATCACAACCAATACCAGCACAGTATATAGCACAGTACACAGAGATTTATAGTGGTTACCCAATTGATGGGTACATCCACTTTCCCCCTTCGCCTATCTAGCAGTATACTAGATTCAGCCAAACTTCCTTCTATCTTTCTCAGATCCTCAAATCTTATAGCTCAGAGCCCAACAGGCTCCTAAAACTCAGGTGCAAGCCTACCACTCAGATCACCAAGATCCTACAACTCAAGTTCTTTCCAAGAACTCTACCTCAAAGTGACTCCACACTCCTACAGCTCAGGCAATCCTGCCCTACCTCAGTGTGAATCCACACACCTACAACTCAGGCAACTCCTTCCCCACCTTAGCATTTACAACACAAGCTTACAACTCAGGCCTTAGCCTTACCACTCAGATTCAAAATGAGTCTTACAGAAATATTTAAGATAATGAATTATAGACACCAGAGAAAATTCTCTGTGCCTTTCTACCTGGACCGAGCAAATGTCAGCCCTAACTTTGTCTTCACAACAACAAGATGATATAGCGATCTTGAAATGATGCCCGACTTATTCTGGAATCAACTAGCAGATGAATTTGCTTCTTCTTCTTCAGGAATATCTCCCGATCTGGACTGAGCAGATTTCAGCCCTTCCTTCTTCTTTGATCCAACGAATTGATCTTCAGATTCTGGATCTGCTTGGATCGAGAAGATAACTTTAGCTAGGTCACGCCTAGGCGGATTCGTCTCTCTCAGAGTGTTACTCTGAACCTGCTGGAGTGGATGATGATTGCACCAGTAAACTCAGAAGCCCTTTAGATTTGAACTTGAGGTTCTTGGCTTCTGTAATAATGGAGGATGAAGACGACGAACTCCGCTTCTCATTTTTTTCGAAAGTTAATCAGAAATTAATCCAATAATCTTCATCATTATAGATCTCGATCACTTCTGTTATTTATAATCTCGTTACATTGGCGAGATGATCGACACGTGTCTCAATTTTAACGGTGGTTATAACCTCAGCTTTATTAACTTGAGATCCACTATAGACTGATGGCGACGTTAATGTCGATTTGCATCAAATCTTAACTTTGTTGACTTTGCTGAGTCAGCATCATTCTGGACTTAGCCAAAATCAACTAACTTTTCTGAAATCCTGCGTTCGACGAAATAGTGAAGCTGAGATCGACGAATTCTCTCAGCCCAATTCTTTCTTCAGGTGAAGGCTGAGGTCGACGAACTTCGAGTTCAGTTCGACGAAACAGTGAAGCTGAGATCGACGAATTCTCTCAGCCCAGTTATTTCTTCAGGTGAAGGCTGAGTTCGACGAAATCTCTGAACTCCGTTCGATGAAACTGATAGTTGAGTCCTTCTTATAGGTAAAAGCTGAGATCGAAGAATTCTCTGAACTCCGGTCGATGAAAGCTAAGCTCAGCTCGATGAAAGGTAGACTCAGCGATTCTGGACTTAGAATTGTTTTTGATCTGCTAGGCGTTGAGAGCGTTGAGTGTATATCCATCACTCAATGCTTTTTCCCTTAGATTATATTCTTCAGCTTTCTGCCTGATGACATTGAGAGCGTTGAGTGCATAAGCTTCACTCAACGCTTTTTGCCTTAGTCATATTTTTCAACTTTCTGCCTGATGGCATTGAGAGTGTTGAGTGAGCTTGCCTCACTCAACGATTCTGGACTTACCCGATTTTCTGGATTCTTCACAGTAAGGCTATGACAGGATAACCTTGACTCAACGTTTCTAGCTGTATGATGTTGAGTGAGTTGAGCTCACTCAACGATTCTGGACTTAGCCGATTTTTGCTTTTGCAATACTATCAATCTTGACTGCCTGCCTACTCTCAGCACTACTAGCTGAATGGCATTGAGTGAGCATGCCTCACTCTACGATTTTGTAATTAGGTAGATTTCTGAGTTTCCAGCTCCACCTTGAGTCCACCTATCATTGTCTCTTGAACTAGCTGTCGAATCATTGTGACAAAGTCTAACCTGTATGCATGAACTTAACCATACATCAAATACAACTATGTCTATCTCATTGACACGTTTGACATCATCAAATCAGGGCCATTTGGATCAATGGACCCAACACCTGCCCTTAAGGGCACCTTTGGAGGGGATCGGTCTTTGGATTTTTTTTCCTCCTCTTGTTAGCTTTGGTTGGTTTTGGAGAGCCCTCCAAGGTGCCCAACTCAGCTTTGACTTGGGAGGGGAAGCTCTCTTAGTTCTTCCGAGTGTGTGGCAGGACCTCCTCATTATAACACATGGTCTGTTCCTAGTTCGAAGTCATTAGCAAGGAATTCAGTTCGGGATAAGTAAGTGCAGACTACCCCCTTTGATTCGGAACTCTCTCTGAGATATGATCATAGTTTCAACATTTTTAGTGCGGTGAGCGTGGACCGTAGTCTGTACAAGAAAATCTTGAGCTCAGCTCATGGCTGTAGATGGAGGAGAAGGAGTCGGCTCGGGAAACTCACCGCCTTCGGCAAATGGCGTCACAGTGGGAATGTTGGAGGAATTCAAGAGGGAGGTTCTGCAGACCATACATCTAGTATTCACCATGAGGAGCGAGTGGGAGACACCTTCTGTCCCGGTGGTCGCAGCCCCATCTTTAGGCGAGAACGCTCCAGGTCAGAGATTAAGGAAGGAAGTGTCGGTAGAGAGCGACGAGAGGGATCTCGCCGGACGAGAGCTGTTTACCGGTCAGGCGAGTGCTTACAGAATCACTGTGCCAATAGTGCGAGATGGGTTGAATTGCCCGGTAAGGGGAGGGAGCCCTTTTAGCAAGTTGATCATCTCAGCCCCACTTCTAGAGGGGTTCGGGGAACCAAAGATGTCTTACAACACGGGAAGAGATGATCCTGTGCAACATGTCCAGTAGTTTGAGGACGTCATTTCAATCCGACAGATATCGAAAGCTTTCAAGTGTCAACTTTTCGCCATTACCCTAAAGGAGAAGGCAAGAAACTTGTTCCACCAGCTTCTTACAAGCCCGATCTACTACTTTGAGGACTTGTGACGTGGATTCCTCTTGAGGTTCTCGACATCAAAGAAGAGCAAGAAGGGAGCAGATTGCATGTTCAATCAAGTAAGTTCCGAAGGAGACGTTAGGGAGTTATGTAAATAGGTTCCAAGAGGAGATCATTTTTGTCAAAGAGGTTCTACGGTACACCCTAATGCTCGCCTTATCATTGGGTTTGCGGCAATGATTATTTAGTATGGAGTTGAAGAGGGAGCCACCTCTATCCTTCGAAGAATTGATGGAGAGGGAGGGAAAATAGATAGAGGGAGAGTCTGTGTATCTGGCGTTCGCCAAGAAGCTGGCCAAGTTGGTGGAGGATGAGATGAACAAGCAGGGAGCAAGCAAACAACAAGAAGCCAGAAGTATGGAAGAGCCCAGGGGTCAGGGATTCCAGGGGCAACAATAGGGTTGGGGGTATCAGAATCCAAACAACTAGCTGGTCTGGAGACCCCAGGAGAGACCTGCTTAGGGTCAAGGGAGAGGATTTCACGGTGCTGAGAATTACCGCAAAGGCCAGGGGCGGTACAACCACAGGGGTGGAGACAGGCCAGAGGCCACCCTCCCGCCGTAACAACAAGCGATGGAGATCGCCCGTAGAAGGGGAAGGAGAAGAGAGAATGGAAGGTGAGTAAGAGAAGGGGGCAAGGTGGCATTGCTATATTGTGACTTCCACCAGAAAGAAGATTACACGACGGTCGTCAGCCCAGAGTTTCTATAGTTGAGGGGAGCGAGAGGTCAGGTGCAGCAACAACCGCTAGTATGGATCGAGGAAGTTATGTTAGAAGGAGGGAAGGAGAATAAGTGTGAGGATCGGGTTGACATAGGCGCCTACGAGGGGATTAGGGTGATCCATGGGGGTGGGAATCGAAGCCACCCGTAAGGGGAGCTTCTAGATAATGTTCAGAAAGGGCGTCGCCTCGACCTCCCAAAACCCACCCCGGAGGAGAAGATTACCTTCTTGTTGAGACCGAGCGGTCTGGCGATTTGAGACCGGGCGGTCTGGCAATCTGGCGGCTTGTCCCAGCGGTTTGGTAGCCGGGTTGAAGACCGAGCGGTTTGGCGGTTTGTCTGGCGGTCTGGAGGCTCCTCCCAGCCGCTTGGTGCCGAGAAGTTGCTGGCTGGTGTCTGGAGGTCTGAGCGATATTGCGGCTTGTCTATGGCGGCTTAGAGATATTGGCCGCTTGTCCTCCATATTGTAGTGGCTGTGCAGGTAGGCTAACCGCGCGGCTTGTGCGGCTTATGCGGCTTGTATAGTTTTGTGTTCATGTAATTATTAGTCTCACATTGCTTATTTGTAATCTCTCTTCTCTCCTCCATTCTATAAAAGGGAGGTCATACATTTGTAATAGATACCTTTTTGGATAATAAAAATTTTGTATCTCTAATTTTTAGGTCTCATGTTTTCTGTTCGCACATGGTATCAGAGGACTCGATCTTTTCCTCCTGATTTTTTGAGCCCTCTCTGTCCGCGTGACCTGTTTCCGGTGCGACCTATTCTCGTGACCTATTTCTTCCCTTGTCACGCCCTGTTCGTGCTGTTTCTTTCTTCCCTTGTTTGAGCGACCTCTCCGCCCCTCCTTTCTAGCCGCTCCTGCTCTTTAGTTGCCGCGACCTGTTCCTAAGTCACCGCGACCTATTTCTAGCCGCTCCTGCTCTTTCGTTATCGCGACCTGTTCCTAAGTCACCGCGACCTGTTCCTAGCCGCTCCTGGTCTTTAGTCTCCGCGACCTGTTCCTAAGTCGCCGCAAACTATTCTCCTTGGTGCGGCCTCCTTTTCTAGCCGCTCCTGATAGTTAGTCGCCGCGACCTCTTCTTAAGTCATTGCGACTTGTTCTTCTCTCTGCTCTCTTCTATGAAAACCTCCAATATCTCTACCTCCACTACTCCAGTTGTCTATCCTCCTCCTACTCCTTCTACTCCTTCGGGCAACCTTGGCACCGTTTCCAAACTCGTCGGTCCTAACTACCCAGATTGGAGTGTATCCTTCACCTTCCTTCTCCGCTTTCAACGCAAATGCCATCATCTCACCGATGACCATCCTCCACAAGATTCTCCTCTTTTTGATGATTGGGATGCCAGCGATGCCCTTGTCCGCACTTGGCTGGCTAATAGTATTTCAGATGAATGCCTACCCGTCATCCGCCATGATGAGACAGTCAAGGATGTATGGCTTCATATTGCTGCTCTCTACTCCAAGGGGGCTCAGATGTCTCACATTTATACTTTGTATGAAGACCTCTTTGCCCGTCCCTCCATGACTCCTACTACTGCATACCAAAAAGTTCAGGCTCTCGGAGCCGAAATTCTCTAGAATCGTACATTCTCTGCGGATCTAGCCGAGCAACACAAACACTTCTAGGAACTTCTGGTTGTGTGCTATCTTCTATGCCTACCTGAGTCCTATGATATGATCCATCAACAGATCCTTAGCGAGGCAGAGTCTCCCACCTTAGATGTCATTGTTGCCCGCATATCCGCGGTTACCTCTCTGCTACAACGTCCCCTGTTATCCTCCCCTCCTTAACCAGACAACTATGCTCACTACACTCAACGGACTAGATCTGGTGCCCACAGCCATCAATCAGGCGAACGCGGTGCTGCCCGCTTTCTCTGCTCTCACTGTGGTCGCACCGACCATACAGTTGATCGCTGCTGGAAGAAACATCTCATATTCGACCAACGGGTGATGCTTCAACCTCCTCTTCGAAGTAGTCCGCTTCGGTGGTCACGTATTCAAGTAGTGCTCATGTCGCTACTCAAGGTAAATGTCTGATCGACTCTGGTGCTACCAATCACATGACTGGCAATCCTCAATGTTTTTCTATCCTAGAAAAGCATGATCGGTTGCCCCCTGTCTTTATTGCTGATGGCTCTCTCTCATGGGTCAATGAGACGGGAGTGGTTCAAGTCACCCCGTCTCTTTGCTTGGAGGATACCCTCTACGTGCCCACGTTCCCTTGCAATTTATTACTTCTCTGTGCAAGAAACTACAGTGTTCTGTCACATTCACTCATACTTCTTGTTCTTTTCAGGATCTGGGCTCCTAACGAACGATTGCTACTAGGACTGAGAGTGGCGGCCTCTACTTCCTCAACAACATTTCCGCATTGTCCGCCCTCTCCTCTACTGATCTTCTCTAGTGGCACCTTAATCTTGATCACAATCCTCCATAACTTCTTCTTCATCTTATGCCTCACATTCCTCCGCAGAGTCCTCCCCTCAACTATGACGCATGTTAGCTTGGCAAGCATCACCGCTCCTCCTTCTCACCTAAGCAAGGTCGTGGATATTCCCGGCCGTTTGATCTGGTTCACTCCGATATCTGGTGACCTGCTCCTACCCTCACCATAGGTCGGGGTAGTTCATATTTTGTAACTTTTATTTACAATTTCTCTCGTTGTACTTGGGTGTATCTCTTACGAGATCGCTCTGAATTATTTCATGTATGGACATCTTTTTATTATATGATTAAGAACTAATTTGATGTCTCTGTTAAAACCTTTCGCTCTGATAATACAAAAGAATATCTTAGTCATGAGTTTTTCTCCTTCTGTATGAAACATGGTATTGTTCATCAAACTAGCTGTGTCTATACCTCACATCAAAATGGCGTGTCCGAACGCAAAAAACCGTCACCTCCTTGATGTCGCGTGCACTCTGCTGACTCAAATGCAAGTTCCTCGCTCCTATTGGGGCTATGATGTTCTCATATCCTGCTATATTATCAATCGCATTCCCTCCACTGTTCTCCACGGCAAAATGCCTTTCTCCATTCTCTATCCACGGAAGGATCCGTTTCCTCTCTCTCTACGTGTCTTTGGGTGCACAGCCTTTGTGCACTCTCTCTCAGCCACCCGTGACAAACTCTCATCATGGGCATATAAGTGTGTCTTTCTGGGATACTCTACCACTCACAAAGGCTATTGTTGCTTTAACCCGGTTGCCCGCAAGAAGTTTGTCTCTGCGGATGTCACCTTCTATGAAAATGCATCCTACTTCTCTCCCGACTCCCCTTCCTCTCCTGATATTCCTACTTCTTCTACCACCCCTTCCGTTCCCTCTACACCTACCGAGATTCCGCCACCTCCTCCCTCTCTACCATCTCCTCCACTGTGTACACATACCGAGATATCTCCCTCTTCTCTGCGGTCGTCTCTCTCTACTCCCGGGCCAGCTCTCTCCGCCACAGATGCCTCGGAAACTGAGGAACACACCAACCTGGATATTCCCATTGCTCTTCGCGAAGGGGTGCAGACGTGTACTCAACACCCGCTAGTTGGTGTTGTTTCATATGATCGTCTAACTCCTTCTCGCAGAACGTTTGCCTTGGATATTGATAACTTCTCAAATGAAGTTATCTTTGCCTATTATTTCTACTTCTTAATTAATAAAAAAAGAGCATAAATGGTAATAAATCTGATTAATTGTTATTTTAATGATTATGAGACTAAGTCAGCCTTATTCTATGGTTTTTATGCAAGGTTTGTTAAGGAAATCAACTAAGAAGAATGATGCAGAATTTCTATTTTCGGCCTGGCCAGAAACTGCAACATCCAATTCTGAAACTGCAACATGTGTCTGTCCGAAATTCAGAATTTAAAATTTGAATTCCCACCATTTTTAATTATGGAAGGATGTGTCTCTTGAGGAGGATGGACGTTTTTAATGCCAAAAACTGATTAGAGATTAATAATTCATCATTAATTTCGGATCTAAGAGGGAGAGCATCATCTAGGGTTGGCTTGGGAAGAAAACCTCCATTGGAGAGCGCCGGCAAGAGGAAGAAGAAGGAGATCTTCGCACGGATCGAAGAAGCGACTCTAGGAAGAAATTCTTGCAGCGATTAAGCGTGAACCGCGATGTTTTGTAAGATCTATTTCAATATTTTGAGTGATTCCTCCAACGCCATGAACTAATTCTTCCTTAATCTTGTATTATGAGATTACTAGGTTGTGTGTGATGGATATTTTCTAGTTTATTTTGTTGTGGATTCTTGGTGAGTGTTATTTATCAAATATATGATCTTTATTTTCTGAAATGTTTGGCCAATGTTTCATTTTTATGCTGCGCTTCATAAATCGAGAGAGGAGTTGCGATAGCATATCATAATTTTGATATAGCATTTGAAGAGAGAAGGAGACTTCCTCTTGGTGTTAGCAACTTAGGTCTTTGTTCTTTGAGCGGTTCTTATTTCACCCGAGGGGAAATATAGAACTAGGGGTAGCCGATATCGAGAGATACGGTTATCTATTTTAAGATCGTTGCAAGGCACATTCACCACGCATTTCACAACGATACTTTCACTTATCTATCATACTAAACCTAGGAAATCATAATATAAGATTATATTTCTCCCTTGATAAGAAAAGTTTTGTTTCTAAGATCCGTAGTAATTCCATTTAGAAGTCTTTATATTTAATTTTAGTAGTCTAAGAAAAACACGAATTTTGTCTTACTTGGATTTAAGGAAAAGGCCTAACTGGTATTTGCAATCACTAAACCAATCACCTCCCTGTGGAGACGATTCTTACTCACTTGTTATTACTTGACACGGCACGTGCACTTGCGTTTAAATACGTAGACCATTACGGGCGTATCAAGTTTTTGACGCCGTTGCTGGGGAGGTGCGAAACGTTTAGTGTTTTATTTTGCAATATTAGTGAATCCCTAGTAATTAGAGATCAAGTTTTGTTTTATCTTTGTTAATTCTCATTGCTATTACTGCTTTGTTTTGTGTCTGTTTGGCTTGTTTGTTTATTATCAATTATCAATTGTTGGTGTGCGTGTTTTATGTCCAGATATCGATCACCTGAATTACTACCGTTAAACCTAGAGATCGAACGGACGTGTAGACAAAATAGGAGAACGTTTCGATTAGAAAATAATAACGTGATAATAATGAATCCTGATAATCATAACGCTCCTAATGAAGTTGACCAGGAAGGCTTAGGTCAAGAAGGTCAAGTAGAACAGAATGGTCACCCCGTTGAACAAAGGAGAACATGTCGTGATTATAACATGCCCTTCCGAGGAGGCTTGCAGTTTAGTATTACTAGACCCGCAATTGAAGCAAACAACTTCAAGATAGATTCTATGACAATGCAACTCGTTCAACACAATAAGTTTGGTGGCCTTAATAATGAAGACCCGAATTCTCACTTAAGGACCTTCATTGAAATATGTGACACTTTCAAAATAAATGGAGCATCTGAGGAAGCGATAAAACTTAGGTTATTCCCATTTTCTTTGGAAGGAAAAGCAAGAGATTGGTTGAACTCTCTGCCCAATGGTTCTATCACTACTTGGGCAACTCTCATAGAGAAATTCTTAGCTAAATATTTTCCTCCATCGAAAACTGCCAAACTTATGCGTGACATATCTACATTCATGCAAGGGAACGGAGAGACACTTTATGACGCATGGGAAAGATTTAAGGAACTATTACGCAAGTGCCCACACCACGGCCTAGCCACACACCAACAGGTGTGGACCTTTTACAATGGCCTCCAGATGTCTACAATGATCCAAGTAGATGGAGCTGCAGGAGGATCACTGATGAACAAATATCCCGAGGATGCGTATGAAATTTTAGAGGATCTATCTTCGAATAATTATCATTCATTTGAGCGCCAAGGTTCCTCATCCATGGGAGGTGCACACCAAGTTGACCAACTCACTTCTTTCGCTGCACAAATAACCGCACAATTCAACTCGATGAATAAGCGGTTAGATGCCTTAACCTTACATCAAAATCAGGCTCCAATGAACCCCCAAGTTAATAGTATAGTTGCTCCTCCGATTAATATGAATCCTTCACTTACGGTGGAGGAACTCATTAACAATAACGAGGAGGTCAACTATATAGGTGGGCAACCGAGGTACATGAATCACAATAATCATAATGCAATTCCAACTCATTACAATCCGGATTTGCGTAATCACCCTAACTTCTCGTGGAAGAATAACACCGGCACGGGACACCCGCCTGGTTTTAACTCAAACCCACGTCCACCTCAAAACGTTAATTATAATCAACAAGGACCTTCTAGAAAGTTATCCGATGAGATCCTTATCGAATCTATGCAAAGGAACGATGCACGCATCACTAGTGTAGAGGGTTCACTGCGTGTGATTGAGTCTCAATTGGGACAAATCGCGAACGCATTAAGCCTTAGACCTCAAGGGTCACTCCCAACGGATACCACACCGAATCCGAAAGGAGACAATCAACAATGCAAGGCGGTCACTCTACGAAGTGGTAAGGAGTTGGAGAGCATTCCACTAAGAGAGAAAAGTAAGGGTAGCAATGAAAAGGAATTAGAGGAGTTGATTCCTTGTATCCCTAATGAGGGGGCCATACAAGATGGGAATGGTCAGGAACCTGCGATAGAAGTGTTAGAGAAAAAGAAAGAGCGAATAGATGAAGCTACGAAGGAAAAAGAAGCTAGAATAATTTATCCACCACCACCTTTTCCGCAACGGTTAAAGAAAAGCAAACTCGATCAACAATTCCAAAAATTTCTCGAGATTTTTAAGAAGTTGCAAATCAACATCCCATTCGCCGAGGCTTTGGAACAAATGCCAAGCTACGTTAAATTTATGAAGGATATCCTATCTAAAAAGAGACGTTTCGATACAAATGAGACGGCGGCACTCACTCAAGAGTGTAGTGCTATTCTTCAAAAAAGACCCCCACCTAAGTTGAAGGATCCGGGGAGCTTTACGATACCATGTTCCATAGGTTATAAGTTTGAGGGGAAGGCCTTGTGCGATCTTGGAGCGAGCATTAACTTAATGCCGCTCTCCATATATAAAAAGCTAGGTTTGGGGAGATTTCCAAAACCTCCATAACTTTGCAACTAGCTGATCGGACCTTGGCATACCCAAAAGGGATAGTGGAGGACGTTTTGGTGAAGGTGGATAAATTCATATTTCCGGCGGACTTTGTCGTTCTAGACATGGAAGAGGATAGAGAAGTTCCGATTATTGTAGGAAGACCTTTCCTAGCGACGGGTAGGACTTTGATTGACGTGCATAAGGGAGAGTTAACGATGCGGGTGAATGACGAACAAGTCACATTTAACGTACTCAAAGCGTTAAAGTTCCCCCACCGAGAGGAAGATAATATGGAGGTGGTCAATCACGTTTCTATATGCGAGTACATGTCTAGTTCACTTTCTGCTGAACATGATATGTTGTTGACTCAATTATTAACGGAGGATGACCAATCCGATGATGATGAAGCGATTCAAGATTGCTTACAAGCATTCGAGAAGCAAATTGCTTGGTTTCGTAGGCCGGAACCATTAGAGATGCCCGAGAAATCCTTGTTAGCTAAACCGTCCATCGTTGAACCTCCATCACTTGAGTTGAAACCTCTTCCCGAGCATCTTACTTATGTATATTTAGGGGATGACGAGACACTACCGGTCATCATAAATTCCAACTTAACATCTGATCAACGGAAACGACTAATTGAACTACTTAAGCAATTTAAAATGGCCATAGGATGGACTATCGCTGATATCCGGGGGATAAGCCCTTCATTATGTATGCACAAGATCCTTTTGGAGGAGTCATTTCAGGGGTCGATTGAGCCTCAACGCCGCTTAAGCCCGCCGATGAAAGAGGTAGTCAAAAAGGAGATTATTAAGTGGCTTGACGCGGGTATAATATATCCCATCTCAGATAGTCCATGGGTCTCGCCGGTTCAGTGCGTACCCAAGAAAGGGGGGATGACGGTTATAAGGAACGAGAAGGAAGAGATGGTCGCCACTAGGACGATCACGGGGTGGAGGATTTGTATGGATTATAGGAAGTTAAACAAAGCCACCCGAAAGGATCATTTCCCTCTTCCCTTCCTCGACCAAGTCCTAGACAAATTGGCGGGGAATGATTTTTACTGCTTTCTTGATGGGTATTCAGGGTATAATCAAATTACTATCGACCCCGCCGACCAAGAAAAGACCACATTTACTTGCCCCTATGGGACTTTCGCGTTTAGGAGGATGCCCTTTGGTCTATGAGGATGCCCTTTGGTCTATGTAACGCTCCAGCTACTTTCCAGCGTTGCATGATTGCCATTTTCTCTGATATTATGGACCAGGGTATTGAGATTTTTATGGATGATTTTTCCATCTTTTGAAAATCATTTGACACGTGCTTAGAGTGTTTGGAGAAGGTGCTCACACGTTGTGTTGAGACAAACCTAGTATTAAATTGGGAGAAATGCCATTTCATGGTTCGTGAAGGCATAGTGTTGGGTCATCATGTTTCCAGGACTGGGTTGGGGGTAGACAAAGCAAAACTAGATGTGATAGAAAAATTACCTCCACCCAAGAATGTGAAAATGCTAAGAAGCTTCCTTGGACACGCGGGCTTCTACAGAAGATTCATCAAAGACTTCGCGAAAATAGCTAAACCCTTGAGTGGACTTCTAGAGAAGGATGCAAAATTTTCCTTTAATGACGATTGCTTGAGAGAGTTCGACGAGCTCAAATATCGGTTAACCACCGCTCCTATTGTAGTAACACCTGATTGAGAAGAGCCATTTATTTTGATGTGTGACGCGAGCGACTACGCGGTAGGAGTTGTTTTGGGACAAGTGCGGGAGAAGATATTTCATACGATCGCATATGCTAGCAAGACCCTAATCGATGCCCAGACCAACTACACTACCACCGAAAAGGAGCTATTGGCGGTGGTATTCGCATTCGAAAAATTTCGATCGTATCTCTTATGTACGAAGGTTATAGTGTACACCGATCATGCAACGATCCGTTATCTTATGGAGAAGAGAGACTCAAAACCACGCTTGATTCGATGGGTCCTTCTCTTACAGGAGTTTGATGTAGAGATTAAGGATAGGAAAGGAACGGACAACCCGGTTGCAGATCACTTATCTAGGATTGAGAGTACACAACCGACACTACATTCTGAAGTGGAAGAGAGATTCCCTGATGAACAGTTACTAGCGATTTCGGAGAATATTACGCCTTGGTATGCTGACTTAGTAAACTATCTAGCAAGCAATATTTTGCCACCTGAAATATCCTACCAACAAAAGAAAAGATTTTTACATCAGGTACGGTCTTACATGTGGGATGATCCTTTGTTGTTCAAGGTTGGTGCCGACGGAATCGTACGGAGATGCATCCCCGAGGAGGAGATGAGAGCGATATTGGAGAAATGTCATAGCTCCCCCTACGGAGGTCATTTCAAGGGAACGAGAACCGCAATGAAAGTGTTAGAAGCTGGCTTCTATTGGCCTAATTTATTCAGGAACGCAAATGAATTTGTAAAGCAATGCGATAGATGCCAACGGAGCGAAAATATACATAAGAATGATGGGATGCCCATGAATATAATGCTGGAAGTCGAACTATTTGATGTATGGGGTATAGACTTCATGGGACCGTTCGTGAACTCGAATGGTAATCTATTCATATTATTAGCTGTGGACTACGTATCTAAATGGGTGGAAGCAATCGCGACGCCCAGGAATGATGCAAAGGTGGTCCTTAACTTCTTAAGACACCATATATTCAGTCGATTTGGAATCCCGAGGGCAATCCTTAGTGACGGTGGCAGTCATTTCTGTAATAATCAGTTCACCGCATTACTAAACAAATTTGGGATAACTCACAAAGTCGCCTTAGCATATCATCCCCAGACGAATGGGTTAGCGGAAGTATCCAATAGGGAGATCAAGAAAATTCTAGAAAAGACAGTGAGCGTGAACCGTAGAGACTGGTCACAAAAGCTTGTTGATGCATTATGGGCATATCGCACTGCCTTCAAAACTCCCATTGGGCTAACCCCGTACCGAATGGTCTATGGAAAGTCCTACCACCTACCTCTAGAACTAGAACACCGGGCATTCTGGGCAATAAAGAAGATTAATTATGATTTCCGCGACGCCGGCAAGAAAAGGGTCTTACAATTGAACGAACTAGAGGAAATTCGAATGCAAGCGTATGAGAACTCGAGAATTTATAAAGAGCGCACGAAACGATGACATGATCGACGCATGAAGGAGAAAAACTTTGAACCGGGACAGCTTGTTTTACTATTCAACTCTCGCTTGAAATTATTCCCAGGAAAGCTCAAGTCACGCTGGTCGGGCCTGTTCAAGGTTAAAATCGTGCACCCCTATGGAGCTGTGACTATTTTAAATGAGAATGATGGAACCGAGTTCAAGGTAAATGGAGAGAGATTGAAGTTATATCTGGGAGGCGACATTGACCGAGTAGTGTCGCGTTTGGAGCTCGTTTAATCAGGAGAAGTCCTGCCGGGACTCATAAATCAGGCGCTTGGTGGGAGGCAACCCATTGCATATTTGTATTAGTTTTTATTTTTATTTTAAAAGTTTTACATTTTTCAAAATTAATAATTTCTGTAGCTTTAGGATTGGATTGGAGGGGTGCTGCGCAATGACCACGAAATTTCATAAATAAAAAGAAATGAATAAATAAAATTTCGGCCAGATTTTCGCGAAAAAAGAGAAATGTTGTAGTCAGAAGAATTGGCGTTGTCGTTTTTCACCTACTGTCCGCTACCATAGAAATCGGCTAGGGAGTGAACCGGGAACCGGTTTAAGTAAACCGCCGGTTCAGCGGAAATGACAACGCGTAAAAAAAAGAGGTTGTCATTTTATTTTTACTGACTACTTCCGGCGGAATCGCTAATGGCGGTGAACCGGCGCCCGGTTCGAACGAACCGCCACTGCCGGTTTTCGGAAACGTTTCAGTTCAATTTTAAAAGGCGGTTAGTTTAATTAAGCGGGATTTAAGCCTTATTAAGCAGAAATTTCCTTAATTTCATAAGCTTAAAATAATTAAATTATAAAAGAAAATCTAGCCTAGAATCTTCCCCAGCCCGATTTCTTCCCCAAACCCCCGCCTAGGTCGCGACTTTCCTCTTCGCGCTGGAGCAAAACGGCGGTCGGCGACCACCCATTCACATCTGCTGAAGTGTCGAGCGGTGAGAGGCGGCTGCTTCATTGCCTTCGACTTCGCCGGACGCCGGCCTACAATCGCGCGGAAGAGGCGGATCCACTCCTTGCGGACGCCATGGGAAAAACACGGCGGACGACAACAGTTGGATCGGAGAAAAGCGTCAAGGGCTCTACAGGTATACCTAGTACTCATGTTTTCATTTTCGAAGCTCCTTCATTTAGGGCAAGGAGTAATAGAACACCCTAATCTAGGTAAAGACTTGAAGAGGAAGAAACATGAAAAGGGGAAATCAATTGCTAAGGGCGGTAGACAATTTCAGGATGATGCAACTGAGTTAAGGTTTAGGGAGTTGAGGACCACTCCATTCATCATGGAGAGAGGATTCCAAATGGACACAAGGGCCTGGAACCTATCCTATGCACATCAGATTTGTGCCATTAACTGGGGGCACTTCTGCCACCCCAGAACTAAAGTTGCCCTTACCCTTGTTTACGAGTTCTACGCCAATGCGGTATCAGCGGAAGATGAGACTACTATTGTGAGGGGAAAGGAGGTCGAGTTTACAGCTGAGAGAATTTCGGACTTGTTTGCTTTGGATGACCAAGCTCAAGTTGATTACACTACAGTCCTTGCAAAGGTTGCACCATAAGAATTGGCAGAGGCCGTTTGTATCCCGTCAGGGCCAGTTTGGACAAATGTGGCAACCAAGTGCCTGAAAGCAACCTGCTTATCTAGACAGGCCAAAGTTTGGCTCCTATTCATCAATGCCACCATACTTCCGACTAAACACCTCAATAATGTCCCTATTCACAAGGTTGCCATACTCTACTGTATCCTCAAGGGCATCAAATTCAATGTGGGGAAAGTTATTGCGCATCGGCTGCAGGAAAAGATAAAGGAGAAAGGCCCAAAGCAACTGTGGTATCCAGTCCTGATTACAGACCTTTGTCGCGCGGTTGGAGTGCAAGAGAATGAGGAGGATGTGGTGAAGAAATTGAAGTGTCACATAACCAAAACGGTGATTGAGGTGTGCATAAAGGTTGCGGATGATACTCCCAAAGCGCAGCCTTCTAAGACACACAAGGACAAACCTATGGACATAGAAATTCACCAAGAAGATGGGGGCGGTGATCCTGACGCTATGATGGAGGAGATGCAATATATGAAAGCCTACTTGCGATGCCACCACCTATCTGTGCAGGAGGAATTAGAGGATCAAAGAACCATTTTACACAGTTTATTGGACAAAGCCAAGCTCCCTAGGCCACAATCCAAGTTGAGGATGAGGAAGCAGTTCGACAAAGAAGGTTACTTGCTTAACTCCGCCAGCATTCGTGTGGACCCTCACATTCGTAGAACTGAGGAGGAAGAAGGCGATGAGGATGACGATGAAGTTGATAAGGAAGGAGATGCTGCTGCAGATGATGTTGATGAGGACGGCGACGACGATGATGATGATGTGGAGGGCGATGAAGATAGTGACGAGGCTGACGTAGATGGTGAAGATGACAAAGATGGAGAGGACGAATAGGCAACTCTGATGAATTTTTGTTTACCTTATAGTTTATGGGTTATAATCTCTGTTTGGGACAGTTTATGTTCTTGCACAGTTTATGTTTTGGATAACTGACATTATGCGTGCTCTCATATGCGGTGACACTTTTTGTTGGGATATGACAGCATTGTTTTGACTTTTGACATAGATATTCCTATATAATTTTATGTGGTGTTTTCTTGTTGTGTAGAAGCATGGTTCTCACGTAAATTCATTCCTATGTTGTTAGATACGTGCTTATGATCATTATTTATACACTCTGCAAGAATTATTTATACACTCTGCAGCTTGAATGTACTATTGGTGGGACAGTTATGTCACAGGCTGTGTAAATTTATATGCTTGCTTCTACTATTCAATATTTAATTATCTTGATGAAATCCCTTGTAGCACTGCTCTTTTGTTGTGTCCTATGTCACTTTAACTGCAGGGAATGTAAGTGTGTTCGCTAACGAAGCTCCTTACGCACATTGAGAAGCACAATTAATGGAAGGGCTGGTTATTTTGCGAGCATGAGGATCACTCTACACACGTCTTCACTTCTTTAGGGGAGTTATTTCCTCTTAATTATTTTATTCCTGACATACAAATGCTCATTAGATAATGTCATTATTATAGTTACACTTCAAGTGTGGAGGAGTGTGTTCTGCTCATAACTAGTCCTCTAGAAGTAGAGTTGCTAGGGCCTAGCAACGCTTTAAGTGTGGAGGGGTGTACCCCTTACACACTGGGTAAGGGTTACTTTAAATATGAATTCAATGATACTTACTTTTGTTCTTGATTAATCTATGGGCTACTCTAGAGTTATTCAATGATCGGTAGGGCACGTCAATCTTAAGAACCCAACTAATGAATTTGAAGCTAGAAGGATGTTGGTTTGACTGAGCTCATTTAAGCATATGTTTTCGTGCACTAAAATTTTGATGTACGTCCATTGCATGCTTTCCTACATTGTCCTCTACATTCAATGGGGAGTGGTGAGTAAGAGCGAAGTAAATGATGTACACCAAAATATGAGGATAGTTAGTTCGTCCTAGCTTTTTGATCAATCACGTCATTAGTTGAGCTTGAATCATTTTATACACATCCTTTCATGACTAAACTCCATACGTTCCTTCTAGTTCTGTCTTGATAAGTTAGCCTATTGTGGGTATATAAAAAAAAAGAGAACTCATAGTGATATGCGGCCTGAATATTCGTATACATACTTAGAATGATCCCAACTATGATAAAAAAAAGGTAGAAAAAAAAATGAGAATTCATAGTGATATGTGGCCTGCGTATGTGAATGCATACTCAGAATGATCCCAACTATGATGCCTATCTATATAAATATAAAAAAAGAGAAATATCATAGTGATATGTGGCCTAGGTATGTGCACTTATATTTGGAAAGATCCCTACTATGAGTAGTTTAAAAAAAAAACCCACAATATGGCGAACCTTCCAGATCATTAACTAGAGAACACCATTCCACCTTCAAAGTATCCATCAATGTTAATTCAAGCTTAAACATATTCATGTTTCATTGAACCTACTAACTCATACATAGGTTAAATCAATTGCTTAGCATATTCTTATCATTTCCTGTAGATGCGGGGGTTCAAAAGGAGGTATTGCATGAGAGTACATTATATGTTTTGTCACCACATACCACACTATGATGTTCATTTGAGCTCTAATCCATCATCTAACTAATAGATTTGTGAATGGTTGGATTTCTATTGATTGTCAAACCTATCAGGTTAGTAAAGCAAATATTTTGAGTGTGCCTCGATTATTTGGTTTTTCAAGACAAGCACTGGATTCTTAAGTATCATTGAATCATGCACTGCTTATTGCCCTTTACCCAAGTTTTTATTTGTGAACGTGTCTTGCTAGGGACTAGCAAGAATTTAAGTGTGGAGGTGTGATAACTTCTCAAATGAAGTTATCTTTGCCTATTATTTCTACTTCTTAATTAATAAAAAAAGAGCATAAATGGTAATAAATCTGATTAATTGTTGTTTTAATGATTATGAGACTAAGTCAGCCTTATTCTATGGTTTTTATGCAAGGTTTGTTAAGGAAATCAACTAAGAAGAATGATGCAGAATTTTTATTTTCGGCCTGGCCAGAAACTGCAACATCCAATTCTGAAACTGCAACATGTGTCTGTCCGAAATTCAGAATTTAAAATTTGAATTCCCACCATTTTTAATTATGGAAGGATGTGTCTCTTGAGGAGGATGGATGTTTTTAATGCCAAAAACTGATTAGAGATTAATAATTCATCATTAATTTCGGATCTAAGAGGGAGAGCATCATCTAGGGTTGGCTTGGGAAGAAAACCTCCATTGGAGAGCGCCGGCAAGAGGAAGAAGAAGGAGATCTTCGCACGGATCGAAGAAGCGACTCTAGGAAGAAATTCCTGCAGCGATTAAGCGTGAACCGCGATGTTTTGTAAGATCTATTTCAATATTTTGAGTGATTCCTCCAACGCCATGAACTAATTCTTCCTTAATCTTGTATTATGAGATTACTAGGTTGTGTGTGATGGATATTTTCTAGTTTATTTTGTTGTGGATTCTTGGTGAGTGTTATTTATCAAATATATGATCTTTATTTTCTGAAATGTTTGGCCAATGTTTCATTTTTATGCTGCGCTTCATAAATCGAGAGAGGAGTTGCGATAGCATATCATAATTTTGATATAGCATTTGAAGAGAGAAGGAGACTTCCTCTTGGTGTTAGCAACTTAGGTCTTTGTTCTTTGAGCGGTTCTTATTTCACCCGAGGGGAAATATAGAACTAGGGGTAGCCGATATCGAGAGATACGGTTATCTATTTTAAGATCGTTGCAAGGCACATTCACCACGCATTTCACAACGATACTTTCACTTATCCATCATACTAAACCTAGGAAATCATAATATAAGATTATATTTCTCCCTTGATAAGAAAAGTTTTGTTTCTAAGATCCGTAGTAATTCCATTTAGAAGTCTTTATATTTAATTTTAGTAGTCTAAGAAAAACACGAATTTTGTCTTACTTGGATTTAAGGAAAAGGCCTAACTGGTATTTGCAATCACTAAACCAATCACCTCCCTGTGGAGACGATTCTTACTCACTTGTTATTACTTGACACGGCACGTGCACTTGCGTTTAAATACGTAGACCATTACGGGCGTATCAGATATCTCTACCACTGCCACTCCCCGCACCTACCAGGAAGCTCTTATTATTCCTCATTGGAAGACTGCCATGGATGAGGAAATTGCTACCCTCACTGAAAGGGGTACATGGACCCTTGTTCCTCCCCCTTTGGGCACTGATGTGGTTGGCTATCAATGGGTATTCGTTGTGAAGTTCCATCCGGATGGCAGCGTAGATCGATACAAGGCCCGCTTAGTCGCCAAAGGCTTCACTCAGACTTATGGCGTTGATTACTTTGATACCTTCTATCCCGTTGCTCGTCTCAGCACCATTCAGGTTCTTCTCTTTGTGGCTGTCAACAGGGATTGGCCCATTTCCTAGCTGGATGTCAAGAATGCCTTCCTTTATGGTGATCTTTAGGAGGACGTATACATGGAGCAACCTCCTGGGTATGTTACTCAGGGGGAGATATGAGTATGCCATCTGAAGAAGGCCATCTATGGCCTAAAGCAAAGCCCTCAGGGTTGGTTTGACAAGTTCAGCGGCATTATGACGACCATTGGTTTTGCAAGAAGTTTAGCTGATCACTCCTTATTCATTCGCAAAACCTCCTCTGGAATGGTGGTTCTTGCTGTATATATGGATGATATTCTTCTAACTGGCGATGACCAGGCTGGGGTAGCTTTGATAAAGAAACACCTCCGGCATCACCTGGTCACTAAGGATATGGGATCCCCCAAATACTTTATGGGGATTGAAATCTCTCGGAAGCTCAACTCTTTAGTTCTCTCTCAACGGAAGTATGCTCTTGATTTGCTAAAAGAGGTAGGGTTGACTGGTGTTAAACCTGCCAGATGTCCCATGGCTATTGGGGAAGACAAAACTTGGACAGATGACTCGCCTCCTCTATCCGATACTACGAGATACCATCGTCTGGTGGGCAAACTCATTTATCTCACAGTGACCAGACCCGACATCTCTTATGTTGTAGGCAAGGTTAGCCAATTCATGCAAGCTACTAGGGAGTGTCATCTACAGTCTGCTCTGAGGATATTGGAGTATGTTAAAGCAGCTCCAGGAAAAGGATTGCTTTTTCATAAGAACGGTCACTTGAGGGTTGAAGCGTACTCAGATTCGAGCTATACTGATGATAAAGGAGATCGCAAGTCAACATCAGGTTTTTGGACATTTGTTGGAGGAAATCTTATGAGCTGGAAGAGCAAAAAACAGTGTTGTCTCTAGGTCTAGTGCAGAAGCGGAATATCGTAGTATGGCATTGACCACATGTGAGTTAAAGTGGTTATGGGCTCTCATGCTTGACCTAGGAGAGGTCTACAACTATCCTCTTCCTATGTTCTGCGACAACAAGGCTGTCATATATATTTCCAAAAATCCGGTCTTTCATGAGAGAACAAAACACATAAAGGTTGACTGTCACTTTATTCGAGAAGAGATTTTGAAGAAATAGATTTATACTCCGTTCGTCACTTCTGACAATGAGTTGGCAAATGTCTTCACCAAGCCGGTGTCCGCTTCCTTGTTTCACATTTGCGACAAGCTGTGCATGATTGATATCTATGCTCCTGCTTGAGGGGTAGTGTTTAGACCGGGCAGTCTGGCGAGTTGAGACCGGGCAGTATGGCGGTCTGGAATTCTGGCGGCTTGTCCCAGCGGTTTGGTAGCCGGGTTAGAGACCGAGCGGTCTGGCGGTTTGTCTGGCGGTCTGGAGGCTCCTCCCAGCAGCTTGGTGCCGAGTTGTGGTTGGCTGGTGTCTGGCGGTCTGAGCGATCTGGAAGCTTGTCTATGACGGCTTGGAGATATTGGTCGCTTGTCCTCCACATTGTAGTGGTCGTGCGGGTAGGCTAACTGCGCGGCTTGTGCGGCTTGTAAAGTTTTGTGTTCATGTAATTATTATTCCCACATTGCTTATTTGTAATCTCTTTTCTCTCCTCCATTCTATAAAAGGGAGGTCATACCTTTGTAATAGATACCTTTTTGGATAATAAAAATTTTGTTACTCTAATTTTTCGGTCTCTTGTTTTCTGTTCGCACACTTCTCATCAAAGGACATGCTCGACTGCGAGGACCCATTCTACGATGCCCTGGTGATCCAGATGGCAATCAAAAACTTCACGGTCTCCAATATTCTGGTTGATAATGGGAGCTCCGTGAATGTGACTTAAAGAAAGCCTTCGAAGTGATGAAGGTGGAGGCAAGGAGGATATTGGCTTCGGACAGGCCATTGCTCGATTTTTTGGGAGAAATAAAGGAATTTGAAGATGGAGTTTGTCTCCATGTAATTCTGGGAGGGGTGTCGAGGAACTGTTGGTTCGTCATCGTCGACGCTCCGAGTAGCCACAACACCATCTTTGGATGCCCCCTCAATAGCGTTTTCTGCTGCGTCCCATCGTATTTTCATCAGTTCCTTAAGTTCAACAACGGAGGAGTTCAGGTCCGAGTAAAGGGGGATCCTAAGGTAGCGAGATAGTACTATATGACAATCGTTAACACCATTTCTTGGTTGGCAGAGGCCGAGGAGATTGGGAGAGAAATGGAGGTGCATACAGGGCCAGGAGGCGATGCAGAAGAGGTTGGGGAGGAAGTGGCAAAGGAGCTGGTGGCACAGGAAGGAGTGGAGGTGATGGCGGTGGAAGTAGGCAAAGGGGAGGTCAGCACCCATGAGGAGAGGGAAGAGAGGTTGCTGGAAAATGGGACCAGTGTGATGGAAGTGGAAGAGCTAGAGAAGGATGAGGTACATGCACAGGGGGGGGGAGACCGGGAAGTGTGTGGTAGGAGAAGTCTAGGCTAGAAGCAGTAGAGGAGTTGATAGAGATGGAGGTTCTCACCAGGGCGGGGAATATAGAGAAGGTGCGGGTCAGTGATGGGCTGAGCCTGGGAGATCAAGAGAGGATACTGAAATGCTTCTAGAGGAGCGTCGACATCTTCACATGGACCGCAAATGACATGCTAAGCATCAATGCAGATGTGGTGTGCCACCGCCTAAACCTTGACCCGAAGACACATCTCATCCGTTAGAAGAGGACCATCATCACCATGTTGTAGGTGCCCATCCGGGAGGAGGTGGATAAGCTTCATAAGGAAAGTTTTTTATCAGAGATCCAGTATCTAGGCTGGGTATCCAATATGGTAATGGTCAAAAAAGTTGATGGGTGGTGGAGGATGTGTGTCGACTTTTCTCTTTTGAATAAATCATGCCCTAATGATTGTTATCATCTGCCTCAAATCGACGCGATGGTTGACTTAGCCGTCGGTTTTTCTGTGATGAGTTTTTTGGATGCTTTTTCAGGTTATCACCAAATTAGGATGCACTCACCAATGTCAAGGACGTCTCCTTCATCACAAGAGAAGGATGCTACAATTACAATATGATTCCATTCGGGCTGAAAAATGCAGGAGTAACATACTAGCGGATGATGGACCGAGTTTTTAGAGAGTAGAGGGGGAGAAACCTGGAGGTGTATGTGAATGACCTTATGGTAAAAAGCAAGGATGTGAGCTCCCATCTACAGGACTTGGAGTAAACGTTCGCCACCCTGCGGAAGTTCAAGATGTGATTGAACCCCTAAAAGTGTGTCTTCAGGGCGAGTAGAGGGAAGTTTCTGGGCCATATCCTCACCCCGGCAGGGGTAGAGCCCAACCCTAACAAGGTGAGAGCTATACTGGAGTTAGAATCGCCACAAAACACCAAGAAAGTTCAGCGCTTAGTAGGAAAGCTCGCCGGGTTGAGCAGGTTTCTCTCCCGGGCAAGAGAGAAGTGCTCGCCCTTCTTCAAAGTACTGCGGGGAAATCAAAAGTTCGAATGGTCGAAAGAGTGTGAGGAGTCTTTCTAAGCCATGAAGAGCCAGCTCACCTAGGCCACACTCCTCCATGGACCCAAGGTGAAGGATGACCTAGCTTTGTACCTCGGAGTAGGAGCGGAGACTGTAAGCTCTGTCCTAGTTAGGGAGGAGGGTAAGAAACATCTGTCCATTTATTATGTCAGTAGATTCCTAAAGAAGGCAGAGCTCTGATACCCGATCTGGGAAAAGTTGGCATTTTCCTTGGTTATCACAGCCAGGAAGCTCAGGCCATATTTTCAAGCGCGTTTTATCAAGGTGGTGACCGACCGACCACCCTCTTCGTAGGATCTTTGAAGGGGTGGAGCACTCAGGAAGGTTGGCTAAGTGGTCCGTAGAGCTAAGAGTGTTCAACATCTCTTTTGTACCTCGACTATCATTAAGGCACATGCGATAGCTGATTTCTTGGCCGACTATGCTATCAAAGTGGAAGGAGAAAGGTCCTCGTAACATATCGCCTGGATGGTGTTGGTTGACGGAGCCTCTAGGAAACATTTTTTGGGAGGCAGGGTGGTATTGGTAAGCTCTCAGGGGACTCTATTAGAGCAGGTCGTGATGTTATATTTCCCCATCACTAACAACCAGTCGGACTATGAGGTCGTGATAGTCGGGTTACTTTTGGCCAAAGAGCTGGGCATATAGGATGTGGAGGTGTTCGCGGACTCAATGGTGGCGGCGTCACAGGTCAAAGGAGTCTTTAAAGTGAGGGAGTCCACTCTCATGAAGTACTTGACCAAGGTAAATGGGCACATCAGAGATTTCAGAACATTTTCCATTCATCACATACTGCGGGAGGAAAACGTCCCAGCTGATCGGTTGGCAAAATTTGGACCCTAGGCCGACGGGACTCTAATGGAATTGTTTCGCCCATCCATCAAGGAGGGTGAGTTGATGGAGGTAGACAAACACCTCTCGTAGGTGGATTCGTTCGTATCTTTCTTGACCATGGGTAAACTCTCAGAGGAGATCCAGGATAAAAAATGCTTCAGGCATAAGTCTGCATACTATCTGATGTATGAATGAGGATTATACTGGAAGACCCTTTCGGGGATCCTAGCTCGGTGCGTGGTAGTGGAAGAAATTCTGAAGATCTTGGAGGAAGTTAATTCCGGCGAGTGTGGCAACCACTCGGAAAGCAGGACCTTGGAATTGAGGGTGGTCCAACAAGGGTATTTCTGGCCGCCTGAGTAAATACGTGACATAGTATGTAAAAAATTGTCAAAAGTGCCAGCTATTTGCTCCACTTCAACTCTTACCAACCCAGAGACTTAGGAGTATCATGGTGCCCTAGCCCTTCGCCATTTGCGGGATGGACTTGGTTGGACCTTTCTCCCAGGCAAGTGGACAAAAGAGGTTCCTCCTAGTCATGATCGATTACTTCTCGAAGTGGTTGGAAGTCAAGAAATTAGAGAAGGTGACCTCCCAAGTAATCCATAACTTTGTATGGGGGGGGGAGATCATTTGCCGACATGGACTACCTCAAGGCATAATCACTGATAATGGGTCTCAGTTTGCTAGTGAAGAGTTCATCAGCTTTTGCACCCAGCTGGGGATAGACCTCAGGTTTGCGTTCGTCCACCACCCTAGAAGCAACAGGTAGGTGGAGACAGCAAAAAAGATCATTGTTAACTTGCTAAAGAAGAATATGGAGAATCTGAGGGAGAACTGGGTATAACAGCTTCCCCCGGTCCTATGGGCCCTGAGAACTATCCCAACACAGCCACAAGGGAGACCCCTTTCAAACTTTCTCACAATTACGAGGTCGTTCTACCAATGGAGTTTGAGGTCAAGTTGTCACAGGTAGTAGTTGTCAGGGGAGGAGATGATGAATGGAGAATAGAGAACGAAGGGGAGCTATGACTCTCACTGGACCTAGTAGAGGAACTCCGCGATGTGGCCGCCGTCAGGAAAGAGGAGATCAAGCGATGGATGGCACGAAACTTCGACAAGCATGTCATAGTCAGGAAGTTTGTAGAAGGGGATATAGTGATAAAGAAAGTAGACGCGTCAGGGAGATACGTAGTGTGGGAAAGCTCAACCCGAATTGGGAGGGTCCCTACATATTGTCGAGAAAGCACTGAAGTTGGGAATGTACCGCCTCCAGAATATAGAAGGTGAGTCCCTAAGTCACACCTGGAGTGGTAATGATCTGAAACGTTTCTATCCCTAAACTGTTGTAACTAAAAGAGTATTTGCTTATTGACTCTCTTTTTCAAGTGTTTTTTTACTGTTGAGCAAGGTGCGCGTCTTAGGAAAGTTTAGTCGCGATAAGATCCCACTGGCCAGGCTCCCACTAGCTGGCAGGGCTAGAAGTCACTCAATGGTAGTTGGTTGAAGTTTAGTCAAGAGAAGATCCCGCTGACCAGGCTCCCACTAGCTGGCAGAGCCGGAAGTCACTCGGTGGCAGTTGATTAAAGTTTAACCCCGAGAAGACCCCACTGACCAGGCTCCCGCTAGCTGGCAGGGCCGGAAGTCACTCGGTGGTAGCTGATTGAAGTTTAGCCCCGAGAAGATCCCGCCGAACAGGCACCAACTAGCTGACAGAACCGGAAGTCACTCGATGGCAGTTGGTTGAAGTTGGCCCTGAGAAGATCCCATTGACCATGTCTCACTAGCTGGCAGAGCTGGAAGTCACTCGGTGGCAGTTGGTTGAAGTTGTCCCCGAGAAGATCCCGCTGAGCAGGATCCCGCTGACCAAGCTCCCACTAGTTGGCAGGGCCGTAAGTTACACAGAGGTAGTTGGTAGTAATGCTAGCCTCGAGCAGACCCGCTGGCCCAGTTTTCATTAGCTAGCGGGTTCGTAGACTCACTTAGTGGCAGGGGAAAGAGTTTGAAACCACTGTCCATGTGTGAGAAGCGAACTAAAACAAGCCGGAAATGGTATAACTGAAATTTTATTATCATAAAAAAGGTATCTATTACAAAGGTATGGCCTCCCTTATATAGAATGGAGGAGAGAAGAGAGAATACAAATAAGAGATGTGAGACTAAAACTATACAAAAAATCTGGGCGGCTAGAACAACAGACTGGAACAAGCCGCGCAGTTAGACAGAAGGGCTAACCGCTCGGCCACTGCCAGAGAGAGAGACAAGCCGCCATGTGAGACAGATAGACCGCCCGGTCTCCTAGTCGCTAGTAATAAACCGCTAGACCGCTTGGACCTCAGACCTCAACACAGCAACCAAACCGCTGAAGGCAAACCACCAGACCGCCCGGTCAATAACCCGCCAAGCCAGACCGACAGACCGCCCGGTCTCCAACTTCAACACTCCCCCTTAAGCTGGAGCATATATGTCGATCATGCCCAGTTTGTCACATATATGAAGAAACGAGGCGGATACTGGCTTGGTGAAGATGTCAGCCAGCTCTTTTTCAGACGTGACGAAGGGGGTGCAAATTTGTTCCTTCAGAATCTCTTCACGAATGAAATGATAGTCGACCTCAATGTGCTTGGTTCTCTCATGGAAGACTGGATTTTTGGAGATATATATAGCAGCCTTGTTGTCACAGAACATAGGTAGAGGATGGTTGTAGACCTCTCCTAAATCCAACATGAGAGCCCGTAGCCATTTTAGCTCACAAGTGGTCGATGCCATACTCCGATACTCTGCTTCAGCACTGGACCTGGAGACAATAGATTGCTTCTTGCTCTTCCAGCTTACCAGATTGCCCCCAACAAAGGTACAGAAACCGGAGGTAAACTTGCGGTCCCCTTTGTCATCAGCATAACTCGCATCTGAGTAAGCTTCAACCCTCAGATGATCATTCTTCTGAAAGAGAATCCTTTCCCAGGGGCTGCTTTGACGTACTCCGAGATCCGCAAGACGGACTGTAGATGGCACTCCCTGGGAGCTTGCATGAATTGACTCACCTTGCCCACAGCATAGGAAATGTCGGGCCTAGTCACGGTGAGGTATATGAGCTTACCAACCAGATGCCTGTACCACGAAGCATCTAAAAGAAGAGGCGAATCATCTGTCCAGGTTTTGTCTTTTCCAACAGCCATGGGACACCGGGCAGGTTTGGCCCCAGTCAATCCTGCTTCTTTTAAAATATCAAGAGCATACTTATGCTGAGAGAGGACTAAAGAGTTGGGCTTCCGAGAGATTTCGATTCCCAAAAAGTACTTCGGAGAACCCATATCTTTCATGACAAGATGTTGGCGAAGATGCCGCTTTGTCAAGGCTACCCCTTCCTGGTCATCACTAGTGAGAAGAATATCATAAACATATACTACAAGAACCACCAGTCCCGAAGAGGTTTTGCGAATAAATAGAGAGTGATCAGCAGCACTGCGAGCAAAACTAACGGCCGCCACGATGCCGCTGAACTTGTCAAACCAAGCTCGAGGGCTCTGCTTGAGGCCATAGATTGCCTTCTGTAGCCGGCATACTCGTGTCTCCCCCTGAGCAACATACCCTGGAGGTTGCTCCATGTAGACGGCCTCCTGAAGATCATCATAAAGGAAGGCATTCTTGATATCTAGCTGGGAAAGTGGCCAGTCTTTATTGACCGCCACAGAGAGAAGGACCCGTATAGTGCTGAGACGAGCCACGGGAGAGAAGGTGTCAAAGTAATCAACCCCATAGGTTTGAGTAAAGCCCTTAGCCACCAGGCGAGATTTGTAATGGTTCACAGTGCCATCTGGGCCAAATTTGACCACAAAGACCCAGCGACAACCAACAACATCTGTATCAAAGGGAGGAGGGACAAGAGTCCAGGTACCCCTCTCTGTGAGGGTCGCCATTTCCTCATCCATGGCCATCTTCCAGTGAGGAATGGCAAGGGCCTCCTGGTAGGAACGAGGTGTGATAGTAGCAGAGATAGCCAGTGCAAAGGCCCTGCGAGAAGGGGTAAGACGATCATATGAAACAACAGCAGCAAGGGGGTGTAGGGTACACGTCCGCACCCCTTTGCGAAGAGCTACAGGAAGATCCAGGTCGGCGGGCTCCTCGGCATCCAGAGCATCCGTGGTAGAGAGAGCTGGCCCGGGAGGAGAGAGCGACGGCAGCGGAGATGAGGGAGATGGAGGCGGAGAGAGAGGAGTGGGCTGAGACGGAGGAGGGGCGAATATCGCAGTAGGAGACGAGGGAACGAACGGAATAACAGGAGAATCAGAGGTGGGGGGAAGAGAAGAGGAGTCATCCGAGAAGTAGGAGGCATTCTCGAAGAAGGTAACGTCAGCGGAGACGAACTGCTTACGAAGAACAGGATCAAAGCAGCAGTAGCCTTTCTGAGTGGCTGAGTACCCCAGAAAGACACATTTGGTAGAGCGAGGGGAGAGCTTATCACGGGTGGCAGATGAGGCATGCACAAAAGCAGTGCACCCAAAGATTCGGAGAGGGAGAGGAAAAGGGTCCTTGCCTGGATAAAGGATGGAAAAAGGGGTTTTTCCCTTAAGAAAGGAGGAGGGAATGCGATTGATGAGATAACAGGCAAGAAGAACAGCATAGCCCCAATATGAGCGAGGGACATGCATTTGAGTCATCAATGTGCGAGCAACTTCGAGGAGGTGACGGTTTTTGCGTTCCGCCACCCCATTTTGTTGGGATGTATAGACACAACTTGTCTGATGAATAACGCCATGTTGCACATAGAAAGAGGTAAAATCATGACTTAAGTACTCTTTAGCATTATCAGAGCAAAGAGTTTTAATACCAATACCAAACTGATTTTTGATTAAATGATAATAGGAGGTCCATACATTAAAAAGTTCAGAGCGATCTCGTAAGAGATATACCCAAGTACATCTAGAAAAATCATCAATAAAGGTTACAAAATAAGAACTACCCCGACCAATAGTAAGGGTAGGAGCAGGTCCCCAAATATCGGAGTGGACTAGATCAAACGAACGGGTAGAGCCCCGACCCTGCTTCGGCGGGAAGGAGGAACGATGATGCTTGCCAAGTTGACATGCTTCGCAGTTGAGAGGAGTATTGGAGGGAGGGAGGTGGGGCAGAAGCTGATGTAGAAGCCGTGGTGGAGGATGACCGAGATGGAGATACCACTGGAGAAGATCCGTACAAGAAGAAGAGATGGCGGACAAAGCGGAAACGTTGTCGAGGAAGTAGAGGCCGTCGCTCTCAGTTCCAGTAGCAATCGTCCGCTGGGAGCTCGGATCCTGAAACGAACAAGAAGATGGAGTAAACATTACAGAACATTGAAGCTGCTTGCACAACGAAGTAACCGACAACAGATTGCAAGGAAACTTGGGCACATAGAGAGTGTCCTCTAGCCGAAGGGACGGAGTAATATGAACCACTCCTGACCCATGAACCGGGGAGGGAGAACCGTCTGCAATGAGGACCGGGGGCAACCAATCATGCTGTTCGAGGAGAGAGAAGCACTGAGGATTGCCCGTCATATGATTAGTTACACCGGAGTCGATAAGCCATTTACCTTGAGTGACCACATGGGCACTACCTGATGATGTGACCACGGAAGCAGACGGCTTGGAAGAGGAGGCAGAAGAGTCACCCGAGGGGCGAAGATGGGGATGCTTTGTCCAGCAGCGGTCAAGAGTGTGTCCGGTGCGGCCGTAGTGAGAGCAGAGGTAGCGGGAAGAAGGACGTCCGCCAGACTGATGATTGCGGCTACCAGAGCCACTCCACTGAGTTTGATGAGCATAGTTATCCGGAGGAGAAGGAGCGGGCAGAAGCGGGCGCTGAAGGAGAGAGGTGACAGCGGCGATGCGAGCAGCAGTGGCATCTAAAGTAGGAGATTCTGCCTCACCCAGAATTTGTTGGCGGATCATGTCATAAGTGTCAGGAAGACGGAGCAGATAACACACAACCAGAAGCTCCTGGAAGTGCTTGTGTTGTTGAGCCAGATCCGCAGAAAAGGGGCGATTCTGAAGAATCTCAGCCCCAAGAGCTTGAACTTGTTGGTAGGCAGCAGCAGGAGACAAGGTAGGCCGGGCAAAGAGGTCCGCATACAACGTATAGATGCGGGACGTCTGAGCCCCTTTGGAATACAAAGCAGCAAGATGAAGCCAAGCGGCCTTCACCGTCTCATCATGACGGATGACGGGAAGGCACTCATCAGATAGACTGTTAGCGAGCCAAGTACGCACAAGAGCGTCACTCGCATCCCAGTCATCAAAGAGAGGTGAAGTGGTAGGAGGAGGGTCATCAACGAGATGGTGGCGTTTGCGTTGCGAGCGAAGGAGAAAGGTGAAAGAGACACTCCAGTCCGGGTAGTTGGAGCCGACAAGCTTGGAAACGGTGCCAAGGTTCCCGGAAGGAGTAGGAGGTAGAGGCGGAGCCGGATTGGATACAGGGGTGGCGGCAGGAGTGGTGGCAGTGGAAGCATCAGAAAGATCCATAAGAGCAAACAACAGGAAGCCGCGCGGTTAGGAAACAAGCCGCACGGATAGGCAGAAGAAGAACTGCAGCGGTCAAGATGTCAAACACCAGCGGCCAGAAAGACCACGACCAAGCCGCAGTATCAAGCAGAGGGGAAGAAGTCGAGCGGCAAGCAGACAGTCCGCTCGAACAGAAGCACAAGAGAGGGCAAGGCACACGGCGATAGGTCGCGGCGAACTAGGCGACAGATCGCAGCGAACAAGGCAACAGGTCGCGACGACCAGAGCAAGAGCAAACAGGAGGAGGCAAGGCACACAGCGATAGGTCGCGGCGAACAAGGCGACAGATCGCGGCGAACAAGGGAACAGGTCGCGCACACAGGGGGCAATGACAAGGAGACCGCGCGGACAGGGCGCAAGCCGGAGAAGCAAGTCGCGCGGACAGAGAGGGGCACAGAATCAGGAGGAAAGGATCGATTCCTCTGATACCATGTGAGAAGCGAACTAAAACAAGCCGGAAATGGTATAACTGAAATTTTATTATCAGAAAAAGGTATCTATTACAAAGGTATGGTCTCCCTTATATAGAATGGAGGAGAGAAGAGAGAATACAAATAAGAGATGTGGGACTAAAACTATAAAAAAAATCTGGGCGGCTAGAACAACAGACCGGAACAAGCCGCGCGGTTAGATAGAAGGGCTAACCGCTCGGCCACTGCCAGAGAGAGAGACAAGCCGCCATGTGAGACCGATAGACCGCCCGGTCTCCTAGTCGCCAGTAACAGACCGCTAGACCGCTTGGACCTCAGACCTCAACACAGCAACCAAACCGCTGAAGGCAAACCGCCAGACCGCCCGGTCAATAACCCGCCAAGCCAGACCGAAAGACCGCCCGGTCTCCAACTTCAACACCATGGTATCACTAACTCGTTGCGACTGGAAGTTGCTTGACGGAAGGTTAAGGGAGAGCGAGTGGAGTCGCACCAGGGTGGGTCTCGCCACTCAAGCACTCGTCAGCCTCCCGAAGTGCTAGCATAAAACACGATCAAGTCGAAGGGTGAGCCAGACCTAGTTTTTCGGTCATGCCTAATTTCTAGGGTGGCGAGAACGGGTGATCCCTTAATAGACAAATGCATGGAATATGCGAGCCGGCCTAACCCTGCTACGCACTAACCTATCGAGTTTTTCCTTGGAATAATCACGCCACGATGATAAAAGAGTGGGGCGAGTGTGACATGGCAAAGAAGCACACAAGATAAAAAAAAGGGGAGATGAAGGAAAAGTCAATAAAGAAATTGTTTGTATTAAATAAAAACAGATTACAAGAAGATCACCTCGCGGACGAGTGAACAAAAAAGGAGCAAAAGAAATTTTTATTGTTATAAGGCAAAGAAAATAAATATACAAGCGAGTCCCTCCCTAATCAGCTCCTCCCGTTTGATCATCTTGGTCGTCGTCCACCTCGTCAAAAAGCGAGTCGAACTCATTCTCCTCCTCGCGTGAAATGGGGACGAGAATGAATAGCTAAGGGAGCAGCTTCTTGGCAGTGATCTTCTCATAGTCGGGAGTCAGCACTCTGAGATCCCGCATCATCTGGAGTGTGTGGTCAGCAGCCTTGATGGGGGTGACCCTCATCATTTCATTGACCTCCGCCTCGCTGTACATCCGGGGTTTTTTTCCCTGGTTGCTAGACTCGCCGCAAGCCGGAGGAAGGACGAACTCAACCAGGCGAGTGATCTCGGCCTTGAGTTGTTTATTCTGTCCCTCAAGCTCGGTGACGCGCGTGCGCATTCGGTCGGCGGTCTGCGCGTACTGCAAAAATCAAAAGATTAGAAAAAGGGTAAGAGAAATGACGAGGCCTAACAGAATTAGCACTTACCACCTCGTTGAAGTTCCTCTCAAGAAGGCCTTTGGCGATCTCGATATTCCACTTAAAATCTGTTGTCGTGTCCTCTGTGAGAGCCCGCGCTTACTCAACATCAAACTACTGACGGCTGAGAGAAAAGCAACGGCGGATAGCCATGTGCGCAAGATCCAGAGAACCCATTTGAGCTCGCGTGCTCTCGTGGCGAGATTTTGCATGGACATGTCGTCATAGGACTTTGCGTCGTCGCGCCTGTAGAGTCCTAAGCCGAGGGCAAAGGCATCTCCGCTTGGGGGTCGGTGCTCTGACCAGGAGGGAAGGAGCGAGGAGATCGAGATATTGTTGGCATTCTCGTCCCACGACACCATCGGCTCGCGACACGATCCTTCACCTTCCCTCTGAGGCCGAAATTGCGGTGCACGCTCGACAGCTCCTCCTCACAAACCTCGGGCTCCATATCGGTAGGAGATGAGAGAATATTGCCATCGCCCTGACCCTCCTCCGGAAGGTGCTTCAGGACCTGCTTTCCTCTAGACATCACTGTCTTTTTTAACCGCTTGCCCGACAACGTGGGGCGAGGCGAGTCAGAGGTTGCGGGGTCTTTTCGCTTCTTACTGCTGGAGGGATCGGATGTCTCCGGCTCTCCTGCATGCCGCTGCGGCCGACCTCTCCTGGGCGAGTGGATCGGCGTATAACCCAGCATTCACGAAGGGTGGGAGCTCCGGGATCAATCTCTCCCCTGCAAAAAGTTACTCAATGTTATCAAAAAAAATTCGTCACAAGCGAGATCGGAACGAAGCGAGAAGGGATCATAACTTCACCCGGGAGAATTGGAGGGAGAAGGTCGAGGCCCCTTCTCAAGAAGGCGACCTCGAAATCCTTGTGGAGAAAGAATTGGTGGAGGATGGCGTCGTCGCCCAATAATGCAGGCGCTCGGTAGGTCTCCTCGCTCCGCTGGGGGATATTTCCGAGGTACCCTTGTATGAAGAAGAACTTCGTAACTCAATGGTGATTTTTGTTGGCGGTCTCGCACACCTTAAACTAGGAGCCAGCGAAGAACGCGGAACTATCGCTGGTGGCCCGATAGATGAACGGCTTCCGGAAGATGGTGAGATTGAACTCAATCCGCTCCTTGCGGAGGAAGCTCGCGAAGACCACCAACATGGAGATCGTGTTGGGGTTGAGCTGCGCAGGGACGACCCTGAAGTACTTCAGGACTTGGCAGACCTCTAGACAGAGGGGTGTGTCTGCGGCATGATGGCTGGAGGCAGTGCATGTGCGATCTGCATCAATGCTGAGTGTTACAGCTGGGTCACGCCCTTGACCAAGGGCGTGCAATCTCTTTCGCGGCTTCAGGTGGGAAATTCTGGTGGGTCAGGTGTGTAATGGCTGATCTGTGGGAAGTACACGGGCATGTACTAAGTTTAAACTGGTATGACATTACTTGATCCGGGGTGTGATCGTTGGGCGTTGTTGTATTCGCTAGGAGGCGGGTCACGTGCATGACCTAGAAGTCACGCCCCTGGTCACGGGCGCGACTCGGGGCGTATAATTTTAATTGACGTGGCTTATGCATACTGGATTGGGGAAGGGGTCCTAGACATTGCATTGTGTCACTCTCCAATGTCACGTCTGTGACCCTGGGGAGTGTACTTTGAAGTTTTTGCAAAAATGCTCCCTTTTTGCTCGTAATCCTACCTATTTGTTTTATTTTTTTATATGCAGCCCAATTTCTCGTGAAAACACAAAAGAAGACATTTTAGACCAAAATAAAGGTACAGTGAATATAAATTGATCATTTAATAATAAAATAATAAACTAAAAATAAAGAAAATTTAAGCTTTATCAACATCCATGAAACTTCTGCAGCAGGCACAAGGATTCTTTTCACGCAGAAACATGGGTTTCTAATCCCTGCGCTAATTACCAATGAGTCTTCGTGAGGCACCTGCACCCCTCGGAGGTCTTCCTCCCCAAACGTTGTGGTCGTATCTTGACGGGGCCTCTTTCTATCATCCTCATGCTCGGGCCATCGGACAAGGAGAACTTGAGCTGCAAGGGTGGGGGACAGCTTTTCAACTTTTTGGGACTTAAGTTCCGCTGCTCCGGAAGTGCTGATCTTTAAATCTTCAAATCTTCGGAGAACCCGTTTTTCAAAGATGGTGCCAAACTGTTGTGATCTGCTCGAGGCACTTGATAGACCGAGCTTGTTGAATCGACTTATCCCACTGAGCGAACGAGCACGTAAATAGTCAGCAAATCACATAACAGAGAGTCTTTTTTACATGGAAAACCAGTAATCCGGGTGAAAAACCACGTGGTTGATTCGGTGTAGACCTAACTTCCACTAGATAGAGTTTGTTTAGAAGGCTTTGGAAGGAAGGCGAGGGCGACGGGACACTCCTCGTTACAACTTTGATATGAGATAAGAGGTTGGGAAGGCACTCTGAACGTGTCGCGGCTCTGGTCTTTTGCCTTGTCTTCTGCTCGTTTGTGTAGGGGGGAGCGTGCGACCTTGAGCGCAATAGCGGGCTTGAACTGGAGGCTCCGAGAAGTTCTGCGGTTAGTTCTGTCACCACATGGGCGGCTAAAGGCGAAGGGAGATTGTTGGAGTTTTTGTGACCCTCGTAGTGCTCAGAGGAACTCGAGGGCATCTTGACGATCAAGACGAGCTTCAGCGGAGATCCTGTAGAGAGAGAAAAAGTGGAAGAGGTGAGAAAGAAAGAAAAAACACAAGTGAAAATCCAGAGTCCAGAGAAGGTGAAAATGAAGAGGGTTTGGGGTCTATTTATAGTTTTTTAAAAGGGAGGTTCGATAATTTTACCCGGTAACTACCAGACGGGCGAATATAAATGCCCGTATTTGAGCACGATGATCGCTAATTTAAGAAAAATGATGACCATACCGCTGGGCCGAAGAAAGGGTCGCCTAGGGAAATGGGCGGCCTTACGAGCCCGGTGGCTGGATGAAGTCGGCGGTCGAGGCCGCATTCTCCCCAACAGCCTCACATCAGGCAGAAAAAGGGGGTGGCTGGCCCTTGGATTCTGGTCGAGCTCCGAACCACTCGTGCGTCGAGAGGCTACGAGGCGGCCAACCCTTGAAGGTCGGGAGAGCCCCCGGTCGCCCGTGCGCCGGGAAGCCATGGGGGAGGCTGATCCTTGGAAGTCAGTCGAGCCCTCGTCCGTCTGTGATCACCGGCCATAGGAGCGGCCATCCCTTGGATGCTGGCCGAGCCCCGGTATCCCGAGTGTCGGGCGACCAAGGGGGTGGTCGGCCCTTGGAGGCTAGCTGAATCCCCCCGCCCATCGGGCTACCAAAAGTGGAGGTCGGCCCTTTGACGCCGCCTGAATCCCCTGGCCACATGCCGGGCAGCCAAGGGGAGGGGTGTGGCGGCCAACCATAGGAGGTCAATCAAGCCCTCGACCGCCCGAGCACATGGCAACCAAGGGGGCCGGCTGGCAGTTGGGGGCGGTCCGAGCCTTCGGCTGCCCGGGTGCCGGACAGCCGAGGGTGTGGCTAGCCCTGTGTGGCCGCCCGTCGACTGCCCAATCGTCAGGCAGCCAAGGGAGGCCAGTCATTGGTGGTAGGTCGAGCCATGGCGGTTTACCAAGCGAGGGGCCGGCGCACGGGATCCCATGCGGCGGTTTGGATCCTGATAGCTCTGATAAAATTAACTTCCTACTGGAAGGGGATCTCGACATTCCCCTAGAACACTTAAAGGTGGGATTCCACCTCCCCCTATGGCCGGAGGTGCGCCAGACCCTCTGGTACTTCGAAGTGGTTCCTTCCCAGCTTAATCTGAATTCCGTCGTCATCCTGGTAGCATTCACCTGCTACATGCGCGAAGAGCGGATCGAGTTCAACCTTTCGGTCTTCTGAAAGCTGTTCAACTTCAGGGCTAAGAGCAAAATCGTCTTCTTCTCGGGCCAAACAATCAAGACCAGTGGTCTTGCCAACAAGAACCACTACTGACCCCAAAAGTTCATCTTCATGTCGGGGAACTTTGGTAACGTTCCCCTCTCGCCAGTTCAATACGACGAGGCGAATTACAGGCCTCCCGCACACGGGGGCCATGAGACCGCCCATCACACATTCTTCGACAAAAAGAATTTCGATGTAAAGTACCTGCGCCGGAACCTTGACTCCCTCCTGCCCGATCTCGCAGGGGAAGGTACCATTATATCTGCATTGCTCATAAATCCCCCGTCTTGGACGTCAAGTAAAGCTTACCCTCTCTTTCCGCGCAGGTGAGCGAGAGGTTCCCCTCCGGCAACCTTATGAGGAAACCAAGATTCTCTCCTACGGTTTGCCTCTTGCCTAATCTGCGGCTATAGCCTGCTGGGAGGAGCCGGGAACTTCGGCTCAGTCAAGTTCCCCGAAGCGGAAGCCAGACGCTCCTCCCCCAACATCTTCCAAAAAGTCCAATACATCAGCGCTAACCAAGGCAAGATCATCGTCGAAGACCCCACCAAGACTCAGGGCGTGACGGATACGACGGGCACTGCCGCCAAGATCGTCGCTGCGACCGAGAAGGCACCCGCAGGACCGGTGCCAAGAGGACACCAAAATTTCAAACTCGGCGAGAAGTACATGGATGAGGCTGGTCAACCTCTGCTCCAATGGGACCACAAGGCAAACCGAGACTCCATTTCAACGCTCCTCCCCTCATGGATGGAGGAGGATTCCACCTACGGTGACGCCTTCGCGTTCTCCTTCAGGCTATACAATCGGGAGGATGACAACATTTTTGATGTGGAGTCAACCCGGACCCTCGCGCATGAGGCTTCGTGGGCCCAGCTTCGAGCCCTCGGGTTTGTGCATATGTTGTCGCGTCGCAGCCTCAATCTCGAGTGGAATCTTGGTGACGTTAAAAAGTCGTGGGATCTTTCCTCGACATAGGTTTCCTCCCTAAAGGACAAGATGAAGGCCTCCGACGAGCTTCTCGCCAGTCTCCCAACGCAAGGGGTGATTGAAACCTCACAAGTCTTTCGCACTCTCATTTCACTTTTTTACTAACTCTTTTATTACCCTTTAAGCAGGACTCCACGAATGTCGAGCTGCTGCGCGCGCGGGTGGCTATCCTCGAGCGCGAGGTCATGTGGTTGAAGGCCGAGAATAAGAGCCTGCGAGATACTCTCGTTCCGCCACCTCCTGGTGAAAAGGGCAAATGGCATCAATACTCTAACTATGAGATCGAGTTGATGATGCAGGAGAATGCCCAGGGGGTGACCGATCACGCGATCGAGGTGCTGCGAGAGGCCGGAATTCTGACTGAAGGCAACGAGAGGCTCTCAGCGCGTAACATCCTCCCCTGTCTATTCACTCCCATCGATGCGCCCGAGGACGAGGACGATCTCCAACGCAACGCCGACTCACCCCTCCGTGGGTGCGAAAGGTCCTCCAGCGAGAAGCCCGACTCCTCCTCCTGAAGACCTTCCGCTTTTTTTTCTTCTTTGTATTTTTTTTCCAAGTCATTCATGTTAGGGGCGAGACCCCTCATTATGGGAATAATTTTGAAATACAAATGTAAAATTTCTAATTCATTTATTTTTCTGCCGAAACGACCATTGTTATTAATTTTCTATTTTTCATTTCTTGTCATTCGCAAATGCCCCTGCGTATTCGTTCATCTCCAACCCTTAGTCTCTAGGTTGCGGCCGGATCACTCTCTCCCGAAGAGAGTTTTTAGCGAAAGCCTGACCTTAGCTGTACAAATTTGCACCCGCCTTAGGCTTTTTATGGGATGACTGTGATGGCCTTGCGTTTGCGGACAGTCTGGTGAGAGACAACCTCGATTCCATACTTAGAAGCTAGTCTGTAGAGTGGGCATGCCGAGTAGGTATTGCCGAATGGGTATTCACGCTATGCAGACCCCCACTTGCACATCTAGCTCTCACCTACCATACTCTGAATGAGCGTCTGTCTCTTTGGACCAACCCCTTCCAAAGTGCTTCACCACATCCACTGAGGGCCTTCCAGACCTGCCAGCTAGGTGAGAGCCTGATAGTGGGATCACCTCATGACTTATCTCCAAGATATTTCGTGACCTCCACCGAGGGCCTTCTAGCCCTGTCAACTTGGTGAGAGCCTGACATCAAGTCTTCCTAGAGTCAAGATTTCCAATCTCCACCGAGTGACTTCCAGCCCTGCTAGCTAATGAGAGCCTGGTTAGCGGGATCTTCTCAGGGTCAACATTTCCAACCACCACCGAGTGACTTCCAGATCTGCCAGCTAATGGGAGCCTGGTCAGCAGGATCTTCTCGGGGTCAACATTTCCAACCACCACAGAGTGACTTCAAGCCCGTTGAAACCAAAATTCGGTTTCTTGTGGAGTCTGAACCCTTGGGGAAGGGGAGATCACACACTTACTTCTCCTCACAAGCTCAGATGACCAAAAACATAGAACCAGAAATGGACCCAAGGCTCCAGCACAGTGGTCCCACCACACACCAGGAAGATCTTAGAGCATTTCCCCCTCCTTAGCCAAGTGCTGAGCTAAGGATAACTCAGAAAGCGCTAGAAGAACAGAGAACAAGTAAGCATGCCTTCTGAGATACCCCCTTGGATCTATTTATAGTTTAGAAGTTGGTCTGCCAATAGCATAACTCCGCTGTTTGGAACGGCTATATGCAGTCCAGGTTGGCCTGCCAACAACGTAACTCCGCTGTTCTGAAAGGCTATATGCAGGCCAACGGGGGTGGAATGGTAAAAATACAACACACATCACTGGGCGAGTGGCCCTTGAAAACCTCCACTTGCATGGGGCGGCGAGTGCTCGATGTGGCTGGCACTTGCAGCCTCCCCAGGGCCCTGGGCGAGTGAGAGCCCGACCCGCTCCACTCGCCTGCTACTACCGGGAGCTAGGGACGAGTGCACGCCCGCTTGCTCCACTTGCCCTACTTTCATACTACCCCGCTTGGGCGAGTTGACGAGGCTGCCGAGCTCTCACCTCCCTTTTGACTCGCCTGGAACTTATCTCACTCAATGCCAAGGGAGGAAGGCGTCGAGTGGACTCGCCTCACTCAACGCCAAAAGCAAAAGGCATTGAGTGGACTCTCCTGACTCAATTCCAAAAGTGGAAGGCATTGAGTGGACTTGCCTCACTCAATGCCAAGGGAGGAGGCGTTGAGTGCACTGACCTCACTCAACGCCAGGCGAGCTGAAGGCATCGAATGATCTCGCCTGACTCAACGCCAAAGGCAGAAGGCGTTGAGTGGACTCGCCAGACTCAACTCCAGAAGCAGAAGGCATTGAGTGGACTTGCCTCACTCAACGCTAAGGGTGGAGGCGCTGAGTGCACTGGCCTCACTTAATGCCAGGCGAGCTGAAGGCGTCGAGTGATCTCTCCCGACTCAACGCCAGAATCTCGAATCGCGCATCCGGCTCGCCAAACACTTGGAGGGGGTTCACTTCGGGTTTGACTTCTGAAGATCTTGCAAACTACTAATCCTGGAGTGGAACTCACTCATCGAATACGGGATTGTACACAATCCCCGCTTTTTGCGAGCTTCTACGAAGTTCGGAAAGAAACATCCAACAACAGGTATTTGATGAGCACTATGAGAGCGAGAGAAAATCTTTTGGTGGGTCTACAAGATACTATAAATATATGCCCCCTTACCTGGGCAACCCTTGACATTCTCCTTAATATGATTCTGCTGAGATGCCTCTCTCCAAGGAGCTCCAAGAGAGGCTTAGCCGCGCTAGGGAGCTCAATGCTGCCCGCGCTGTCGAGTTGGTCTCCTTGTCACCCAGTCCTGTACCGCGCAAGCCGCCGAAACCTCGTCCCTCCAAGAAGGCCAAATATGCCCCAAAGGTTGCCGAGTTGGCCTACTGTGATCTGGCCTCAACCCCAGATCATGGTCTCGCTTCTTCCTCCAAGATCGCTACTGAACCAAAAGGAAAAGAGATCATCGACCCTTCTGCCGACCCGGACACTCATCAGAATGGTATGGAAACCTCTGCACCGCCAGTGGACTCTCCTCGTGGTGACTCGTGCCCCCAATCATCTCTTGAAGGCCGGGCGAGAAACCCATCGCCTCCCTTTGGTGCCACTGGGTTGGGCTCGCTACCGCTGAAGTTGTCAGCTCGCGATTCACCTCGGGTTCCTACCCCTAGTCCTATACTTGCAGGGGGAGGTGTCGGGGATATCCCCATCCCTAACTTCAATCTGATCTCTCCAACCTCTCAAGTTCTGGGTCGCGGCAAGGCCCTTCAGCCTCCTCTCGCTCATCCATTCCAGGGTCAGTCAAGCTCTTCTCAGGAAGCTCCACCTCGGCGGGACCATCTCACGAAGTTAGTCTATCATTTGTTATTTCTGCAAACCTCAGCTAATCTGAAAATGTTGTTCTCGCAGGCCTTCCTGACCACTCCGAAGCCGAAGAATCTTTTGAGCCAGCTCGCCACCTCCTTCGCCCAATGCGCTAGAGGAGTTCCTGGACACCTCGCTGGACCCTGCCGAGCTAAGGAGGCGAATTGTTGAAGTCCTCAAGAAGAAGGGACTCGTGCTTCGCCGGATTCTGGAGGAGAATGCTCTCGAAGAGCAGAAGCTGCAGGCGCTGGAGCGAGACTACATGTTGCTGGCGGACGAGGTGGGGCGCTACTCGGCTAGTGGGGTGACTTCCTCCACCCTGCTTATGGATCAAATCAATGAGAACATGCAATTCATCCACCAAGACCTGGAGCGGGTTTGTGAGTTCAACAACCCGCAATGACCTCTAGGGATGGGAACGCGAGGTCGGGGTAGATGGAAATAGCTCCCTAGATGAGCCTACTGACACTCACCCCCCAGACCCCCAGCTCGTATATCTTAATAATTCCATTGAACTGATTGCTTGACATTTGTGTGTAATAAGTGTAACAGTTTTTTTTTCTATATTTAATTTCGAATGTTTGTGATTCGTAAATCATGCTGTGCTTTAAACTCGGCTCGTGCTAGGATAGAGCAGGTTGTAGGGTTTGGAGAGTTGGGGCCAGCGAGCCGGACTGATCGGTCGGCTCATCAATTAATTTATTTTCTATAAATAGGCTCACTCACCTACCCCCAGACCATCGCGCCAAGACTTTAGAAAGATGGGCAAGACGCGACCCGATGCTGATGGATGGTCCAAGTGTGCGAGGCAGTTTGCTGAGTATACCTTTTATGAAGGGAATACTACCGAGTCGGAGCTTGCGGACTTCATTGTCGACTACGTTCCTTCGAGTTTCACCGCACGCCGACCCGGGAGGGGCGAGGCGATCAATACTTTTTTCGTCGATGAGCTCGCCTTCCACATATCACACTTTGAGGTGGGGTTGAACCTTCCCCTCTGGTCGGAGATCCGCCAGATTTTGAAGTATTACGGGGCAGTTCCAGCGCAGCTGAACCCGAATGTGATTGCAATGATAGTGACATTCGCCTGCTTCCTCCAGCGAGAGCAGATAGAGATCAACCTCACCGCTTTCCGCAAGCTATTCATATACCGCGCGACCAATAATGGGGTCGCCTTCCTTGCCGGCTCGCAGATCAAAGTTCGTGAGACAACCAACAAGAACCACAATTGGTTCTCGAAGTTTGTCTTCATCAAAGGGGATCTCGGCAACGTTCCCTTCTCGCCTCAGCAGCAGAGCAAGGAGGTATACAAGCCGCCTACCGTGACGGGCAATGATGTCGAGTTGTACAAGTTCTTCCTCGGCAAGGACTTCGAGGTCACCTTCCTTCGAAGGGGCCTCGACTCGCCCCCTCCGGTTCATCCGGCGAAGGTATAGTTTTCCTCCTTTTTCTTTTAATGGGCTCGCCAATATCACTAATTTTCTGACAAGTTTTTCCTGTAGGGGAGCGACTGATTCCCGAGCACCAGTCTTTTATGGACTCGGAACTCTACCCCGACGTACTCGCACGAGAGCAGGCAGCTGGGGCGGCCTGCCGAATGGAATCGGAGTCAGCCGGGCCCTCCTCCAACAAGAGGCGACCCGACCCCGCGAGCTCCAGCTCGCCTAGCCGCCCCCGCGCTGCCGAAGAAGATGAAAAAAGCGGTGATGATCTCTAGGGAGAAGCACATCGTCCTCGACTCGTCGGATAAGGATCGAGGAGCAGCGACCCACCTGCTTCCCCAGCTGCCGAGGAATTCCCGGTCTACGAGCCGGGCCTGCCAAAAGACCATCAAAACTTCAGCCTCGGCGGGAAGGGGAAGGACCAGCTAGGCGAGCCGATGGTCCAATGGGATGTGCAGACTCACCGAGTCTCCATCTCATCCTTCCTCCCCTCCTGGTTCAAGCACTACCCTCCTAGTGAGCACGCAAATGCCCTTGGGTTTGGGCTATATGGTCGCGAGGACGCAAAGGCATACAATGACATGAGCCTCCAGAGACTCGCCCACGAGAGCTCACGAGCTCAGATGCGTGCAATGGAGCTCGCACACATGTCGACTCACCGCAGATTCTACCTCAGCCATAACTTGGTGAAGGTCGAGCAGGAGCGAGATGTTGCCAAGGATGACGCTGCTGACCTGGCGAGGAGGCTGAGAATTGCCTAGGACATCCTCAGCAAAAGTGTCGGCGGGGTGGTAAGTGTCTGCTAACCCCTCTTCAATTTACTTAGTACTTTCATGACTTCTTCTCTTACCTTTCTCGACTTGTAGGATGCTGAGACCGCGAACCGCATGCACGCTTGCACTGCCAAGCTAGAGTAAAAGAACAAGAAGATGGAGGAGCAAAATAAGGGGCTCCAGGGCGAGCTCACTCGCTTCAAAGATTTCCCCGGCTATCAGGACGACCACTCTGGAGGGGAGGGCGAGAGCTAGCTCGCACGTTTTTCTTTTTGTTTTACTTGTAATGATCTCTTACCCCCTATTTTGTAACCTCGCCGAGGCGAGCCCTTTTTATAATGACCAATACACATTAATGAAAAGATAATGCATTTTATTATTCTTCTGTACTTACTTTCCTTTGTTGTACTCGCACACGTGTGTCTCCCCCTCGCTAATGGATATCGCTAGGGGAGACTTACCGCTATAATTTATTTGTTAAGATACATACCCGCGCAGAGGCCTTAAGATCTCTCCACCCCTTAATATTAGGGACTTGACCACTTGCCGAGCTGGACACGCGACCACCCAGCTCGCATCAGGGTTCTTTTCCCTTTTAAAAACTTATGCTAGGCCAAAATTTTCCCAAGTAAAATCTCGAGGGGATGAAGTGTACTGGCAGAGGTCATTCTCGGCTCCCCTTCCTTCGTAGATGACGAGATCTTTGTTCACCACATTTGGCATTGCCTTAGTGTTACCCCTGAGTAATTGCCGAGATCCCGGCTCGCCTCTAACTGCTTGCATGGAGATTTCTAGACCTAATCTCTTGTTTTATCTGTGACATGTTCCCTCCGGCCTCTGCCTAAAATTTTAAATTCAACTGCCTCATGTTGATTGGCAAGAACAGCTCGGGACCTGACTCTAGAGCAACAACAATGTCCACCGAGGACCCCTGCCCTGCCAGCCACGTGAAAGCCTGACAGTGGGAACAGCTCGGGACTTGGCTCTAGAGCAAGAATAATGTCCACTGAAGGCCCCTGCCCTGCCAGCTAGGTGAAAGCATTACAGCGGGAGAAGATCAGGGCTCAGGTAGACTGAGAGGACTTAGCGCTACCAACTGCACCAAAAGACCGGCCTGAAGGTCAAAGGCGCATACTAATCTTTATATCAAAGGTCCTCGGGCGGATCCACGGGGCAGCCAGTTAAGCCATTACCGCATAGCACCGCAGCGCGGGGGCGATTCCGGACCGCAGCCCCAACAATCCCCCCCCCCCGGAAACGACCCCGGGGTTTCGAACCCGCAACCTCCCTCTGATACCAATTGAGAGGACTTAGCGCTACCAACTGCACCAAAAGACCGGCCTGAAGGTCAAAGGCGCATACTAATCTTTATATCAAAGGTCCTCGGGCGGATCCACGGGGCAGCCAGTTAAGCCATTACCGCATAGCACCGCAGCGCGGGGGCGATTCCGGACCGCAGCCCCAACATAGACTCTCTCGAGTGACATCCAGACCTGCCAGCTAGATGAGAGCCTGACAGCGGGATCTGCTCGGGGTCTGGGTAGACTCTCTCGAGTGACATCCAGCCCTGCCAGCTAGATGAGAGCCTGACAGCGGGATCTGCTCAAGGTCTGGGTAGACTCTCTTGAGTGACATCCAGCCCTGCCAGCTAGATGAGAGCCTTGCAGCAGGATCTTCTCAGGGTCTGGGTAGACTCTCTCGAGTGACATCCAGCCCTGCCAGCTAGATGAGATCTTGGAAACATGATCTGCTCGGGGTCCGGGTAAACTCTCTCGAGTGACATCCAGCCCTGTCAGCTAGATGAGAGCCTAACAACGAGATCTTCTCAGGGTCTGGGTAGACTCTCGCGAGTGACATCCAGCCCTGCCAGCTAGACGAGAGCCTGGCAGAGGGATCTGCTTGGGATCTACTTTATGAACATGGCATGTCATAAATTATACTACAAAAAGAACTGAAAGACCAAGAGATTTCATATTTACAAAAGGAATATACGTACATGATTCATGGGTAAAAATGCTTCAGGTCATCATCGCTTCAGGTGTGACTTAGGGTCTCGCCCTTCACATTCTAGAGGCGATACCCTCCTGACCTTAATGCTTCTTTTACAATATATGGACCCTCCCAGTTGGGGTTGAGCTTTCCCACGGCAGCTGATCTTCCTGCTGCATCCAACTTTTCAGGACCAAGTCCCCTTCTGCGAACTGTTTGATCTAGACGTGCTTGTCAAAGTACTTATCCATCCTCCGTTTGACCACTTCTTGCCAGATGGTAGATAGATCACGCAACTCCTCCACCATATCTAGAGAGAGCCGCAACTCATCCTCGTTCTCGGCCCGCCACTCTTCTCTGCCTTCCTCTGCTTTAATTACCTGAGGTGTCCGGACCTCTAACTCTATGGGGAGCACTACTTTGCAGCCATGGGAGAGCTTGAAGGGGGTATCCCCCGTAGCTATGTTGGGAGTGGTCCCTAGGGCCATAAGACCGAAGGAAGCTACTCCACCCAGCTCCCCTTCAAGTTTTCCACTATCTTCTTCAAGAGGTTCACGGTGATCTTGTTTGACGCCTCCACCTGCCCGTTGCTCCTGGGATGATGGACAGACGCGAACCTGAGATCAATCCCAAGTTGGTCACAGAAGATGATAAACTTGGTGCTGGCAAACTGCGTCCCATTGTTCGTGACAATGGACTGAGGCAATCCATGCTGGCAGATGATCTCCTGCTGGCAGATGATCTCCCCCCATACAAAGTTTCTGATTACGTGGGAGGTCACCTTGGCCAGTGCCTTCACATCCAACCACTTAGAAAAATAGTCAATCATGACTAGCAAGAATCTTCTCTGCCCACTGGCCTGAGGGAAGGTCCCTACCAGGTCCATTCCCCAGATAGTGAATTGCTAGGGCATAGTGATGCTCCTTATTCTCTGAGCTGGCAGCAGTTGGAGTGGGGCAAACAATTGGCACTTGTGGCACTTCTTCGCAAAATCGGCGGTATCCCAACCTAGGGTCGGCCTGAAGTATCCTTGTCTGACTATCCTTCCTTCCAAGGTCCTACTTCCTAAGTGACTCTCACACTCTCCGGAATGGACTTCTTCCAGAATCCTCTGAACTTCTCCCTCCGCTACGCAACGTGCCAGCAACCCCGAGAGGGTCTTTCAATACAACTGCCTGTCGCGCATGAGATAGTATGTCGACTTGTGCTTGAATCGCTTTTTATCCATACCCTCCAGGAACTCCCCTGTGGACAGGAAGGTTGCAAAAGGATCCATCCACGCGTGGCATTGGTCCACCTCCATCAGCTCTCCCTCTTTGATGGAAGGGCAGAACAAGTCGATGATGGTACCTCCCACTCGGGGTCCGTGCTTGGCCAATTGATCCACCTGCTCGTTTTCCTCCCGCGGCACATGCCTGATGGAGACTGTTTGGAACATATGGATAACTCCCTTTACTTTGGCTAAGTACAATTGGAGAGTGGGCTCCCTGACCTCAAACTCCCCGTTGATCTGGGAGGCCACCACCATGGAGTCTGTGAGCACCTCTACATCCTACACCCCCGGCTCCCTGACCAGACGCAACCCTGCTATCACAGCTTTGTACTCGGCCTGGTTGTTGGTAATGGGGAAGCGAACAACCACTGTTTGCTCGATCTTCGTTCCCTGGGGGCTCTCCAGTACCCACAAGGAATGTCTCCCTAACGCTCCATCCACCTTCACCCTCCAAGGAACTGGGTGAGTGAGCTCAGCCTCCGCTACTTCAACCAAAAAGTCAGCGAGGAAGTCAGTCATCGCCTGAGCCTTGATCGTGAGACGGGGGATGAAATTTATATCAAATTCACTTAGCTCCACCGACCATTTTGCCAATCTTCCTGAATGCTCCACCCCCTCAAAGATGTTGTGGAGGGGATGGTCAGTCACCACCCAGATCGAGTGTGCCTGGAAATACGGACGGAGCCTCTGGGCCGAGATGACCAGGGCGAAGGCCAACTTCTATAGGATCGGATACCGGAGCTCCGCCTTTCTCAAGACCATGCTCGCATAGTAGATCAACAGTTGCTTCTTCCCCTCTTCTCGGACTAGGAAGCGACTCTCAGGGTCTAGGCCCCGACCCCAAGATAGAGGGATAGATACTCCCCCTCCTTTGGTCCCTGGAGCAGAGGAGCCTGGGTTAGCTGCCTCTTCAAGGCTTGGAATGCCTCCTCGCATTCCTTAGACCATTCAAACTTCTGATTTCCTCTCAGCGCTTTGAAGAAGTGGGAGCACTTCTCTCTTGCCCAAGAGAGGAACCTGCTAAACCCTGCAAACATCCCCGTCAGCCGCTGGACCTCCTTGGCATTCTGAGGAGATCCCAACTCCATGATGGCCCTTACCTTATCAGGGTTGGCCTCTACACCTATGGGAGTGAGGAGATGGCCTAGAAACTTACCCCTGCTTGCCCCAAAGACGCACTTCAAGGGGTTCAACCTCATTTTGTATTTTCGCAGGGTGCTGAAGGCCTCATCTAGGTCCAGGAGGTGGGAGTCGACTTCCCAACTCTTGATCATGAGATCATCCACGTACACCTCCAGGTTCCTCCCCTTCTGCTCCCGGAAGACTCGGTCCATCATCCTTTGATATGTTGTCCCTGCATTTTTAGCCCAAAAGGCAGCATCTTGTAGCAGTAGCACCCGTCCCTGGTGATGAAGGAGACATCTTTGATATCGGGCAGGTGCATCCTGATCAGATGATAACCTGAAAAAGCATCTAGAAAACTAATTACAGAAAAACCGACGGCTGAGTCAACAAGCACGTCGATCTGAGACAAGGAATAATAATCTTTAGGACATGATTTATTTAAAAGAGAGAAATCTACACACACCCTCCAGCAGCCATCCCCTTTTTAACCATTACAACATTGAAGACCCAGCCTGGATACTGGATCTCTGAAACGAATCTAGCCTTGAGGAGCTTACCCACCTCCTCCCGGATGACCACGGCCAGCTTGTCCGTGGTAGACCTCTTCTTTTGCCGGATGGGGCGAGCCTCGGGATCTAGATTGAGGCAGTGGCAGGTGATGTCTGCTTCGATCTCTGACATATCAACCACGCTCCATGCGAAGATGTCGATGTTCTTTTGGATGCACTCCAGCATCCTCCCCTGGTCCTGGCTCAGCCCTCCGATGACGCACACCTTCTCCACCATGCCTTCCCGGGTGAAAACCTCCATCTCCACCACCTCTTCCGCTGCTTCCAGTTGGGACTGATCTCCCCACTCGCCTTTGACCCCCTCGCCTGGGGCCAGGACTTCTTCCTCAGCTTCCTCCATGGCCATTAACTTGGCCTGCTCCTCAAGCACTTCCTCCGCCGCCTCCCCCTGGGCGCGGATCTCTTTCTCCTCTACCTCCATCTTCTCACCTCCCACTCCAGCCTCCTGACTGGACTCTTCCTCCATCCTCCTCTCCATCTCCTCAACTCCTCCTTGCCAAGAGAAGGAGTTGACCCCAGTCACGTAGCATTCCATTTCTACCTTGGGGTCTCCCCAGACCCAGACCCAGACCCGTACCTGGATGCCCTCGGTATTAAACTTCAGACACTGATGGAAGGAAGAGGGCACGCAACAGAAAGCGCTAATGAGTGGCCATCTAAATATCGCGTTGTAGCTGCTGGGAGCGTCCACGATGACAAACCGGCAGTTTTGGGACTGTTCCCTAGGGTAACATGGAGTCACACTCCTCCTTCCACCTTCTTTCTCTCCCCGGAAAATCCGAACAGAGGTCCATCTGAGTCCAACACCCTCCTGGCATCCACCTTCATCGAGTCGAACGCCTTCTTGAAGATGACGTTGATCGAGCTCCCGTTATCAATTAGGATCTGAGAGACGGTGAAATTTTCGACCGCGGCCTGGATGACCAGCGCGTCGCAAAATAGATCCTTATGATCCGGCATATCCTTCTTGAGAAAGTGATATTATCCTCTGGGGGTGGAGTTATAGACGTCGAAGCGACGCTCCGGCGGTACATGGTATGGAGGCTTGCCTTATAGGTGGCTTCAACTCCCCCCCCCCCCCCCCCCGTGGATCACCCTGATCCCTCCGTGACCTCCAACATTGGCCCAGTCCCCGCACTGGTCCTCCTCTACCCCGGGCAGGACTTTCTCAATCCACACTTCCTGGCAGGGTTGCTGCTACAGCTCCCTATTTCCTCTCATCTCGAGGAACTTCGGGAACGTGGTCGTGGAATGGCCCTCCTCCTGATGGAAGTCACAGTAGGGCATCTCCTATAACATCCCAACTTTTATTGGGCCACCAGAGCCCTAGTAGGACTAATAAAAATGACCTGAATCCTACCCATGACCTGGTATAAGGTAACACTAAGCAAGAAGTGGAGCTAGAAAACTCCAACTTAAGTTCTGTCAATTCCTGTGGCATCGTATAGATAGTACGAACACATCGGAACTTGTTCTGTTGGACCATGAGGCCATATTGTGGATATGATCATCCCTCGTAAAATGTCGCGAAGACAAGATTTTGAATATCGGTCTAGAGAACTCCGATTTGAGTTCTGCCCGCTCCTATGGCCTCTTATAGACAATACGAGCACGTCAGAACTTGTTGCGTCACAATCCGAGGTCTAACGATGAATATAGACATTTTGACCAATTCAGTGCGCCGTGACGCGCGATTTTGGACTTTTACCAAACAAACTCCGATTCAACCCCAGTAAGTGTCTCTAGACTTGTATAGTCAGTACAAAGTTAACAGAAGTCGTCCCAGATAATTTCAATGACGAATGGTCAATTCTAGGTCAAATCAAGTGTGATCATGCACCGAAAAGCGTGCACACATAAAATATAACATGACATCCCAACTTTGACCTGACCCAGATGTCTTGGACCCACTTTGACTTTGACCAGTAATGGGGACCCACCCTAGGGTTGACTTTGGTCAAACCCCCCTAAAACTCAAATTTTTGGAAATTTTTCAAAGGAGACACACACATCCTCCTCATTAGTGGTCTAGGTCCCTTCTCCCCCTTGCCCTTGGGCCACCAACCAGAAAGAAGCTAGGAAGTCCATGGGACAAGATGGGCCAACCCTCCTTACCCATCCTTCTTCCCTCCCCTTTAGGAATCAAGGCCCAGGCCCACCTAAGGCAAACTCAGAGAGGAGGCCCCACCTGCTCTTGGCCAACCAAGAGGAGCCAAGTGTCCACCCTAGTGGAGGAGAAGAACTCCTTCTCTCCCTCCCTCTCGGGTTAATCCCATACTGGGGATGAGGGTGAGGCTGCCCCCCTCCCCTCAGGCTATAAAATCCCCTGCCCCCTTACCTTTTTCCTCACTAAGCCAAACGAGCCCAAGGGAGCCCTCAACGGAACCATAGCTCGCCTGAAAAACCAGCCCGAGCTCCACCACCCCCGCCACCTTGCTTGTACAACCAATCCGACTCCTCCCAAGACCCTCCTGCATAGGTAGAAGATCTCTCCTCCTCCTTCCCCTTCTTCTGGACGATCTTCATGGGCCTCCCGGCGGCCCGAGCGCCGCCGACACCACCCGACCCATGCTCCAGGTCGGGTGGTTGTTGCAGGAAGACTAGCCTATCCCAGTGCTGGGGGTGGTGTTGGAGAAGGGCTAACCCACCGAGATGAATTTTACTGGTGGGGGAAAGCCGGGGTGCCGCCAGAAAACACCGCTCCGGCGGCACCCGAGAAGCAGGGTGTATGCTCTGTTTTGTCTCCGGCGGCGGCCGGCTGTGGTTGGTCGCCAGACCTCCATCGGAGAAGAGCCTTGCCCCCGGCATGCCGACCAGGGATGGTTTCGAGGCTGGGCTCAACGCCGGAGAGGCGGGGTGGTGTGGTGGCGCTGGGAGCAGAACCGCCGCCACCCTGCTCTCAGGTTAGCTAAATTTAGCGGTGGTCGGCGGCCCCCGGGCCTCCACCCAGGGACTCGCCGGCCCCCGACAAACCGGTCGGGGATGGCACCAGCATCCAGCGGTGGTAGAAGGCCACCGCCTCCCTCATCTACAGGGATGGAATCGTCGCCGTCCATCTCCGGTGATTAGATGGACGACGAGGATTTTCTCACCCCCCCCCCCCCCCGCCTCCATTTCTTCGCCCTCCATAGCGGATCCGCTGTGGGGAATCAGCGGCATGTTAAGCTGTCCGGCTCTATCTCAGTCGTAGAAAAGGTATTTGATCTGCTATTTGCAGACCAAATCTCATCACAGAGCTTTGTGAATTTTTTGGGGCCAAATTAGAGCCCTAGGGGGCAAAGTGGTTAACATGAAAAATGTTCCCCATAATGAGGGATTCCTCCATAAAAATTTTGAGAATTTTTTAAAATGATTTGGTATTTTTAAAAGCTTAAACAAAGTTTATTTGGCCAAAATAAGGGCCGAAAATGGCTCGGAAAATTATGAAAATTTTTCTAGGCTTATTGTATACCCCATTAGAGGTTGTATTACAATTTGGGAGCATGGTGATAAGAATTGATATTATTCTCAATTTCTAGGATCCTAGGGTCGCGCTTAGAATTTATTACGCTCATTTCCCTTGGAAATGGAAATTGGAGCGCGCGATCACCTTCCATAAGTTGAATAGTAAACAATAAATTCAAGGGTGGCTGAGGCAAGTAGCCAAGCTCCGGGTGTTCCGAGATTTCACGAAACCGTCGACCGCCTCGACTCTTGGGTAATTTGGGCACGCTCAGAAGGCGAGAGTACGAGTAGTAAGCTAAAAATTATTCTCGACGAATAAAAGGGTATAACTCCTAAAAAGCTCTTGATTCGATTAGGCCATAATATAAAAGGCGCAACCAAATTAACAGATCTGACTCATAAATATAAACCAAGGAAATATTGAAAACGAAGAAGGAATTGTAAATGCCTCCTAAAAACTATGAAGGAACAAAAATTACCTCCTGAGAACGGAGATGGAACTGAAGCCTCCTAAATGGAGTGACTGGACTACTAACCCTTTTATTTATGATTACTCCAGTCTCGTACTGGTCAAGCTCATTTCATTTCAGTACTTTCAATTCAGTACTACTCCAGTCTCGTATTGGTCAAACTCATTTTAGTACTTTAAATTCAGTATTACTCCAGTCTCGTACTGGTCAAGCTCATTTCATTTCAGTACTTTCAATTCAGTACTACTCTAGTCTCGTACTGGTCAAGCTCATTTCAGTACTTTCAATTCAGTACTACTCCAGTCTCGTACTGGTCAAGCACATTTCATTTCAGTACTAATCCAGTCTCGTACTGATCAAGCTCATTTCAGTACTTTCAATTCAGTACTACTCCAGTCTCGTACTGGTCAAGCTCATTTCATTTCAGTACTTTCAATACTATTACAGTCCCGTACTGGTCAAGTTCGTTTCGGTTCAGTACTTCTGATTCAGTTTTACTCCAGTTTCGTACTAGTTATATTTCAATATGCAATATTTATTGTCAGTGGTTTAAATTACTGTAATTTACTATTATAGGCACGGTTCCTGCTCTGACAAGCGGTTGTATGTTAAGGTTGAGCCTTAGATGAGGATAACCGGAGTTGAGGTGTTCCTCCAGGGATAGCCTCAAATAAGTGCCCCCACGCTCCTTATCAAAAGTTAAGTTGAGCGTCGATGCATGAAGGTTAACGTCTAGTAGGACAGGCCTCCGCAGACCCAGTGTGTACTAGCATAAAAATTGATTGATTGCTTGAAAATTGCTTGCGGTAAAATTGTGGCGAGTCAGTCCCTTCCGCAGACCGTTCGTACTGATGCGGGAAGGTCGACGACTCAAGGCGACAGGGAGATGGATACTACGGGTGACTGGCCGTTATGTCGTGTTCCCCGATGGGTTTTCCTCCTCTAGTCATCCAAAATACGGTAATGTCGGATGTTGCTCACATCCAATGGTACACAAAGTTATACGTTAGTGCCTGGGGCTGTGTTGTACGACCATCCCCAGAAGTGACAGGGCTGTCCACTATCACCGACGACCACATCAGTGAGGCCCGCGGGGCTCGCTACCCTGCTTAAAAAGAAGTGGCCCATACTATGTCGATATAGGATGTGTGTGCGCGGTTGTGAATGCCTGCGATAGGATACATAAGACGTATTTATGGTGTACTGGTGTACTAGTAGAGCCATTTTCATAACTGGTGTTAACATTGCTGCCATTTTCGTTATGCTACGTTTCTTTTATTACAGCTCTTAGATTAAACACTGTGTTAACCCTCTCATGCTTCGACTATCTTATACTGATGGATGCATGTGTGCTCGTCCTCAGGATATGGATCTGGGGAAGGGATTTGTTTCTACTTAGCCTTGTGACTAACAGTTATTTAAATGACCATTCACAGGAAATGGAGCACCGTAGTGATCCCCTACTACAGGAGAATGCGCCAGCAGTTAGGAATACTCAAACTGAAGCACCACTGATGTCTCAAGAGTTTCGAGACGTGAGTACCAGTGAGCAGTATAGAGATGGAGAATGAGGGTTAGGTGTTGAACTCGTACAGCCTGCGGGCTTATATAAGAATATAGGCTAAGGCCTTGTACTTATGTAAATATTATAAAGTTATATATATTAATGTTTTCCTGTTAATACTTCTGCAATTCTCTGATGTGTGGTGAATGTTGTGATTCTATCCCAAACAAGGCGGCCAACTAGTGCTTAGGAGAGTGAGTCGTCACCTCTTAAAGGAGCACTGGATGGATGCCTTGGGCAAGTAAGATCCCCTCCGGCCCGACCCGGGGCAAAGTTTGGGGGGGTCTTACAGCTCCGCCCTTCCTCCTTACCTTCTCCTCTAATGGGTTCTCCTCCTCCTCCATAGGGCTATCTCCATATCCTGATGTTGATCGGGGAGAGGAGGCCGTTGGCCCTGCCTCCAACCTAGAAGGTTGAACTGACCCTGGCCCCCCTGACGGTTGTCTCCTCTATGGAAACCTCTTCGCTGGCCCTAGTCTTGCCATTCTTGCTGCCTCCAGCCGAGCCGATTGTTCGGCTCCTAGCGCCCCCACCTCGGCTGCTACTGCTGCTCCCTCTGCCTAGGCTCGGGCCTCCGCACCTCCTATCCCTTGCCACCTCTCGGCTCCTCCTCCGCGGCCCACCTGGACAACTTCCTTGCAAACTCGGGGTTCGACGCATCCCCGTCGACTTACCTTGATACCCTCTCCATCAGCTCCTCGAAGGAGAGAGGCGGTACCCTCTTCAGCTCCATCCTGAAGAATCCCTGCTGCAGCCCTAGGGTGAAGGCCATCATCAAAGTATGCCATGGAATCTCCTAGACATGGAGGACCTCCTCTTGGAACCTGTCCACGTAGCTCCCTAGAGCCTCGTTCACCCCCTGCTTGATGTGGAACAGAGACTTGGATTCTTTCTTCCTCTTCTTGGAAGTGGTGAACCTCAGTATGAAACCCCGGCGTAGGTCCCCAAAATAGTAGATGGAACTGGCCGACAGCTGGTGGAACCAATCTCTTGCTTTCTCCTTGAGGGTGATGGCGAAGAGCTTGCACTTAAACACATCTGACATATGCTGGATCGAGACCACATCCTCAAACCATTGGATGTGTTGAATCAGATCATCCATCCCAGTGTAGTAGGACATCTCTAGCTCTTGAAACCCTCTGGAACTGGGGAGGATGAAACCAACTTGCTGAAGGGGCTGTCACCCCCTGCTGGGCGATCTCGCGCGTCGATCTCGCTGGCCCTACCCGTACTCGCCGATCCAGGGAAAAGAACTCACCCCGGTAGATCTCGCTCCCTCCCCTCTTCTACTACCTCCTTCTCAGGTCACCTATCGGGGGCGTTCTCGACAAGGGTTGGGGCTGTGACAACTGGGACTGCTGGCATCGAGCACTCGGCGCGAGTGTCGAGTGCGAACATGACGAGATTCCGCATCTCTTCCCGAAAATCCTCGAACATCCCAAGGGTGGTTAGTGGAGGGGAAGGCGGCGAGTCAGCCCTGCCAGAACCTCATCCTTCGTCTCCAGCCATTGAACTCATAGAAGATTTTCAGTGTTGATCACTCTCCACGCTCACCACACCAAAAATGATGAAATTGAAATTTGGCTTATTGTGGAGTCCAAACCATTGGGGAAGGGGTGATCACACACTTACTTCTCCTCACAAGCTCAGATGACCAAAAACTTAGAACCAGAAATAGACCCAAGGCTCCAGCACAGAGGTCCCACCACACATCCCAAAGATCTTAGAGCGCTTCCCCTCCTTAGGTAAGTGTTGAGCTAAGGATACTTCAGAAAGCGCTAGAATACTAGAAAACAAGTAAGCATGCCTTATGAGGTACCCCCGTGGGTCTAGTTATAGTTTTTAGAAGTTGGTCTGCCAACAGCGTAACTCCGCTATTTGGAACGGCTATATGCAGTCCAGGTTGGCCTGCCAACAGCATAACTCCGCTGTTCTAAATGGCTATATGCAGGCCAATAGGGGGATGATAAAAATACAACACACATCACTGGGCGAGTGTCCCTTGAAAACCTCAACTCGTATGGGACGGCGAGTCCTCGATGGGGCTGGCACTCGCCGCCTCACCAGGGCCCTGGGCGAGTGTGAGCCTGAAAGTATCTAGTGTCGACTAAGTCCACCTATGGGGGGGGAATAGGTCTCGTGCAGTCTTTTGCGGAATTTAAATAACCTGCACAAATAACAAACACAGCACAGAAAAACACACAAGCAATTATAGTGGTTCCCCAATTTGGGTACGTCCACTCTCCCCCTTCGACCTATCTCCCACCAAGGGACGACTCGGTCACTTCACCAACCGGATTGAAATCCAATCCTCACACTACGGATGGCACCCTTCCAACTGAAGGAGTCACTACTCCTCCACCACAGGTTGCACCCAACCCTTACAACTAGGAATCATTATTCCTTTACAACAAAACAAAAATAGAATGTACAAGAGATACAAACTACACGTGTGGAGAACCCGATGTCCCTCTTCGTTCGTTGAAGCGTTCTTGATGAAGACGAAGAGTCCACGACCGGAGTACTCTCTTGGAGAGGATCTTGCCAAGATCGGCGGCGGCAAGCGATTACGGCGGCGATGCTTTGTAGATCCAAACTTCTTGACGAAGCAAGCAAGGTCTACCAACGATCTCAATCGGATCGGTCATCTCAATCGATTCGGAATGAAGAACTAACCTCGTTCAACAAATCGAGAGACAAGGGATCTCGAGAGAGAAGCGTGAGATGCTATACTAGCCTCGGTTCTATCGTCGGGAGATCAAAGTTGATCTGAGATCTGCAGCGGCGACTACCTTGCGAGCGGCGACGGCGACGGGAGGATTTCTGCGATCGGCTAGGTCATGCTCGGCGGCTTTGATTTCTCATGAATCGCTCCTGCGTAATTTCAAAATACGCGAGTATAAATACTATAGAACAACCATAAATGACCGTTGTGGGGCCCACAAGAAGAAGCCCTAGTTCCGGTCAAAACAGCGCACAGCATCTTGGTTTGGTCCAGCGAATAGAGCAAATTTGCCTAAGGCAAATTCGGCGAGAAACATTGGTGATTCTCGACGAAGTCGGCGGGAATCACTTGTGATTCCCGTCGAATTTGCCTTGGCAGAATTTCAGTTGAAACTCTTGTCATCCGGAGGGAATCGGCGGGAAAGCAAAGTCATTCTCGACGAATCGGCAAGAATGCAACGTCATTCTCGACGAATCGGCGAGAATCAGTTAGTGATTCCCGTCGATTCTGCCTTAGCAAAATTCTTGAAGGAGGACAGTCAGCCAGATGAAATCGACGGGAGTCACTGACTGATTCTCGACGATTCGGCGAGAATCACTAGTGATTCCCGTCGAATCGGCGAGAATCACTTAGTGATTCCCGTCGAATTTGACTTAGACGATTTTCCTCTTCCTTCCCATGAACTTGGTCTTTGACCCATCTTTGCTCCTCTTCTGCTCTTGATCTATCTTGACCTTGTACTTGAAAATAAGTACACTCCAATAGAGAGAGCACACGTGAGTCAACACACTGATCTGCTCAACGAGGGATTACGTTGCGCAAACCCGTGTATATTGACCCACTGCCCCCTGACATTGGTGTGCACTTAGTATGGAATAGCTGCAAGTACAACTTGATAGAAAGTCATCAAATACATTGTCAATTCAACTTAGCTTATTCAGGGGCTTCTTCAAATCAGGTACATTATGGATACAATACCCAACAATCTCCCCCTATTTGAAGAAGCCTAAACCCTACAAGCTAAGGTGAATAGATCATATGGGAATGAAAAATCATAAAATAAAAATTCAGTTGAGAGTGAAATTCATTACCATTTTCTCCTGAGAGCATACTTAATGTTGGTATCCACCTTAGCCTTAGTCGAGAGGGTAATCTCCCACTTTTCGGCTTCTGCAAATCTGGGACTTCACTTGGAGCCACATGCTCCCCCTCAGATCTTGCATCCATGCTCGAGCTTGAGTTCCTTGCTGATGCTCCCCCTTGATCCAAGAGCCTTGAGCCTTACAGTCTTCACTCTTCATAGTTCAGCATGCCGAGTTCAGTTTTGAAGAGACTGAACTTGGCCTCGTCTAGGGGCTTCGTGAAGATATCTGCAACCTGCTTATCCGTGGGGACGTAACAGAGAGAGATATCTTTGTTTTCCACATGCTCCTGAATGAAGTGATAGCGCACTTCAATATGCTTTGTTCTGCTGTGCGACATATGATTGTTCGCAATTGCTATTCCGCTCGAGGAGTCACAATACATCAGAACTTCTCTGAAGTGCAAGTCATAATCTTTGAGCTGATTTCTAATCCATAGAAGTTGTGCACAACAGCTGCCTGCTGAGATGTACTCAGATTCAGCCGTAGAGGTTGCGACAAAATTCTGCTTTTTACTGTTCCATAAAATAAGCCTTCTTCCGAGGAATTGGCACGTCCCGGAAGTTCTTTTCCTATCATCCCTGCTTCCTGCAAAGTCAGTATCTGAAAAGCCTATCTGCTCGACATCATTGTTTCTTTGGTACCACAAGCCAAGATTTGGTGTACCTTTAAGGTATCTAAGAATTCGCTTTGCAGCGACATAATGAGATTCCTTAGTGTTCACCTGATATCTGGCACAAACGCATGTGGAAAACATAATATCTGGTCTACTAGTAGTAAGGTAGAGCAGGGATCCAATTATGCTTCTGTATTTGGTTTCATCAAAAGGTTTCCCTTTCTCATCCTTGTCCAGAGATACAGTGGATCCCATTGGAGTCCTCATAGAGGTTGCATTCTCCATTCCGAATTTCTTGAGGAGTTCATTTGTGAACTTCGTCTGAGAGATGAAAATTCCATCCTCAGACTGTTTCACTTGAAGTCCCAAGAAATACTTTAGCTCTCCCATGCTTCTCATTTCAAACTTTCCTTGCATAAGTTTAGAAAACTTCTTGCAAAGATTATTGTCCGTAGAGCCGAATATTATGTCATCGACATAGATTTGCACCAGCAAGATCTTGCCCTTGACTTCCCTAAGAAACAATGTCTTATCTATTTTTCCTCTCGATAACTTGTTCTCAAGAAGAAAACTAGACAGAGTCTCATACCAAGCTCGAGGAGCTTGTTTTAAGCCATATAATGCTTTATTAAGAAAATAAACATGATTAGGAAATGAGGGATTAACAAAACCTGGGGGTTGCGTGACATATACTTCCTCTTTCAAATTTCCATTTAGGAATGCAGATTTCACGTCCATATGATAGACAGTGAATCCTTTGTGAGAAGCATACGCCAGGAACAATCTGATCGCCTAGAGCCAAGCAACTGGTGAAAAGGTTTAGTCGAAGTCAATCCCCTCCTGTTTATAACCTTGAGCCACCAGTCTGGCCTTGTTCTTTATGATGACACCATGTTCATCCAGTTTATTTCTGAAGATCCACTTGGTGCCGATCACATTCTGGTTCTTTGGTCTGGGAACAAGCGTCCAGACGTTGCATCGTTCGAATTGATGCAGTTCATCTTGCATGGCCAATATCCATGATGCATCTTTGTTCGCTTCGTCGAACTTCTTTGGCTCAACCTATGACAGAAAACTAAGGTGCAAAATATCGTTAATTGTACCTCTCCGAGTTCTGACACCGTCACGAGGATCTCCTATGATCTGATCTCTGGGATGATCCCTCACGTGTCGGAGCTCTAGGAGTCTGGCATCTGGAGCTCTGACAGCTTCTCGGGATTCTCCTTCTTCTGGAAGATTTTCTCCATCCTGATCGTCAACTTCTCTAGTTGGCGTTGAGGTGGAAACCTTGACGTACTTGGGAGTTGCACCTTTTGCAGTCTCATCGAGACTTAGCTGTTCAAGCCTTGTACCTGCATCTTCAAGAATGCCACTGGAAGAATTGCTATGAAGCAAGCTTCCTTCATCAAAACAACATTAATGGACTCCTCTACCACTAGGGTTTTCTTATTGAAGACCCTATATGCCCGACTATGGATACTATAGCCCATGAAGATGCATTCGAAGAATTTTTCTCCGAATTTAGTACGTGGGTACTTCCCATTATTGAGTACATATCATCTGCAGCCAAAAATCCTCAAATAGGACATGGTCAGTTTCCTGCCTTTCAATAGCTCATAAGGCGTCTTACGATGATTCTTGTTGATCAATGCTCGGTTCTGCACATGACAAGCCGTGTTGACAGCATCTGCCCAGAAGTACTCTAGAAGAGAGGCGTCATTCAACATTGTCGTACATGCTTCAATGAGCGTTCTATTTCTCCTCTCCGCAACTCCGTTTTGCTGAGGAGTACGCGGAGAGGAAAACTCATGAAGGATACCATATTCTTCACAGAATTTTGTCATAGCACCAGACTCGAATTCTGTTCCACGGTCACTTCTGATTTTGACCACGGAGCAGTTAAGTTCGTTCTGGATCTGCTTGACAAAGTTAGTGAAGATGTTAAACATATCTGACTTTCGTTTCAAAAAGAACACCCACATAAACTGAGAGTGATCATCAACAATCACTAGCGTATACGATTTGCCTCCTAAGCTATGAACTTGCACTGGACCGAACAAGTCTATATGTAGAAGATAGAGACATCTTGAGGAGTCTTTGTCTGCAATGCCCTTAAAGGTAGCCCGAGTCTGTTTGCCCTTCTGGCATGCAGGACAAGGGCTATCTTTGATGCACTTAATAGTAGGGGCATCCCTTACTAAGTTCTTAGAAAACAACATATTAATCGTCTTGAAATTAATATGTGCTAATCTCTTGTGTTATTGTTCACAAAGAGATGCACTGCCTTTTGCTACTAGGTACATGGGGGTAGAAGAATCTAAGCTAAGAAAATCTAAACAAAAGATATTTCTGCTCCTAATGCTAGTTAATACCGTCTCCGAAGAGGCACACGATATTATCAAGCACTTATCCTTGCAGAACTTAGCATTCTATCCTTTATCACACAACTGGCTTACACTGATCAGGTTATGGTTTAACCCTTCAACATAGGCCATGTCAGTGATAGAGAATACACCGTTGGAAATCATACCATAACCTCTGGTGACTCCTCGATCAGATCCTCCAAAGATGACTTTGGGTCTATTTTCGACTTGGGAGTAATCACGCAACTGGCTTCTTATCCCAGTCATATGCCGGGAATATCCACTATCCAAGTACCAGATTGGCGTTTTGGAGGCCTTTGGACATACCTGCAAAACAGAATCAGTTTCCCTTAGGAACCCAATCAAACTTGGGTCCTAGATTCCTTGTTAGCTAGCATACTCCCCCTCGGGTGGTTAACCCTACGAGTGGTCGGCCTCGCATTGCTAACATGAGGAGTCTCGTTGAATCTTGGATTAAACCAGCAATCCACGGTAAAGTGACCAACTTTGCCACAACACCAACAGTCAAACCTGTTGTACCGCTTCCTAGGCTCCAGCTTCACCCCGGGAACGGTGGGTCCAGCCGGGGCCTTGGATCTGGAGGTGGAGGCATCATGATGACAGCAGTCACATGATTTCTTCACTTCCTATTCCTTCAGTATAACAGACTTGGCTTTTGGTGCCTGCTTCCTATTATGGCCGCTAGAGAAGTGGCATTAATCCTCCACTTGGATTTCCTCATAAGGTGCCTTGAAGACACTCTCAACGTAGTTGCGGGGGAAGGCCCAACCATCATACCGGCTCTTGGGCTTTTCAACCGAGGGCCAGAAGAAGTGGTCATATGTTGACTCAAAGTCCTGCTCATTGCAAGGAAAGCCAGGCTTTCTGAATAAAATAGCCTCGAGTGGAGCCTTTCCCTTTTCTGCAGCAGAGACCTTCTTAGCAGCCTTATTTTTCCTCTGCTTTCTGTTTCTCCTGGATGATTTACCAGGCATACCCACATGCCCCAAGCCAGCCCCCTTATCCTGAGCAGAGAATTCATCAACCAGAGGAATAACGTTCTTAGGCATGAAGAAGTTTTTGACAATCTTCCTTTCTGCCGCAAGCTGTTCTTCCAACTTGTTGATTTCTTACTGTTTTAGGTTAAGGAGCCTTAGAGACTCTGAGTGCTCAGAATTCAGGCCCAGGTGTTCCTGTCGGAGAGAGATCAAGCTAGTGATCTCTTCTCTTAGAGACACACCCTCAGCCTTAAGGAATTTGACTTCCTTTTTCTGAGCCCTCAATCTCTTGTGGCATTCCTCAAAGGTATTGAGCAGAAGCTCATACTTTTCGAGGAGCTCAGCTTCACGGGCAGATGGGCTGTCCTCGAGATCATCATCAGGAGACTCAGAGTCAGAGTCAGAGAGGGGGGTGTGATCTTTTACCTTCCCAGTAAATGGGGGGCAGTCTCCTTCTGAGTTAGAGAGACCCATTATCCCGAAGTAGGCTTCCTCATCATCACTGGAGTCTGAGGAATCAGATTCACTCAGTGTCTTTGGATTTTTGGCAATGTAGCTCCTCTCCTTCTTCTTATCTCTAGAGGACCTGTGCTCCTCTCCCTTCCCCTTATCTCTCTTGCTTTGGTGGCAGTCAGCAACGACGTGATCTGGCTTATTGCATCCAAAGCAAATAATGTCATGAGAGCGATGTTTGTTCGATTTGGATTCATACCTGTCAGAAGAATAAATCTTCTTCTGATGTTTGGAGGAGGAGCCGTCTCTCTTTCTTTGATTTCTCAACTTGAGGAACTTCTTGAACTCCCAAGTGATGAGGGAGAAGTCTTCTTCAGATAGCTCTGAGCTGGAAGAGCATGGCTCAGAGTCTTCTTCCTCATCCTTTTTTCGAGAACGGGACGAGGCTGCACCCTTGCCTTTCCTTGAGTGATTGGCTTTCAGGGCCACAGTCTTCTCTCTGGCAGCGGCTTTATCGGCTTCTTCTTCAGCTTTTCTGGTGTTCAGTTGAAGCTCATAGGACAGAAGTTTCCCAAACAAAATCTGGGGATCAGTTTCATCCATCTTGGCAAATTCTCTGATGGCGCAGATCTTGGTGTCCCATTCCTTAGTAAGGGATCTAAGGAATTTTTCATTTAGTTCACCATCGGTGAACACTCTGCCATAGCACTTCAGGGCATTGACGATCTTCAGGAAGTTCTCGAATGTCACTCCGATTTCTTTCTTGGGACCTTGCCTGAAGGCCTCATACTTCTGGTTTAGAAGGGATATTCGATCATCCCTTACTTCATCAGTGCCTTCCATCAGGATGATCAGGTAGTGCCATATGTCCTTGGCAGTCCTGCAGTTGCAGAAAACCTGCATCATGGAATCATCGACGGCGCTTACCAGAATGTTCTGAGCTTTCTTGTCAAATCTGACAAGCACCATCTCATCCTTATCCATTTCGGAAAGTTTCTTGGGCACTTTCTTGGTTGGATCAATGGTGGAGGCCTTAGTGGGGATATAAGGTCCCTCCTCCACTATCATGGAGAGTCGGGGGTCGACTGCTTCCATGTAGTACCTGATCCTTTCCTTCTAGATAGGAAAGTTCAGCTTGGTGCACACTGGGATCTTACCTGAATACTTGAGTCCTTCCATTTCAGAGATCTTCTTTCTTCTTGACACTAGACACGGGATCTTACTCAAGGAGTTAACCTTATTGCTGAGCAACCTCCCGCTGATACCACTTGAAAGTATCTTGTAACGCCCCCGATTTTCTGCGATTATTTAAATTCTCGTTTGGCGTTACGTTGGCATTTTTCTGACTCGAGCCGTTGTTTTAGTACCTCGATAGGTGTTCTTAGGGGTTTGGCCTGTTTGCGGGGTTCCCCAGCTAGTCGGTGTTTGTTTTAGAGGCCCGACTGAGCTTTTCAGGGAATCCTCGCGTTTTGGCTTCGGGCGAGGTTAGCCCGAGTGTTTGATCGTCGGAGGTCGTTTTCGACTTCGCCGTTGTGTTCGTAGCACGGGTATTTAGCTACGGTGCGAGTTTGGCCGGATTCCGAGGACGTTAAGTTTTGCGTCATTGTGGCGGACGCTAGTTAGCGAGTCGTCATTTTTATGATGACGTATTTACTTATTTACGCATGTGTAGCGTGGCGCGTGGTTGATGCGTGCCGGTATTTTTTTGTACGTGCGAGTGCGTGCGTGCGGAGTTGAAATTGTGTGCGCGGGCGCGTGTTGTTAGACGTGTCTGTGTGGTTATGTGGTTAAATTTATGTGCGTGAGTTTGTATATATATATGGAAGTGGAGTTAGTTGATTAGGGGTTATTAAGAGTTAGTATATACGTATATGTTGTAATTTGTATACGTATATATGATTAGTTATATTAGTTAATATGAGCATTGGTTAATTTATATTAGCCTAAGGTTAGATTTAGGTTATTTATATTATAACTTAGGATTTATAACCCTTTCCCCCCCCCCCCTCTCTCTCCCGTGTATTAGCAGCCGCCCCCCCCCCCCTCTATTTCTTTTTTTTTATTCTTCCTGTGCGAAGCCCGATCAGAAGGGAGAAACCGCCCTAGCCGCTGCCCTTCCGCCGCCCGCCGCCGGCGAGTTCCGCCTCCGATCACCCGTCCGAGGCCGGATCCGTGCTTCCCTAGGCGAGAGCTTCCTTCTGAGGTAATCTATTGGATTTTTCACCGTAGATTTTTCTGAGATCCGGTGTGGTTTTAGTTCGTTTTTGTTTTATCGTTTTGACAAATGTTTCCTCTAGGATTTGTGAAGCTTTTCGTGCTTTTGGGCGTCCGCTATAGCGCCGTTGTGCTGGCAAAATTTTCGGTGTGGTAGCGAGGCAAGTGCTCCTTTCGCCCTTGCCATTTTGATCCCTTAATTGCTCTCGTTTCGTACTTTAAATTTCAGTTTTTTTTTGGTGATGCTATCTTCCTAACCGAACCCTACCCGAAAACCCTAACCAAACCTACCCGAAATCTCTTTGGTAATCGTTTATTTTTTGTTCTCTTGTTGTAATCGTTCTCGTTAGGATTTCGATGTGATAGGTTTAGTGTGTAGGATTTATACAATAAATTGTAGAAATTATGTTATAAATTAAGGATTTAGGTCTAGTTGGGGATTTGGATCTTTGTCCAAATCTCTCGCTAATTTTTGTTTGGTGTCGATGTATTTTGAGTGTAGGTGAGCACGCACGACCTATGGTCGTGCGTCTGAGATCGTGCGCCCCGATGTTGGTGCTCGTGCGTTAGCTTTAGTGTCGAGTGGGAGTACTCACTCGTTGTGGCGTTGCGTAATCGCAACAATGTTTTCCTTAGCTTTGCTTTCTTTTCCGAGTGAATGTCTCGTGATCGGAGGTCCTTTGTCGGCTGTTGTTTTCCGAAGGCCGAATCGTGGGTTGTGGTTAGTAGTGGTGGTGGAAGGCTTTTAATAGGGGTTGTGTTGTGTGATTTAGCCGTGACCGCACTTTTTACCTTGACCCGAGTAGTTTCTGGGCAAGTGAGTGAGGGGTCCGCAGTGCTTTCACATGTCAACCCTTGAGCATTTTTGTCTTGGAAATAGTGGTCGGGGGTTGAGTACGCCTCCAATCCGGTTCCAAGTTTCTTTTTTTGCTACTACCATATCTCACAATTTAGGATGTTAGGTGTTTCTTCCTTAGTTGTTGCAGCACATTTTTCTTTTGGCATGTTCGCCTTGTTGACTCTGCAGGTTTTTAGCAGGGTAGTTGCTGTTTTCTCGCACTTGGTGCAAGTTTGCTTTTACCTTGCCTTGAGCATGGTTTGCTTCAGTTTTAGTCGCCTTTTCTTACATTCTCTTGTTTTCTTGTTTATTACACTTTCTTGTTAGCACTTGTATTCTTTTCCTTGCTGAGGTATTCTGCCTTCTGAATGCCTCAGGTTCTGGATAGTAGCCAGTAGGTGGCTAGTGCTGTGGTGCTGTTGGAGATCTCTCAGCCTTTGGAGACCCTCCTGTTCTTCTAGTGAGGTAGTTTTACTGCATTTTCTACAGACATACATACTGGCCAGTGGGTTCGTGTCAGCTGTTGGCGCCCCTGGTAGTTTTACCTTTTTGTACTAGATATGCTTTTCTTCTTACTGCTACCCTTTTTTGGGAGATAGTCTATTTGCTCTGGGAATGTTTTATGCTAGGTTGATAGTTACTTTAAAACCTATAATAATTACTATATGTATTACATGATCAGCATGTTTTATAAAAAGCTCAAACAGTACTTTCCAAAAGCGTAAAAAGATCGTTTTCTTATAAGTACTATAAATTGAGATCTAGGGTCTTGCATAGCGTAAGTTGTCCTCTTAGGACACTTATGCGCTCATTTAAGGATGTCAACATAAATGAAGTATTTTTCCGCTACGTATAAAAATAGTTTTCGAACCGTGGACTATCTGATCCACTGAGCCGAGGGATATGGCTAATTAATTGAACCAGTTTTATAATCATTCTAACTTATGATTTGAAGGTTTAGAGTGTTGCCTGAGCGTCGGCAGTTATCCCCTGCTCGACGTGGCATCACAGCTCGTAGTTTTCTCTTGCTCTGATTTATTTAATTGGTGAGAAAAATGCGGGTTGTGATAGTTGGTATCAGAGGGAGGTTGCTCGACAAGTTGGTCGGGCAACCTTTCCTTGTTTGTATTAGATGTTTAGAGTCATATCATACACACACCGACATGTCATCAGCACGTCTTGGCTGAAGCACGAACACTGCACTACACTCATAGCATAACATGAAGTATACGGGGCATATTATGTAATATGAAATGCATAATATGTGTTTGTATATGGATCCACCATAGGGGCAACATGCGAGGGTTATGTATTATGGGGTGCATAACCTCACCGCATGGATGCGACTAGCACGTTTTCCTTTTCGTTGCATGAGAATGTTATGTATTATGGGATGCATAACATTTTCATGTGTACGCCGTCATGGCATGCATTAGGGCTTTTTTTTAGAATGCATAGCATAATCATGCATAACATAACATTGCATAAGCACAACGCGCCAAGCTAAAGGCTTGCAGGATGACATGTGTACACACATAATTTTTTTGAGTCAAAAAGAATATAAATTCATGCATTCCCGATCTAGGCACAAGAGTTAGAGTGATGGTGGTGAACCGTCTTAGGCTAAGCATAACATTACTTTTGTATTTAATAAAAATAAAATCCCAGAGCAAGTATAGCAGTAGAAGATCATATTTATGTATGTATTGTCTGCACCTTTTGTCTAATCCTAGGAGTTTAGCTAAGTTCTAATCGTTTGTTCTGTTTTAATTTTCCTTATAGTATGCCGCCGAAGCGTAGAGTGACGAGGTCGACTCCCCAGTCTGAGGGTGAGTCCTCCGGTGCTCAAAGTGATGCGATGGTGGAAAGTCTGAGGCAGAGCAACGAGGCCTTATCAAGGCAGGTGGTGGAGTTGCGGGCCCAGATGCAGTCCTTTTTATCCGGAGCGGTGGGTCAGACTCCGGGAGTTCAGGACCCCGCCGTGGGTACAGCTGTTCTAGCCCCTCCTGCCCCTCCTGCTCCTCTCGTGCCTCCAGTGGTGGTGCCCCCCGGGATGGCTTTCATCTCCCAGTTCCAGAGGCTGAGCCCTCCCACTTACGATGGGAAGGCGGATTTCATGGTGTTGGACGACTGGCTGATCACTATGGAGGAGATGCTTCACTATTCAGGTATCTCAGATGATCAGAAGGTGATGCTGGGCGTTTATTAGCTGAAGGGTTTGGCGAAGACCTGGTGGTTAAGAGAGAAGGAAGGCATGGTCGGAGGATGTTCCTGGAGTTCTTTCAAGGAGATGCTGATGAGGAAGTTTCTACCGGTAGTGGAGCGAGACAGGTTGATGAACAACTTTCTCCATTTGAAACAGCGTCAGCTCACCATCAACGAGTACGAGATTAAGTTTAGCAAACTCAGTCGATTTGCTCCGAGTTTGGTGGCTACCGAGGAGGACAGAGCGAAGCGTTTTCTGGGTGGCCTCAGGAGCGATGTCCAGCAGCTTGCGGTTGCTCACGGCGCAGTTACTTATGCGGGAGTAGTGGAAGCTGCTCTGAAGGTGGAGGCGATAGAGACTGCGAAGAACAGAGGCCAGTTAGTGCGGAATGAAAAGAGGAAGACTGCTGAAGAGAAGAACTCCCTGGTACTTGGTGCTGCTTCTGGGAAGAAGAGCAAGATGGTCTGTAGTTTCTGTGGCCAGTCGGGCCATACTGTGGAGAGGTGTTACAAGAGGGCAAAGGCTCAAAAGAAGGAACATGTGCATGCTATTCAGAGTGCTCCTAGGAGGGATGTTCCTTGCCCTATTTGCAAGCGACCCGGGCATGATGCCGCTCAGTGCTGGTCCAAGGATCGAGCCTGCTTTCAGTGTGGTCAGAAGGGCCATATAAAGGCGAGATGTCCTCAGGTTCAGTCCGCTCTTCATACAGTCCCACTTCAGGCGTTACCTCCGCCTCAGCCGGTGGACAAGGGTAAAGGGAAGCTTAATGTGGTATCTTCAGCGGAGGCTGAGACTTCGACGCAGGTCATTTCAGGTAAACCTTCTCGCTTGTCTCTTCAATTCGGTAAAAGTTTTGGTGTTGCTATTGTGTGGTTTTCTTAGATTTCTTGTGCAAAATATATTTTATTTTATTTTTTTGTGTATAGGGAGTTTTAAGGTAAGGAACCGCTGGGCGCGCGTTCTTTTTGACTCAGGTGCTACCCACTCCTTTGTGGCTAGGGCCTTTGTCGAGCGGTGCTAGTGGGTTCTTGATCGTGTTGGTAATGCCTTTTGCGTCAAATTCCCCTCGGGCGATTCCGTGATATCGGATCAGGGCGTTCTGGACTATCCTATTTTGTTGGGGGATTTTCTGGCCAAGGCAGATCTGAAGGTTATAGACTTGGAGGATTTTGACGTCATCCTGGGTATGGACTGGTTGTCCCGATATGATGCAGTGATCCAGTGCAGGGGAAAGCGCTTGGATTTCAGGAAGGACAGCGGTCAGCCTGGGAGTATTTACGGCAATTCACGTCAGGGCTCTCCGGCGATTTCTGCGGTATGTGCTCAGAGGTTATTTCATGCTGACTGTTTTGCATGCTTAGTCTCGGTGCTGGGGACTGTTAGCAGTGTGCCGCTTTTGGATGAGATTCCTGTTGCGCGGGAGTTTTCCGACGTGTTTCCTAGCAATCTTCCCGGTCTTCCTCCAGATAGAGTTGTTGAGTTCGTGATTGATTTGGAGCCCGGTACGTGTCCCATTGCCAAGGCGCCGTATCGGATGGCCCCGCGAGAGCTGGAGGAGCTTCGTACCCAGCTAGATGAGTTATTGGCGAAGGGCTTCATAAGGCCGAGCTCGTCGCCCTGGGGTGCTCCGGTTCTCTTTGTAAAGAAGAAGGATGGTTCGATGCGCCTTTGTATCGACTATAGAGAGTTGAACAAAGTCACCATCAAGAACAGGTATCCACTGCCCAGAATCGACGACTTATTCGATCAGTTACGTGGGAGTGCAGTATTCTCCAAGATAGACCTTCAATCGGGCTATCATCAGCTCAGGATACGGGAGTCGGACATTCCACGGACGGCTTTCTGATCGAGGCATGGGCATTTCGAATTCTTGGTCATGTCGTTTGGGCTGACCAATGCGCCTTCAGCATTCATGGACATGATGAACCGGGTGTTCAAGGACTTTCTGGACAAGTTTGTCGTCGTATTCATTGACGACGTGCTGATCTACTCTCGGAATGCTGCGGAGCATGATCAGCACTTGCGGTTGGTGTTATCCGCATTGAGGGATCATCAGTTGTACGCCAAGCTAAGCAAATGTGAGTTCTGGTTGCCTCAGGTTTCCTTCCTGGGTCATGTAGTGAACAAGGATGGTATTTCAGTGGATCCGGAGAAGATTTCTGCAGTGATGGATTGGCATAGACCGAGCACACCCAAGGAGATCAGGAGCTTCTTAGGGTTGGCCGGCTATTATAGAAGGTTCGTGGAGGGCTTTTCTACCTTGGCAGCGCCCTTGACTAAGCTGACGCAGAAGCATGTGGCGTTCATTTGGAGTGATAAGTGTGAGGAGGCTTTTCTGGAGCTGAAGAGCAGGTTATGTTCTGCCCCTGTGTTGACATTGCCTGCGGAGGGCAAGGATTACGATGTTTATGTGGATGCCTCGCATGTCGGGCTCGGGGGCGTGTTGATGCAGGAGGGGAAGGTGATCGCGTATGGGTCACGGCAGTTGAAGACTCACGAGCGAAATTACCCTACGCACGACCTCGAGTTCGCAGCGGTGATTTTTGCCTTGAAGTTGTGGAGACACCTACTCTATGGAGCCCAGTGCAAGATTTTCACAGATCACAAGAGCCTGAAGTACGTGTTTACACAAAAGGAGTTGAATCTGCGTCAGCGGCAGTGGCTAGAGTATGTGGCTGATTACGACGTTGAGATCCAATATCATCCGGGCAAGGCCAATGTGGTGGCCGACGCCTTGAGCCGGAAGACGGGGAAGATCTTCAACCTCACCGCAGACTGTTTGGTGGAGGAGTTCTTGTTGATGGATATCTCCGCAGGATGCTGTGATTTGCAGAGCAGTTTGTCAGTGACAGAACCGTCTTGGATTTCACTCACCAGGCTGCACCAGAAGGAGGATCCGGACTTGCTACACCTATACCTCAGAGCTGAGAGAGGGGAGTTGCCGGATTTCTCTATCGATGACTCGGGTACTTTGAAGTACCGCGGCAGGTTTTGCATTCCTGCGGTTGGAGACATCAGGGTAATGGTATGCAAGGAGGCTCATGGATCTAGTGTTGCCTACCACCCAGGATCTACCAAGATGTATCATGATCTGAAGCAGATCGCCTGGTGGTATGGTATGAAGGGGGATATAGCCCGGTACGTTTCCGAGTGTTACACTTGCAAGCGGGTGAAGGCCGACCATGGGAGGCCGGGTGGCAAGTTGGCACCTTTGGAGATCCCGACTTGGAAGTGGGAAAGTATCTCGATGGATTTCATTACGGGCTTACCGAGATCTCCAAGAGGGTTTGATTCAGTTTGGGTGATCGTGGACCGACTGACGAAGTGTGCGCACTTCGTGCCTTATAAGATCGATTACCCGATGAAGAAAATAGCGGAGTTATATTTGGATGAGGTCGTCAGATTGCACGGCGTGCCAGTTAGCATCATTTCGGATCGAGACTCGCGTTTTACATCTCGCTTCTGGAGGAGTTTGCAAGAGGGTCTGGGGACAGATTTGAGGTATTCTACTGCTTACCACCCGCAGACCAACGGGCAGACTGAGCGTGTGAACCAGATTGTGGAGGATATGATCCGGTGCTACATCCTAGACCACGGTGGAGCGTGGGATGAGCGGTTGCGGCTCATGGAGTTTGCCTACAACAACAGTTACCAAGAGAGCCTGCAGATGGCCCCCTTCGAGGCGTTGTATGGGAGGCGCTGCAGAACTCCATTGTTTTGGACCGAGGCTGGGGAGAGACCTTTGTTGGGTCCTGATGCACTTGAAGAAATGGAGGTTTCCGTGAAGCTCATTCGAGAGAAACTTCGGGTGGCTCAAGAGAGGTATGAAAAGAACGCCAATCGGCGTAGGTCCGATTTGGAGTTTTCGGTGGAGGATTTGGTCTTCTTGAAGGTGTCTCCGATGGTAGGAGTGAAGAGGTTTGGCAAGAATCGGAAATTGGATCCGAGATATGTGGGCCCGTTCAGGATTTTGGAGCGTATTGGTGTGTCTGCATATAGGTTGGATCTACCAGCCAGCTTCCCTGGTGTCCATAATGTGTTTCATGTGAGCCAGTTGCGAAAGTGTGTGCGGAGCAGTGGGCAAGTCTTGGATGATGTGCCCCAGTTGGAGCCTAACCTCTCGTATGTTGAGGTGCCGGTCCGCATCTTGGATACTCAAGATCGAGTGTTGCGGACAAAGTCTTTTCCGATGGTGAAGGTTCTTTGGAAGAATCAAGATTTGGAGAGCGCGACTTGGGAGCTAGAGTCGGCTATGAGGGAGGCTCACCCTCATTTGTTCCCCTGATTTGTCGGGTATGTTTCCTTTCGAGTAACTTGTACTTTATTACTTTCCCTCTGTAGTGGAAGTAGCGTATGTAAAGTTTCGGGACGAAACTTTCTGTTAGGGGGAGTGACTGTAACGCCCCCGATTTTCTGCGATTATTTAAATTCTCGTTTGGCGTTACGTTGGCATTTTTCTGACTCGAGCCGTTGTTTTAGTACCTCGATAGGTGTTCTTAGGGGTTTGGCCTGTTTGCGGGGTTCCCCAGCTAGTCGGTGTTTGTTTTAGAGGTCCGACTGAGCTTTTCAGGGAATCCTCGCGTTTTGGCTTCGGGCGAGGTTAGCCCGAGTGTTTGATCGTCAGAGGTCGTTTTCGACTTCGCCGTTGTGTTCGTAGCACGGGTATTTAGCTACGGTGCGAGTTTGGCCGGATTCCGAGGACGTTAAGTTTTGCGTCATTGTGGCGGACGCTAGTTAGCGAGTCGTCATTTTTATGATGACGTATTTACTTATTTACGCATGTGTAGCGTGGCGCGTGGTTGATGCGTGCCGGTATTTTTTTGTACGTGCGAGTGCGTGCGTGCGGAGTTGAAATTGTGTGCGCGGGCGCGTGTTGTTAGACGTGTCTGTGTGGTTATGTGGTTAAATTTATGTGCGTGAGTTTGTATATATATATGGAAGTGGAGTTAGTTGATTAGGGGTTATTAAGAGTTAGTATATACGTATATGTTGTAATTTGTATACGTATATATGATTAGTTATATTAGTTAATATGAGCATTGGTTAATTTATATTAGCCTAAGGTTAGATTTAGGTTATTTATATTATAACTTAGGATTTATAACCCTTTCCCCCCCCCCTCTCTCTCCCGTGTATTAGCAGCCGCCCCCCCCCCTCTATTTCTTTTTTTTTATTCTTCCTGTGCGAAGCCCGATCAGAAGGGAGAAACCGCCCTAGCCGCTGCCCTTCCGCCGCCCGCCGCCGGCGAGTTCCGCCTCCGATCACCCGTCCGAGGCCGGATCCGTGCTTCCCTAGGCGAGAGCTTCCTTCTGAGGTAATCTATTGGATTTTTCACCGTAGATTTTTCTGAGATCCGGTGTGGTTTTAGTTCGTTTTTGTTTTATCGTTTTGACAAATGTTTCCTCTAGGATTTGTGAAGCTTTTCGTGCTTTTGGGCGTCCGCTATAGCGCCGTTGTGCTGGCAAAATTTTCGGTGTGGTAGCGAGGCAAGTGCTCCTTTCGCCCTTGCCATTTTGATCCCTTAATTGCTCTCGTTTCGTACTTTAAATTTCAGTTTTTTTTTGGTGATGCTATCTTCCTAACCGAACCCTACCCGAAAACCCTAACCAAACCTACCCGAAATCTCTTTGGTAATCGTTTATTTTTTGTTCTCTTGTTGTAATCGTTCTCGTTAGGATTTCGATGTGATAGGTTTAGTGTGTAGGATTTATACAATAAATTGTAGAAATTATGTTATAAATTAAGGATTTAGGTCTAGTTGGGGATTTGGATCTTTGTCCAAATCTCTCGCTAATTTTTGTTTGGTGTCGATGTATTTTGAGTGTAGGTGAGCACGCACGACCTATGGTCGTGCGTCTGAGATCGTGCGCCCCGATGTTGGTGCTCGTGCGTTAGCTTTAGTGTCGAGTGGGAGTACTCACTCGTTGTGGCGTTGCGTAATCGCAACAATGTTTTCCTTAGCTTTGCTTTCTTTTCCGAGTGAATGTCTCGTGATCGGAGGTCCTTTGTCGGCTGTTGTTTTCCGAAGGCCGAATCGTGGGTTGTGGTTAGTAGTGGTGGTGGAAGGCTTTTAATAGGGGTTGTGTTGTGTGATTTAGCCGTGACCGCACTTTTTACCTTGACCCGAGTAGTTTCTGGGCAAGTGAGTGAGGGGTCCGCAGTGCTTTCACATGTCAACCCTTGAGCATTTTTGTCTTGGAAATAGTGGTCGGGGGTTGAGTACGCCTCCAATCCGGTTCCAAGTTTCTTTTTTTGCTACTACCATATCTCACAATTTAGGATGTTAGGTGTTTCTTCCTTAGTTGTTGCAGCACATTTTTCTTTTGGCATGTTCGCCTTGTTGACTCTGCAGGTTTTTAGCAGGGTAGTTGCTGTTTTCTCGCACTTGGTGCAGGTTTGCTTTTACCTTGCCTTGAGCATGGTTTGCTTCAGTTTTAGTCGCCTTTTCTTACATTCCCTTGTTTTCTTGTTTATTACACTTTCTTGTTAGCACTTGTATTCTTTTCCTTGCTGAGGTATTCTGCCTTCTGAATGCCTCAGGTTCTGGATAGTAGCCAGTAGGTGGCTAGTGCTGTGGTGCTGTTGGAGATCTCTCAGCCTTTGGAGACCCTCCTGTTCTTCTAGTGAGGTAGTTTTACTGCATTTTCTACAGACATACATACTGGCCAGTGGGTTCGTGTCAGCTGTTGGCGCCCCTGGTAGTTTTACCTTTTTGTACTAGATATGCTTTTCTTCTTACTGCTACCCTTTTTTGGGAGATAGTCTATTTGTTCTGGGAATGTTTTATGCTAGGTTGATAGTTACTTTAAAACCTATAATAATTACTATATGTATTACATGATCAGCATGTTTTATAAAAAGCTCAAACAGTACTTTCCAAAAGCGTAAAAAGATCGTTTTCTTATAAGTACTATAAATTGAGATCTAGGGTCTTGCATAGCGTAAGTTGTCCTCTTAGGACACTTATGCGCTCATTTAAGGATGTCAACATAAATGAAGTATTTTTCCGCTACGTATAAAAATAGTTTTCGAACCGTGGACTATCTGATCCACTGAGCCGAGGGATACGGCTAATTAATTGAACCAGTTTTATAATCATTCTAACTTATGATTTGAAGGTTTAGAGTGTTGCCTGAGCGTCGGCAGTTATCCCCTGCTCGACGTGGCATCACAGCTCGTAGTTTTCTCTTGCTCTGATTTATTTAATTGGTGAGAAAAATGCGGGTTGTGACATATCTAGTGTCGACTAAGTCCACCTATTGTGGGGGAATAGGTCTCGTGCAGTCTTTTGCGGAATTTAAATAACCTACACAAATAACAAACACAGCACAGAAAAACACACAAGCAATTATAGTGGTTCCCCGATTTGGGTACGTCCACTCTCCCCCTTCAACCTATCTCCCACCAAGGGACGACTCAGTCACTTCACCAACCAGATTGAAATCCAATCCTCACACTACGGAAGGCACCCTTCCAACCGAAGGAGTCACTACTCCTCCACCACGGGTTGCACCCAACCCTTACAACTAGGAATCACTATTCCTTTACAACAAAACAAAAATAGAATGTACAAGAGATGCAAACTACACGTGTGGAGAACCCGATGTCCCTCTTCGTTCGTTGAAGCGTTCTTGATGAAGACGAAGAGTCCACAACCGGAGTACTCTCTTGGAGAGGATCTTGCCAAGATCGGTGGCGGAAAGTAATTGCGGTGGCGATACTTTATAGATCCAAACTTATTGACGAAGTAAGCAAGGTCTACCAACGATCTCAATCGGATCGGTCGTCTCAATCGATTCAGAATGAAGAACTAACCTCGTTCAACAAATCAAGAGACAAGGGATCTCGAGAGAGAAGCGTGAGACACTATAATAGCCTCGGTTCTGTCGTCGGGAGATCAAAGTTGATCTGAGATCTGCAGCGGCGACTACCTTGCGAGCGGCGACGGCGACGGGCGGATTTCCGCGATCGGCTAGGTCACGCTCGGTGGCTTTGATTTCTCATGAATCGCTCCTACGTAAGTACAAAATACGCGAGTATAAATACTGTAGAACAACCCTAAATAACCGTTGTGGGGCCACAAGAAGAAGCCCTAGTTCCGGTCAAAACAACACACATCATCTTGGTTTGGTCCAGCGAACAGAGCAAATTTGCCTAAGGCAAATTCGGTGAGAAACATTGGTGATTCTCGACGAAGTCGGCGGGAATCACTTGTGATTCCCGTCGAATTTGCCTTGGCAGAATTCCAGTTGAAACTCTTATCATCCGGAGGGAATCGGCAGGAAAGCAAAGTCATTCTCGACGAATCAGCGGGAATGCAACGTCATTCTCGATGAATCGGCGAGAATCAGTTAGTGATTCCCGTCGATTCTGCCTTAGCAGAATTCTTAAAGGAGGACAGTCAGCCAGATGAAATCGGCAGGAGTCACTGACTGATTCTCGACGATTCGGCGAGAATCACTAATGATTCCCGTCGAATCGGCGAGAATCACTTAGTGATTCCCGTCGAATTTGGCTTAGACAATTTTCCTCTTCCTTCCCATGAACTTGGTCTTTGACCAATCTTTGCTCCTCTTCTGCTTTTGATCTATCTTGACCATGTACTTGAAAATAAGTACACTCCAATAGAGAGAGCACACGTGAGTAAACACACTGATCTGCTCAACGAGGGATTACATTGCGCAGACCCGTGTATATTGACCCACTACACCCTGATATTGGTGTGTACTTAGCATGGAATAGCTGCAAGCACAACTTGATAGAAAGTCATCAAACACATTGTCAATTCAACTTAGCTTGTTCAGGGGCTTCTTAAAATCAGGTACATTGTGGATACAATACCCAACAGAGCCCGACCTGCTCCACTCACTCGCTACTGTTGGGAGCTAGGGGAGAGTGCAAGCCCACTTGCTCCACTCGCCCTACTTTTATCCTACCCCGCCTGGGCGAGTCTACGAGGCTGCCTCCCTCTCGACTCGCCTGGAACTCATCTCACTCAACGCCAAGGGCGGAAGGTGTCGAGTGGACTCCCCTCACTCAACGCCAATGGCAGAAGGCGTTGAGTGAACTTTCCTGCCTCGATGCCAGAAGTGGAAGGCGTTGAGTGGACTTGCCTCACTCAATGCCAAGGGCCGAGGCACTGAGTGCACTGGACTCACTCAATGTCAGGCGAGCTGAAGGCTTCGAGTGATCTCTCCTGACTCAATGCCAATAGTAGAAGGCATTGAGTGGACTCGCCTGACTCAATGCCAGAAGTGGAAGGCGTTGAGTGGACTTACCTCACTCAACGCCAAGGGCGGAGGCGCTGAGTGCACTGGCCTCACTCAATGCCAGGCGAGCTGAAGGCGTCGAGTGATCTCGCACGACTCAATGCCAGAATCTCGACTCGCACGGCCGGCTCGCTAAACACTTGGAGGGGGCTTACTTCGGGTTCGTCTTCTAAAGATCTCGCAAACCACTAATCCTGGAGGGGAACTCGCTCATCAAATACGGGGTTGTACACAACCCTGCCAGCTAATGGGAGCCTAGTCAGCGGGATCTTCTCGGAGTCAACATTTCCAACTGTTGGGTACATTGGAAAATGCGTTCCTGATTTGGAGAAGCCTCACATAGCTCAATGATATACATCAAGGTGTATTTGATGTTATTTTCAGTTTATATGTGCAGGTTAAGTATTTGCTAAAATGCATAAAAAGTTTCTAAGTCCATGTGTCAACACTTGGAAAAGCTGTGTCGACACCAGAAGCAACTGTGTCGACACACAGAATTTATTAGTCAACATCAACTGTGTCGACACCGGGAGGCAGTGTCGACACACAGAAATATTAGTCGACATCAACTATGTCGACACCAAGAGGTAGTGTCGACACACAGATGTATTAGTCGACATCAAATGTGTCGACACCTGGAGGCAGTGTCGACACACAGAATTCTGAGACTACATCAACTATGTCGACATATAGGACTTGTGTCGACACACAACAGAGTTTCAACAATATTGTTTGTTGTGATGTGAAGAAGTGTCTATGTCAACACAAAGAAGCAATGTCGACACATTCTACAGATGCAGTGTCAAGAAGCAGTGTCGACATCAAAGGAGCTATGTCGACATCACCAAAGCTTGTGTCGACACTTAATCTACTTGTGTCGACACATAATGACAATAAGTCTCGACGCTTTACTTACAAAGACAAAGGTTCAAGAACTGACTGGAGACTTGACAGTTGTGTATTCCAATAAGTTTGCTGAAGCTGTCAGACTTGTCAGAAGTTGGTTAGAAATCGGATCAGCCGGTTATCATGGATAAAGTCTATATATAGATGGATTCTGTCAAATAAACATGAACAAGGAGAACAAAAACAACAACAACAGGAATAACTGAAGTATTGATCATTGATCAAGAAAGTGCACGTCACTCAGAAGAAGATTTTCGTGAGAAGATCTAAGGAGAATTCAAGCAAGAATTCTGAAGAAACTTCAGAAGTTCTGGAGAGAGAGAGAGAGATCTCCAACTGTTGAAGTAAAGGAGGAGACATTTACAAGTCTCCTAAGAAGCAGATCTTGAACTAATCTGCTAAGAAGGATTCAGACCTATTTCTGGATTCTAAGAAGGAAGCTGGCAGCCAATCAACATCAAAGGAGATCAACCCTACTGAGTTCAGATTCAAGAAGTTTTGAAGAAAGCTAAGAATAGGTTGATTTCAGCCATCAGTCTTATCAAGAAACTGATCAAGAAACCTCTTATCCCTTCTCTCTCAACAAGGGTAAGAGTCCATCTAAACACTTATCAAATTTTGTAGGATCTTTTCATAGATCTGAGTTGTAATCCTATATTATAAAGGCTGAGTGTAGGAGATATAGATCTCTGAGTGGTAGGGCTTTTGAGCCTGAGTGTGCGAGAAATTTTTCACTGAGTTGTAGGCCTTGTGGGAAGGCTGAGGTAGGGCTGTTAGCCTGAGTAGTAGGAGTGTGGTTACACTCTGAGTTGTAGGAACCTTATAGGGTTCTGAGTTGTAGGAACCTTTCAGGGTTCTGAGTTGTAAGATCTGTGGATCTGAGAAGAAGGAAGAAGTTAGGCCGAATCTAGCACACTGCTAGATAGATGAAGGGGGAAAGTGGATGTACCCAGACCTTGGGGAACCACTATAAACCTGTGTGCAATCTGTGATGTGTGTGTGATTGTTATTGCTGTAGAATAGTTAGATTCTATTTTAAGATCTGAATAATTATTCTGCCTTAAGTAAAAAAGGAAAAGAACCTATTCACCCCCCCCCCTCCAGGTGTTTGGGTTATCTTGAAATTAATTCTATCAAGTGGTATCATAGGGAGGTTACTCAAAGAAGGACTTAACTGTCTGAGTAAGATCCATAAGGCAGATTCAAGATCAAGAAAATGGGTTCAGGAGAAAATCATAAGGAACTAGGTTCTATTAAATTACCCATATGCAGGAAAGAGATATTTGGAATATGGAAAGAAAGGGTCAGGCTTTTCATGGAGGCTTCTGATCCAAGGATTTACATTACTGTAATGGAAGGTCTTTATGTTCCAATGAAGGTGTCAGTTCTAAATGCAAATCAAAGAACTCCCAAAGATTTTTCTGAGATGACTAAGGATGAGATCATCCTAGCAACTATGGATAAAAGAGCCCAGAATATCATAGTAAGTGTCATAGATGATTCAACCTTTCAAAATTTGATTCACTACAAGACCTCCAAGGAAATGTGGGACACTTTGATAGTCTATATGGAGGGTTCTGAAGAAGTCTGACAAGATAGAAAATCTATGCTGAACTAGGAATATGAAAGTTTCAGACAGGGAAAGTCAGATGGTATAACTGAGTGTTATAAAAAGTTCTATAGAATAGTAAATGAGTTGATGTGCTATGAAAGGATCTTTAGTACATATGAACTGAATGATAAATTCCTAAGATCCTTGACAAAGGATTGGGACACTAAGATTTGTGTCATTAGGGAAGTGGTCAAACTTGCAGATATCTCTCCTCCAACTTTGTTTGGAAAATTGCTGTCATATGAGATGCAGCTGATGGCTAGGAAAGCGGAAGAGAAAAGTGCTAAAGGGGAGCATAAAGAAAAGTCTGTGGCCTTCAAGGTGGAAGCCACTAGGAAGAATAGGAGGATGTCTCCATCACCTCCTGAGATTGTTGCTCAAATTACTTCAGATAATTCAGACAACCAGAGTTCAGACAGCAGTGACTCAGATAAAGACTTTGCTGCCTTCACAAGGCAGTTTCAGAGATCCCTGAAGAAGAAGCAGTGAAAGTCAAGGCCCTCCACATCTCAGCCTGTGGATGACTATTATCAAAAGAGGAAGTCATCAAGGAAGGATAGGAACAGGTCTAAGCCTAGCAAATCTACAACATCAAAGATAGTTTGCTACTGCTGTAATAAGCCTAGATATGTTGTGGCTGAGTGTTCAGACAAAAGAAAGGAGTCTGCTGATAAAAGGAAGACTCAACAAAAGAGCAAGAAGGAGAAATCCTTTGTTGCTAAGAAGGAGAAGAGCTTGACAGACCAATCATCCTCAGAGTCTGAATCTGAAGCTGAGGCATATATTGGTCTATATGCAGCAGATGAAGAAGATAAGTTTATGCAATTGCTAAACTCTATCTATGAACAAGAAGACCATCAGTGCATGGGACTGATGGCTATATCAGAAGAAGACAAGTGCCAGGATCAGCCTGATCCTAATAAGGTACAATGTTTTTCTAGTAATTTAGATTGTAGTACTGGAACAGAGTCAGCTACATCTGTATCAAGTGATGTGGATGGGTCTGAGTCTGAAGGTGATATTCATCAGTTGATAGATGAATATGGGGACTTGTTGCAGGCACTAAAGAAAAGCAAAAAACTAGCCAAAACTCAGGCTAAGGAAATTATAGATCTTAAGATGGCTGCATCTGATTTAGAGAAAGAGTTGGATCAAAAATTGAATGAGATTGCCAAACTGAAAACTATAACTTTTATTCATATGGGCACAATCACATACAAAAATGATCTAATTAAAAGTCTGGAAGCTAGACTTCAAAAGGAAAAAGATTTGGTGGCTAGTTATTCCAAGCCAAAATCAATTTTACCCTTAATAGATGAGTTTGTGGCTCAAAAAGGTAAGGATGGAATAGGCTTTAAAGGTAACACAAGGGCTGTCTAATTCAAGAGAAAGGGCAAAGCCTCAGTCCAGCCACTGAATTTTAAAGTCTCTGTAGTTTTTAGAAAGGTACAAGTGCCTTCTAACAAGTATGACCTTGAGAATACTCATGGTCATAGTAAGACTGAAGTTCTGAATGACAAGGGTGTTTATGTAAATAAGGCAGCCCATATCCATAAACCCCATGTTCCTAAGAAAACAGTGGGTGTAGCTGCAGCAGTACTAATACGGCCGAAATAGGTATACGTAAACTACGCAAGTACACGTGCCAGATCAAGTAATAAAATGATGAATAAAGATCGTTCCCACGGAGAGGTGATTAATCTAAGGCTCACAAGTACTAGCTAGTCCTTTTCTTTAAATCCAAGTGAGTTGGTTTAAGTGAGTTTAAAGACAAATAAAATTTTAAAGTGAAATTGCTAAGACTTTCTAAAATTACTGTTTATCTAGTTTGGGGAAAACGGTCTTGTATTTTGATTTCCTAAGTCTATAATGATGGATCAAAATAAGATATTTATGAGAAATCTAGATGTGTTTTCCTGCAACAATTTTACGGTAGAGATCCGTATCTCTCAATATCGTAAATCACTATACCCCTTATTCCCTTGTCATCTCTAACTCAGGCGAACAAAGAATATGATTGATAATATAAATCAAAGTCGCTAACGGAAAGGTGAAATCTCTTTCTCCCGTTTTCGCTATATCGAGTTGATAATACACTTACGCCTCTCCTCTCTCGAATCTCGAAGAGCAGTAAAATAAGCCAAAGACTTTGGTTAAAAATTTACGTGACTCCTCTCTCGAATCTCGCCACGTAGTAAAATATGTTTCATTCAAACACTCACAATTCTCCTCTCTCGAATCTCGAAATGAAGCATCGAATGAAATAATAATCCAAATATTCTACCACAAGATCATCAACTAAATAAAGAGATCACACTAATCTTCTCATAAATTAAAGCAAACATAAAGATCTCATCATATAGAACAAAGTACTTTCAAAATACAAAACCTAGAAGATTTAGTTCATGATTTGAGAAGAGGAATACAAGATTGGATAGATCTTACAAAACATGATGTTTATAGTTTACAAACGTTGTAGAAAACTCCACTCAAACGCATGCAAGATCCCTCTTTGATGCAGATCCGGTGTGGTTTCTCCTCCTTCTCTCCCAAAACCTAGATCTACTTTCTTGAAATTTGAATATGATGAAGAGTATCTATTTTCTCTCTCACACCCCCTCTTTATATTCCTTCCCTCCAAAAAGAATATTTTTATTGTTGAGAAGTTGTCATCTATGTACTTGTAACTACCAAAAGTATGGAGAAATTCGGAATTCAAAATTTAAATTTCCGCAACTTGTTATAACAAATTTTTTGAACTGTAGAAATTTGTTATAACAAATTTCCTGCTGTCCAAAAATAGAAACTGCACCAAACAACCCCAAAACTGTTGCAACAATGCTGTAACAACTTCCTAGATTTCTCATGAACGTGACTCGTGCCGCATCGAGGTGAATACATCGGATTTCCTATGATAAAAACATATTGAAATGGCATTAATGCCCTCACTTTTACAAGATGTCAACATATTTAAATACAATACATTTTTATACAAATTTGTTAAATCTTTTCATCCAAATAGAAGTATTTAAAATACAAGATAACTTCTTTTTGAGAAGTTATCACACCCCCACATCTAAACTTTTGCTAGTCCCTAGCAAAATATATCATTGCAAGCTCTTTGAGTGTGCGATTATCTAGAAACATAATTAATCTGAGTTTCTTTATCCTTTGGATTTTGAATCAAGACTGCATAAGAGATTTGAATTAGTAAAAACGTCAACCATTAAAAATTTCAACTCTACATAGATTCATTAGTATGATACAAGTAAAAGCTCCATAATCATTTCCTAGTGGTGTGCGTGCTCATCCTTAAACTCACCCATTCCCATACAAACTAACTCATTAATCCTCTCATAAGAAAGAAAAGATAACAATAGGCTAAATCTTTGAGTTTGCCTCCATAAGGGTTGAGTAGTTAAAAGAAAATCATAAGGACTTGAAATTTGATCGGCTTTGGCTTGATGTTGAGTTCGTAGTTTCATTTTTTTATTGGATAAAAGGTACTCTCCTAGTTAGAATTCTCAATAACTTAACCTACTATGGGGTTTACAATCACAATCATACACACTTTTGTTAAGTCCATAGTTGGGTTCATTCCAAGCAGGTGCAAACACACTTAGGCCGCATATCACTATGACTTTTTATCTGATTTTTTTTAAATTGTAATTATAATCATAGTTGGGATCATTCTAAGTGTGAGTGCACATACATAGGCCACATATCACTATGACACACCATTTTTTTTTGAAAACACCCATAGTTGGAAAGACTATCAAAAAGTAACTAGTGAAAATATGGGAGAATTACACATGGTGATCATGAATCAAAATGAGAAGGCTCTTGCTCAAAAGACAGTGGAGAATGTAATTAAATGTAGAAGGTGGCCTTAATCATTTTATCAGTGAACTATCGCAAACTACTGTCTTAACCATCATCATTGACCCAGTTCTTGTTTACCCTTCCCCTTATGTTCGAAATTTAATAAAATTATTTTGTAGGGTGCAAGTAAATTTAAGAAGTGGTGTGCATGATGAAAATACAAAATGGAGCTCTACATATCTTACTAACTTCAAAAGCAAACATTTGAAATTTTTAAGTTTGATGAATCTATCAATTAAATTAAATTATGTAAATATAAAAGTTTGCTAATGGTAAGACTCCACAGATTAATCATCAATGTATATATAATTCGTCACTCAAAAGGTGAGGGTTGGTAAGATCACCCCCACACCTACACCTTTGCTAGTCCCTTAGCAAAATGTATATCAATATTGATGCCTCTCAAGTGGTATCTCTCCAAAATTAAGAAATTGAAAGTTAAGGCACTTTAAAAAAATGCTACTGAAATAAAATACTCCCCTAAAATCAGTAGTTCCGAGAATCATGCATTGCCAATCTTTTTGCCACTTGTAGTACGTCATGGTGTCTTGAGTCAATCAATAATTTGGGATTCAAATATAATCTACATGATTGTATACCAGTATAAGAGAAAAGAAGTCTACAAGAGTAGATTAATAACAATATTGCAATGACATTCTAATACTCCCATAAAATTATGTATTATCATAGAACTTGCAGATATGATCAAAATATTGCACACTGTGCCCATGAAAAATAACATATAACAGGTCATTACAACACATGATTTATATTGAAATCGAAAAATATATATGGGAGTAAAAATACAGAAATAATCATCTGATAATCAAAGAGTTCTTAAATCAAAACAACCACGCAGTCCAAGCATCATAGCAGAAAATAGTCTATGGCCATAGTGGCCTCCCAGCATTGTTTTAGATTAATACAGACATAATTAGGTTCTAATAAAATAAGTGAGGGGAGTTAAAATAAGTTTAAAGAGGTGCTAGAGTAGTCATTCGTCGTCGTCGTCATCATCCTCATGATTAGCATCTTTCACCGCATCCACGATGGTAGGATCCAGTACCCTCGATCCATCAATTCCTAGTAGATACCCCTTTTCGTCGAACTGGCCCCCGAGATTATAGGAAGGTTCCACAATTAGAATCTTGAGTTTATGCATAATCAACACCCGCTACTGCATAATCTTGATTTGCCTCCCAAAAAAACGCCTAATTTATTAAAGGACTAACAAAAACGGACAGAAAAATTAAAACATAATATGCAGAAAATGAAAGATAACTACTGGGTTTATTGTCTTCCCAGCACGAATTATTCAGAAATTTTAAAATTCTAAATTATGGGACGATGAAAAGAAAAATGAACAGGTAACCGTTCTAATATCCGTGTCGATCGCGGGTACCGATACAACGATAAAACAGTCACCCCTCTACCTAAATAATAATACATGCACCTCATAGGTAGAGGGAACAAAAAGTAAGAAGAGGAGGAATGCTCCTCACTATTCTCACCATAAAATGTACCTTTGCCTAGCAAGGTATCATCATCAACAGGAAGGCAGTAGGGAGAGAAAAAAATGAATGGGGCTTCCACTATGGAGGATGAATCAACCTTCTCACATAAGTGGATACTCATCACATCAACTTGAGAATAGTGTTTAATATCCTCCTGAAGTATTTGTGATACATCAACTCGCTTTGGCTCAGATAATGAAAGGTGATTAAGAAATAAAATAGAAGAAAGACATAAATGATTTGTAATCATAGGATTGATCCCGGTTTCACTCCCAGTAGGTTCTAAAAATTGATCGATGTCGGTCTCATAATCATCATAACAAGGGGGACCCGAGAACTCAAGGGTCTCGGGGGTGAGTTGAACCTCCTCATCTAATGATGAAATGTAAACCTCCTCATCAGAAAGGATATCTTCTTCATCCCACCGTGATGCGTCATCATGCTCCAAAGAATCATTCCCTCCATCGGAGAGATCAATATCTTTGTCCCACTTTGGCACAACCTCGGGTTCTGGATCCTCACCCTGCGCACAATTTTCGACTGGATCGATAAACATAGGCGTAGAAATGTTTTGCAAAGAAGATTGAGGAACATCATTAATATTTAATTTAGAAAATATATGTTCAGGTTCCTTTGCGGGTGGATCAAAACTAGACGATGAATGTGGATGGGGAGATGATGCATCAATATCAATATATGAGCCCACAATTATAAGGGGCTTATCCGTAATAATCTCACGTAAAAATGGTGGTTCTGCAACAGTAGATATGGTCTGGATGCTCGATTCGTAATTTTTCTCCCTCTCTCTTTTATAAGCGACACAATCCTTCAAAATGTGGTCCATACAATGACAAAATAAACATTTCCTAACATTACTACTCGACAACCAAGGAGTCGGGTCATAAGGTCGAGGAACCATTTGACATGGGGACATAAAATTATAATGATTTGTCGCACAATATTGGGGACCTAAATATTCTTTATGTTTTGCGAGCCACGAATGATACCCAACAGTTCCCATATAACACGCATAAGTAGTATGACTAAATGAACCACACCATTCGCATCTTATATGTGTATACATTTTATTTTATTTGAAACTGATGCGGGTAGAATAAAATTAACTTTTCTTTGCAAAAACAAACTACATAAGAAAATTAATTCAAAATTGGATAACCTGCTTTTGAACTTTAAAATAGATTATGATAAAAAAACGAAAAAAAAATAAGGACATGCACTAGACAACACTACAAATAAAAATGAGAATAAAATAAAAACTTGATCTCTAAATACTCAGGGTTTACTAATATTGCAAGATAAAAACAATAAATTAATTACACCTCCCCGGCAACGGTGCCAAAAACTTGATACGCCCGAAATAGGTATACGTAAACTACGCAAGTGCACGTGCCGGATCAAGTAATAAATTGATGAATAAATATCGTTCCCACGGAGAGGTGATTAATCTAAGGCTCACAAGTACTAGTTAGTCCTTTTCTTTAAATCCAAGTGAGTTGGTTTAAGTGAGTTTAAAGACAAATAAAATTCTAAAGTGAAATTGCTAAGACTTTCTAAAATTACTGTTTATCTAGTTTGGGAAAAACGGTCTTGTATTTTGATTTCCTAAGTCTATAATGATGGATCAAAATAAGATATTTATGAGAAATCTAGATGCGTTTTCCTGCAACGATTTTACGGTAGGATCTGTATCTCTCGATATCGGAAATCACTATACCCCTTATTCCCTTGTCATCTCTAACTCAGGTGAACAAATAATATGATTGATAATATAAATCAAAGTCGCTAACGGAAAGGTGAAATCTCTTTCTCCCGTTTCCGCTATATCGAGTTGATGATACACTTACGCCTCTCCTCTCTCGAATCTCGAAGCGCAGTAAAATAAGCCAAAAACTTTGGTTAAAAATTTACGTGACTCCTCTCTCGAATCTCGCCACGTAGTAAAATATGTTTCATTCAAACACTCACAATTCTCCTCTCTCGAATCTCGAAATGAAGCATCGAATGAAACAATAATCCAAAAGTTCTACCACAAGATCATCAACTAAATAAAGAGATCACACTAATCTTCTCATAAATTAAAGTAAACGTAAAGATCTCATCATATAGAACAAAGTACTTTCAAAATACAAAACCTAGGAGTTTTAGTTCATGATTTGAGAAGAGGAATACAAGATTGGATAGATCTTACAAAACATGATGTTTATAGTTCACAAACGCTGTAGAAAACTCCACTCAAACGCATGCAAGATCCCTCTTTGATGCAGATCCGGTGCGGTTCCTCCTCCTTCTCTCCCAAAACCTAGATCTACTTTCTTGAAATTTGAATATGATTAAGAGTATCTATTTTCTCTCTCACACCCCCTCTTTATATTCCTTCCCTCCAAAAGGAATATTTTTATTGCTGAAAGGTTGTCATCTATGTACTTATAACTGCCAAAAGTATGGAGAAATTCGGAATTCAAAATTTGAATTTTCGCAACTTGATATAACAAATTTTCTGAATTCAAAACAGAAACTGCACCAAACAGTCCCAAAATTGTTGCAACAATGCTGTAACAACTTCCTGGATTTCTCGTGAACTTGACTCGTACCACATCGAGGTGAATACATCGGATTTCCTATGATAAAACATATTGAAATGATATTAATGCCCTCACTTTTACAAGATGTCAACATATTTAAATACAATACATTTTTATACAAATTTGTTAAATCTTTTCATCAAAATAGAAGTATTTAAAATACAAAATAACTTCTTTTTGAGAAGTTATCAAGTACCAGCACAAAACAAAAGATTTGTTGTCAACCAGACTGTCAAGAATGTATCTAAAAATAAATACAATAAGTATGAATGTTGGTGTTGTGGCAAGACAGGTCATCATGCCATAGATTGCTGGCACAACACTAGTGTCAGGAAGAACAATAGTCTACTTATTAGAAGAGCTGCAGGTAGATTTGGTAAGTATAAAGCTAACTTGAACCAAGGACCCAAGACTTACTTGAGTTCTAAGGGAAGGTGATTCTTTATTGCAGGTGAGTTCAAGTTACCATGCCCCTATATGGTACTTAGATAGTGGATATTTCAGGCACATGACTGGAACAAAGGGATTGCTGAAGGAGTATTTACCTATCTTAAATGAGCCTAAAGTAATCTTTGGTGGCTCTGAAAAAGGAATTATCAAAGGATTTGGTAACATTTCTAGTAACCAGATTACTATCACTCAAGTGGCCTATGTGAAGGGTTTGAAACACAACCTTATAAGTATAAGTCAGCTAAGTGATTTAGGATATGACATTTCATTTGTTAAGAATGTATGTCATATCAAAAGATCAAGTGATCAAAAGGTCATTTTGATAGGATATAGAAAAAGGAATGTGTACTGTCTTAATTTTGAGTGTGAGAACAAAGGTTCTCCTATTTGTCTTGTAGTTGATGAGAGAGCCTCTCATTGTATCAAATGGCACAAGAGGCTGGCTCATCTTAACTATAAAACAATTGGCCAACTCTTTAGCAAAGAGATAATAAGGAATGGTCCAAAAGTTAAGTGTATAAAGGATGGGATATGCTCAGCTTGTCAAAAAGACAAGCAGAAAAAATCCTCCTTTCATAACCTTTAAAACAAGGATTCAGTGAGGTGTCTATACCTCTTACATATGGATCTTTTTGGTCCTATACCAGTTCATAGTCTAGGTAGGAAGGTCTACACTTTTGTGGTGGTAGATGACTATTCTAGATATTCCTGGGTGTTCTTTCTGAGACAAAAATCAAAAACCCCAAGTATTTTATATAGTTTTGTCAAGCAAATTCAGAATGAACTTAACAGTACAATGGTCAAAATCAGAAGTGACCATGGCACTGAATTTCAATCTGAAAGTATGACAAGACTGTGAAGAATTTGGGATTTTTCAAGAATTCTCCTCCCCTAGAACACCACAGCAAAATTGTATTGCTGAAAGGAAAAATAGAACATTAATTGAGGCTGATAGAACTCTATTGAGTGACACTTCTCTCCTAGAATATTTTTGAGCTAAGGCAGTAAATACTGCATGTCATGTGATCAATATGGCATCTATCACCAAAAGCCACAAAAAGACTTCCTATGAGGTCATGAAGGGTAGAAAACCAAACTTATCCTATTTTAGGATCTTTGGTTGCAAGTGCTATGTCCTTAACAATGACAATTCTTATCTAACTAAGTTTGCTGCCAAATCCCAAGATGGGATATTTGTTGGGTACAACAACAATAGTAAGGCTTATAGAGTCTACAACTTGATTACTCAAGTTGTAAAAGAGTCTGTACATGTTGTCTTTGATGAAACATGACTGATTAACAGTGAGTTGTCTTGTAGCTCATGTAGTTCTACAGGTATTAATGAGAAAATGGACAAACTTACTATTATAGAAGAAACAACTGAAGAGCAGGAAGTGGAAAATGGTGGCTACTGTCCAGGGGGAGTACAGGACTCTCTAGATGCAGATGTACACCAAGAGGTGCAGCATATTGAAGAGACTGGAGGTGTTCAACCAGAAGATAGTCTACCTCCAACTGTTAGATACTTAAAGGATCATCTAGCAAATCAGATAATTAGTGATCTAAGACATGGAGTGCAAACCAAAAGCAGGAACTTAAACACAGTGCTTTGCTCAAGCTTCCTATCTCAACTAGAGCCAAAAAAATTTGAAGAAGCTATTCTAGACCCACATTGGATTGATGCTATGCAAGATGAGCTGAATCAGTTCAGAAGGTGCAAGGTCTGGGAGTTAGTTCCTAAACCAAAAGACCACAACATCATTGGAACAAAGTGGATCTTTAGGAACAAACTGGATGAGAATGAGATCACTGTGAAGAACAAAGCAAGACTTGTTGCAAAAGGATACAGGCAGGAAGAGGGTATTGACTTTGATCAAACCTTTGCCCCAGTAGCAAGACTGGAAGCAATTAGGATGTTCCTTGCCTATGCAACATATCAAGGCTTCAAGGTATTCCAAATGGATGTAAAATCAGCATTCCTAAATGGAAATCTAAAAGAAGAAGTCTATGTAGAGCAGCCCTCAGGTTTTGTTGATTCTCTTAAACCTGATTATGTTTATAGACTTAGGAAAGCTTTATATGGGTTAAAGCAAGCCCCAAGGGCCTGGTATGAGACCCTGTCTAGTTTCTTTATTGAGAACAAATTCTCAAGGGGGAAAATAGACAAAACTCTATTCCTAAGGGAATCCAAAGGAAAGATAATCTTAGTCCAGATTTATGTAGATGACATAATATTTGGGTCTACAGAAAGCAACCTTTGCAAGAAGTTTGCAAAACTTATGCAAGGGAAGTTTGTGATGAGCAGCTTGGGAGAACTTAAGTTATTCTTGGGCCTTCAAGTAAGACAGACTGATGATGGCTTGTCCATATCCCAGTCTAAGTTCACCAAGGAGTTAATTAAGAAATATGGTATGGAATCATCCTCCACCATGAGAACTTCTATGGGAACAAGTATGCATATATGCAAAGATGATACAGGTAAACCTATAGATGAGTCTTTATATAGAGGAATAATTTGCTCTCTTCTATATCTAACTACTAGTAGACCAGACATTATGTATGAAACATGTGTCTGTGCTAGGTACCAATCATGTCCTAAAGAATCTCATTACACTGCAGTAAAAAGGATTTTGAGATACCTAAAGGGCACACCTAATCTAGGCCTTTGGTACCCTAGGAATGGAGATTTTCTACTGACAGGCTATTCAGATATAGACTTTGCAGGTTGTAAAGAAGATAGAAAAAGCACTACAAGCACCTGTCAATTTCTAGGAGGAAGATTGGTGTCTTGGAGTAGTAAGAAGCAGACTAGTATGGCAATTTCCACAGCTGAGTCTGAATATGTGTCAGCAGGAAGTTGTTGTGCACAGGTGTTATGGATTAAGCACCAGCTAGAAGACTATGGTGTTCAGGTAAGTAGAACACCTTTGTTTTGTGATTCTACTAGTGCTATTTCTATTGCTAATAATCCTGTTTCACATAGTAGGACTAAGCATATAGAAATTAGATACCATTTTCTTAGAGAACATGTAGAAAAAGAGGACATCTCACTAGTATTTGTCAAAACAGATTATCAAATTGCAGATGTATTTACTAAGCCTTTAGATGAAACTAAATTCAATAAATTTAAAATTGAATTAGGAATGTTGAACATAGATTAGTTTAACAGATTTGGCTAAGTAAATCTGTGTCGACACATCCAGAGAAGTGGTGTCGACACTTTAGTAAATCTGTGTCGACACATCCAGAAAAGTGATGTCGACACTTCAGTAAGTGGTGTCGATACAACCAGAGTAGTGGTGTCGACACATCCAGAAATTGCGTCGACACTTACAAATAGAGTCGACACAGAATTTCTGATGAACTTCTATGTTTGTCTAGTGTCGACATATCATCAATTGGTGTCGACACATAGTAGTCAATGCCGTTGTAGAGACAATAGAAGTATGTGTCGACATATTTCAACAGTGTCAACACATTTAGACAGTTTTTGCCCTCCTTTTGACCTTCTTTGTCTAGAAGGGTATAAATAGGTCAAGAACATATTCTGTCGACACGCTCTCCAGATTTTCGAGACTAAATCTTTGTGTTGACAAACTCTCTTCTCTCAATCCAAGCTTTCTCACCATCCCAATGGCACCAAAGGTTGAAGATAACATTAACGAAGGATATGAGTTGGTTCGTCATGCCTTTGATGATGCTGACTCAGAGATTAAAAGAGTAATTACCCTAATTACTGACTATGGTTTGTAGTTTCTGGTATCCGAACCAACCAAGATATGGAAGAAGGAGATTCTTGAGTTTTATGGCGCGGCTGTAATAGACTCAACAGGAATTAAGATTAAATCAATAGTTCATGGAGCAAGAGTCAAAGTGACCTTGAAAAGTTTGAGAAAAATTCTTCATCTTCCAAGAACTCAGGATGAAGAAGAAGTACCAGTATCAAAAACAAGGGAGGCACTACAATGGTGTGGATTGGATCCCACCATGAAGATTGGAACAGCTATAAACAGGAAAGGGATGAATCAGCAAGGTAAATTTCTATCTGAAGTGGTTGGAAAGGTGATTCTGTGTAAGCTAGAGGGACATTATAGGATTTCAGCCTATATGTTCAGCCTCATGACAAGGATAATCTTTACACAGATTGGTCTGTAGTACTGTTTGAGAAGATTAAGGAAGGTATAAAGAAGCCTAATTTGGCTCGACTGATGAGTTTGTACTTGGTTGGAGCCATTCCAGAAGTCATGCACACGATCCCTGGATCTAAAATCAATCATATGAGAAGAATGGACATCAGGATTATTTCCATATGGGATAGGGTCCTCACCAAGGACATACCTGGTATAGCAAGCCAAGAAGCTGCTAAGAGATCACCTGCACAGGACACAACTGATCATGCACAGGTGCAGGGAGAGATAGATAGTGTATAAGTACAGGACCTTACTGAGAATGCACAAGTGCAGGGGGAGACAATTATTGCATAGGTACAAGGGGAAGAGAGAATTCACTTGGCAAGTGAAATGGATTCACAATCTATTCTTGAGAGACCTCATATCAACAGTCCAACACTAGATGTGATCATGGAGGATACATCTGTAGTTGCTGATGCTCCTGAGAAAGCTGTATCATCAGTTCACACTCAACAGGAGTTCACTCTGGAAGAATTTTTTCCTGACATTGAGGGAGCAGCAGATAAGGAGGAGCAAGTAAGGATTGAGGGGGAGTAGGCTGACATTGAAGAGGTACAGCATAGGACTGAGAAGGAGCTGCCTCCTAGTCCTAAATAAAGAGTTAATATAGCCAGTACCTCTGCTTCAGAAGATAAGGAGATTGCAAGTGTCAAGAAAAGAAAACTGATGGTTTTTAAGAGAAGAAGCCAGAGCTATAAGAAGGCTTTGCAAACTACTACTCCACAACCTGCCCTAGAGGCTGATTACAGCTCATTAATGGTGGCTTTGCAAGTTAAATTGGATGAGCAGAGAATGGCCCTAGAGAAGTATGTGGATGAAAGCAATAAATCACTTCAATTTGATTTGGCTCAGGATATTAAATCCATAAGGTTTGAAGTCAATCTCCATAAGAAAGAGATGATAGATTGCTTCCATAAGGGGGGCAATGTTGTAGTATTTCTAGCAAAGCAGCAAGCAGAAGTAAAGGCTCAAGTGGATGACATTGCTGTTAAACAAGGCTATATCCTTGAAAATCAGATTAGAATGAATGACAATCTGACTGAATCTCACAATGAGATAGTCACTGAAATAAAAAAATACAGTTATTGCAATGACTGAAGAAAGAGCTAAAGAGAAAGAAGACTTTGATAAGAAGTTACAGGATGCCTTAGATTCATTTAAGACAGCCATTACTACTTCTCAGAAAACAATTTCTGATCAGCTTCTTAAGTTAAAATCATTTTATAAAGATGGTGTAAATTTTCTTGATAGCAAAATAAGATTTCAAAAAGATGACTTAAGAGATCACATTGTAAGAGAAGCCATAAAGGGGGAGAGAGTGTTAGTCAATGCAGGCTCAGATCATGCCAAATGGATATCCAATAGCATCAGAGCCACTCTGGGATATCCACCCCTTTGTGATGATGACAATGTTGCTGAGTCTGGTATGCAACCTGCTTATGTTAGAGGTGATCAACCTGAAGTTGCTCAGATCATCTACCCTCCAGCAGATTTTGATATGATTCAACAACAGGTTCAGACAATATACAGTCCTCCATAGGAAGTTGAAAATGTTATTATAGAGAAAGTTGAAATGTCAGAAGCTGCCCTTAAAGCTCAGCAGGAAGCTCAACTTTCAAAGAAAAGATTCAGAGAACAGGCTGAGTTAAAGCCTGATTTTGAGCAGTGGAGCCCCACTTCAAGAAATATAATTTTGACTGCCTGGAAAGCTGTGAAAGATCAAGTTCATGAAAGGGGCAAGTGGTATAATGAACAAGAATGGCAGAAGTATGAGGCAAGGTAGGAATCCATTGTGCAACATAGAAGAAAGGCTAAGATTGGGAAGCTACCTCCTAATGCTCAGGAGCCTAGCAAGTACTTTCCTAAGCCTTTTCATTATTTTGAAAGGCAAAGAATTAAGGCTGAAGTTCAGAAGAAGGCATAGTTGAAAGGAAAGAAGTCTATTGATGATGCAGAACCTCCTATGCAAGCTCATATTAAGCCAGGAAAAGGCATAGTCATTAGGGAGCCTGATAAGCTTTAGGATAGATTTACTAGATTTTGCAAGAACAATGTAATTTTAGTTTTAAAAGAAATCTATGTAAACAGTTGTTAAGAAACTTTTGGATAATTTAAACAACACAATGTTTCATGTTCATTCAAGTTGCATTCTTATTCTGTGATGTGATTTGGTTATATGTTTTGGTTATTAGTTACCCTGTCATTTATTATTTATATACATCATCATATTTGTTTATTATAAGTGGTGTATATCATTGACTAAAGGGTTATGACTTCTCCAAATATGGGGAGATTGTTGGGTACATTGGAAAATGTGTACCTGATTTGGAGAAGCCTCACATAGCTCAATGATATACATCAAGGTGTATTTGATGTTATTTTGAGTTTATATGTGCAGGTTAAGTATTTGCTAAAATGAAGAAAAATTTTCTAAGTCCATGTGTCGACACTTGGAAAAGCTATGTCGACACCAGAAGCAACTGTGTCGACACACAGAATTTATTAGTCGACATCAACTGTGTCGACAACAGGAGGCAGTGTCAACACACAGAAATATTAGTCGACATCAACTATGTCAACACCGGGAGGCAGTGTCGACACACAGATGTATTAATCGACATCAAATGTGTCGACACCTGGAGGCAGTGTCGACACACAGAATTCTGAGACTACATCAACTGTGTCGACACACAGGACTTGTGTCGACACACAACAGAGTTTCAACAATGATGTTTGTTGTGATGTGAAGAAGTGTCTATGCCGACACAAAGAAGCAATGTCGGCACATTCTACAGATGCAGTGTCAAGAAGCAGTGTCGACACCAAAGGAGCTATGTCGACATCACCAAAGCTTGTATCGACACTTGATCTACTTGTGTCGACACATAATGACAATCCGTCTCGACGCTTTACTGACAAAGACAAAGGTTCAAGAACTGACTAGAGACTTGACAGCTGTGTATTCCAACAAAGTTTGCTGAAGCTGTCAGACTTGTCAGAAGTTGGTTAGAAACCGGATCAGCCGGTTACCATGGATGAAGTCTATATATATATGGATTCTGTCAAATCAACATGAACAAAGTGAACAAAAACAACAACAACAAGAACAACTATTGAAGTATTGATCATTGATCAAGAAAGTGCACGTCACTCAGAAGAAGATTTTCGTGAGAAGATCTAAGGAGAATTACAGCAAGAATTCTGAAGAAACTTACGAAGTTCTGGAGAGAGAGAGAGAGAGATCTCCAATTGTTGAAGTAAAGGAGGAGACATTTACAAATCTCCTAAGAAGCAGATCTTGAACTAATCTGCTAAGAAGGATTCAGACCTATTTCTGGATTCTAAGAAGGAAGCTGGCAGCCAGTCAACTTCAAAGGAGATCAACCCTACTGACTTCAGATTCAAGAAGCTTTAAAGAAAGCTAAGAACAGGTTGATTTCAACCATCAGTCTTATCAAGAAACTGATCAAGAAACCTCTTATCCCTTCTCTCTCAACAAGGGTAAGAGTCCATCTAAACACTTATCAAATTTTGTAGGATCTTTTCATAGATCTGAGTTGTAAGCCTATATTATAAAGGCTGAATGTAGGAGATATAGATCTCTGAGTGGTAGGGCTTTTGAGCCTGAGTGTAGGAGAAATTTTTCTCTGAGTTGTAGGCCTTGTGGGAAGGCTGAGGTAGGGCTGTTAGCCTGAGCTGTAGGAATGTGGTTACACTCTGAGTTGTAGGAACCTTATAGGGTTCTGAGTTGTAGGAACCTTTCAGGGTTCTGAGTTGTAAAATCTGTGGATCTGAGAAGAAGGAAGAAGTTAGGCCGAATCTAGTATACTACTGCTAGATAGGTGAAGGGGGAAAGTGGATGTACCCAGACCTTGGGGAACCACTATAAACCTGTGTGCAATCTGTGATGTGTGTGTGATTGTGATTTCTGTTATGTGATTGTTGTAGAATAGTTAGATTCTATTTTAAGATCTGAATAATTATTCTTCCTTAAGTAAAAAAGGAAAAGATTCTATTCACCCCCCTCCCCTCTAGGTGTTTGGGTTATCTTAAAATTAATTCTATCACCAACCACTACCGAGTGACTTCCAGCCCCGTCAGCTAATGGGAGCCTGGTCAGTGGGATCTTCTCGGTATCAACATTATCAACCACCACCGAGTGACTTCCAGCCCTGCGAGCTAATGGGAGCCTGGTCAGCGGGATCTTCTCGGGGTCAACATTTCCAACCACCACCGAGTGACTTCCAGCCCTGCCGGCTAATGGGAGCCTGGTCAGTGGGATCTCCTCAAGGTCAACATTTCCAACCATCACTGAGTGACTTCCAGCCCTGCCAGCTAATGGGAGCTTGGTCAACAGGATCTTCTCAGGGTCAACATTTCCAACTAGGGCTGAGCATATTATTCGAAACTCGAAAATCGCTCAAAAATCGTTCGAAAATTGAGCCGAATCGAAATCGGCTAAAATTGATTCGACTCAATTTGAGTCGATTTAATTTGACACGAATCTGATTTCGAGTCGATTTTGAGTTATCCCAGAATCGCTCGAAATATGATTCGAATCAACTCGAATTAATTAAAAAAATTATGTATTTATTAATATATTCTTATTTTAAGATTAAAAATAACAAAATTTAAGCCTAAATAAAAAGAATGAAGACTTTAAGTATTTCATTTGCTAAATTTATAGGTTGTCCAATTTTATTTTGAGCAAACTAGGAGCAAAACGAAAAATTGCTAAATTTCGAACCGACTTGATTCGATTTCGAGTTGACTCGATTTGATTTTGAGCCGACTCGATTTGATTTCGAGCTGACTCGAAATCGAGCCATTTTGAGTCGAGCGAACTCGACTCGAAATCAATTTCGAGTCGATTTTGAGTCGAAAATTTCGATTTCGAGCCGAGCCAAAATCGCTCGAACTCGACTTGATATCAGCCCTATTTCCAACCACCACTGAGTGACTTCTAGCTCTGCCAGCTAATGGGAGTCTGGTCACCGGGATCTTCTCGAGGTCAACATTTCAATCTCTTTGTTCACTCACACAGTTCATTTGGATCTTGAGCCATAAAAAATTAATAATAAAAAACAAAGTATTACATATAAGGCTCAAGGGTAGAAGTGCTTCAAATCATCACCGCTCCAAGCGTGACTTAGGGTTTCCCCTTCCACATTCTGGAGGCAATATCCTCCTGACTTTAGGGCTTCCTTAATGATGTATGGAACTTCCCAATTTGTATGAAGCTTCCCCATTGTTGTTGGTCTCCCCACGACATCCACCTTTTTAAAGACCAGATCCCCCTCTATGAACTGCTTGATCCTAATATGCTTGTCAAAGTACCTGACCATCTGTCGCTTGATCTCCTCCTGCCTGACGGCGGTCGTATTGCGTAGTTCCTCTATCAGATCCAGTGAGAGCCGCAACTCCCCTTCGTTTTCTACCCTCCATTCCTCATCTCCTTCCTTGGCGGCTACTATTCATGGCGACCTGACCTCAAACTCCACGGGTAGAACTGCTTCACAGGCGTGAGAAAGTTTGAAGGGGGTCTCTCTGGTGGCCGTGCTGGGGGTTGTCCTCAAAGCCCATAACACCGAGGGAAGTTGTTCCACCCAACTTCCCCTCAGGTTCTCCACCTTCTTCAGTAAATTCACAATGATATTTTTTTTCACCTCCACCTGCTCGTTGCTCCGAGCGTGGTGGACGGAGGCAAACCTAAGGTCTACCCCCAGCTGAGTATAGAAGCTGATGAACTCCTCGCTGGAAAACTCGGGTCCATTGTTAGTGACTATGGCATGTGGGAGCCCATGCCGGCATATGATCTCTCCCCATACAAAATTGTGAATCACCTGAGAGGTTACCTTGGCTAGTGCTTTTACCTCCAACCACTTCGAGAAGTAGTTTATCATGACTAAAATAAACCTCCTCTGCCCACTTTCCTAGGGAAAGGGTCCAACCAAATCCATCCCCCAGATGGCGAAGGGTCAGGGCGCCATGATGCTCCTAAGCCTCTGGGTGGGTATAAGTTGGAGTGGAGCATACAACTGACACTTTCGACACTTCCTTGTGAATTCTGTTGCATCCTTCCTCGGGGTCGGCCAGAAGTACCCCAGTCAAACCACCCTTGCTTCCAAGGTCCGGCCTCCCGAGTGGCTCCCACACTCGCCAGAGTGCACTTCTTCCAGGATCTTTGGAATTTCCTCCTCCGTTACACATCAGGCTTGGAGCCCCAAAAGTGTCTTCTGGTGCAACCTTCCTGCATGCATCAGATAATGAGCCGGTTTGTGCCTGAAGCGCTTTCCGTCCTTGACCTCCTCCGGGAGCTTGCTTGTAATTAGGAAAGTTATGAAGGGGTCTACCCAAGAGGGGCGTCGATCCACCTCCATCAATTCACCCTCCTCGAGTGCCGGGTGAAACAGTTCTATCAAAGTACCTCCGGCCCTGGGTCCAAACTTGGACAACCGGTCGGTTGCAGCATTCTCCTCCCGGGGGACATGTCGAATGAAAAACATTCGAAACCCTCTGATGATCCCCCTAACCTTGGTCAAGTACTTCATAAGGGTAGACTCTCTTGCCTCGTACTCACACTTGATTTGCGACGCCACCACCAACGAGCCAGTGAGCACCTCTACATCTTGCACCCCCAGCTCCTTGGTCAGGCACAGCCCTGCTATCACGGCCTCATACTCTGTTTGGTTGTTAGCGATTGAGAAATATAGGACCACGACCTGCTCTATGGTGACCCCCTAAGAGCTTACCAACACTACCCCGCCCCGTAGAGAAGCTTCCTCGAAGCTCCGTCAACCAACACCTTCCAGGAAACCTGCTGCGGCTGCTCCTCACTCTCAACTTCGACGACATAGTTGGTCAATAAGTCGGCTACCACCTGTGCCTTGATCGAGAGCCACAGTAAAAAAAGAGATGTCAAACTCACTCAGTTCAATGAGCCATTTTGCCAACCGACATAAGTCTCCACCCCCTCGAAGATCTTGCGAAGAGGGTGGTCTATCGCCACCTTGATCGTGTGATCCTGAAAGTATGGCCTAAGCTTTCTTGTCGAGATAACCAAAGAGAAAGCAAGCTTCTCTATGAAGGGGTAATGGAGCTTCGCTTTCTTCAAGATCCTGCTAACATAATAGATGGGCAACTGCTTCTTTCCTTCTTCTCTAACCAAGACAGAGCTTATGGCCTCAACCACCACTCTCAGGTACAAAGTCAGGTCCTCCCCTTCCTTCGGTCCCTAAAGGAGTGGTGCTTGGGAGAGTTGACCCTACAATGCCTGGAAAGCCTCTTCGTACTCTTTTTTCCACTCAAAGTTTTGGTTCCCTCGCAGCACCCTAAAGAAGGGTCAGCACTTTTCCCCTACCGGGGAGAGAAACCTACTGAGCCCGGCGAGCTTCCCCATCAAGCACTGAACATCTTTGGTGTTACGTGGTGATTCCAACTCCATTATGGCCTTCACCTTGTCCGGGTTGGGCTCCACCCCTGCAGGGGTGAGGAGATGGCCTAGGAACTTTCCTCTGCTCGCCCCAAAGACACACTTTAGGGGGTTTAGCCGTATCTTGAACTTTCGCAAGACAGTAAATGTTTCTTCTTAGTCGGTAAAGTGGGAATCCACATCCCTGCTTTTCACAATGAGATCGTCTACGTACACCTCCAAGTTCCTCCTTCTCTGACCTTTTAAGACATGATCCATCATGTGCTAGTATGTAGCTCCTGCATTTTTTATCCTGAAGAGCAACATTTTGTAGCTGAAGCACCCTTCCCTCGTAATGAAGGAGACGTCCTTGACATCGGGTGGATGCATCCTGATTTGATGATAACCTGAAAAAGCATCTAAAAACTCATCATAGAAAAACCGACGACTAAGTCAACCAGCGTGTTGAATCAAGATAGGGGGTAGCAATCCTTAGAGCATGATTTATTTAAAAGCGAGAAGTCTACACACATTCTCCATCGCCCATGTCCCTTCCTATCCATTACAAAATTTGAGACCCAGCCTGGATACTGGATCTATGATACAAAACTTGCCTTGAGGAGCTTCTCCACTCCTCCCTGATGGGCTCCTCCAGCTTCGTGGCGATGGTCCTCTTCTTTTGGCGGATGGGGCGCGTCTTGGGGTCAAGGTTCAAATAGTGGCATGCCATATCCGTGTTGATGCCTAACATGTCCTCCATACTCCAAGCGGAGACGTCGACGTTCTTTTGGATGCACTACCGCATCCTCTCTCGGTCCCTGGGGCTCAGTCCGTCGTTGATCCACACCCTTTCCACCTTCCCTTCCTTGGTGAAGACCTCCATATCCACAACCTCCTCTGCGAGCTCCAACCTGGATTGCTCCTACTCGCTTCTCAGCTTCTCCCCCTACTCAAGTACCTCCTCCCCCTCCATTTCTTCAACTTCCATCGCCTCTGCCTGGCTCTTCTACGGCTCCGCTCCCCAACTCACCTCCGACTCCTCTTGCGGCGCCAGCTCTCTCCCCCAACTCTTCCGCCTCTGTCATCTAGTCTATGGTGTTGACGACCATCACGTAGGATTTCCTCGCCACCTATGGGTCTCCTCTGATCCAGACTTGGACCCCCCCCCCCACCCCACCCCCCCCCCCCCCCCCCACCCCCACCCCTCCCCCCCCCCCCCGCTATTGAATTTGAGGCATTGATGGAACAAGGAGGGGATGCAATGGAAGGCGTTGATGAGGGGGCACCCAAAGATGGAGTTGTGGCTGCTCGGAGCGTCAACGATGACAAACCAATAATTACTCGACACCCCCCAGCATCACTTAGAGTCCAACTCCTCCTTCAACTTCCTTCCTCTCCCCTGAAAATCCGAACAATGGTCCATCTGAGGCCAACACCCTCCTGGCCTCTACCTTCATTGCCTCGAAGGACCCTTTGAAGATCACGTTTACGGAGTTCCCATTGTGAACCAGGATCCGGGAGACCGTATAGTTCTCAATGGATGCCTGGATCACCAAAGTATCGCAGAACGGATCCTCGTAGTCCGGCATATCCTTTGACGAGAAGGTGATCATCTCTTCCGGGGGGAGTTTGGGAGGTCAAGGTGACGCTCCTCCTGAACATAGTCTAGAAGCTCCCCTTGCAGGTGGCTTCAATTCCCACTCCCTCATGGATTACTCTGATCTCCTCACGGGCTCCCACGTCGGTCCTGTCTTCGCACATGTCCTCCTCTCCTCCCGATAGAACCTCCTCTATCCTCACCGGTGGCTGTTGCTGAACTTGCCTTCTGGCCTCTCTCACATCAAGAAACTCTGGGTAGGTGTCCGTCGCGTGGCCTTCCTCCTGATGGAAGTAACAAAAGGGCAATGCCGCCCTACCCCTTCTCTCCTACCTCATCTTCTAGCTCCTCTTCTCACCCCCCTTCCCCGGGCAATTGTCATCGCTTTATGCTGCTGCGGGAGGGGTGCCCACTGCCCTTGCCTCCACGTCCGTGGGTTGAACTGCCCCTGACTCCTGCGAAAATTCTCCCTACCCTAAAATCCTCTCCCCTACCTCGGGGCAGGTCCCTCCTGGAGCCTCCAGCCCAACCGATTGTTCGACTCCCGATGCCCCTAACCATAATGCTGCCCCTGGATCCCCTGGCCTCGTGGCTCTTCTCTCCTCCTCTCTTCTCATTGTCTTCCTACTCCAGGCTCCTTCTCCTCCTCCTCGACCAACTTTGCACTGCTAACACACTAAGATCTCTCCCCCAACTATATATTCTATGTGTGCTTTTCTGTATTATTTCTTTATTACAGGTTCTTGAAAGCTGATAACTGTTAACACACTAAATGTACAACCTCGGGCTCACAGGAGGGAACTCAGCAGAGAAGGGATTAGAAGAATCCTCAAGAGGAGATAAGGCCCTAGGCGAGAGGGGCCTAAAGTTGGGTCCACTCGCAATGGGCGAGAGGAGCCCAAAAGTGGGTCCACTCGCAATAGGCGAGAGGAGCCCAAAGGTGGGTCCGCTCGCGCTAGGCAGGAAGAGCCAAAGTTGAGTCCATTCGCCTGACAGGTGGGGGTCAAAGGAAGATTTTCTATATGCCGACGGAGGGTCTCGCCTGCGAGGTGGTGTTTTTAGCCGCAAGGTGGTCCTCTCGCCAAGCATCGGGGCGGCAGGAAGAGATAAGGCCGGTTCAGCAATTGGGTGGGAACCGGTTCAGTTGGCAAGCGGTTCATCCTTTTTGGCCTTTTTTACTCTTTTACCCTCGGTGGTCTGCTCATAGCCCTTCAGAACAGCGGAGTTTGGCTGTTGGCAGACCCAACCCAGGGTATTCAGGTAATTTCATAGGTGCTTGATTTGGTTATTTGTAGTTCAAATCCTAAAGCCTATAAATAGACCGGTAAGGTGTCTGAGAAGAGGTGTGTGGAACCTTCTTTTTCCTTCTTACTCAGACACCTAGCTCAGCACTGGCTAGGGAGGGGAAGGATTCTAGTTCTTCCGGGTGAGCGGTGGGACCTCCGAGCTGAAGCCCCCGGTCTGTTCCTTTAGGTGTCTTGTTGGGAGCGTGGTTTGAAGAAAGTAAGCATAGGTTGCAGCCTTAGATCCGAGCTTTTAGGAGAAACTAGTTCTACTGGTTTCAACATTTTTGGTGCAGTGAGCGTGGATCGCAGCCTGCGTCGAAGAACTTCGGATCATCTCATGGCAGGAGATCTAGGAGGAGGAGATGGGGGCGGAGGAGATGAGGGCGGGTCCCAGAACCCAGGAGGGTATGTGGGAAGAGAAGAATTCATGGCGTCCATCGGGGGCATCATGGGGATGTTGCAGCAGATCTCGCAGCGAGGTGAGTGCGTGACCCCTCTACCTCAGGGGGCAGGCCTCTCGCCTCAGGAAGGAGCCGTCTCGGCAAGGGTGGGCGAGGATGCGCCAGGAGGGCGGCCTGGAAAGGAGAAGGTGGTGGAAGGAAACGGGCGAGATCTGGCAGGAAGAGAGTTGTTCCCCAGCCCGGCGAGCGCCGTCTCGCCAGTAGATCTCGTCGCGCGAGTGGAAACGGTGAGACCCCTGGCGAGGGGGTCCCCCTTTTGCGAGCTGGTCCTTTCGGCTCCCGTCCCGGAGGGCTTCCGCGAGCCCGAGATGGTTTATTATGTGGGGAAGGATGATCCCCTCCAACACTTGCAATGGTTCGAAGATGTGGTCTCCATCAGGCCGATGACGGATGCATTCAAGTGCCGCCTTTTCGCGATCACCTTGAAGGACAAGGCCCGGGACTGGTTTCATCAACTCCCGGCAGGGTCAATATATGGTTTTGAAGATTTGAGTAGGAGCTTCCAGCTGCGCTTCTCGACCTCGAAAAAGAGGAAGAAAAACCCGGAGTCCATCTTCCTGATCAAGCAGAAGGCAGACGAGTCCTTAGCCCAGTACGTGGATCGCTTCCAAGAGGAAATCCTGGGCATTCAGGAGGTGCCGGGATTTGCTCTCCAAATGGCCTTTACTATGGGTCTCAGGGAAGGCTTCTTCAAAATGAGCCTCACCAGGAAGGCGCCCTTATCTTTTGAAGGGTTGATGGAAAGAGCAGCCAAGGAAATAGCGATGGAGGCAGCAAACTCGGCTTTTGCCAAGAAACTAGCAAGGTTGGCGGAGGTAGAATCCAGGGAACCAGGAGGAACAAGGCAGCAGGAAGGGAGGAGAAGGGAGGAGCCAAGAGGGCCGGCACATCAGGAGTTGGGTTGGAAGCAACCGGAAGGCCCTGTTCAAGGGCAAGGGAGAGGTCTTCCTCCGGGAGGAAGGAACTACTACCAGGGAGGAGTAGGAAGGTTACCACAGCTGGGGTGGAGACATGGTCCTAGGCCACTCCCACCCCCGCCCCAACAAGCTATGGTAATAGGCCGGGGAAGAGGAAGGGGAAGAGAGCGAGGAAGGGGAGGAGCAGGAGCAGGGAGGAGAAGGAATCACCAAGAAGGGAGGCAGGAGGGGGAAGTAGCTATGCCATTCTGTGACTTCCATGAGGGGGGAGGTCACGCGACAGCTACTTGTCCGGAATTTCTAGAGCTGAAGGGGAGAAGAGGAGCGGGAGAGCAGCAGCCACCAGCGCGGATAGTAGAGATGGCCGGAGTGGGGGAGGAGGATAGATGTGTAGATCGGTCAGATGTGGGGGATAGAGGGGGGATCGGGGTGATTCATGGCGGGGTGGGAATCGAGGCTACCCGAAAGGCCAGCCTTCATACAATGTACCGTCGAGGTGTCGCCTCGACGTCGCAAGCCCCACCCCCGGACGAGAAGATCACCTTCTCTAGGAAGGACTTGCCAGATCACGAAGACCCATTCTGCGATGCGCTGGTGATTCGGACGGCTATCGAAGGTTTCACGGTATCAAGGATCTTGGTGGACAATGGGAGCTCGGTTAATGTTATCTTCAAAAAGGCATTCAATGAGATGAGGGTGGAAGCCAGGAGGGTGTTAGCAGCTGACGGACCGTTGTTCGGATTCTCAGGAGAAAGGAAGGAAGTGGAGGGGGGAGTCGGTCTCCAGGTAACTCTGGGAGGGATGTCCAGGAACTGCCGTTTTGTGATAGTGGACGCTCCTAGCAGTTACAACGCCATCTTCGGGCGCCCCTTGATTAGTGCCTTTAGATGTGTACCCTCATCTTTTCATCAATGTTTGAAACTCAATTCGGGAGGGACCCAGATCAGGGTGAGAGGAGATCCGAAGGCGGCCCGGGAGTGTTATGTGACGGCAGTAAACACTATCTCATGGAGGGGGGATGCGGAAGAGTTAGAGAGAAGACTGGAACGGGAGGAACAAGAGGAGAGTAGAGTTGAGGAGTTGGGAGGTGGCATTGCGGAGGAGCCAGTAATGGCAGGGGAGTTAAGGGTCGGAGGATAAGGGAAAGAGGAGAGAGGAAGGAAAAGAAAGATAGGAGAGATGGAAGAGTCAGTGCTAGGAGGAGGCCCGGTGCGGGTAGAGGAGAGGTTTGTAGAAAAGGTAGGCATGGCAGTGGAGAAAAAAGAGGGTGGAGAGCAAGAGCTCGGAAACCAGGAGGAGGGGCTGGGAGAGGAAGAAGAGATTCCGAAAGATCAGGAGGAAGAAGAAGAGCCCTCGAGGCTGAAGGCTGCAGTCGAGCTACAGGAGGTGGACATCCTAACAAAAGAGGGAAGAAAAGAAAAGATCAGAATCAGCGGAGAGCTTGGTCTTGAGGACCAGGAAGAGATCCGAAAATGCGTACAGGAAAACATTGATATCTTTGCTTGGAGCGCGGCCGACATGCCAGGGATTGACGCAGATATGGCATGCCATCGTCTCAACCTTGACCCCAAGGTTCGTCCCATCCAGTAGAAGAAAAGGGCCATCGCTTCCAGGATGGCCAAGCCTATCAGGGAGGAAGTGGAAAAGCTGCTCCAGGCGGGGTTCATATCCGCAAACAAGTATCCGGGGTGGGTGAGCAATGTTGTGATGGTAAAGAAGGGGGAAGGGAAGTGGAGAATGTGTATTGACTTCTCTCTTTTGAATAAAGCATGTCCCAAGGATTGTTACCCTCTGCCTCGAATCGACGCGCTGGTTGATTCAGCCGTCGGTTTTTCACTAATGAGTTTTTTAGATGCCTTTTTAGGATACCATCAAATACGCATGCACCCACCGGACATCAAGGATGTCACCTTTATCACCAAGGATGGATGCTTCAGCTATAACATGATGCCTTTTGGGTTGAAGAATGCGGGGGCGACCTACCAACGGATGATGGATCGGATCTTCCGAGAGCAAAAGGGACGGAACCTCGAAGTCTACGTGGACGACTTGATGATCAAGAGCCAAGATCTCAAGTCTCATATTGCGGACCTTGAAGAAACGTTTGCAACTGTAAGGAAGTACAAGATGAGGCTCAATCCGTTGAAGTGTGTATTCGGGGCTAGTAGGGGAAAGTTCTTAGGACATCTCCTCACCCCAGCAGGAGTAGAGCCTAACCCGGATAAGGTAAGGGCTATCCTAGAACTGAAATCTCCGGCGAATGCCAGAGAGGTCCAGCGTCTTACCGGCAAGTTGGCAGGGCTCAGTAGGTTTCTTTCTAGAGCAGGAGAGAGATGCTCACCTTTCTTTCGAACATTGAGGGGGGGGGGGAAAAATTCGAGTGGACCTCCGAGTGCGAGAATGCTTTTCTAGCCTTCAAGCAGCAGCTCACCAAGGCGCCGCTACTCCAAGGTCCGAGGGAAGGAGAAATTCTATTCTTGTACCTAGGAGTAGGAGCAGGGGCAGTAAGTTCGGTCCTCGTGCGGGAAGAAGGTAAAAAGCAATTCCCGATTTATTATGCAAGTAAAGTCCTCAAAAAGGCAGAGCTAAAGTATCCTATCCTAGAGAAGCTAGCCTTTGCCCTCGTTATCTCAGCCCGAAAGCTCAGGCCATATTTTCAGGCCCATTCCATCCAGATCGTGACGGACCACCCTCTCCGTCGTATTTTGGAAGGGGTAGAGCACTCAGGGAGATTAGCTAAATAGTCAATAGAACTCAGTGAGTTTGACCTTTCTTATATTCCTCGGTTGGCTATCAAGGCGCAAGCTGTAGCGGATTTCTTGGTAGATTACACGGTGGAGGTCAAGGAGGCCGAGACGTCTCCCGTAGTAGCTTGGGAGATGCTAGTAGATGGGGCCTCGGGAAAGAATTCTTTTGGAGGAGGGATGGTTTTGGTAAGTCCTGAGGGAACACAGATCGAACATGCCCTGAAGGTTCATTTCACCCTCACCAACAATCAAGCGGAGTACGAGGCCATTATAGCAGGGTTGAGGTTAGCTCGCGAGCTCGGTATACAAGATATCAAGGTCTCCACGGATTCTATGATAGTGGCAAGGCATATAAAAGGGGAATTTGAGGTAAGAGAGCCCACCCTCCAGTTGTACTTGACAAAGGTAAAGAGGATCATTGGGCAGTTCCGCAGTTTCTCAGTTCAACACGTCCCAAGGGAGGAAAATACTCGGGCAGACCTGCTCGCCAAGCACGGTCCTCGGGCTGGAGGAACCATGACAGAGCTCTTTAGGCCCTCCATTGAAGAGGGAGAACTGATGGAAGTAGATCAGCAGGGATCCTGGATGGATCCATTTGCCACCTACTTGATGACGGGACGTTTGCCTGAGGGAGAGCTCGAGAAGAAGCAAGTCAGGTACAAGTCGGCATACTACCTGCTAAAAGAAGGGATCTTATACCGTAAGACGTTGTCGGGGCTGTTGGCTCGATGCGTATCCGAGAAGGAGGTCGCGAGGGTGCTGGAAGAAATTCACTCTGGAGAGTGCGGCAGCCATTCCGGGAGTCGGACCTTGGAAGGAAGGGTGTTGAGGCAAGGCTATTTCTGGCCCACCCTTAGGAAGGATGCCGAGGAATTCGCAAGGAAGTGCAGAAAGTGTCAGGAATTTGCTCCTCTTCAGCTCCTCCCGGCCCAAAGGTTGCGCACGATTACGGCTCCATGGCCCTTCGCCATATGGGGGCTAGATCTGGTGGGTCCATTCCCTCAAGCCAGTGGCCAGAGGAGGTTTCTGCTGGTCATGGTAGACTATTTCTCAAAATGGCTGGAGGTGAAGGCATTGGCGAAGGTGACGTCTCAGGTGGTCAAAAGCTTCGTATGGGGGGAAATCATCTGTAGGCATGGGCTCCCTCTGGCCATTGTCACGGATAACGGACCGTAATTTGCCAGCAGAGAGTTCGTGGATTTCTGCATACGACTAGGTATAGACCTTCGGTTTGCTTCAGTGCATCATCCTCGAAGCAATGGGCAGGTGGAAGCCGCGAATAAGGTCATCGTGAATCTCTTAAAGAAAAAGGTAGAGAACTTGAGGGGAAGTTGGGTGGAGCAGCTCCCCTCCGTCCTCTGGGCCTTAAGGACCACGTCAAGTTCCGCCACGGGGGAGACGCCGTTCAAACTTTCCCATGGCTCTGAGGCCGTCATACCTGTTGAGTTCGAGGTTGAGTCACCTAGAGTAACTGCGGCAAGGAGGGGAGATGAGGAGTGGCTGGTAGATAATGGGGAAGAGCAAAGGCTCTCCCTCGATTTGGTGGAAGAGCTTAGAGAGCTGGCATCTATCCGACAGGAGGAGGTCAAGCGCCGGATGTCAAGATATTTTGATAAGCACGTCAGGGTCAAGCAGTTTGAGAAGGGAGACTTGGTCCTCAAGAAAGTGGATGCCGCAGGAAGAGGGGCTTCGGTAGGGAAGCTCAACCCCAACTGGGAGGGTCCTTTTATTGTAAAAGAAGTTTTGAAATCAGGAGGGTATCACCTCCAAGATGTAAACGGGACGCCCTTCGATCGCGCCCGAAGCGGCGACGATCTAAAGCGATTCTATCCTTAATACCACGGTTTATGATCATCATCTATTCTGAATGAGATGTAGTTTCTTTGTTTTTCTCTCTCACCTTCCAATATTAGCAAGTCGGGCGAGGCCTTCTGGTCCTGCCAAGCAGTCTCAGGTAGCCGTCTCCTCAAAGCGAGAAGATTTTATTTTGGAGAGGAGACCCCGAGAAGACCCGCTGTCCAGGCTACCATCGAGCTGGCAGGTCTGTAGGCTCACTCGGTGGTTGGAGTTGGTTTTGGAGAGGAGACCCCGAGAAGACCCGCTGTCCAGGCTACCATCGAGCTGGCAGGTCTGTAGGCTCACTCGGTGGTTGGAGTTGGTTTTGGAGAGGAGACCCCGAGAAGACCCGCTGTCCAGGCTACCATCGAGCTGGCAGGTCTGTAGGCTCACTCGGTGGTTGGAGTTGGTTTTGGAGAGGAGACCCCGAGAAGACCCGCTGTCCAGGCTACCATCGAGCTGGCAGGTCTGTAGGCTCACTCGGTGGTTGGAGTTGGTTTTGGAGAGGAGACCACGAGAAGACCCGCTGTTCAGGCTACCATCGAGCTGGCAGGTCTGTAGGCTCACTCGGTGGTTGGAGTTGGTTTTGGAGAGGAGACCCCGAGAAGACCCGCTGTCCAGGCTACCATCGAGCTGGCAGGTCTGTAGGCTCACTCGGTGGTTGGAGTTGGTTTTGGAGAGGAGACCCCGAGAAGACCCGCTATCCAGGCTACCATCGAGCTGGCAGGTCTATAGGCTCACTCGGTGGTTGGAGTTGGTTTTGGAGAGGAGACCCCGAGAAGACCCGCTGTCCAGGCTACCATCGAGCTGGCAGGTCTGTAGGCTCACTCGGTGGTTGGAGTTGGTTTTGGAGAGGAGACCCCGAGAAGACCCGCTGTCCAGGCTACCATCGAGCTGGCAGGTCTGTAGGCTCACTCGGTGGTTGGAGTTGGTTTTGGAGAGGAGACCCCGAGAAGACCCGCTATCCAGGCTACCATCGAGCTGGCAGGTCTGTAGGCTCACTCAGTGGTTGGAGTTGGTTTTGGAGAGGAGACCCCGAGAAGACCCGCTGTCCAGGCTACCATCGAGCTGGCAGGTCTGTAGGCTCACTCGGTGGTTGGAGTTGGTTTTGGAGAGGAGACCCCGAGAAGACCCGCTGTCCAGGCTACCATCGAGCTGGCAGGTCTGTAGGCTCACTCGGTGGTTGGAGTTGGTTTTGGAGAGGAGACCCCGAGAAGACCCGCTGTCCAGGCTACCATCGAGCTGGCAGGTCTGTAGGCTCACTCGGTGGTTGGAGTTGGTTTTGGAGAGGAGACCCCGAGAAGACCCGCTGTCCAGGCTACCATCGAGCTGGCAGGTCTGTAGGCTCACTCGGTGGTTGGAGTTGGTTTTGGAGAGGAGACCCCGAGAAGACCCGCTGTCCAGGCTACCATCGAGCTGGCAGGTCTGTAGGCTCACTCGGTGGTTGGAGTTGGTTTTGGAGAGGAGACCCCGAGAAGACCCGCTGTCCAGGCTACCATCGAGCTGGCAGGTCTGTAGGCTCACTCGGTGGTTGGAGTTGGTTTTGGAGAGGAGACCCCGAGAAGACCCGCTATCCAGGCTACCATCGAGCTGGCAGGTCTGTAGGCTCACTCGGTGGTTGGAGTTGGTTTTGGAGAGGAGACCCCGAGAAGACCCGCTGTCCAGGCTACCATCGAGCTGGCAGGTCTGTAGGCTCACTCGGTGGTTGGAGTTGGCTTTGGAGATGAGACCCCGAGAAGACCCGCTGTCCAGGCTACCATCGAGCTGGCAGGTCTGTAGGCTCACTCGGTGGTTGGAGTTGGCTTTGGAGAGGAGACCCCCGAGAAGACCCGCTGCCCAGGCTATCATCGAGCTGGCAGCTCTGTAGGCTCACTCGGAGGTTGGGTAAAGGGGTAGCATATGGATGGGAGTTTCATAATTTGATCAAAAGCAAGGTCCTTGTCTCAAAGGAAGAAGAGGAGGGAGGAGTCGGTCCCTCAAAATCCACTCGCGCCGAGGATGTCCAGGGACAAGGCGAGAGGAAGAGGCACGGCCCCCGCGCGACTGTGGCGAGGACATGACTATTCGCACATAGAGTAAGGGGGCTGCCCTTCGACCAAAGGGCGAGAACAAGAGTACCCTCGTCTCGCAAACGAAACTAATTATAATAGCCATTCGAGACCCGCTCGCGCCAGGGGTGTCCAGAAGCAAGGCGAGAGGGAGTGATACACCCCTGCGCGAGAGCACTGAGGGCCCGCCCACTCGCGCCACGGGTAAAGCTAGCCCCTCCATCGGTAGGCGAGACAAGTCGTGATCTCGTTCCACAAATATAGAAAAGGTAGGCATACAGGAAAGATGAAAAGAAAGGCGAGAGGTCCTAAAAGCAAAATATGTATCACCCGCAAAAAGAGGCCGTAATACAAAATGCCTCAGTAATAAGTATCCAAAAGAAAAAAAAGGGAGAAGAGGAGTATACAAAAAAAACTGTAAAATAAATCCTCTATTCTTCCGCGCTGGAGGACGGGCCGTCTTCCTCCTCGCCATAAATCTCGGGTACCAGGTCGCGGGCAGTGACCTCCTCGCAGCCTTCCCTGATAACTTCCATCTCCTTCATCATCTTCACGATTAGTTCGGCGGTCCGGATATTGGCGTCTTTGCAGAGTCCCATGACCTCAGCATGAGAATAATGAGAGGGAGGAGGTTTGGGAATCACCACGCGAGAAGGCGAGAGAGCAGCCTCCTGAAGTCGAGTGATCTCGGACTCCATGCCTTTAACCTCCCCTTCCAGAGTGGCTATGCGCGAGTGCATCCTGTCGGCCGTCTCGGCATCCTGCGAGAGGTTTATTTATTAGGAGGAGTTGAAGGTGAACAAAGAAAGGGAAGGAATCGAGAGTGGAGAAACTCACCACACCACCCCGAGCTTTGGCGAGAAGGTTTTCAGCCACGGCCAATCGTTTCTCAAGATCCATAGACTTCTCGCGCTCGGCCGCCAGACTCGCCTCTGAATCCCTCCAGCTCTTATTATTGTAAATCAGACGGCGTGAAACCTGGTGCGAGAGCTCTAGCGAGCACAGCTGGGATTGCGCGGCCCTCAGGATCAAATCCCGCGAGGGAGGCTCAGCGGCAGGTTCTCGCTCTGCGCCACCGTAAATGCCAAAGCCCAGAGAAAATGCATGAGCCGTAGGTTGGTCTCGCTCTATCCAGGGAGGAAGGAGGGTAGAGATAGAGACCCGGTTCACCTCCTTGTCCCATATCAGGGTTGGCTCGCCAGCAGCATCCGGGATCACAGGGCCCATATTGAAGTTCAGATGGGTGGAAGGAGCTGGGCGGCTGGAAGAGCCCACCTCACGAGTAGGAGATTTAGAGGGAAGGTTGTCAGCAAGAGAATCAGGTTGACCCGTCCCGCCAATCGGCGAGACGGTCCGCTGACCAAGAAGCCGAGAAGGGGATTGGGGAGATTGGGACCCCAAAGAGATGGGGGATAAGGATCCCGACACGTCTACCATCTCAGCAGGAACTTGCTTCGCCTTTCCAGAGGGAAGAGGCGCTCCTTTCTTGACCTTTGTTTTCTTTGAAGGACTCTGGCGAGATGGGGCGGAGCCTTCGGCATGTCTTTTCTTCAGGGAGGGGGTAGGTTTTCTCTCGCCGCCTCAGCTGCCATCGTGGCGAGGGCGACATCTTTGGAAGGTTTGATGTTGCTTTTGTAAGGCGGGCGAACGGGAGTATTTCTTTCTCCTGGAAAAGGCGAGACGATGCGTTTACAAAAACTACTCGTTAGACCTAGATGAAAATAAAGGGCCCCGGCATTTACCTTCGCCTGGAAGCACAGGGAGGAGGGAGTCGAGGCCCCGCCTCAGGAACTGAACCTCGAAGTTCTTGCCAATGAAAAAGTCGCAGAGAAGCTTGTCCGTGCCACTAACCTGGGGAGTGGTATAGAACACCTCGGCTGGTGACACGGGCGCCAGCGGAATGCCACCCAGGTTGCCGCGGATAAAGACGAAGCGAGTAAGCCAGTGATGGTTCTTGTTAGGCGTCTCGCAAACCTTGAGACCCTGCCCCGTGAAATAGGAAACGTCGTCGGCGTTGGCATGGTAGACAAAAAGCTTGCGGAAGGAGTTCAGGCTGAACTCGATTCGCTCCCGGCGCATGTAGCAGGCGAAAGCAACGAGTACCGAGATAGCGTTTGGGTTCAGTTGCGCAGGAACAGTCCCGAAGTACTTGAGAACCTGTTTCACTTCTGGCCAGAGGGTCAACCTCAGCCCCGCTTCGAAATGCGGGACAGGGAAGGCGAGTTCACCGGGATAAAAAGTGTTGATCAACTCGCCCACCCTTGGAGGGCGTGACTCAAAACCCTCCGGCAAGAAATCGCGAGTGAAGGCGTTGTAGTCCTCTTCGGAAATCCGGCCGGGAGGAAAATCATGGTCACCAAACCTCCTCCCGCATCGGCTTCGCCCCTCGCCTTCTTCAGCCTTCTTTTTCCCCATTCTGGGCAAAGAGAGCGAAGGGGGGATGCGAGAAGAATAGGCGAGGAGAAGCGCCGACAGGATCTGCTCGCGAGGGAAGGAAGAGAGAGGCAAGGTTTAGGGCGCCGAGACAAATCGAGAGCATGATCCGGGCCCCAGGGATAGGGGGTATTTATAGCCCGTTGGGTAAAGAAAAAAATACGAAGAGATAAGGCATATATAATGTAAAGGAAGGGGAAGAGGCGGCCGTCCTTTTCTCTCTCCTAGTCTCGATTGGTGTAACCTAACATAAGTCCCAGGCCGGGGACGAGACAGTACCATAAAAATACAATAAAAAGGAAAAAAGAGAGTAGTGATTTAAGCACAGATATGACGCGCGAGTCACAGTGTAGAAAAGCGCGGTACTAGAGGTAAAATTATCAAAGGAACTACTAAAAGAGGTTATTAAGCAGACCTATTCTTTAGATCCAAAGAGTTCGGGCGGTAGCCGCGAGAGGAAACATTATTACAAAACGAAGAGCAGTACAAAGAAAATAAGGGCGCAAGGCAGCGCGAGGGATTCAATCCTTATGCCACCGCCAGCGCCCCCCACCGCGAGACCTCGCGCAGGGAGGACGGTGGGGGAGGTGAAAAGCGCGAGCCGCATCCACGCCACGGCGCGCGAGACGGAGTTGTTGGTCGACCTCGTTCAGAATTGCCTGGGGGTCGGTCTCGTCTATCTCAATGTCAACATCAACTTCAGAGGTCAAGCGAGCAACCTCCACCTCTAACCAATCAATCTGCCGGTCAGCCGTTTGCTTGTCCTTCTCCAACTCTTGAATCATGATCGCATGTTTCCGGAACATCTCAGCCACCCTACGCTTCATCGCCAACAGATCCATAGGGTCGCCAAGGTAATCTTCGATCTCGTCCATAGGAGGAGGAGGCGAGGAGACCGCTCGCCTCGGGCGCTCCTCAGTAGGCGAGTCTTCGGCAGATGAGTCTACTCGCACATCTGCAAATCCAAAAACAGAATGAGGGTCATAATCAAAGGTGGGCAGCCAGAGAGGCCAGAATCCAGGGCAGAAGATTCCTAACCAGAGTAGCGAGAGGTCCCAGCGATATGGGAAGGCTCGCCATCTTTCCCACCAAGAGTAGAGGGAAGAGTAGAGGGAGGAGGCGAGGCCGAGCTTGGACGATGGTTGGCGAGATGAGTTTGTGCGCTACCAGACTGACCATGGGGTGCGTGACTTTTCTGAAAACCAACAGCAAAAGGAGCAATGAAAGATAGATAGCGAACAGGGGAGGTGAACAAGGACCTTACCTCTTTCTCCTGGGGAAGCGATGGTGTAGGGGGGATGCGTCTCTCTGGGGGATCCGGTAAGGGTCCTCCCGACGGGGGAACCAGATCAGTTGTTCTCGCCTTCTTCGGGCGAGAAGAAGAGGGTGGTGGTGAGGAAAAAGTACGAGCAGGAATTAGGTTTAAGGCAGCCGCGCTCGCCTTGTTCCGCTGGCGCACCAGCGCGATACGATCACGAAAGCTTTTGCTAAGAGACATAGCAGCGAAGTGGAGGTGGCTAAAACGAAGAGAGGAGGCCTGTTGCACTTGGGAAGGATCCCAGTATTTATAGACTCAGGGGGGGAATCCCACCTGAAAAAGATTCCGCTATAAAGTCGCTGAGATGACGTGAGCCTCGGTTGGACTTTTCTTTTCGAGCTTGGACAACCCCGAAAAGAGCGGGGATTGTGTACAACCTCGGGCTCACAGGAGGGAACTCAGCAGAGAAGGGATTAGAAGAATCCTTAAGAGGAGATAAGACCCTAGGCGAGAGGGGCCTAAAGTTGGGTCCACTCGCAATGGGCGAGAGGAGCCCAAAAGTGGGTCCACTCGCAATAGGCGAGAGGAGCCCAAAGGTGGGTCCGCTCGCGCTAGGCAGGAGGAGCCAAAGTTGAGTCCATTCGCCTGACAGGTGGGGGTCAAAGGAAGATTTTCTATATGCCGACGGAGTGTCTCGCCTGCGAGGTGGTGTTTTCAGCCGCAAGGTGGTCCTCTCGCCAAGCATCGGGGCGGCAGGAAGAGATAAGGTCGGTTCAGCAATTGGGTGGGAACCGGTTCAGTTGGCAAGCGGTTCATCCTTTTTGGCCTTTTTTACTCTTTTACCCTCGGTGGTCTGCTCATAGCCCTTCAGAACAGCGGAGTTTGGCTGTTGGCAGACCCAACCCAGGGTATTCAGGTAATTTCACAGATGCTTGATTTGGTTATTTGCAGTTCAAATCCTGAAGCCTATAAATAGACCGGTAAGGTGTCTAAGAAGAGGTGTGTGGAACCTTCTTTTTCCTTCTTACTCAGACACCTAGCTCAGCACTGGCTAGGGAGGGGAAGGATTCTAGTTCTTCCGGGTGAGCGGTGGGACCTCCGAGCTGAAGCCCCCGGTCTGTTCCTTTAGGTGTCTTGTTGGGAGCGTGGTTCGAAGAAAGTAAGCGTAGGTTGCAGCCTTAGATCCGAGCTTTTAGGAGAAACTAGTTCTACTGGTTTCAACACTAAACATTTAAGGAAGAAACTTAAAGAAAGTCACAAGATACCAACAAACTTGTCTGATCGTATCCGGGAAGCGACCAATGTGGATGTGGAGTTCCAGCCATTTTTGGTGGAAGCTCAAAAAGGCAAGTGTAGTGCCTAGGAGATGATTGATGAGATCTTAAGGAAGGGCGGAAGGGTATGTGTACCGCAGTTCGACAAGCTCCGCGAGGAGTAGATGTTTGAGGCTCATTTCACGAAGTACTCCATTCACCGGGGCAGTACAAAGATGTACTTGGATATGAAGAAATACTTTTGGTGGCCTGGTGTGAAACGGGACGTAGCTTTATACGCGAGCCGGTGCCAAACTTGTGCCTTAGTGAAGGTCGAGTGTCAGCAGCCAGACGGGTTCCTGAAGCCTCTTCCTATCCCCGAGTTGAAATTTGATTACATCTCCATAGATTTTGTACATGGTTTACCTCGGTCGCAGCAGGTTAATGATGCGATTTGGGTGATCGTGGATCGCTTGACCAAAGTGGCCCACTTCATCCTGAATCAGAAGGAGGATAGTATGAAGAAGCTGGTAGAATTATATGTTCGCAACATTGTGCGGCTGCATGGAATTCCTAAGAGTATTGTTAGTGATCGTGATGGACGGTTCACGTCCAAAGACTGGAGATTAGTACAGAAGAGTCTGAGCACAAAACTCAAGTTTAGTACGGCATTCCATCCGCAAACCGATGGACAAATGGAAAGGACGAATCGTACAATGGAGGATATGTTGAGGATGTGTCTTGTTTTCATTTCGAAAGGACTTCATCTCACGTTTAATACTATCTAACTTCTCACATAGATGTTCATAAATCTCAAGAAGTTCATTATAGGAGGGTGGAGTTACCTCAGTGTTTCTCTGGACACTGGACTCATCGTCTGATTCATCTTGATTTCTCACCATGAGGCATAGATTTGCCTCGTCTTCGTTGCTCGAGTCAGAGGTGCTTGACTCATCAGATCCATCCTCGTCCTAAGTTAGCGCCTTCATCACCTTCTTCTTCCCTTTGTGCCGGCTTTGCTTATCCTTTTCTTCCTTCTGGAGTCTTGTACATTCCCTTTTTATGTGCCCAGGCTTGTGATAGTGATAACACTCAGGCTAGGACTTCTTATCATCACTCTCTGTCTCTTTTGACGGCTTGTTCCACCTCCTGGCTTCTTTAGCTCATCTCTTCAGAAATTTCTTGAATTTCCCTGCCTCTTGGGATTCTTCATGTACCTTTTGAATTCCTAAACATAGAGACTTTCCTAGTCGTCTTCCTCAGATTCTTCAGCAGCCTTTCTCTCCCTTGCGGCCTTCAGTGCCAGCCCCTTCTTCTTTATCTTACTGGGATACTCCTCAGCTTGAATCTTCAACTCAAGTTTGTGTGTCTTCAAGTTTCCAATGAGGATCTCTATCTCCAGGGTGCTGATATCATGTGATTCAGCCATCGCAATCACCTTCGGTTTGAAGCGAGGAGGCAATGATCGCAGGATCTTGCTCACCAGATCTCCATTTGATTAGTTCTTCCCGAGGGATCTTGAGACATTGACAATCTTGGTGAAGTGTGTATACATGATGTCTACTTCCTCGTCGATCTCCATCCGGAATTGTTCGTATTCAGATTCGAGTCGGAACAGCTTCGACTCCCTTCGTTAGTAAGCTCAAGTAGACGTCATATATCATATGCAGTTTCATAGTTGCAGATTCTATTAAATTCTGTTTTATCCAATGCGCAAAATAAATAGTTCATTGTTTTGGCATTGTTCGTACATCTGAGCTTATCAGCGTCATCCCATTTATCGTGTGGTTTGACTAAGACAGTATCACCTACAGTGGTGGTGGGTGCAGTGTATTTCGTCTCGATCATGGCCCACACGTCCATGCTTCGTGTCATAAGAAAGATTTTTATTTGTGTTCTCCAGTGACTGTAGTCACTCCCCATGAACATTGGGGGTCTACTCATACCCTATCCTTCAGGAAATTCGTGAATCGCATTGGCCATCTTACTTTAGGTTGTTAAGCATTTTTGAAGTAACCTCCTCTAATACCACTTGTTGGATCTAGTGGCCGACCTTAGAGGGGGGGGGGGTGAATAAGGTTTGCGTCGTTTATCAAAAAATTCGAATTATTTCATTCCAAGAAAAACTAGTTCAGGAAGCTACCGTGGGGCGTTAGGTAGCTACCGTGGGGCGTTAGGTAGCTAACGCGCGGCGGTATGTCTCAGAACTCGTTTTCCTAAGCAGATTCTCCCTTGGAGATCTATGCACTCATCAGGACAACACAAACTAGCATTCACAGCACTACACACAAGTAAGGAAGTAGGAAATGAATTTTATTGTAAAAACTAAATCAACAACTGTTTTAACAATTACAAAATCTTGATCCATGTGACGCCGAAGATCGAAGGCGGTGAGTAAAAAAGCTTTTTGGTTTTCTATACCGACCCGCTCCCCGGACCGGTTGGCTCTCTCCCTTTCCCTCCAAGAAAGGTCTTCGAGCCGGCTCTTCACCTCCACGCAAGGAAAGGTCTTAGATCCCCGCTAGATCACTCGATCTAGACGTCCCTTCCCCGGGACGATTTCTCACGGAATCCTCCCCGGATTCCGACGACCCTCCCCGATCGATTTCTCTCACCACAAGAATATAGAGAAACGAGAAAGATTACAATAAAAATTTAAAGGATTTAAAATATTAAAATCTCCCTCTTGACGATTCCTCCGTCGAACGATCCGCGACCGGTGTTTGAGATCTTCGTGTGCTTGCAACTGATCGACTCTTTGTATTCGATGTAGTCCTGGGCTCGCCGGAGTTCTTCATGCGCGAACGGGAGGGAGGAGGTCTTCTTTTCCTTCGACGGAGACAACGGAACGGACCACAGAGAGGCGACCGAACCCTAAGAGTTGTAGATCTCAGTCTCTTTTCGTCTTGGTAAGGAGTAGGAAAAACGACACGCCTTTTATACGGCTTTGTGAAAATAGACTACCGCCAGCGGTATTACTCGTGCTCTACGGTAGGTTCGCGCGTTTGATGTGACAGCTGTCCTGCAAATATGGAAAAATATTTAAAACGAATATTTTTTTCCCTTTTTCAAAGGTAGTGCAGCGCGGTAGGAAAGGTAACACTACGCGGTAGGCTAGCTGTCTCGACGAATCCGTCTCGACGATGGTTGAGTGGCTAACGCGGCGCGGTATAAAGCTAGCGCCCAGCGGTAGGAATAGTATCGCCTGGCGACAGGTCAGGCGTCTCCTGGGCTAGTGTGGCACAATACAAAGCTCGCGCCTGCGCGGTAGGATCCCAAGCGACTAGTCCAATTAATTCTTCGAGCTAGCGCGGGCGATAAGTCTTGCGCGGAGTGGTAGTATCCCGAGCGCCTTGTCCATTTAATTCAAGCTACCGCCCGGCGTTAACAACTACCGCTCAGCGGTAGGTTCCTGAGGAGAGCTCCTTGTATTTCTTGGACCTGTAAACCCGCACACTCTACCAAACACAGGATATAATCAAACACAACATGAGAGTTGATATTATCAAACTAAAGATATGTGAATCGGCTCCAACAGTATTTTCTGACGTGCAAATTATTAAATAAATTAATCTTAAAAATCACATACAAGTGTCAAAATTGATTACAAATAATGCAACGAATGTAAACTAGCAACATTTACAAGTTAATTGAGAGTGCACTAAAATTAAAATGTGAAGCAAATAAATCTTTTGCATGCCAATACGAAATACAACAGTCAAGTTATTCCAAGTCAAGTAATACTAGTAATAAAAGATATCCATACAATGTGAAAAAATACACATTAGAAAATAAAAGCTCACCGAGTAATGGATGTCGGTGGAGGTGGTGGCTGTCCGGAAATGTAAACACCGTTGTTTGGAGTTGGGAAAAGAATTTGGGGATGTTAGAGAAGATGAAAAAGGATTATGGGAAGGTGCTAGTGGTCGGTCGTGACTAGTAGGGGATGTTTTAAGGTTGTGGGGGAGTGGGGAGGCTGGTAGAGACTCCAGAAGGAGGGAGGAGTGTTGGACAACATAGGGAAATCAGGGATCGAGCTGCAGGATGGTCCCAATGCTCCTGGAAGTTAGCAGCAACAAGGAATGGGGGTGATCAGAGGTATAGTTGGCAGGAGGGGGATGGTGGTTGGAACTGGAGGGGAAAATGGCTAGACAAGGGATTGGAGATGGCTAGGTGGTGGTTCCACGAGAGGGCGAGAGAAGGAGGAAGGAGGGGTGACTGGGGATGTTGGGGCTTGGAGAGGCAGCTATAGGCAGGGGGAGGGAAGGGGAGGCCGACGATTGTGCTGGGAAGAAGCGATGACAGTAAGAGAAACGACGGAAGGCGTTGGAAGACTCATGAGAGAGCAAGGGAGGCTAAGGGAGGGGATAACAAGAGAACCAACGACGGTTGTAAGGGCTCCCAGCATCGATACCAGGAGGGGGAGGCGTCAGCACCTCCTAGACCAAGCGATTTCTTCACAAAACCTAATTGCTCAATGATTCATTCATGTGGCTGCTAGGGAATATAAAAATGGGGAATTATGTTGAGATATTCGATGGCTATGATCTCCTGATGAATAAATCAACCTAACTATCAAAATACATGTCAGAAATATAGAAATAAAATACATAAAATTATGAAAAATCGAGCCGCTCGCGATCACGGTCTCCAATCATCTATCTGATAGCCCCAAAATTGTCGATCTCTATTAATCTCCCTGGTTCAAAAACAATCTCCAGTGAATGGAGTCTAAATGCTCCCAGGGCAAAGCCAAGTAAGACTCTGTATCGCTCTAGGTAAGAAGTGTCTTTGCATTAGGTCATCATATTTTTGATGTAGTCGTGGATCCCATGTAGTAAGTAAGTCGAAAAAAGGGTGAAGGGTAGGGATATAATGGTAGGGGTAGAGTTGTAGTGGAGGTCTCGAGATCAAATCTAATCCCCATCAACTTTATGACTTCCTGTGGTGGGATCGGAGACGGGTTGGGGTATATGGTCCGCGGGTCTGATAAAACCGCATTGGTGCGACAACAAGGTGGGCCCCTGGTAGGATTCTAGGATGGCAGGCTGGTGTGACGCTCATCCTGTATCATAAAAGTGCACTTTTTTGATGCGGCACAGAAGGCACACCTGCTCGCCACCCTGGAGTCCCACCAGGGGGCCCAACTTGGTGTCTCAACAACACGGCTTTATCAGGTCCGCGGACCGTACACCCCAACCCATCCCCGGCTCCACCACAGGTCCGATAGGTTTTTGAGGCCGGGGCTCGATCCCCCGACCTCCTTGATAAAGAGTTAAGGCAAACTCTCATCATCAACTGAGTCGCAGAACAGTTGGTGATGAGAGTCTGCCTGAAGACTCTTTATCAAGGAGGTCGGATGATCGAGCTCCGGCCTCAACAACCTATCTGCTCTTTGGTGGAGACGGAGATGGGTTGGGGTGTACAGTCCGCGAACCTGATAAAGCCGCCTTGGTGAGACGCCAAGATGGGCCCCCTAGTGAGAATATATGTAATGCGCGTGCCGCATCAATTAGTAGTTTCAAAGGGAGGCTAATCAAATAGGCAAAAAAATAGCACAACAAATAAAAATGTGTGGACAAACAGAGCATAAAGTCGAATTCTGTGGATGAATTGAAGTCATCCCGGGCTTCTACCGACACTCTGGTAGAGGGAATTTCTAAACCCCAAATTCCCATTTCGATAGGGCTCCCAATAGGACATGAACTAGCTCAGCTTTACAGGAAAAAGTATTGAGCATAGTATGCACAAGACCCATTTGTTTTTTTTTGTGTGGATTTAGGCCCCAAGGACGTACTATAAATATATAGTTGTTAATATTTATTTGTTTTTCCATATGTACTGTGAATATTTAAAGCATCTTAATAACAAATAGTATTAAATAATACTTAGGCTCCATTTGATATGGCAGTGACAGTCATGAACACCAAGGTTATTAACAGTTGTTCATGAAAACTCAACCTCACCTAAAAAATTTCAGCAAATTTTACTTGCAAAAATAGTTTTATTTTCTTATGATTGCCATAACAAGTGTTATGTCAAACATCATAGATGCATTCTATGATGATAATTTTGTCCACAGCGGAGCAATAACGCAATGCGAAACAGAGCATAAATGTCTTTGGAACTTACAATTATATTGTTCTATGAAAATTAAAAAAGCAATGCATTTACCCTGTTTGAATGTTTTTTATGGATTTAATAAAAATGATTTATCACAAAGTGGACAGCGACAATTAATGAAAATTTCATTAGCTTTACAAAAACATCTTATTTTTCTATCAAAACCAAAAATGAGCCTCTGGCTTAAAAAAACATTTTTTTTCTATCTAAATCAATAAAATGAGCCTATGGCTGGTAACACCAAGAAAGAAACATTTTTAACCACAAATTTTTTTAAAAAAAGTGTAGGGCTAAGGCCCCATTTAAAATGACTGTGGCACTAGTAAATGAGGTGATGCAAAATTGGTATTAGAGCTATCAGAAAAGAAGTAGAAAGGTGATATATACATGCAAGAACACAAGCATGAAAATGCGGAAGGATTCTTTAAACTTTTCTAAGGCTCTGTTTGGCATGGTGGTGGGGGTTGTTAAGAATCACCTAATAAACATTGTTGAAATTTTTGAAGTGAAAGTGGAGGTTGATCGGGCAGACCGCGTGGCCTGGGCGAACAGTCTTGCGGACTGGTGGTGCGGCCTGAGCGGTCTGATGTTGCGGTCTGGTGGTATGTCCTTGGAGGTAGCCGTGCGGATAGATGGTTTATCCGCGGCCTGTGCGAACAGAGGTGGCGGCCTGGCAGGCCAGCTTATGCTCAGCAGATTGTTCCCAGAAGGTAACCGGGCGGATATCTTCTCTATCCGCGGAGTCCGGCAAGGTGCGGACTGGGTTGGAGATCGGGAGATCGGCTTTGGCTTATGCCATTGATCTCCTATGGTGGTGCGGTTAGGAGGTAACCGCAGAGTTCGCGGTTAGGCGAGCTGTAGTGGAGCTGGCGGACTGGGTGGTCAGTTGTTCTTGACCGCAGAGCTCGCGCCAGAGGTTCTCCGGTTTGGGACTTGGTCACGTTTTGTGCCAAGTTCAGTTTTTTTGCAGAGTCCGCAATGTCTGCTGGTTGACTGGGCGGCTTGTTCCTTTGGTCGTGGACATTGTTTATTGCGGGCTGGTGCGGTGTCCGCTGGCATGCGGACTGGCTTCCTGTCCGGCCTCCTTTGATAGCATGCAGATAGGCTGGTGTTCGGCCTTGTCCATGCGGACTGGGCGAACTGCTCTGTGCTAGCTGCGGGCTGGGGTGGTGTCTCTATCTACTAGGACGGTGACCACACTCCTCTCCGCACCTATAAATAGGACCCCCCCCCCCCCCCCCCCGTGAGTGACATCACAATTAAGAAGAGTGAACAGTAAGTGAGCGGGAGTTAGTGTTGCGGTCTCAATTTTTTTTGTCCGCGCAAGTTGGGAAGTTTAACCGATTGTTTTTCCAGGTTGTGCGGCTAGCACTGAGAAATCAGGTGTTTGGTTCTGACTGCGGTAAGGGATCAGTGGAGCTTGCGGTTTTCAACCATTAGTTAAGCTGCAGGTCGCGGCTTGCAATCAGCAGTCTTCTCTTCTTCAGCACTTTTCCAGTTCAATAAGCTGTCCGTCAGTGGGCAGTTTGTTTCTCTGTTCAGCAGCACTGTTCGCGGTCTAACTGGCGGCTAGGCAACCCTAGCGGTCAGTCGACTTGCAGTTTGCGGACAACTCTTCTTCGGCTTGAATAACGGGTAGTCCACACGACCTCGCGGTCTCGACGGACTTCGCTGTTCAGTTCGACAAGGGCGGCGGTCTCAGCTTCTTTCCGTCCGGCTTCTTGTTTTTTGTTATTTTCTACTTCCTTGTTTTTTACTTGGCGTAATCATGTCTCGTCATGTATACCTCTTGTTGTAAAGAAGATTGCTAATACATGACTTGCTTGTTACTTTCCTTGCATCTGGTTTATTGAGCTCGGTTTATGATTGGAGTGTTCATGCTCCTGATTCCCGCTTTCCGCTTGATCAAGTTATCATCTTGATAACTCTGAAAATTTTACTTGATATCAAAGCTATCTCCTGGTCATCTTCAAAAAATTTTAACAAACATCATCCGTTTGAACATAAAAATGAATGAAGTTCCTTAAGTGGGCATTAACGAATGACAATTTAATCCTCATGTTCATGACCGCCACTATCATGCCAAACGGAGCCTAAAATCCCACCACTCAGAAGAAATCAAATGCATCTAAATCAACGAGGAGACGGTGGAATAGAAATTTTCCCAAAGGCAACGCATTTTTCAAAATCCTCCAACGCTCACTGATTATGATAACTGATTTATTGTTCTTATATATTATGTATTAAAAAAACTACAACACAACACAAATATTAATACAATTATCATCAAACAATATAATAAAGCCCAAGCAATCCCTCTAGTAACAACCTTAATCATGCAATATTTATTAACAAAAAAAAAATGGAATCTTTAGAAATAAAAACTGTTTCAAAATTGAAATATAAGTAGACCGGAAGGCATTCTTCGCATTCATATTCGAAAAGGCCGGTTACCCGCGCTCTGCCGCTCTCCATCCGCTTCGTTCTTCTTCAGCTGCGTGTTGAAGCTGGTCGTTTCCTGGAATGGGTTGTATGCTGGAAACCATTGCCGGTATTTCTTCACCTTCTTTCTGTTGCCCTTATCATAATCCTCATCCCTGAGTAAGAGAAGACACTTTTTTATTGAAATTTTAAATTCAGAAATGTTTTATTGGGAAATACTTATACAGGTTCGGTTCAGCGAGAAGGAATCACTTATGATGGTAGAACAAACACTTTAATGCTAATATTTACTTCCAGATGAGGTAGCTTGTGAATCAAACAATGAAAATATGTGAAAGAGATTGAGCGCAAGTCTAGAAAAGTTACAGTTGAATGTACGTATTTTTGGGCATCTTTATTATATTATTTGTTTTCTTTTTAGTTCACGCGATTTGTCACGCGGTGTTTATCCTATAAATATGTATACTCTATCCGATTTAGGGTATTCAAAATAATATTGATTCCACTTCTCTATCTGGTATCAGAGCATAGGCCGGCTTCCTCCCGTATGCCCTCCCTCGTTCGGCTTGGCGCCGCATCCCGCGGGCTTCTCCACAGCGCGCCTCCGCCCGTTTCAGCGCCGCCCTCCTTCCAGCACCATACCCCGTCCCGCGCCGCTTCCGCCGCCCCCTTCCCGATGCCGCGTCCCACGCCTCTTCCCGTGTAGCCTCCGCCGCCCTCTTTCACCGCCAGTGGCCGCCACTCAGCCCGTTTTCAGAGCCGACGCCACCATAGCCTAGGGCCTCCGCCGCCCCTCATTTTTTCGGCGGAGTCCCTCGTCAGTGGCTCTTCTTCGCCCGGTCCTTTCAGGCAACCCTTTGTCTCTGGCTATTTTGTCCTCCATGGGAGCTGTCGGAGACACCGTGGTTACATCCTCTAGTGTTCTCTCTGGCCACACCATCTAAGGGACACTCCATCTAGAGCCCTCCATGTTCCCTCTGTTGATCCTCCTCGGAGCCATGACCAATCCGGCTCTTTGAAGATCACTATTGTTGCCTTAGATGGAACAACCTGGAATGGTCTAGAGCAGCACAGTATGCTATTCGAAGTCACCAGCTATACAGACATATTGATGGTACCACGTATTGAAAATGAGAAGGAGACAATTCCTTAGTTGTCTCGTGGTTAATTCACTCTATATCCCCTCAGGCGTACCGCAGCTACATGCTTTTGGATTCGGCTTATGGAATTTGGAAAAGGGCCCGGGACATCTACTCTCATGCAGGCAGTTCGATACAGATTTATGAGCTCACTCGTCGTGTTTTGGAGCTAAAGCAGGGCACCCTGACCGTCTCTGCCCGCTATGAGTTCGAACGATTGTATCAGGAACTGGATTATTTCAACACATTTACCACCGTTTGCATTGCCGGTGCGCAGGCTCTTCAGAATGATAAGGATCGTTTCCGAGTTCATGTCTTTCTTATGGGTCTCAATATGAAATTTTGTTGGTACCCTAGTTTGGATTTGAGTTAAGTCTTTCCTTTTAGTCTCGTCTTTCCTTTTAGTCTCTTGACCCAAGATTTATCTATGGTCAAAAGTTTGTTTTAGTGTAGTCACTTATCCAGTGAAATCTGGCTAAGTTTGTTTTTGGTTCGACGATAGTCGAACGCCGCTCGACTATCGTCGATCGGTCGGATCGACGATCGTCTTCCTGTTGGTCGACTATCATCTGTCTCCAGATCGTCTAGCTTTGTCTCTTGACAGCTCGACGTTCTGCTGTTTCTGTCTCGACGATCGTCGACCTCGGCTCGACCTCTTTCGTTAAGACAGATTGTCTTGATAGTTCAACTATCTTTCTTGATAGTTCGACTATCTGATAGCTCTACTATCTTATTGATAGTTTAGCTGTCTGTTTGCCGGTCGACTATCTATCGATAGTTCGACTATCTGTCTGTATTCTTAGGTCGACGTTTTCTGTCTAGCTTTTGAGTCGGTCGACTATCTGCCTGGATAGTTCGACTATCTGAGTCGGTCGACTATCTGCCTGGATAGTTCGACTATCTGAGTCGGTCGACTATCTGTCTAATAGGTCGACGATCTCAGTAGGTCGGTCGACGATCTCCGAAGATCGTTCGACTATTTTATGTCTGCTTATATATGTAATATTATATGCGTTCTTTTCTGTGTTTTATTTCCTGTATTTCTAGCATATATTTATTATATAATATCTGATTGATTTACTGCTATTACTTCAAAGCAATCCTTGTTATTATTATGCATAAGTCTTTCCTTTCAGATAAAGTAGTTTGTCTTATTAGTTGACTTATTGATTACTTTATCTGCAGCTGTCCTTTATAGCCGTTGGCTGTAAAGAGTTATCTGATGTGACCTTTTATAGCATTCTTTATCAGATTTAATACTGCAGCTTCTTATGAAGCTTTATTCCTTTTATAGAATATATATGTCTGCAAGATATGTTTTGTCTTTATGTTAATTGCAGCCCAGATTCAAGATCTGAGAAGAAGACAAAAGCTCAACTCAAATAATAGATCCGTTACTACTGCTTATATATAAAGAGTTCTTTTGAAGAAAGAACTAAGCTTGCTATCAGCAATATACAGCAGCAGAAGGAAGAAATACAATACAGCACAGCTGCTCTCAGCATTCATACATCCAACTGAGAAGATATCTCTTCACTCTTCTTCAACCTGAGTGCTCCTGTTTCAGGAAGATACACTCGGAGATATTGAAAAAGAAGAAGAAGAAGAAGGAAGCTGAAGAAGAACATCCATCCAGATCTCTAGTCTTCTTCAGGCTTTATCCTTCAGAACTCTCTTCCCCCCTCCTGTAAAGGGTTGTTTACTCCCTTCAAAAGTAAAGCTTGGTTTTTAGACACCTGATCAAAAGTCTAAAGGGTCTCTAGATCTACCTGCAGCAGATCGTGTTGGTGGCAGGGCACCTGATCAAAAACCTGAGTGGATTCCTACCGTGTCGGTAGAAGAGTGGACGTACCCAGTGTTTGGGGAACCACTATAATATCTTGTGTCATCTGGATTGCTTTAATTAATTACTTGCATTGTGGCTGTGATTAGATCTTAACTAGGTTTGTTAGTTGCTGTTTAGGTTTCCAAGCCTTAACTGTAATTACAGTTGGCTGCCTTTTTGTACACAACACTTGTGTTAGGCTCTAAGGTTTAATCTCAAATATCTATAACCTTCATTCCGCATTTAACTCCAAGGGAGTTGAGTAGAAAGTCAACTTTGCTAGTGCAATTTTTGATTACTCTATTCACCCCCCCTCTAGAGTAGTATCTATCCCTTCTCTTTCAAATTTGATGTCGTTTGCTTACACGTCCTACATCGTGAGCCTCTTCCCTCTCTTCGGGAAGACTTCATTATGCTCCTCAGTGATGAGAATTGTCGCCTCTCTCTTGGTGCCTCTACTGACCATTCTGCTCTTGCTGGGATTTCTCGGGGCCCTCCTCCTGTCTGTAGCCACTGTGGGAAGAAAGGTCATACTAAGGACGTCTGCTTTAGTCTGCACCCTCATCTTGCTCTCTCTGATCGGGGTTCTAGTGTTTGTGGGAGAGGTGGTCACCGTGGTGGTGGTTGTTCGGTCGGTGACCGTACAGTCTTCTGCTCACTCGGCTGAGGTTTATGAGGACAGCTCTGGGGGCCTTTCTGCTATGGAATTGGAGGCCTTTCGCCGTCTGTTGGGCTCCCAGCCTGACCCTACATCGGTTGCTTCCACTGCTGTGTTTGCTACTTCAGGTATCTCCAGTGCTCACGTCATGTCTTCATCCCCTTCCGAGTGGATTATAGACACGGGTGCGACGGATCACATAACTAGCTCTGCCTCAGGTTTTACCTTTTATACTCCTCTCTCTGGTCATGATAAGGTTATTGCAGCTAATGGTTCCCTGCCTTCTATTTCTGGCAGAGGAACCGTTACCTGTTCCCCTGACCTATCACTCTCTTCCGTTTTGCATGTCTCTTGGTTTCCTCGCAATCTTCTCTCCATCAGGCACTTAACTACTTCTTTAAATTGCTCTGTAACATTTTACCCTGATGTTTGTGTGTTTCAGGATCTGGATACAAAGCGGATGCTTGACAGTGGTAGGAACGTTGGCGGGCTGTATTTGCTGAACCAGTCGTTATCTTCCAGTGCTCTTTCCACCACCAGGGCTCCTACCCCTCATGACATCCAGCGCTGGCATCTGCGCCTTGGGCACCCCTCTCCTTTATATCTCACCAAATTTTTTTCTGCTTTCAGTTGTTTAATTAAATCGTTTACGTGTGACACCAGTAATTGTTCAAAACATGCTCGTCAGAGTCTCAGTCATGTTTCGTTTCCTAGTTCCACCCTATTTGATGTTATTCATTCTGATGTTTGGGGTCCTTCCCCGGTGTTATCTTTATCTGGCTATAAATGGTTTGTTACTTTTATTGATTGGCATTCTCGTACTGCTTTGTTATATTTATTGAAAAGAAAGAGTGATGTTCTTCCCTGCTTTCAGTCCTTTCATAAGATGGTTGTGAACCAGTTTAATGGCACAATTCGTGTGATTCGTAGTGATAATGGTGGGGAGTATAATGATCGGGGAGCGTTTGGTACCTATTTGTCTGAAATTCACCAAACCACGTGTCCACACCTCTACTCAAAATGGTGTTGCCAAACGGAAAAATAGACACTTACTGGAAATTTCTCGGTGTTTGTTAATTGCAATGCACCTTCCCAAGTCCTATTGGGGTGATGCAGTTCTAACTGCTGCTCATCTCATTAATCGTCTTTCATCTCGCTCTATTTCCTATGATACGCCTCTCAGTCATTTAGCCACGGACCACATTGTTCACACCTCTCACCTCGCTCCTCGCATCTTTGGCTCGGTCTGCTTTGTGCATGTTCATACCCCACATCGCGATAAGATGGATGCTCGCTCCCTTCGTTGTGTCTTCATTGGCTACTCTCCTACAATCAAAGGGTATCGATGTTATCATCCTCCTACTCGTCGTTATTACTGCACTGTTGATGCTACTTTTTGTGAGGGGGAGTCCTACTTCGGTCCTCGTCGGGGGGAGACGAGTGGTAACCATGACGGGACCATTGACTCTCCTCTCCCGATTGTGGCTTCTCCTCATATTCCCACTCCTCCGGCTCCTAGCTCACCGACTGTTGCTTCTCTGCATATTCCCACTCATTCGACTCCTAGCCCACCGACCTCTGATTTCGTCTCTACCACCTCTACTCCTCTGATTCTATATACCTACTCTCGCATACCTCGAACGGCTAAGCAAGTACAGACCGTGGCGGTTCCACCGATGCCGGTGTCTGTCTCCGATCCAGATTCAGACGATGACCTTCATGTTCCCCTTGCTCGCCTTAAAGTAAAAGGGGGGCACCAGACACCCCATTGCCAACTACATCTCTTACTCTCACCTCTCTCAGGCTCACAAAGCTTTTACCTCATCTCTTTCCTCTATTGTGATTCTTAAGACCTGGCAGGAGGCTGTTCAGATAACTGAGTGAAAACAGGCTATTGAAGAAGAGATATGTGCCTTGGAAAAAAATGGGACATGGCGGCTCGCTTATCTTCCCCCAGGAAAGCGAACTGTTGGATCACACTGGATTTACTCTGTGAAGCAGAATCAGGATGGGGTGGTGGAGCGGTATAAAGCGCGCTTGGTTGCTCAAGGGCATACTCAGACACAAGAAATTGACTACCAAGAAACTTTTGCTCCGGTTGCAAGGATGAATTATATTCGGGTGATTCTCTCTTGTGTTACGTGTCGTGGATGGGAATTACAATAGCTTGATGTTAAAAATGCATTCCTGCATGGTGATTTGAAAGAAGAAGTCTACATGACTGTCCCTCCTGGCTTTACTAAAGAAGGGTCGAGTGAAAAGATTTGTCGTCTGCAAAAATTCCTATATGGCCTGAAGCAATCCCCTAGAGCTTTGTTTGGTCGGTTTAACAAGACCATGCTCCAACTGGGATATACTCAAGGATAGGCTGATCACACGCTCTTTATCAAAAAGAGAGGAGCTCAAGTTTTGATTCTTATTATTTACGTAGATGACATTATAATTACAGGAGATGATCTAGAGGAGATAGATCACTTAAAAAACAATTGGGCGAAGAATTTGAGATCAAGGATCTGGGAAAGTTGAAATACTTCTTGAGAATTGAAGTAGTGAAGTCTCATCGAGGGATCTTTATCTCTTAGAGAAAGTATACTTTTGAACTTCTGGGAAAAACTGGGATGTCTGGTTGTGCTCCCGCGGATACTCCTATTGAGGCTAACTACAAGGTCAATGCTGACACTAGTAGAGGGAAGGTGGATGTTTCAAGATACCAACGATTGATTGGGAGGCTTATATATTTATCTCATACTCGCCCTGATATCACATACGCCATGGGGGTCCTAAGTAGATACATGCATGCTCCCACTATTCGCCAGCAAAAGACATCGTATCGGATATTGAGATACCTCAAGAAGTCTCCAAGACGTGGTCTACTATTCTCTGCAAACCAACCTTCGGAAATTAAAGTGTTTACAGATGCCGATTGGGCCGGCAGTCAAGACGACAGGAAGTCCACCGCCGGCTATTGCTCATTTGTAGGAGGAAACCTTGTATCGTGGAAAAACAAGAAATAGAATGTTGTGGCTCGCTCAAGTACGGAAGCAAAATATAGGGCTATAGCGCAAGGAGTATGTGAGGGTTTGTGGTTGAAAACAATTCTCCAAGATATGAGTCTTCAAGTGAACAAGTCGGTCATTATCTACTGCGACAACAAGGCCGCCATCAGTATTGCACATAATCTTGTTCATCATGATAGGACGAAGCATGTTGAGGTGGATCGACATTTCATCAAAGCCCACTTGGGCAAAGGTAATATATGCACTCCGTTCGTGAATTCACATGGCCAACTTGTTGATGTCTTTACCAAGGGTAACAGCCATGACAACTTCATGAACAATACAAGCAAGCTGGGAATGATCGATATATATTCCCAACTTGAGGGAGAGAGTTGAATATACGTAATTTTGGGCATCCTTATTATATTATTTGCTTCCCTTTTAGTTCACGTGTTTTGTCGCACGGTGTTTATCCAATAAATATGTATTCTCTACATGATTTAGGGTATTCGAAATAATATTGATTCCTCTTCTCTACTGTTACAACAATTTCAAAGAGATCTACCATGGAAATATTTTTAATTGAAAAAATGGAGAACAAAAACAAAGAATTTTAAGAGTTCAATTAAACTTGAGAAGGCATATCAACCGTATTTGATTCAGTGAATCGAGGAATAAGCGCGCATCTCAAATGTCCGCTGAAGTTATTAAATATATGTACTAACTAGTATTAGAAATAGTTTAGGAGTGACCGACGAATTTAAAATCATAGTAGGTTTGTATGTTAAGTATCAACATTGAGTCCATCTCTTTGTAGTATTATGAAGATTCTTACAGAAGATATCCAAAACGAATGCTTTCATGTATGTTTTTCCAGGTAATGTAACCTAAATTTATGAGACATCTACCGAGTTATGGTGAAATATTAGAATAATATAGATATTGTGTAGCAAATGGATGAATTCGAATTAGCAGAACACATATATAGTGCATAATATGGGGTTTTAGTAAGGTGACGTTAACAATTTCTATCTACATATATATTAGAAGGTAAAGAGATAGTGATGCATTGTAAATTTAAATGTCTTTGATACATTATTCAGAAGGGTTATTTACCAGGACCTCCCCTCGAAGTTTGCATAATTATAGCTTGCACCCCTCTAACTTTTGAAATTACAAAAATCACCCCTCAATGTTTAAATTTCAAAACATCAATGCACAAAAGTACCCCCTTGAAGTTAATCTTAAGAGGGGTGGGTGGGTGTGGGGTGGGGGGGGGGGGCTCTTTTTGTTCATGGATGTTATGAAATGTACACATCGAAGGGGATAATTGCAATTTCGAAAGTTAGAGAGAAGCGAGTAGTAATTATGCAAACTTTGAGGGGAGGTCCTAGTAAATAACCCTTAAGAAGAATGAATATAAATAAGGAGAACATCTAAAGTTAAAGCTAGAGGCTAAAATACAAAAAGTGCTGAGTACTATATGATAGGAGGATACCATTGAAATTTAAAGAGAAAAGTTATGAAATCTCAAAGACATTTTATGAATCCTGTAGAAAACAAAGGGTCAACCTTATATATACTTCTTCGTGTATGAAATACAAGAAAGAATACAAATATATAGGAGAAGAGATGGAGAAAGAATCTTATATAGGAGATGTGAGACTAAAAGAGAAAGAAGAAATGAGCCTATAAATGGGCATTTATATTATTTTCTTCTGTATTATCTAACACTCCCCCGCAAGCTGGAGCGTATAAATCATATGCGCCAAGATTGGACAAGAACTGATAGTACAACTCGTGAGGCAGCACTTTGGTAAGAATATCAACAACTTGTCCAGAGGCAGGAACATGTTCAAGCTTTAGCTCCTTTGCTTGAACCTTTTCTCGAACAAAGTGACAATCAACCTCAATATGTGTAGTACTCTCATGGAACACAGGATTCTTTCCAATGTGTATCACAGCTTGACTGTCACAGAACAGTGTTGAAGGTGAGGATAATTTAACCCCCAAGTCCATTAAAATACTTTCAAGCCAGGTTATTTCAGATGTAACAGCCGTCATCGCACGGTACTCGGCCTCAGCAGACGAGCGGGCGACCACCGTCTGCTTCTTACTCCGCCATGTTAAAAGATTTCCTCCAAAGTATGTACAGAACCCAGTAATTGAACGTTTATCATCCAATGAGCCCGCATAATCCGCATCTGAGTATGCAATAAGAGAAAGGGAGGAAGATGGCTAGTACACAAGTCCTTGCCCAGGGGAAGTCTTCAGATACCTACGGATGTGTTCCACTGCCTGGAGGTCAGAGACCCGTGGGGTATGCATAAAACGGCTGACCACACCAACCGCAAATGATATGCCAGGTCTTGTAACTGTTAGATATATCAGTTTTCCCACTAGACGACAATAGTATTCCGGGTTCGGAAGAAGGGAATCATTCTCAGATCCCTGAGCACACAACATGTGGTTGAATTCCATCGGAGTTTCCGCAGGTTTAAAACCCGAGAGGCCAGCATCTTGCAGAAGGTCAATATAGTACTTACGTTGGGATAAGACAATGACATCCGGTCGTCGTGCTACTTCTAGTCCAAGAAAATAGCGAAGATTGCCCAAATCTTTGATTTGAAAGGTAAAGTTCAAATGTTGCTTCACATGGTGTATCCCAGCTAAATCATCAGCAGTGATAAGAATATCGTCCACAAAGACCAGAAGTATGACCGTCCCAGTTGATTGGTGACGAGTAAAGAGAGAGGAATCTGCCGAGCTTTGTTTGAAGCCAACCTCACGAATGACCTTGCTGAACTTCCCAAATCACACCCGTGGAGATTGTTTGAGACCATAAATAGACTTGCGAAGTAGACAGACCCGAGACTCCCCCGTGGTCTCAAACCCGGGTGGTTGATGCATGTACACTGTCTCAAGAAGATCGCCATTCAAGAACGCATTCTTGACATCTAGCTGATGGAGGGGCCAATGGCGATGAGCAGCTAAGGAGAGGAGAACTCGAACCGAATTCAATTTTGCGACCGAGGAGAAAGTTTCCTCATAATCAAGGCCGTATTGTTGGGTAAAGCCCCGGGCCACAAGCCTAGCCTTTAAGCGCTCAACTGTCCCATCCGCGGCATGTTTGATAGTGAAGATCCACTTGCAGCTAACACAACTGTGACCCGGAGGAAGGGGCACAAGATCCCAAGTATGATTACCCCACAGAGCCGTCATCTCGTTATCCATGGCGGCGCGCCACCGCGGATGCTGTAGACCTTCCTGTACAGAGTTAGGTACAGAAATAGAGGAGAGAGAGAGAGCAAAGGCAGGAAGGGCGGAGAGAGCCGGTGTAGAGAGAGACATAATTGGTCATGGGATGTGTCGTCGAAGACGATGACGGATCAACAGGCCGCGAGAGCACATCGGTAGAGGGAAGCTGCTGCGGGGAATCTGAACGTGGAGGACGACGAGTGTACACCTGAATAACAGGGGGGTTGAAGGGGACTGTTGGTGGTGGGATGCTCGGACTAATGGGAGATTTGGACTGGTGGGGTTGGGGGGTAGGGAGAAGTGGTGGTAATGGAGATGTGATGGGTACGGAAGGCCGAGGTAGAGGAGGAAGAAGAGGATCAGAAGGACTGGTGTGATATGGTTGGTCTTCATGGAAGGAGACATCAGCAGACACAACCATTTTACCAGTTGTATGATGAAAGCAAACATACCCCTTCTGAGAGCGGGAGTAGCCAACAAACATCGCCTTGGTAGCCCGAGGGGAGAGCTTGTCAGTGGAGGGACCGAGGTGACGGACATAATAGGTACAGCCAAACACACGAGGTATGAGAGAGAAGAGAATCGTGAATGGATAAAGGAGAGTGATGGGTGCCACAAAGTTGAGGACGGAGGATGACATGCGATTAATGAGATGGCAGGCTGTAGAAACGATAAAGCTCCAATAAAGAGGAGGAACCTGCATTTGTATCATAAGGGATCGAGCCACATCAAGGAGGTGGCGATTCTTCCGTTTCGCTATGTCATTCTATTGGGGGGTACAGGCACATGAAGTCTGATGGAGAATACTAAACTCAGCGCATAGATTGGAGAAGGTGCGACTGGTGTACTCGCGAGCATTGTCTGTACGAATTGTTTTGATATAAGTAGAAAATTGAGTGCGCGTTTCGGTAAGAAACGTACGGAACGTAGTTGTGAGTTCGGTTCGATCACGAAGTAAATATAACCAGGTAACTCGCGAGTAATCATCGATAAATGTAACACAAAATTTGTAACCAAAAACACTAGGGACCTTATAGGGCCCCAGATATCAGAATGTATTAGCGATAAAGGAGTATCACTCCGAGTACATGAGGAAGGGAAAGATGCACAGTGTTGTTTACCGAAATACAAGATTCACAAAAAAACTCTTGGAGAGAAACAGTAGGAAGAGCTTTCTTGAGATTCAAAAGGGGGGCGTGGCCCAGACGACGATGTCAATCGGTGGTGAAGACGGTGGTGAGAGCAGTGGGAGAAACGTCGAGGAGATACAGCCCGTTGGACAGCCGCCCTCTACCAAGTATAGTCTGTGTTTGTTGATCCTGCACAACAAATGAAGAGCGTGAGAAAGTAACACAGCAATCAATATCTTGTGTAAGACGGCTAACCGAAAGGAGATTAAACGGAGAGCTCGGAACATGAAGAACCAAGGATAAGGAGAGGGAAGGAATAAGAGGAAGATTGGCAGTGCTAGAAACCGGGATCATGTCACCATTAGCCGCAGTGATGTTCTTGGGGTAAGGAGTATCTAAATATTGAGGCGGATACTGTGGAGAGATATGATGTGTAGCACTCGAGTCCACAATCCAGTGAGGGCTGTGAGAGAGACAAGATATACCTTCATTGGAGATCGAGGCGACAGAGCTAGAGCGACTAACCGCGCCTTGAAGCTGTTGTAGTTGAGCTCGTAATGCAGCAATATCATCACTGGTTGTGGAGGGAGGTGAGGGAGCTACTGTAGCAGTAAGATGAGGAGGCAGGCCATGTTTGCGGTAACAAATAGCCTCCAGATGGTAATCTCTGTCGCAATAAGAGCACTTAAAGAGGGTTCGGCTACCACGACCGTGTCCCCGAGGCTAGCGGCCACCACGAGCCGGTGGACCACGAGTAGATGGAGCGAGAGTGGTCACGGGTTGTTGAGGCAGAGCGGGAGACGAAGTCGGGACATCCGAAGATGGATTAACCTTGAGGAGCATTGAGCACACATCCGAGAGGGATGGAGTAACAGCGGAAGATAGAACATGAGCGCGGACACTATGAAGATGTGAGGGGACACGCGCCATCATCATAGCAATCCCCACTGCCTTCTTCTGCTGTCGTTGAGTCACAAAGTTCGTAGTGGGAGGCTGATGCTGGATCCAAGCCTCAACAAGAGTTTTAGCCCGCGCAACAAAGGAGGTAATATCTCCGGTAACTCCAGCGTCAAGGGACTGGAGATCAGTGAAAATGTCAAACAGGTGCTGTAAACTGTCCTTTCCAGAATAGAGGGAATGAAGATCAGTTTACATAGCATGAGCGGTCTCATTGTACATAGCCATACGATAGGGCTCGGTGTCCAGAGAGTTGAGGAGCCAAGATTGAACGTGTCTGTCATCACGGATCCACTCATCAGTAGGTGCAGTGGGTGGTGTCTTGGTAAGATGATGAAGGAGACCTTTAGTTTGAAGTACACGCCGTACGAAGTGTACCCATTTCACAAAGTTGTGATTTCCACGAAGAGAAATAGTGATAATGCACAGCTCATCCCGAAGCTCAGAAGGAGCAGTACGAGGATAGTCAGATGAAGGAGTTGAATCCGCAGCAGTAGTGAAATCGGAAGCCATGTCCCTGGGCGACTAGACACACTAATCGGGCGGTTAGAAGCACGCAGTTAGCCGGTTAACATCAGCGGCTAGAGACGAGGCCGCAGCTAGGAGACGCCGCAGGAGAGGCGAAGCAGCATCGAGCAGAAGGGGGCGCTGCTAGGTCGCTGCGAGTAGGTTAAGTCGTCACGAGTAAGGAGAGACCGCAAGGAAGGATAGGCCGCAACGAGCAGAATAAGACGCTGCGAGAAAGGATAAGTCGCTGCGGGTAGAGAGAAGTCGCTGCGGGTAAAAGAGGTCGCTGCGGGAAAATGAGGTCGCCGTGAGAAGAAGCAGTTGATGCGGGTAGAGAAATCCGCGACGAGAAGAGAGGGTCGCCACGGGTAAAGACAGACGTCGCGGGAAAGTAGGTAGCGGACAGTGCGGTTTAGAAATAGACCGCACCCAAGCCAAGGCCGAGCGGTTAGGAGCAGACCGCACCGGTAAGGAGAAGGCAGAGACCGCAGCGGATAGGAAAACGAACTGAACTGAGGTGGATTCCACGAGCCAGAGAGAGGAAGGCTATATAAAGAGAGAAGAGCGGTGGATCCACGGGAGATGATAAGGAAGCGGGTGGAGTAGAGAGAAGTCGCAACAACAAACGGTAAGAAAGGAAAACCAAGCCGCCGCGGTAAGAAAGGAAACCGAGCGGACAGAGAAGTCGGGCGGTCATAGGCAGGCCGGACCGGGTTGCTCTGATACCATGTAGAAAATAAAGGGCCAATATTGTATATACTTCTTCGTGTCTGAAATACAAGAAAGAATACAAATATAGGAGAAGAGAGGGAGAAAGAATCCTACACAGGAGATGTGGGACTACAAGAGAAAGGAGAAATGTGCCTATAAATGAGCCTTTACATTATTTTCTTCTACATTATCTAACAAATCCAAGTGTTTGGGCAATAAAAAACTAATTGTTATATCAATTGAGTGTGGGGCATAAATGAGAATACTAAGAAGGATGCATGGAACATTATAAGAAATCAATAAAGGAATAGACATATTAGAGAGATAATTAGAGGTATTTATCAAAGAATAAAATATACACTTAGATGGTTTGGGCATATGTATAAGAAAAATTAGAGCTTGCACCAATTAGATGAGTAGATAGAGTTGGTGTCAAATGATTAGTTATGAGAAGGAGTAGACCCAATGTTATGAATTAAAATTGCTCAAGATGATTTTTGTTTAGTCTGCCTGATATTTTCATACTTTTATCTACTAGTCTCTAGTTTGTGCTTTACATAAACCACTGGAGTCTATTTTCTATTATATCATTGTGGAGAGTGCAGAGAAGATAACAAAATAAGATAATATTTTATTATTCTCATAAATTATGTTCATGCATTGTATAATGGTCCTTTTATAGAGAGAGGGAGAGAGAGCTAAATACAACTTAAGATGTGGGACTAAAGAAGGAGCTTAAGAGAAGAAAAGTCTTATGGGCCTAAATACATGGGCATTTATTTAACACTCCCCCAGAAGCTGGAGTGTACAAATCATAAACTCCAAGCTTGAAGAGAAATGGTTGATATAGGGGTCAAGACAAGGCCTTAGTGAAAATATTGGAGATTTGGTCGTCGCAGACTCACGGATACACGACTATCATTCGAAAGGGTTTCTTGGCCGATCAAGTCCCAGTGCACTGCCTCGACGCTCGCTGCCCGAGTGCACCACCAATTATTTTGAATATCTGTGAATTGATTGTTGCTTGCCATTAATGTAGGCGGTGGTTATTCGCAGAGCGCATATGTCTATCAACAAACCAATGTTTACCTCTTTTATTTGAGTTTATGATTCATGTTAATATTTGAAGTTGTCTATTTACAAACCAGTCGTAGCAAAAAGACCCCGTGCCCTAGTCCTGCCAACGCGCGGGCTACCGAAAGTTAAGAAGCCGATCGGACACGGGCTTTGGATTTTCTTCGATAACTCGCCGACAACGAGAAAGCTAAAGGAGGCCTTAACAACTTGGGATTCAGGAATAGGGCGGAGGGATGAGCAGAGATTCTCGATTGTTTTCGCAGACGGCGACAAAGCCAATCCAGGAGGATGATTGGGTCATACAAGGAGGAGAGGCGGATGCGGCAGGAAGGGGACGCTGCGGGTTCAGAGTGAATGTAGGCAACGTCACCCCTACGACTGCGACTAGCGTTTCGTTCTTAACAAGTCACTTCCGCCTAAGTGTCTCTCTCGTTGTCCTCTATTTGCCTGGCTCATCTTCTTCCCATTGTTCCTAACTATGGGCAACCTTCTCCTCAAGTTCTTCTCGAATCCAACCAGAACAAGTCCATTCCTAAGTCAGTGAGTTTTTCTTTGATATTTCCCGACGAGCCATTTGCAAGTCAGAACTAGCAAGGAGGCAGGTGCTCAGAATTGGATTTTAGGGAGTTTCCGCCATTGTTTCCTCGACGTTGAGTTTGCCGGAGATTTTTCTTGCGAGTCCTAGAATTTTTTGAGCTACATGTAGTGTTGTTGTTACTGAGGATTGTGGATTTTGGGCTTTCTCAAGATCGTTATAGAAGATCCTAATTTGTTATTTTTCAGTGCAAATTAGCTAGGAGACACTATTTTCAGGAGTTCACATTTCCGTTCAAGTTGGTTTGATTTGTTGAATTGGGAAATGAAAGACAGTAAAGATGACGCCTTAAAGATAGCAGTTAGGAAGATATGTTATCAGCGCACCTTTGGGAGTTAAGATGGACTATTTTCTTTTTCTTTTCTTTTTTAAATTTTTTGTGCTAGTCTACGAACAACAATTTTGTCTGCGAATAATAATTCTAAGACCCTTTAGAACCGCGAATAGTAAAAAGCTATGAATAGAGAAACCTGATCTGTGAATAACAACCGCCTTAATTTATGGGTGACGCAAACTCCTCCGGTAGGCACCTTTTTATATATTTTATGTCATAGCAAACCTAAAACCAATTTGTTAATTTATTACACAATAAATTGCGATATAGGCCTAATTTTAAGCCATGGCCATTAATTAAATCCAAAATTAGCTTGTATAATTAATAAAATAATAAGTAAAAAATTTAACCAATTTAAAATCAAAGTAGTTTAATTTTTAACTGAATTTGTAATATGAATAAATGGAATAAAAAAGGTCTTTGACAGTCATTCAAAAAACGATATTTTTTTCTTTTCAAGCCTAAAATTTAACTTCTCGTGACTTTCCCATATCTTGATTTCTCTTAATCCAAACATGCATTTATTTTAATATTCGTCCAGAAAATAGTAGATTAATTGACTTGAGAACAAACAAATCAAAACAAGAATAAATTTCAACAATTTAGTAATGTATTTTCAAAGGGAGGTAGTTCATAATAATCGCAAATTATTATTTTATTCATAGTAAAAGAGAGGTAGTCTCGCATTAGCAGTGGGATTTCCTTTTTTCTGCAGGGCGTTTCCAAATGATGTAATTTCAAGTACTGGTTTCATAAAGAGGTAAATGAACTTACCACTCATCCAGGATATAACCAACATTCCTTTTTGAATTTTCTTCCATCTCCTTCATCTGCTCAGCCTGTATGTTTCTATCAAACCACCTGGCGACTGCATGCCAGGTTGAAGTCAAGTAATTGAAACCAATGAAACTAAACAGTAAGGAAATAACTACTCAAAAGTCACCTGATGTTTCTCTCAAGCTTGACCTCAGTAAATTTACAGAGATATTCCGAGCATCCATATCTTCCTCCGTGAAGTGAAACCTACTCGACTTATTTGAAATTTCAAGCACAGCAGAGTTCATAGTAGTATGGAATTCTTTATTATGAACAGAACTGCTGCTAAATTTAAAACCTTCATTTCCCTTCGACCTTCTCCTATTAGTGGAATGTGAGTTCTTACTAGGGGGATTCCTGGAAGCCGCATCAATAGCTCGGAAAGTCTCGGACGTGGAAGCTTCATGTGAATCAGTATTGAGACCATCAGCTATCCTCAATCTATTTCTAGATGTCAGATGATGCTTTTTGTTTCTCATGTGCTTCTTGGTGAGGTGCAATGACATAACAAATAGCTTCTTGCGCCCAAAATAAAGGACTTTTGCTGATTTTAGGATTTTTTTGGGCTTCGATTTAGTCTTGTAACATTTATATAACAATTTATCTGTGATGATACATGCAGGAGTGTCCTGCTGAACACAACAAACTGCAGCACTTGGCAGCAACGAGTCAACTTCCATCAACTTCACCAAACTATCTCTACTGTTCTGGAGCTGCGGTTCAATTGAGAAACTTTGAATCTCATGGTGGTCCTGACCATTATCCTGGATGCTCAAACAGCACACATATAAACTTGCCATGATCAGTCAAATAATATAATGGCTAACCTTACAAATGAAAGAAAGTAACTTTCATGCAACTAAATACCTGATTGTTTACTATCCTAGGATCAGCAGCTTCCTTTTGTATATAATCAGTCATAGTGTTTGATTGTGCTATACTTTTCTCAATATTATCTCGAACCGATGGGCAACCAGAATCAAACCTGTGTACCAAGGAACTACCTTGAGCACTCTCATTAGTTGAATTACTTCTCTACAATCAAAACCAAAAAAGAGAGGATATCAACTTGTATTCAAATAGAAGACACTAAAAAAAAGTATTCATGTTTATTTCACTGAATGATAATTTGAATTACCCTGTCACCATCAGAAGGAAGCTTAGAATCAATTAAAGGGAGTGACTCTACTGGATCTTTTGATGAAATCTTTTCATCTCTATTAATGAAGGCATCACCATCAACTTGCATACAAGAATTTTTCGTTTCAACCTGATCCTTACCATGCAAAAGTGAGGATTCATTATTAACAGATGGCGGCAATGAGGTACCCACTGCAGGAATACAGTCACTGAGAGTTGCATCATCGTTAGTGTTGACTGAGTTGTGGACTGCAACACTTGATTTTCTTTCCACCATAGGAGTTACTATATTTCCAGCAGGGCGTGCAGAAATATCAGCTTTAGGGGGACTTGTAACTGAGCTTTTAACGGCAGATTTTCGATCACGAACATAAAATAACATATATGCTTCCCGTGAAAGAACAGTTTTCTCACTAACTTGTGTCACCTGCAATCAAGTTCTCAATGTCATAAATCCTAACAATTGAAGCCCAGGAATACAATTGTTGCTTTCCTGTAAACGTAATGATATAACAGTTTCCATAAGTTCGAGCTTTATGGGTCAATTGAGTATGCACTTGATCCTACAGTTTGGAAATATACACAAATATGCAACCAAAGCCTAGGTGGAAGTGTAGTCCGTCCTTCTTCATTCACCTAGGATCTGGGCACATGCATATGAAATTCCAAAGTTTGGGATTTTTTATTGTGGAGTATAGGGTGATTTTCACTGAATGCTAATTAATATTTTACAGAGTACGAATTGAAAGAGAACATGGGTATAAAGGCACCATGACCGATCCAGTTTGAGTAGGAAAAACCATGATTCCATATTTGACGTATTAAGTCATCAATAAAGCATTTCAAAGAACGAACAATGTAGGCATGGGGATTTTCATATCATTATTCAACGCCTACCTGCAAACGAATGTATTGAGCAAGAGTAAATGCACATGCACAAAATTGTGTCACGTATTGTCCAATATTATCGGGGTAACTTTATTATTACTCAAGGGGCTATGTGCAAATATTCCAGGGTTTATTTCTAAATTACCTCACCCATAACCTAGGTAAAAAAGTAGCGAACTTGAAGGACCGTGCGGCTAACTGAAGCATAGTAGGTTGTGAGAGGTGCACCGATGATAATGCAAGTCTATGTGAGTGGAGTGAAATGAACTCAAATAAACCTAATCTATATGATGCGTGTATAATTTGATTCAATCCGAAATTAAATTTTAACAAAAAAATTATAAGTTTAGCAATCCACATAACGTGCATTACATCTCCAAGTAAGCATGCAAACACGTTCTCCTTCACGCAAAGGATTTCAAGCCACACTTGCACAAATGACATTTATTAATTTATAGGAAATAGGAAAAAATGAAACAAAAACCATGATTTACAACCGCAATGTAATAGTAGTCATCCACAAATCCATGATTGATTATACGTCTTTTCAAACTTATAAATTTATATTTAAAACATGCAAACAATCAAACTAATAAATTTATTAAATGTTTCATATTTTTTGTAATATGAAATTAAAAAAATGTGAAATAATTATACATAATTGGTTGTAAGATTAAAACGTTAAATAAATCAAAAAAATAAGTCTAATCGATTTAAATATACATAATATAATATATATTGGCGATTTAAACATGCTGTCAGTCTGCTAATATAACTTAAAATAAAACTGTGGGTGATATATTTAAAAGTCGTGTCGGCCGATATATCGAGAAAAATCGGACATGTCGGCCTATATTTTACAAAATGACATAATTTAATTTTTTTAGAAAAACATATCGTTTTGCCCTTAAAAAAGACATATCGGGAGACATGTCAGACATGTCAGAGGACATTTAAAACAATGCTTGAACGGAAATGGGCCCCATCTCGTTGGTTTATTATAATTGTTCTTTACTCTTCATGGCTTGTTATCCAATTGTGCAATTGGTTGTTTAGGTGTTTTATTAAATTTTAATTACTAGCTGGAAGATCTCGATCCGGAATGTTGTTTCATGTTTGCATGCATTTTCATTTAGTGAAGCTTCTGTCCGTCTACCACAGCATGACATTTAGGGTGAGGGCTTTGGTCGTCCTCCATCTGTAGACTCGTGCTACATCAGAAGGTAAAATTGGGCGGAAATGGAAATAATGGAGGGGGGAGATCGTGGGAATGGTCTCACGAGAAAATGGAAAGAAAGGAAGAAAAGTGGGAAATAACCGAGACATTGCCCCCTGAGATCTCTTGGCATCGAACCATAACATGATTGCAGGCTTTGGATTCTCTCACAAGGCTAACAATGCCTCCAATTGACAGCCATCACCCATATTTATAGCGAAAGGGGGCTTGGGCACCTGACGTGAATGGCTATGATTGGCGGTTATGCCCGATGTCTGAATCATACTAAATAAAGTTCAAAATAAATAAATAAAATGTAAAAAAAGCGCCCTAGAAGCGCTCGTGGTCTCGGATCGCCGATCCAATCAACGCCTCCTACGTGGGTACATGAATGTGGGCCTCACCGAGTAATGGCCCGAAGTCCAATATCGATCCTGCGACTGATCCCCATCAACTCCCCCCCCAACTGTAAAGCATTCATCTCTGATGAAAGGAGATGATTGTACTATTGTCGAAGATCGAGGGCAAGTCTGTCAAGCTCCGTCGTCGATATCCAAGTGTCGTCAAAGGTGGGGCGTCCACTCCAGCGCCTCGGGTAATGACAAGATGGGTCATTGAGATGGTGGTGCATTCGTTCGTGTGCCACAATGTAAGAAATGCTCTCACCTCTTGTGTTGGTGAACCCAGAGGAACCTGTGGAATCATAAAGGGTGTGAGCAAGTCCGTGGTGCCCATCCTAGGTGACCAGTGTAAGGATCAGGTTGTAAGTGGGAGGGTGCTAGAGGTGGCTCAAGATATGGGTCCCTATGCTCGAGAGACTCAAAATAATGTGTCAAGTCTTCTGTATTAAATACAGAATGAATAATCATATTTGCTAAGAGATCGATCTCGTAGGCATTTGTTTCAATTTTCTTTATAATCCTACAAGTACATATTCGTTTAGGTTGTAGTTTGTAGCGGCTCCTTTTGAGAGCCTCTACGTGCGAATTCTGATCATGACCCACTCACCCACCAGAAAATGTTGTTCACGCATGTGCTTGTCTGCCTATGCCTTATATAATTCATTACTAATAGCAATTTTCTTCCGAATTAATTCATGTGGCTCATAAATATGATGGAAAAAGGACTCAACGGACTCACTACGACGCAAGGCGAAATCAATCGGCTTCCTAGGCTCATAACCTAACACCATATAGAATAGACTCATTCTAGTAGACCTATTGGCGAATCTATTGTACGCGAACTCAGCTACGGGCAAAAAAGAATCCTAAACCGACGAATGCTCACCAACTAAACACCATAACAAACATCTCAATCTCCTATTTAGTATTTACTACCAAAGTCTGGTTGTTAGTCTGTAGATGATAAGCTGTGGAAACCTTTAGGGTCGTACCTGTCTTATGTCATAATGTTTTCAAAAAATAACTTATGAATCGTGCCATGATCGAACACTATGAATTTAGGTAATTCATGTAAACGAATGATGTCTCACATAAAAAGTCCTCCATGTGGGCCGCATTTGTGGTCTTGCGACAGGAAATAAAATAGGTCAACTTCGAAAACCGGTCTACCACTACAAAAATGGAAACAAGCTTCCTCAAAGTGCAAGGAAGGATTGGTAAGAAATCCATACTGACATCGACCCAAGGATGGCGTGGGACCGAAAGGGGGGTATAAAGTCCAGTGTTTTGTTTGAACTCTTCGCAGCCTGACAGGAATCGCAGTGACACACTACCCTTGCCACATCCTTCTTCAAGGTGGGCCAATAGAAACGATCTTCAACCAAAGCAATCATCTTGTCTCTACTGAAGTGGCAAGCGGCGCCACCAGCGTGCATTTCCCAAATCAAAAAGTCAAAAAAAGAGGTTCGGGGAATGGCGAGACGGGACCCACGATACAAATATCCCTTGATGATATTGAACCCCTCAGTGGGCTCAAAGTGATCCCTTATGAATCCAGAGTATGTCTCACCAAAGTCAGTGCAAGTGGGGTACTCCCTAGGCAGTTGATTAAAGCTAGTTGTGCTAGCGCTCGGTGAGTGGAGTAAGGTAATATGACGACTAAGAGCGTTATCAGGTTTGTTCTCAACACTCGAGCGGTGTTTGATGATGTAATGAAAATCCGGCAAGAATTCAACCCACTTGGCATGTTTATGCCCCAATTTTCATTGTGAGTCAAAATATCACAATGTCTGATGGTTGGAGTATAGGATGAACTCCCGCGAGAGGAGATAGTGTCTCCAATATTGAAATGACTACACTATCTTGTAAAACACTCTATCATAGTTTGAGTACTTCTGATGGGTCTCATTCAATTTCTCACTAAAGTAAGAAATTGGGTGACTCTCCTGGCCCAATACTCCGCCATTGCCAACGACATATGTGTCGCAGGCTATCTCAAACACCTTAGAGAAATCAGGTAATCTCAGAACAAGGATTTTTGTCTGTTTATCCTTAATCTCTATAAAAGCCTGAGTGGTGGTTGTCGTCCACTAGAAATATCCCTTCCGCAAATAGCACGTGAAGGTGGTCATGATGGTTCTAAAGCCCCGAAAAAACTTCTAATAAAAGGAGGCTAGTCCGTGAAAACTATGTTCCTCAGTGATAGTGCAAGGAACAGACCACTCATGAATGGAACAGACCTTGTCTGAAGCAACAGACAAGTCGGACGTTGATATGATAAACTCGAGAAAGTGTACGGAATCAATCAGGAAGGAACACTTCTTCATGTTCACATATAACTTCTCCTTACAGAAGATCTCAAATAAAAGTCTCAAATGGCTCAAATGGTTGCTAGGAGAGTGGTTGTAAATGAAAATGCCATGAAAGTAGACGACCAGGAATTTCCCATATAGAGTCGCGGTATCAGGATCATGACCTGCATGAAATACTGGGGGTGTTGGACATCCCAAAAGGTTCAACCAACCATTCATAGAGATCATTTTAGGTCCTAAAGTTCGTCTTCCATATGCCTCCCTCGTGAATCCTAATCTGGTGGTACTTGTTACAAAACTTAATTTTCGAGAAGATTTGGAAATCAGCCATCGTGTCAAGCAAATAGTAATTTTATTGATATCTCTACTATCGATACACATACACCAACTCTCATCCTTCTTTGAGGTGAGAAGGGCAGGAACCATGCAGGGGCTCAGACTCTTGCTTATGAACTACTTCCAGAGAAGCCCATCCACCTGTCTCTTGAGCTCAGCATACTCGTCTGGGTTCATCCAGCAATGTGGTAGGTTCGGGAGCGAGGCCACCCAGTGTCAAATCTATGACGTGTTGGATGTCACGCAATAGGGGTAACTCATCGGGTAAATCATCTGGCACTATATCAGCATACTCATCAAGAATATGCAAAACCTCAGGGGGTGGATCAGGGATCTTCATAGAATCATCAGGAGCTATGGAGGTAGCCACTATGTAAACTATGTTGGCGTCGACGCTCTCTCTCATAAACTCACTGCGACGCAAAATATGCAATGACCTAGATGAACTCATGGTAGTCGGGGTATGACCTTCCCCTTGGATTTCTCCATGGATTGGGTCGATGCCAATGTAATCTAACGAACCTTGTCATGTAATACGCATGTGTTCGAGCGACCGAAAAATGTGACATCACGATCGAAGAGCCAAGGTCTCCCTAACAGAACGTGGGTGACATCCATGGGGATGAATTCGCACCAAATATGGTTTTTGAACGAGGCGAGAGAGATCGGAACCAAGCACCTCTTGGGTAACCTACATGGTCATCTTATCGACCTAAATAATTCAATATATATGGTGATGAGGTTCAAGAGTCACTTGCATCCGCTTTAAGGCCCTTTAGGCCACAATATTCACAAAACTCCCGCTGTCAATGGCCAAATTGCAGGTACTTCTTACACTGGGAAAGAAAGTATAGAAGATCGACGTATAACACCAGTCCTCATCAGTATGCGGGGAGTAAAGGAAACGTCGTATAACACTTACCTCTAGGGGAGCTCAACATCACTCCCCAAATCGTCCTCGATGGTGGCAACAATCGCCTCATCAATGACCTCCTCAGCATCAGCAGTGGGATCGCCTTCAACTAACAATTTTTTTGTGAGGCACTAAATAAATTTATTGCATGGGTATCATTAGTAGAATACATGCTCAATACATTTTTCTGTAGCATTTTTATTAATTCCTTTTTAGTGGCTTGCTTAACTATAGAGTTGTTTTTGTTGTTTAGATCCCTGTGATGAATTGATGTGTACATTCCGACCCACGACACACCTTGTTGTCCAATTTCTGCTGTTTACATTCCGGACCACATGAAGTGTAAGACCTTCTGTTTGGCTATAGGTATTGTCTTTCTTCCAAGGTTACTCAATGCAACATTTTTTTAAGGAGACATGCTTTATTTTCTTATTATTCCTTCATTCACAAACATGAATGGAGACATGTTTTATTTTCTTATCATTTATTTTCTTATTGTTTTGTTCTTTTACATTTTTGTTGTGTTTGAATGATAGAATGGATTCCTCTCAGTACGAAAGCTCAGGATGCGCCAATTTCCGCTGGTAGAGACATTTTTTTAGCATTTGGGAGAATGTGGTTGCAACAGGTACCAATAGAATTCATTGCAATTACTGCTACCAAGTCATAAATGGGGGCATAACACGGTTCAAACATCATTTGGCTGGGATTAAGGGCAATGTAAAGTAATGCCCTCATGTTTCAATTGATGTCAGAGCAAAAGCCGAAGCAACCCTTGGAGCAACACACACTAGTAAGTTGTTGAGAAGTAGTAGGTTACAGAGTAGCTTGGATGAGTTCATTGTTGGAGAGGATGCAGATCCCGAAATTTCACAAAGGACTTTGTTTACAGGAGTTGGGAGTGAAGGTCCAATGGCCCAATTTATTGAGCCAAGTATTATTAACTTTCAACGTGACTTTTGAATTTTGAACTTATGATAGTTTTTTATTTCACACACACACACACACACACACACACACATATATATATATATATATATATGTATATTAGTCTATTAGATATATGTAAGATGTTGTTTACTTAGGTATTAAAAGTTGGCAAAATAATGTTTTGAATCTTTCAAAGATTGACAAGGTAAACAAAAATGTCAATATTCTCATTTCTTTCAATAGCATCTTGTTAACAAATAAACTTAGATTTATTTTTTGGATATATTTACTTTTTATGATAAGGACAAGCCGAAAAGATGATGGTACCTATTGGAAGCTTTCATGTCATGAAACTACTGGATGGTGAATTGGTGATAGTTGATCCAGAAACAATCATAACAATAAAGGCAAGTTTTTTTTTAAATATCAACAATAAAGGCAAGTTGCTTTCTTCAAACTTTACCATTTATTAATAGGAAAAATTGTGTTTAATACTTTATTAGTTCATTATTCATATTATTATATGTTTAGTGCATAGTTTATAACCATACATTGTCTGTACTTTTTTACTTTTTTGCAAAAATTGTGTTTATAAATACTATTATCTTTATTTAAATATTAAAATCCGACATTGTAAAATATCCCTGATATATCCCCTACAATCCGACATACGAAATTTCAAACCCAAACCGACATGAACCCGACATCTACAACCTTGGCGGTTCTGGATAGCCGTCAAAGTATTCATACTGCCCATAGTCAAAACGGCCCTTGACTCGAACATGAGGGGTTGTGTGCTGAGATGGCTATTCCTCCTGAGGGAGGAGATGTTTATCTGGGGAAGGTTTAGGTCGACGGTCTTGAATGTGATTAAGGGGTCGTCTCAAAGGTGGGGCAGGTTCTCTTGGTGGTTGATTCCTAACACGCCAATCTTGAGGTGGGAGGGTGTCTCATTCTTCCTCATAATGATCGCCAGTTGGAGTGGGTGGGTCCTCACTCCTTTGAGAAGTAGCATGCTCTCTATGATCCTTAAGGATATCTTTGTGGATGTGTAAATCGTCAAATTGGGCATTCATTTGGTCGAGTCGATCTAACATTGGACGTTGAAATTCTATAGGTGTCATTTCAATGTTTGAGTAGGTGGTTCTCTCATCGGTAAGGTTTGGGTCGTACACATATTGATGACGATAAGGCCTACTGCTACATAATATGCATGTGTCCCTAACCCGGGACTCTGATACCAAATCTGACGCAAAGTAAGTTGTGAGAGGTGTGTAAACGCTAATGCAAACATATGTGAGTGGAGCGGAATGGACTCAAATGAATCTAACTTATATGATGTGTATATGATTTGATTCAATCCAGAATAAAATTTTAGCAAATAAGATTATATAAGTTTATCAATCCACATAATGTTCATTACAACTCCAAGTATGCTAGCAAACATGTTCTCCTTTGCACAAAGGATTTCAAGTAATACTTGCATAAATGAGAATTATAAGAAATAGGAAAATATGCAACAAAAACACAACAAACCACAATTTCCAAATACTATGTGATAGTCATCCACAAATTCAATATTAAAAGTGAAACACAATACAAAATACTAACGAGCATAGGAACCCAATGGTGGCGGTGGGAGTAGATCCAAGAGAAAGGTGACAAATGTATTATGCTTCGATGGGGGTGGGGGTGGGAAGCTATGCGGGGAAATGGGTTGGGAGGCAGAAAGGAAGGTGGACTGTGGAGGTGTTTTGGTTGTAGCTCTCAGTTATTAAAGGCGCACCAAGGTGCAAAGGGATCTTGGAGCCTAGGCACAAGGCTCAAGACGTGGGCGCGCGCCTGAAGAAGGTAAGACGCAACCACATTCATTTTAAATAATCAGCATTAAACATCAGTTCATCTTCTTGAACAGATTCTTCATTTTCTACTCATTAATCACTAATTGCTATAACTTATATCTCTTAAAAATAAAATCAATGTGGTCACTTGCATCATATATATAAGTCTCAACACTCCATTATATTTTAAAAACACTAAATCATATAAAATTAATGAGTTCTTGCATTATTTTTTCATTATTTTGAAAAAGAATTTACAACAAAAAACGCACCTAGACACGCCTTTTATGCTCCAAAGGCGCACGAGGCGCAAACCTCTGACCTTGATAATCCTTGAGCCTTAGGCACGCCTTCAACAACACAAGTTATAGGCAAAGAGGGGAGACTATTGGAAATCAAATGGTGAGGGATTAAGCCTAATAACTGGATGCGGGGGGAAGAGAACAAATGAATGGCTAGCAACGGTTGGGGAAAGAGCGGTGGACTGGCGTGGGATGCGGAAGGGTGTTGCGGCATAACTGGCGAGACAAAGGGTTGTTAAGCGCACGAAGAAAAGAGGTGATTGGGTTTAAGCTCTCGGCGGGGCTGGGTGGGTGAAGATCGTGGCTGAATGCAAGTAGTACGAGCGTCGAACGGGATTATGGCCGGAGTGAACGAAAAGCTTGTCATAAGGTCGATCAGGGGTTTTGTGTTGCAGGAGATTGTGGCAGAGAAGGTAACGTTGGGCGGTTATGGAAATAACGAGGGAGGGGAGGGGAGATCGTGGGAATGGTATCACGAGAAATAGAAAGAAATGAAGAAATGTGGAAAATAACCGGGGCGTCGCACCATGATGTGATTGCAGACTCTGGATTCTCTCACAAGACTAATAATGTCTCAAACTGACAGTTAACGCCCTAAGTTATAATGAAAAAGAATTTGGGCACCCGACATGAATGATTATGATTGGTTTTTATGCCCGATCTCTGAATCAAACTAAATAAAGTCCAAAATAAAAAAACAAAATACATAAAAACTGTAAAACGGTGCTCCGAACGCGCTCGTGGTCTCGGATCGCCTATTCGATCAACGCCTCCTATGCAAATACACGAATGTAAGTCCCCCCTGAGTGGAGGCCCAAAGTCCAATGTCGATGATGTGACTGATCCCCATCACTAACTCAACGACCAAGACAAAAGAATATGTTTTCCTAATCTTCCTGTTTTTCTCCATGTACGACTTATATGGTGTCATAGCCAATAATGGTCAAAACTTAACTGTAGAGCTAAAAAAAGGTGTCTTAAAGAAGGGAGACAATTGTTGCTCCCCCCCAATTGGACTTATTTAGCCAACAATGATTAAAACTTAACTCTAGAGCTAAAACTAATGTGTCTTTATTGGATATTCAAATACTCAAAAGTGATACAAATGCTCTCCCATTCTTTGACATATTTTGTAATATGTGGATGTTACCTATCATTGAATCTCAGCCACTTTCCCAAGACTAGAGAGTGTCCATGAAGACATGCCTTAAGATTTACTACTTCTCCATCTTCACACTAGAAAGTAGGAAACTCCAATTTTAACTTTTTTACCATATTTTCTCGTGCATTCTCGGGAAAAATTCTCATGGTGTTGAAAATTTTAATATGCTACTATGCTGTCCTCCCAAAATTCTGAACTAAGCTTAGCACTAATTGAGAGCCTCATGAACCCACTAGTTCTAAAGATCACATTGAGCACCTCAAGACCAAATGGATATTCCAATAACTCCAAGAAAAGAACAAGATTGTGGACTCTTCATTCTACCTCTATTTTTTTTAATGAAAGATAGTCCCCTTCCTTCCATGCCTTTGCCGGTTTGGTATCTCAAATAAAAATATCAACAAGATTCAAGAAGCTTTTACCATCCTGGGTGGCGACTAACAGTAGTAGAGGAAGTGCCTGCTCACTTGAGGTGGTTAATCTCCAAAAGAAAAGATGATTGCCAGTTGCAACTGAATTTTTATTTAAAACATGTCAAACTTGAAAATGACGAAGGCAAGGCCACATTCATTTTAAAAAATCAACATCAAACATCATTTTCGTTTCTCGATCAAATTCTTCATCTAGTCTACTAATTAATCATTCATTATTATCGTTTATATCTCTTAAAAAATAGAATCAATGTGATTTCTTGCATCATATCTAAGTGTTAATGCATATTATCTTTCACAAACACTAAATCAATTAAAAATAATTGAGTTCTTACATTATTTTTTTCTTAATTTTTGAAGAAAAAATTTACAAACAAAATCTCACTCAGGCGCACCTTTTATATTCTAAAGACGCAAATAAGGCGCACGGAGGCGCAAACCTCTGAGCCTTGTGAGCCTGGAGCCTTAGGCGCGCCCGAGGCGCGCCTTTAATAACATAGAAAATAAGATATAATGAACCTACAAGATTGTATTGTAATGGCACAAAGCATGTAGACAAAAAACGATAGGTTCATTTTAATGACTTGTACTCCTACAAAATAACAAATGATTAACATCATAACAAAAGTTATGCACAAGTCAAACTTCAAAGCATAAATTACCAAGTTAGGAAGGACCGAAAAATATACTTCACGTCTTAAAGGGAGTGTTAAATAATATGCAGTAATTCCGGTACCATTTATGAGGCTAAGTGAAAATATTCTTAAATTTATTTGTAATGTATCTCACTTAAAAGAGGGGCAAATTTAAAGGATCGTGCGGCTCACTCGATGAGCAAGATAAAAGGATATGTTGTTCACCCTAGCTTGTGTCAGCTCTCACCACCTCCAAATACAAATTATAATAAATAATATAAACTATTATGAAGTTCAAAAGATTATTTTTATGGGGCATGACCTTCAGAGCTTTTCAACAGTCGACCGCCAACATGATTGATTTGGACAAACTAGCATTAAAATTTTATTAGTTGCATAAAATTTACCTTCTAAAGGGGGAACGGTTACAGCAAAAAAGAAAAATTACAATCTACTAGTTATCTGCTTTGCTTTACTAAAACAACCTTTCCTGGAAAATGAAAAAGGGACAAAGAACACTTTCATTGACACTAGAACTGACGTAAACCGGAGTCTCAAATTCGATTTTAAATAAATGAGCACGAGTTTGCTTTTTAAATATGCAGCACAAGAGAGATTTTCCCACATAATCATAAGTGACATTTGAACCAGGGCTCGCATACACGCATAAAGATCGGCATTTAAATGCAGAATGAATATGAAATAACGTTCCACATTAAGGATTAAAATAAATAAACAAACATAATATTTGACTATTCAGAAATGAGCTATGTTTGGAAATATACCACTGGATCACAAGCAAAGAGGCATAGGAAGGCTACGGGAAGCGAAAGACAGGATCTGATTGAAGTGTTGGATCCGGTAGGGAAATTGTCAATCCTGTTGGTTGGTGGTGGAGGGTTGTTCGTCGGAGCCCATGTAGGCTAGCGGCGGCAGTAGAGTTGTTTTGGAAGTCTTCAAAGAGGGTTGGCAAGTCTCGAAACCTGTGGAGAGGGGAGGATGGGTCGTCAGCATCTGTGGAGGTGATCGTCGACGGGTTAGGGTTCCAACGGTAAGTTAGGGCGGCAGGGAGGAGAGGAGGACTTGGCATCTGCAGTTTGACTTCGTGTGGATGCGGGATGATGGACTATCGGGAGAACAGAGAAGAAATCTCTGTTTACCGAATCTTGTCTAAGCTATTTGATTTTGGATGTCGTTGTCGGGTGTCTCGGCGGACAGGGAGTCGGCGTGAGCCTGCGTGGTTGGAGCCATGGAAGAGACGGTGCAGGGGGAAGTCTCGGAGGCCAGGAGAGGGCGTCGGAAGTAGCCGCGGATGGCCGGCTGGAGCAGCCGAGCCCGGCGGATCGTGGTAGAGTAGCGGTTTGCAGACCATCGCAGGTCGGAGGCGCGGAAGTGTGGTCCGTCGCAGGGAGCAGCGGATCGTCGGCCAAGTCGCAGGAAGGGCAGTGGATGTCGCGGATTCGAGCGGTGAAATCGGCAAGGACGCAAACGGAAAATAGCGACACAGGGTTAGGTGGAACTCTGGCGGCTATTGTAGCGGACGGACCGGCAGGTCGGACCAAATATTATGGTTGAAAAGAAATCTGGACTAGGGAAAGAGTCGGCGGGGGGGGGGGGAGGAGTAGGAGGTTAGGGCTAGAGATGAAACAAGGGAGCAACCCTTTTCATAACACATCCAAGATGAAATCACAAATACATACTCATCCCCTTATATAGAGGGGGAAGTCCATACATAGCAACATATCAAAATAACAACATACCAAAATAATAATTACTAAAACAGCAAACACACAATAGGAACTAAATATTTCGTTTCCTAATGGGCCAGCCCCGCTAATTCAGGCGGTTCCTCCTCATCGGCGCCTGTCCCGTCTGCCGTCTCCGTCGCCTGTTGAGACCGCCGTTTGTAGACCCGCCAAGAACGCTCCTCGTCATGAATGTCTGTAACAATCGCCCCAATATTATTTTGGAAGAGACATTGTAAATAACAAGCACCGTGTCACTTCAAAAAGATGGTGATTTTTTCGTTCAGTAACACCATTTTGTGCAAGAGAATGTACACAAGTGGTTTGATAAACGATGTTATAACCACTCAAACAATTTTCAAATTTGGTATCCAGATATTCACGACCATTATCACTACGAAGAATTTTAATGGTGGCGCCAAATTGAGTAGAAAACATTTTATGAAATTTTTATAAGAGGGAACACTTGATTTTTACTATGCATCAAATAAACTTTCATAGTGCAAGGAAAACAATCAATGAAAGTTACAAACCAATGATAACCAGGGATCGAAGCAACTGAGCAAGGGTCTCATACATCACTATGAATAGTATGAAAAGGTATAACAGAAGACTTAGACATGCGATTGAAAGAGACACACTTATGCTTAGAAAGTTCACAAACATCACACATAAAAGTTTTAAAAACAAAAGATGAAAAACTGGGAAATGACGTTTGCATAGTAGAAATCGAGGGATGACCCAAGCGACGATGTCAGGTAGCCAACTGAGGAAGTTGGTGAGCATGAAAGACCTGAGGAACAACAGCATCAAACACGTACAATCCATCACGCATCCTACCAGATCCAATCACCTTCTTCGTCTGCAGGTCCTGAAAGACACAGTGAGAAGGAAAGAATGTGACGGAATAGTTCATGGAGTTTGTAATATGACTAACAGATTAAGAGGTTGCGAGTAAAAGAAGGGATGTGAAGGGAAGAAGCCAAGGTAAGAGAAGAGCAAGTAATAGAGCCTTTTCTTGCAATAGAGGAAAGAGTTCCATCAGCAATGCTTACATTGTCTTGTCTCTGCCAAACAATGGTGAATAGGAAACAAAGCCTGAAGATGACCCAGTCACATGATTTGTGCCTCCAGAATCAATGATCCAATGAGTGGCAGGCGGTATAGCAGCAGAGTGAGCACTTCGACTACCTGAATGAGCAAAGGACGAGGATGGACCAGGAGTGGGCTCGAGGATAACCCCTGCATCATGCGACAGAGTCATCATCTCATCAGCAGAAAAGGTCCCAGGGAGAGGCAGAGGCTCTGAAATTTGGGCACTTGAGGTACTATCATCAATGAACTCAGTCAGGTGAGCAGAGCGAGGAGAGCTGAAATTTGAGCAACCACGACCACGTCCACCACGACCCCCACGCGGAACCATGCCACCTCTCGATGGAGGGAGCCCATGCAATCTGAAGCAAGTATCGTGAGTATGTCGACTCCGACCACAATAATCACACATCAAGTGGTTTTTGTCCTAGAACCTGGGCTTAAAGTCCCGAGGAGTGGTGCCTCCAAAATGAGAAGCCGCAAGAGCAAAACCACTAGAAAGAACCTCTGAACTCCAAGACTGACGGCGATCATATTCCTGCTGGACAATACTATAGGTCTCTGACAATGAAGGGACTGGAATGCAACCAAGGATTTGAACGATAATCTGATCAAAGTCACGGTATAAACCATATAGAAACTCAAACACCATATTCTTATCTTCATGAGCACGAACAAGAAGGGTATCAGCAGTGCAGACAAGGTCGAGGGAAGTAAAATGATCATACTCCTGATATAGCTGAGTGAACTCCAAATAATAGGCGGACGGTGGTCGATCACCCTGTCGAAGTAGAAAGATCTTTCTTTATAGTTGAAAGATCTTAGCAGTGTCACTTTTCCGGGAATAGGTAGATTCAGCACGACTCCAAATATTCGTAGCGGTATCCAAGAATAGGTAATTACGTGCAACTGCCTCTTGCATGGAATTAATCAACCATGACATAAACAAAGAGTTCTATGATTCCCATTGAGCACACGTAGATGCAGTCCTCTCCGACTCCTTAATAGTGTCGTTAACATAGTCAAATAAATGGCGACTCTTATGGGTCAAGGCAATAGATCGAGACCATGATAGGTAATTTGTTGTATCAAGACGAATCGTGATGATCTGAGATGTCGTATGATCATACCCAATTCGGGTAGATCCAGTGGGTTGTGAAACGTCAGGAGAATCAACCACGTCATACATACTGAAATCAGATAGCAAAGATGTGTTGAAAAAAAAAATCAACCTTTAGAAGATCGCCGAAAAAAATGATGCCGAAAAAAAGAACAGACACCACCAATAGGACCGCCTCGGATCCTAGAACAATAGATCCTTGAGTGCTAAAGTCAAAGGAAGCATGAATGAGGAGGCAGAACCTTTTTCATGAAAGAAAACAAAGGGCGAGGAAAATCCCAAGATCCAATGATATAGAGAGATCTAGTGGAGCGATTAATTGATCCCCCTAGTATGAGGTAGAGGAAGTAAAGGCAAAACTTTTCTGAGAAAAACAGGATACATCAAACGGTTGTCGAAGAAGTGGCCATCTGGGGCGCTGATTGGCCTGTGCGCCAATCGAGCAGACTACGCCACCCTCAGCAGCGGGGCTGCTCCAGTAGGGTTGCGACAGTGGGGCTGCGGGGATAGAGGGGAGGTGGTGGGAGGGGGGCCGACGACGGTGAGATCGTTGGGCTGCGGGATTGAGGGGAGAAGCGGACGCAGGATCGAGCAACGGGGGCTAGGGCGTACTGTGTTTTAACACCATGTCAAAACGGGACTGCAAATGAATTGTATTATTGAATAATAAAAAGCTCTCTCTATATATAGAGGATAATACATGAGGAAACAAAAAATAAACTACATAAAAAAACATTAGTTCTAACAAAAATCAAAGCCAGCCAAGCAAGGAAAGTTCCGAAAAATATTAACTCATTCTTTTTCTTTTATATATCCTCTTCTGATTCTACTAGCCTCATTCAAAGCAAACAGTGACAAACAATGTGCATCAGTTTTTGCAGAAACTACTCCTTGCCTCAAAACCACCTCCCTACCTCAACATCTGTTGAACAACTTCTCATCTCGCTACTCTTAGAGCCTGCAGAGAAATATCCGCTACAGAAGCAAACCATCTCTTCTATATAATTCATCAGTTACCACCCTCATACAGCCATCATATTGGGGTTTGGTTACCAAATTCAAGTCAGCTAGAGGAGGATGCATCTTCAACCAACAATGGGTGCCATACTTAAGTTTGAAACACTGATAGGACACTGGACACTGATGATCAATTATAGGCACACAATGAAATAACTCCTAAAATATAGGATACACTCATACACGACTGGTCATGACAATAAGCATCTTATGCAAGAATTTTAAATAACAAGTAGAAGTTACCACCGCTCTTACAGCAAGTTCAATACTCATGAATACAGTAAAATAATGGAAATAAAAATTTTAAGTGCTCAAGAAATGAAAAGTGAATTTAGGTATAATCTTGTTAGAGTGGTATAAGGTTTTCTTTTCCAAAATAGAGGAAAACTATAAGTTTTGGTCAAAAAATGACTTCTTTGGGTGTTTGTTACGATCCCGCTGAGAGAGATGGGTTGCTAGTCACCGGAGGAAGGGCCGAGGGGTTGCCGGAGTTAGGAGAGAAGAAGTAGAACGAGAGTTTAGATGAAAATCATACTGCCGGAGTTAGGAGAGAAGAAGGAGAACAAGAGTTTAGATGAAAATCATACTGATATTACTTACCTAACCAGATCACAGCATAAGGGCTTAATATATAGCCATGGTCAAACGGCCGTTACAAGCAGGAAAAGTAACGGGATCCAATTGGACCGTTACAAGCAAAAGAAGGAAAATTAAAAAAGGAAATACACAAATTAATATATATGCGGGATTGAGGTTGATTGTTGGGCCGGATCTGAACCGTTAGATAATGTCTGTGGTTGTGATTCCATTGTGATGGTCAATGATGATCTGGGCCGCACGATCCTGTTTATTACCGCCGCTTGGATCTCCGTAGGATTTGTTCTGATGAATTACCGCCGTTGATGCAGGTTTATTGCTGTCGATTGATGGTCCGTTGGATGGGGCTGGAAGATGTGAGACTGTCGGATGAACCCTAACATTTGCCTCCTTCCTTAAAACATTGTCCTCATCGTTATCTTCGTTATCTTCCCAGGTCGCGTGCAGCTCTGGCACGGTGTGTGTTGGAGTCATTGGAGGTTGGGATGTTGAGCTAGCGGGAAGCCCTTGCGTTGTGTCCTCACGGATCCTGGTGGGAACCTTAGAGAAGGCAGTTCCGATCTGGTGTTGCAACGAGCTAATCTGGTGTAGATCGCTGCAACGAGCGGTTTGAGTTATGGATCTGGAACTACAGGGTACACCTCTTTCTTATTCCTGGGTTGTGGTTATTTTGTTGGTAGATAAGGTCGGTTTTGTGTTTTTGCACGTGGTTCTGTTCTGCTTTCTTCCCCATGCTTCTGGGTTCGTCAGTACCGTTAGATCCGGTGCCTTTTGTTGTTTCCTTGGATTTCTTCTTTGTTTCTTCGACCATGCTAGTTTTATGGTTTGAGGTTCGTAGTCCCCTTGTCGTTGTGGTTCGGGTAATTGCTTAAACCCTTCCAGAGTCGTAATGACTTGTCAGGTACTGTCTGCGGGAGGTAATCCCTTCCACTGTATTAGTGCTTGAGGTACGGTCTTTCCCTGACTAATGATGTTGCGCGTGCTCATGACCGCCAAGGGTTGATGGAGGGGATTATTCTTCTAGGTGAGAGTTGGTAGCTCAGGGACCTGTATATTTGGGTTCCCTTCGTATGATTTGAGCATTGACGCGTGGAAGACCGGGTGTATTTTTTATTCAGGTGGGAGGAGTAAGCGGTATGCAGCTACTCCGATGACCTCTGAAATTTGGAAGGGACCATAGTATTCCAGACTTAGTTTTCTTCCTCTCGGCCTTGTCGTGGACAGCTGCATGTAGGGATGGAGTTTAAGTAATACCCAGTCGCCATTCTCTAACTTGAGTTCCTTCTCTTGTCGGCTTGTACCTTCATCCTGTGTTGTGCCTTTGTCAGATTTTGCTTGAGACAGTGCAGCAACTAATCTCTGGTTTATAGTGTTTCGTCCACGACTTCATTGTTGGTAGTACCTGCACAGTAGGGAAGTATCCCAGGTGGCGGCCGACCAAACATGACCTCGAATGGGGTCATGTTGGTCAAAGAGTTATACGTGGTGTTATAATGAAATTCAGCAGAATTTAAGTAGTCTGACCATTTTTTTGGATGTTCATGAGAAAAAATCATGAGGTATTGCTCAAGGAAACGATTAATCCTCTCGGTTAAGCCGTCTATCTGTGGGTGGTAAGCCGAGCTATATTTTAGTTGTGTTCCTTGTAATCTAAATAATTCTACCCAAAAGTCACTTAGGAATATTGTGTCTCTATCTGAAATTATGGACTCTGGTAGTCCATGTAGCTTACCTACAATTCCCCAGAATTCTTTAGCCACGCTTGGCCCTGACATTGGGTGATTTAGTGGTGTGAAATGCGCTTCTTTGGAAAACTTCTACTACCACTAATATTATGGTGTAGCCGTTAGAGTTAGACAATTGGGTGATGAAATCCATCGTGATATCTGCCCATAATCTTCTGGGGATTGGTAAAGGTTGTAGTAAGACGTAGGGGGCGTGATTGATGACTTTAGCTTTCTGGCAAATATCGCATTATTTAATGAATGTTGTGACTTCCTTCTTCATGTTATGCCAGAAGAACTGAGCTTGTATTCGAATAAGTGTGCCCTTAATTCCAGAATGCCCTCCTAGAAGGCTTGAGTGGGCTTCTGTTAGTATTGTTTTCTTAATGCTTGAGTTATCTGGAATGTAAATCTTTGTTGTGAATGATGTAATTTCCTTGTTTCCAATTGGGGTAGTCGTGTGGTTCTTTTCTAATTTTTTGGGCTAAGTCATCCTGTTCATAATCTAGTTTCAGTCCTTCTAACAGGGAATTAGTGAGGACTGTGAGGATATTGAGCCTCACTCGGGTCTGGTTTTCTAGAATTTCAGGCATTCGTGATAGAGTATCTGCGGATTGATTTTTCTTTTCTGCTTTATACTTAATGATGAAATCATACCCTAATAATTTGTAGAGGAATGTTTGATGTTCTGGAGTTTGGATTTGTTGTGTTAACAAGTGGTGCAAGCTTTGGTGCAATATGTGGAGTAACTCCCGATATAGAGGTAAAAGCAAGACGTGTAGGCGGATCGACTCATCAAGTTCCTATTGAAATAGGATATGCACAAGGAAAAGTGCTTGCCATTCGTTGGTTATTAGGGGCATCCCGAAAGCGTCCGGGTCGAAATATGGCTTTCCAATTAAGTTCCGAATTAGTGGATGCTGCCAAAGGCAGTGGCGATGCCATACGCAAAAAGGAAGAGACTCATAGAATGGCAGAGGCAAATAGAGCATTTGCGCATTTTCGTTAATCCATGAACAGGATCTATATAGACACATAGATCCATGGATCCATACATCTCGATCGGAAAAGAATCAATAGAAAAAGAATCGGATCGGAATTGATCGAGATCTTAAACAAACAAAAAGGAAAACAAAAATGAAACATAAATCATGGATCAACTAAGCCTTCTCGGGGGCTTGCTTAAGAATAAGAAAGAGGAATCTTATGGAAATATCATGGAATAAGGTTTGATCCTCTTCATGGGGATTCCGTAAATATCCCATTCCAAAAAAAAAAGTTCGAAACAATTGGGACTTTTTCGTAGATTGGATGCAGTTACTAATTCATGATCTGGCATGTACAGAATGAAAACTTCATTCTCGATTCTACGAGAATTTTTATGAAAGCGTCTCATTTGCTTCTCTTCCATGGAAGTTTCATGTTCCCAGAATGTATCCTCATTTTTGGCCTAATTCTTCTTCAGATGATCGATTCAACGATCAAAAAGATAGACCTTGTATGAAGGTTTAATTACAAGTGTATGAAGGTTTAATTGCAAGTGTATGAAGGTTTAATTGCAAGTGTATGAAGGTTTAATTGCAAGTGTATGAAGGTTTAATTGCAAGTGTATGAAGGTTTAATTGCAAGTGTATGAAGGTTTAATTGCAAGTGTATGAAGGTTTAATTGCAAGTGTATGAAGGTTTAATTGCAAGTGTATGAAGGTTTAATTGCAAGTGTATGAAGGTTTAATTGCAAGTGTATGAAGGTTTAATTGCAAGTGTATGAAGGTTTAATTGCAAGTGTATGAAGGTTTAATTGCAAGTGTATGAAGGTTTAATTGCAAGTGTATGAAGGTTTAATTGCAAGTGTATGAAGGTTTAATTGCAAGTGTATGAAGGTTTAATTGCAAGTGTTGTTGCATTGTCCCTATTAAAACTGCCCCTATGCTTGCCCCTGAGGCGTCGGTCTCTAAAATGAAGGGCTCCTGGAAATTGGGTAAAGCTAATATAGGATAGGTAATGAGTTTGTAGGATGGGTAATGAGTTTGTTTTTAAGTTGTAAAAAGGCTTCCTGGGTCTTTATGGTCCACGAAAAAATGTTTCGTTTAAGTAGCTCTGTGAGAGGAAAGGCGATTTTAGCGTAATCCTAGATAAATTTTTGATAATACCCTGTGAGACCTAAGAAGGCTCTTACATCCTTCTGGTTCTTTGGTTCCGGAAAGCGCTCAATGGCTTCAATATTATTTCTATTAGGTAGAACTTACCCTTCCCGGATAGTGTGGCCCAGGAATTCTATCTCCGGGGAGGCAAAGTAGCATTTGGACAATTTGACATGCAAATTATTTTCTTTTAAAATTTTTAAGGCTTTGTTTAAATGCTCAAGATGATCTTTCTCTATTGGACTAAATATTAATATATCATCACAAAATATTACAATGAACTTTCGAAGGTAGGGCTGGAAAATAGCGTTAATTAATGCATGGAAGGTAGAGCGCGTGTTAGTCAGGCCAAAGGGCATTACGACAAACTCATATTTCTCGTGGTGGGTCCTGAAAGCTGTTTTGGTGATATCCTCCTTGGCTACCCTGATTTGATGGTAACCAGACCTAAGGTTAACTTTCGAGAAATATCGGGCGGTGTGTAATTCATCAAGAAGCTCATCAATAGTGGGTATAGGGAACTTGTCCTTAATGGTTATCTTGTTAATTGTCCTATAGTCGACACAAAATCTCCAAATTTCACCTTCATTCGCTGATGGATCTCCTCCATCTGATTTGCCCTAGTAGCTTGTTCAGCTTATAGGGCGGATTTAAAATCTGTTATCGATCTCAATCTTTCTCCCATGATTCTCACGAGTCACGGCGGAATCAAAGTTCTCTCAACGAGAGCACCAAATTGTTACAATCCTGCTGAGAGAGATGGGTTGCTAGTCACCGGAGGAAGGGCCGAGGGGTGGCCGGAGTTAGGAGAGAAGAAGGACGACGAGAGTTTAGATGAAAATCATATTGATATTACTTACCTAACCAGATTACAGCATAAGGAGATTACAGCATAAGGGCTTAATATATAGCCATTGTCAAACGACCGTTACAAGCAGGAAAAGGAACAGGATCCAATTGGACCGTTACAAGCAAAAGAAGGAAAATTTAAAAAAGAAATACATAAATTAATATATATGCGGGATTGAGGTTGATTGTTGGGCCGGATCTGAGCCGTTAGATAGCGCCTATGGTTGTGATTTCATTGTGATGGTCAATGACGATCTGGTTCACACGATCCTGGTTATTACTGTCGCTTGGATCTCCGTAGGATTCGTTCTGATGAATTACGGTCGTTGATGCAGCTTTATTGCTGTCGATTGCTGGTCCGTTGGATGGGGCTGGAAGATCTGAGACCGTCGGATGAACTCTAACAGTGTTTTAGCATTTCCTAGAGGTATGGAAATGAGTTTGAGGAGAATTAGTGCTGCAAAATGGCAACTCCAACATATTGCGTTGCAACAGTGATCCATGAGCATCCATGCGTGATAATGATGCTAGTTCACACTAGCAACGCTTAAAATCACTTTTAAGACCTTGTGAGTTAGTGGTGTATATGAAAAGAATTGACTAATAAAACTCTTAAATCAAGAAGAGTCTTGAAACTGAATAGAAGTATTAAACGTGGACTTAAGAACGTATTAACCTGGTTATCATCAAGAGAATACCACATGCCAGATGAGGTCCGAACATAGCAGAAATAATGACCAGATTGAGTAGACCATCCCGCATGAACCAACACACCGTACAGGGTATATTTATAACCTCCTTCCTATAATATTGTAAAGAAGATTCAGAAAAAACAATATAACTCAAATAGTCTAAGGGCATGCTTGTTTGGACTGAATTGGGGCCCTGGAATTAAAATTGAAGATCTATTTTTATTGGAATTTGACCTCCAAATCCAATCCCGAAGACCTAATTCCGTCCAACTGAACAGACCCTTAAGGGATTCTCCCATAAGATAAGTAACAAATACATAAATATATACTTACATGCCGGTCACTGATGAATGGGTTTAAGTCCAAAGTGGGCCCATACTCTACCTTCTTGCTAAGCTTTTCCCCATGAATAGTTGAACCAAAACGTTTAAGATGAATGGTGAGAACATAAGGGGCCTTGTGAATCGTTAGTTGTTTGAAAGCCCTAACTTTTTCTTTACAGCGCTGGCATTGATATTGTCTCTCCCCACCATCTAGCAGTTCCATAGCAGTGAAATGTGCTAGTGCTTTTCTCAAAGAATCAGCTCTCATTATTTCCAGACTCAAGTCCAAGAAAGGATCAAATTTATTTGAACAGTAAGAACACTGGTCACATTTCACCTATAACAAAAAATAAATTTTAAGGGAAGAAATTATGTTTAGATATTTTTTAAGCATATGCTATAAGAAACATGCAGAGTTACGCATATGCTATAAGAAACATGCAGAGTTACCTGACTCCTAAGTTTACCACCAAATATCCTGTGGACTTGACTTTTTTCATAAGCACTAGGAGACTCACTTTGGACCCCATAAGGCAAACAGCACTTGTGCATTGATTCAAGCAAGTTAACCATATACTCGTGAGCATCTTCTTGTCTAGAATTTTGGAAATTGCGAGATATGCCTAATCATCTGGTTAAAGAATCCCATTTTTAAAAATAAAAATAACAGTCAATCTTGTATACAGTACATAGTGGATAAGAAGTAAGCCCGATCTTCTACAACATAGTTCGTAACTTGGCAAAGCGCATGGGAAATAATCAGGTAGACTATCAAGGAAATTTTCAAATCTAAATCATTTAATGTAGAGGATACATTTCAAATTCTTCACAAGATGAAAGGGCCTCAATATTTTCCCAGTTGACTGTCGGGCAACCATGACATGCTTTTGAAGTGCACACATTGCACAGAATCCGGCATTACGACCTTCAATAATAGCAGCTGAAGTTAAAGCTACTTCAACATATACATTTGGTGATCATGACGCACAATACCATAGTGAAAAACAGTAAAGCAAATCATCATCAAGCTTTTTTCTTTTTGTCCTCTTACAAGGAACCAAAATATTAAAACTAGATAATGTAAATGCAATAGGAGAATGAAAGAAGATAAATACAGCAATATTATTTTATTTGAATTAAAAGTGGATTTTACTTTAATATAACATTTTGAAATTAACCTACTTAGTTGCAGAAAGCATCTACTTCAGTAAGGTTATTGTGATTTTAGAAGCCTAAAGGTTCATTCAAGTTGTATAAGAACTTCAATTGTATAATGAATAGCTTTTGCACTCATGGAAAGGTGATGTAGATTTAGGGACACTATTCCTGAAGGATCACTTCGACATGAGTTTAGTATAAAAAAAATATTCTCCTACACGCCTCAAAAATGCATGGTAAGGTTTGCTCACATTTCACTCTTGTAGTGGCCATTCCCCAAACCCTCACTGGGCGGGGAAGCTTTGTGACCCGGGCTGCCCTTTTTTTACATGCCCCAAAACTCATGAATTATACTTGGCATAAGCTCAAACCATGTAATTATGAGATTCTAAAAGAATTCAATGGATGTATCAAATGCCAGCTTAAGTTTATTTTTGAGGAGTTTAGTCAACAAAAACCTGATATTGTCCCGTCTAACATTTTCTACTTCCATAGTTCATGCTCATGTTATTTGTTGGGAAATCAAAAACTAAACAAGTTGAGATAGAACACGGATGAGGAAGGTAGGCGGCACTACCACATTAACATTGCAAAAAGAGACGAGATTACAAGATACATGTCAATACATGATACAAAAAACTAGCAGCACATAATGACTTTATATTTATACGCAAACATCACAAGGGGTAGAGTAGTGCATAAAGTATTAAAATAACCGGTGATTATACAACTGAGAAGGGGCTTGACGAGTGCAGATATGTAGAAAGGAGGGCTTGCAGAGAACAAAGCATGGCAAGGAGATTGCTTCAAGATCTTCTAACTTTTGAACCTCTCCCCCTTAACACCTCTCTTTAATCTTTCTGCAGGGTGCTGCTGCCTGGATTATGGTTCAACACCCCCCCCCCCCCCCCATAGGCTGTGTTTGGGAACTCGGCGGGAGGCCATTCCGGCGGGGCCGAGTCGGAGGAGAGAGAAATCCGCCGGTGTAAACTGTCAACCGGTGCTCGCGGCGCCTCCGGCTGAGAACCGGCCCGGTGGCACTCCGGGGAGGAGCGAGAAACGTGCGCGGCAGGTGTCCCAAACGGCCGGTCGCAACGGTGGTTGGTGCTCGCACGGCCAGCGGGAAAATGGGTGGTTCTCTCCTATTCCAGCCGGTCGTTCGCAGAAGGGAGAGCGCGTTGGTTTACCAAACGTTGTGCCGCCGGCTCGGCCCCGCCGACCGTCGTGAAAGGGTCCTTGCCTTATTTTCCCAAATGGATCGCCTCCGGCTTGTCCCCGTCGGCCCTCGTGAAAGGGTGAACGCCGTTTCTTCCCAAACGCCTGGCCTCCGGCTCGTCCCCTCCAGAACGACGCTCTATCGGGATGTCAAACAGAGCCAAAATCACAACAATCTTCCATTGTAAGTTTTGTCCTTGTTCTTCGAAAATGGTTGCTGATGGGGGTTTAGTTAAACAATCGCCAAGTTGGCATTTGGATAATTTCTCCCAAGTTGATAAGATCTTTAGTATGATGTAGCTTTATTTTTAGATGTTTCGTTTTATTGTGAAACACTGGATTTTTAGCTGGGGCAATGGCTGAAGTGTTCTCAACTTTGAAGTTTGTGGGTTCTTCTTCTCTTTCAAGTATTTCATTCATCAGTCTTTTAAGCCAGACTGCTTCTCTTGTGGCTTCACTGAGAGCAATGTATTCGGCTTCGGTAGAGGCTATTGTTTTCTGTTTTTTGGAATTCCAGGAAATTGGGTTTTTTCCCAAGACAAATAGGTAGCATGTTACGCTTTTCAGATCATCAGAACAACTAGCCCAGTCGCTGTCTGAGTATCCGCTTAACTGAAATTTTTTACCTCTTTGATATTTTAGCCCAAAATTCTTGGTGCCATTCACATACCTTTGAAATGACTCCTTGAAGGGATTCCAGCTTCAAGGAATCATTTCACTGTGACTAGATGTTTGACGCTTGAAGCTTGCATGTAGCGTGACATAACACTAGCAGATAATTATATATCGGACCGGGTATTTGTCAAATAGATAATTAATCCTATCATGTGTCTCCTCTCCATATTCTCTGCTAAACTTCTCTCCAGTCACCATAGGCGTGGCTGCAGGCTTGGCATTGTGCAATTCAAAACGGGCGAGCATGCCTTCAGCATATTTGCTTCGAGTGGTATAAGTGGCTTGAGGCTTTTGATATATTTGAATTCCCAGGAAGTACCTGGTTAATCCTAGGTCGGACATTTGAAACTTAGAGACAAAAATTGTTGATGATGGCCATACTGCTCCCTGCTAGCAATAAATCGTCAACAAAGAAGCATAGAATAATAATCTCCCTTTCATATTCTCTTTAACATACATAGTTGGTTCATTAGAGGTTCTTCTGAACCCATTTTCTAATAGATTCACATCAATTTTCTAGCTTCATGCTCTTGGGGCATGTTTGAGCCTGTAAAGAGCCTTCTTCAGGCAATAGACATTCTCTTCCTCTCCTCTTATCTCATAACCAGTGCGTTGTTTACATATATCTCTTTGACTAGGATGCCATTAAGAAAAGTTGATTGCACGTCCATTTGAAATATTGGATATTGAAGTTGAGTAGCTATGGCATGTAACATTTGAATTGATTCAAAACGAGTGACAAGGGCAAAGATTTCGGCACAATCAATGTCAGGCTTCTGGGCATAACTTTCTGCAACTAATCTAGCTTTGCATTTCTTAATTTTACCATCTTCATTGTATTTTATCTAATAGAACCACTTTAATCCAATGGCAGATTTGTGCTGAGGAAGTTCAGTAATCTCCCAGGTTTTATTTTTTGCAATTGTGTTTAGTTCCTCCTCCATGGCTTTAGTCCAGTTGGTATTGGTAGCAGCTTCGTGGTATGTAACTGGTTCTTTTACAATAGGGCAGTTTGACAGTGCTTATAAATGTCAAAGACAAGGTGATACCTACGTGATGATCAAGGGGGTGATGAATTCTCAATGTTGATTGGCTTGACCATAGGTGGACATGTAGGTTGAATATGACTTATGTTTGGCTTTTGACTTGTGCATGCCTCATAAGGTGTTGTGTTGTTTAAATCTTGGCAGGCTCCTCTACTCAGGAGATAGACAAATGTGTTCACAGCTTTTGCCCAGTATTCTTTAAGTATCTTTTTACTTAAGTTAAGCATACATCTCACCGTTTCTATAATGGTTCGATTCCTTCTTTCAACTATCCCGTTTTGCTCAGGGGATTGACGAATAGTTAGTTACTTCCTTATACCCTCTTCTAAGCAATAACTTTCAAATTCATTGCTTGTAAACTCTCCTCCCCAGTCAGTTCGAAGAGCCTTTATTTTACATCTTTTTATATTCTCAACCAAAGTTTAAAAATGCTTGAATTTTTTTTTAAAGGCTTCTGATTTATGATTCAAGAGATAGATGTACATCATTCGAGTATAATCTTCCACAATTAGGAGGTAGTAATGCTTCTATACGATATATGGTGTTCTTGTGGGCACCCAAATATCACCATAAATAAGTTTTAATGGTTCTAATGTTCTTGAGGGAAGCAGAGCTGTTGTAAACAAATTTGTGTTTTTTTTACAGCACATGCCACGGATTTATTTGTTTATTTTGTAGCTGAAATAATAGAGAAAATAAATGAATAAACCAAATTATAGAGATCTATGCAATCCAGAAGAAAAAGAGTCTTATAGAGGTTTCTCAAATTTGGGTACATTCATCTTCTACCCCTTGGTAGGATATCCACTAAACAGTGCCGAGTATTTTGATAAGGAGACTTTCAGAACCATTTACAACTGAATCTTTTGTTAAAAAGATTCTAAGAACCAAAAGAGATTTTGATAAGATATCACCAACGAGAGGTCTTCTGATAAAGTGGCCAAGCCAAGCTGAGAACTTTAGATAAGGTTGACACAAAACCACTCCAGGACCCTTTTGATAATATAGATCTTAAACCACTGAATCTTTTTAAGAGAGATTCTGGAAACTCTATCAGCAAGCAGTGGTTGAAATCATGTTTCCACAATGTAATCCTCATTAGCAATCTCTAAGGATTTGATTTTTGAATGAACTGTGTGGATACTTGATAATAACAACAAACGGCTTGTTTCTCAAAGAGGAGAAGATTGGATTCAAGAGAGAAGAATGAATCCCGCCCATTGAGAAAATTTGATGATGATGAATCCCTGAAAGTAGTCTTTAGATTTGAGAGAAAAAGATATTCTATGCTAGGGTTCTTTGCAACCTTCTTCTTGAGAGTGAGAAATTTTCTGTAATTTTTAAATTCCTTTCTGATTCACAACACTTGTGTATCAATAATCTTCTCATGAACGCAAGAGGAAGAAGAGACAATCAATCTTTTTGGCTCTGAGAAAAAACGAACCTATATTTTTTTAGAGACTAAGAGAGAGATTTCAGAAAGATTCTTATTAAATCTATAAGCTGAATTCCTTTATATTGTGATTTGAAGTCTTTTCATTTATATAGAACTTCTGAAACGACATCCTTCTATTTTTATAATGATCTATCTCAATCTCATTCCATATATAGCACACCAACGACTAGATTTAAATTCAAATCATGGCCTTGATCTGCTATGGAACTGGTACCTGAATATATGAGAGAAGTCGACGTTTTTGTGCTTATGCATTGTATACTTCTCGACGTACGCCGACACCCTCTCGACATACAAAGTTGCAACTTAGGTGATTCATCTTCTTTGCATGCACCTTGGCAGCTGCACTCTGATTTCGATTTATACAACTATAATTGCCTTTCTATACAAATGATAAGACAGAACCTAAATCACTTATATTAACTTGATATACCAAATCAAGAGGTTTTTCTCAACAATCTCCCCATATTTAGTATAACTGGTTTTATAAAGAAATAAGTGATATTGCATAAAGAAAAAGGAGTTTATTCAAAGAAATATTTCAGAGTATAAAAACTTTTTTTTGACTCCCTCTTATCATTAACAATTTCCCTACAAGGCTGTAGAGTACTGAATTTCATATGCACAGCTGTTTTATCAGATCTTTATTAGAATCTACTCAAGTACAGTTGTTTCCATCCTTTCCTCTTTGTGCTCTGAAATCTCACCAGAGCACCCTTTCTTCAACAGGTTTGATCGGAGAGATATTAAATGGAGAGTAATTTTTATGAGCTAATCATAACGGTTGCTAAGATGGATAACATTAGAAGATAATTGTTAAGAGAAGAAAAAGAGTTAGGTAGCCTTTTGAATATGAAGTAGAAATACTTAGTAGAAATATTTCAGTCATCAGAATTGTGCTGATTTAAAGGAATAATGGTAACATATAGAGAGAGTGATATCATAGCAAATAAAGAAAGATATGACATCAGAGTATAGTAGCAAGATAGCAAGCAAGATTGTATAAGCATCACAGAGCATAGTCAGAAAATAGGTAGAATGTAAACTAGCAGAAGTAGTATAGTAGGATGTATCGGGTGAAACAGAAAAAAGAGCATTGCAGACCATTGTTTCAAGTGTGCAGACCCAGTTAACAAATAGTTAAGAGTTTATCAAAGCTTTAAGATGAGCACATTAAAGCATTCTCCATCAGGCTTTCAGCTCCCGCTAGATCCATGAACTATACTTTACCATACTTGATTCCCAGATTAACATTCTTCCCCTCAATACTTCATTTATGAAGGAAGTATTGACATCTCCTGGGAAAGATCATTGCATTCAGAGGATGAATCATCACTCGAATCCAATCCCTCTTCAGATTCTCATGTCATGAATTCAAAGTAGTAGTCTGCTGTTAATCTTAGTTCTGGAGAACAAACTCCATGGAGACAGAGATGATGGTATATGCTTCCTAAGATCATATTTATTACTCTTCCATGATGGATAGTTACACATTATATTCTGCTCAATCTTTTTATAGATCAACATGCCCCAGTTACAAGTCTTCTTCAATACAATTTTCATCATAACATGTAACAGTTCTTTGGAAAACCAGTTGTATGTTACCAATTTACCTAAAACCATCATAACCAAAACATCTCTTAGGAATCGAAACTCTATACCTATTTCTTCTCTGCCAACTCTTTCTGAGTTTTTCCCACAAAATCTCATAACTGACAGTCATATCTATTTCTTCATTGGTTAGGACTTCTTCGAGCTAATTGCTTTCAAAATCAAAAGTAAAATAAATCATTCCAGGGTTAAGAATAACATCAACAAAGTGTACAATAGCTTTTATATGATTCCCATCTCAGATCTTGGTACTCTCATGAAATTCAATCAACACGGAGGGATATATGGGAGCAGGAGAAGACAGAAAGGAGTTCAGATTGCTGCCTTTTAATAAGTTGATAACATTCTTAAATCCTTCACAATGACCTTCAAAACCTTCAGGATCGATTTCATACCCAGTATTAAGCCGTACCAGTCCACACGCCATTTGTTGAGTCTGAGTACGACAAAAGATCCTAATCCCAGTTATGAGGAGAGTTAGAAGAAGAAGAATAAGAGCGGCAAATTGTGAGACCACCTTTTTTTCTGACAAGACGGGAGTTTTCTATTTATTTCCTTATTTATTTTGATTTGACTTCACAATACAGATGGAAAACGAACAACCTGAACGTTGTTAAGTTACTCTTTTAGGACTTTTGGGTTACAGAATAGAGATCATTATTAATGGATGAATTTTAAGAAGAAAGTAAATGACAATATTATTTTTGAGCTTGATTTTGTTTTGACACTTTTGATTTAGTACTACTTCAAATTTTAATTATTTTCACCTTTTCTTATGAGTAGAATTTGCATTTTATTTTCATCTTTTGGTTAATTTGAGAATTAATCAATAATGTGTTTATCATAAAGCAAAGTATAGTTTAGATACCATGTATTGCCCATATGATTTTTTTTCATAATAATCATAATTAGTTCTATTTTGAGATTGATTGTACCAACAGTCCTTCATAAGATGACCTATCTTGTTACAGTAGTAACAGTTTGATTTATTATACACTTTTTTCCTTGTTGCTACGATATTTGAAGGAACAAATTGAAACAATACAGACAAAAAACCATAATTTCTTGCGCTATGATGATAAAGTTGATCAGTTTTACTATGATTAGAACATTGAGTTGAACTAACATTTAATGTATTTATTATATGTTGAGATCTATTCAACGCATCTTTAGACATTGTCGACTTATGTTTACAAGTGTTTGACACATTGGAATTTCTGCTGATTTCTGTTTAAGTGATTAGGTGGCTTTCCTCAGATCCCTTTTTTGGAGGGATAGTGATGCAGGGCGGAGGTCGCTAGGGTTCGCGCGACCAAAATCCTCTTCTCACAAAACTTTCAAAACCAAAATGTTACGAAAATGAAGATTTTTTTTGAAGTAATTCTGAAGATTAGCATTACCCACCAGCAGGGAAGGGCGGCCGGTGGAGGTGGTCGGCGGCTGGCCGGCTGCACGAGTGCAGCAGGGAGGAGCCGGCGGAGGTGGACGGCGGCTGGCCGGCTGCAGGAATGCTGCAGGGAACAGCCGGCGGCCCTGGAGCTGTTGTCGTCGGTGGCTGCGGGAGAGGGGAAGAGCCATTTTCGCTTTGAGTTTACCATTTTCCCGAGGAAGGCGGCCTGGAGGAGCGTCGGTGGGGTGCTGGCGCGGAGAACTGGAGGAGGAGCCTTAAAAATTTTGGCTTCGAGAAGGAGCGGCCGGAGTGCTGGCGCGGAGAACTGTTTAAATTCATCAGAGGAGAAGTCAGAGATACAAGCTACCTTGGAATCGGCACCAAGGAGGGCTGATGGAGATGAAGGCGGAGGAGACCCTTGGCGTCGGCACGAAGGGGAGCCACCGGAGTCGGCACCGGCGGCGTGATCGAAGAGATCGGGCAAAACCGAAGCGGACGGCTTTTCCTTTCCCAAAATCTCGATGCCCTGGCTGCTGCCCTAATGCTCCTATTTATAATAAACCCCATCATATCCAATGGTCCAGAATTGCCCGGATGGGGACTGCATCAAACCCATGAAAATATACTCAAAATATATAAACTGATATATCATTTCGACTCGCGGCGACCCTCCGGACGCAACCGCGGAGTCGGATCGGCAATACGATCAACGGGCGGGCCCGTTCCCCATCATTCTCCCCTTGTTGGAGAAGATTTGCCCTCAAATCTTTAGGGATTCCAGGGAGGCTTCGCGGGTGGTCTGCACTGTTTCCCCCTGTCACCAATCATCAGATCAAAATTTCCAGTCCCAGATGCTGGTCTCGCGATGCTGCCATTAATATAATCGCTGCCTTTGGGAGGCTTGGGCGGCGGCCTCAATCTCAGAATCTGACGGAAAACTGTAGCAACTGGTAAGGGGGCGGCGCTCTTTAATCTTGGGTCCCAATCAATCTGATCAAACTGCAACAAGTCATCACCATGTCCTACCCAGTCTGGGCTCATATCCAAACAAACTGATTTACCCTCAGGGGCATTATCGAACATCAGAAAAGGGTCCCTAGCCGAGCTGAGAGACGACTGATCAAACCACTGCGACAAGTCCATAAAAGTGAGCAGACGTCGCGAAGGATCATAGGGCGGTACTACCACCATCAGACTGGAAGCACTCCTTCCTGCGCTTAATCCACTGGCGGACAAATCTCTGAACGATAAGAGTAGCTCTCTGCACTGTCTGGTACCACTGTCTCTGTAATAATCCTCTCATGCGTGACTGAATCACGAGAACTGCTTTGGTCATCCTCTTGAAGAATCGGCACTGAATAAACCCTCGGATGTGAGACTGTATCAAGACTGCTGCTCTTCTACGTCGCTGCTCTAAAATCTCCTTAGCATCATTCTCACGCCAATTCTTCACATAACCTGCCCAAATGGCTGGGATAAATCTTCTTTCTCTTGAAGCACCCTTTCCCTCCTCTGCTTACTCTCTTCCACTCTAGCTTGCTTATTTCTTTCAAGCGCAACCCAATGTCTCTTTCTTGGGGAAGGTGAGCGTTCCTCGGAAGTGTCCCCCCTGGATCATTCGAGTAGGACGCTCTTCGGAATGGCGGACTGAAGGATATGTAGTAGATGACGGAGAATATGAATCGTAGGCATGGGAGGGGACTCGCCTCGATTCATGGGAATAAGTGGTGGAAGAAGGGGAATATGAATCGTAGGCTTGACGAGAGACTCGCCTCGATTCATAGGAGGGGTATGCAATGGAGGAGACATATGAAGATTTATGTGAGTAAGATGCCTCACGAGAGGAATGAACATACGCAAGTGGAATAGCGGGGAGGTGGAGAAACACATGATTCAAAATCGTCCGAATCGTCGGAATCGTAATAACAAGGAAGCGTCATGGGTGTATGCAAACTATTTTCAAGAAAATGAGAAGGATTGAAAAGTTTGAGAAAACTTTTCAGGTTCCTCTGATACCAATTGATGCAGGGCGGAGGTCGCTAGGGTTCGCGCACAAAACTTTCAAAACCAAAATGTTACGAAAATGAAGATTTTTTTGAAGTAATTCTGAAGATTAGCATTACCCACCAGCAGGGAAGGGCGGCCGGTGGAGGTGGTCGGCGGCTGGCCGGCTGCACTCTTCCCCGAGTGCAGCAGGGAGGAGCCGGCGGAGGTGGACGGCGGCTGGCCGGCTGCAGGAATGCTGCAGGGAACAGCCTCCTCCCCCGGCGGCCCTGGAGCTGTTGTCGTCGGTGGCTACGGGAGAGGGGAAGAGCCAGAGCCGAGGAAGGCGGCCTGGAGGAGCACCCCATCCCGTCGATGGGGTGCTGGCGCGGAGAACTGGAGGAGGAGCCGGCTTCGGGAAGGAGCGGCCGGAGTGCTGGCGCGGAGAACTGGAGGAGAAGTCGGAGATACAAGCTACCTTGGAATCGGCACCAAGGAGGCCTGATGGAGATGAAGGCGGAGGAGACCCTTGGCGTCGGCACGAAGGGGAGCCACCGGAGTCGGCACCGGCGGCGTGACCGAAGAGATCGGGCGAAACCGAAGCGGGCGGATTTTCCTTTCCCAAAATCTCGATGCCCTGGCTGCTGCCCTAATGCTCCTATTTATAATAAACCCCATCATATCCAATGGTCCAGAATTGCCCGGATGGGGGCTGCATCAAACCCATGACCCCGGGGCGTGCGTGAAATATACTCAAAATATATAAACTGATATATCATTTCGACTCGCGGCGACCCTCCGGACGCAACCGCGGAGTCGGATCGGCAATACGATCAACGGGCGGGCCCGTTCCCCATCAGATAGGAATCTCCAGACCCTTTTTCCTTTTAATGGGCTTCCTCTTCCTACAAGCTTTTCTCCTGATGTGTGTAGAAGTAGAATGAACATCAGTTTCTAGATACATAGGCTCTTTGTCTTTAGTATTTTCAGAATTTACGGGGTTTTTCCAAGCATAAATGTCGGTAGTATCCTTCTCATTTAAGTCAATATCTCCTAGTCCGAGATTCTTGAATCTCTCAGTGAGATTTTCAGAGATGAACTTGAGATGTTGGCTCCTTCCATCAAGGCTATCCTCAAATGCCTCAGTCTTCTTCACTTGATCTTTAAAGCTAATAATCTCTAACTTCAAAGACTCTATTTTCGCTTTGAGTTTACCATTTTCCATTCTTTGTTCAAAATTAATAACTATTGAATTTTCTTCAATCTTTTTTTTTTTTGTGAAAAATTTTCTTCCTTAAAAATTTTGATTTGCTTTTCTGCAACAAGTAGATCTAGACAAAATTCATCAAAAATGTTTAAATTCATCAAAAATGTTTAAATTCATCAGATGGAAAATCAAATGCATTTAAGAATGATACCTCCTCTTTCTGAATAGGAATATCCAGTTAGGAATACCCAGTTACATCAGGCATTTTTCTTCAGCAACATCTTCATCACTATCTGAACTAGAGCTGCAGTGATCATCAGTTTCACTCCAGGTCTCAACTATGAGGCCTTTGCCACTTTTCTCATTTTTCTTATTCAGATCATTATACTTATGCTTTTTATTTTTCTTCTGGAATTTGTCCTTGATTTCCTCTAGGCATTCCGATGTAATGTGTCCAGGTTTTCTAGAAGAAAAACTAATAATCTTTTTGCATGAGTTTTATCATACCTTAGTTTGATGAGGCTCATATCCTTTCTTCTGAAGTTTCTGATTTGATCTATTTCCTAAATCTCCTGGCTAAAAGACTCACCAGTTCATAATCTATGCCTGGTCCTTCATCTTCAGAGGCTTTCAAGACAATGGATTTCTCTATTGAAGAGATTGGAGTTTTCTCCTTTGCCTCATTTTCAGCTCTGGTTTTCAACAGTCGTTCATAATACTTGAGCTTTCCAAGGAGTGCATCTGTTGTGATATCCTTGTGGCATCTGGCTTCTCTGATGACCATGATCCTTGAGTCTCAAGTGTTTGGAAAACACGTCATGAGTTTATCATTAATTTCAGTTAAAGATATTTCTTTCTTTAACCCTTTGAGTTCAGCCACTATTTGACTAAATCCATGGTACAGTATGCCACAGATTCTTTTTGGCTTTTCTTAAAGTTTTCATATTAAGAGATTAAGAGAGAGATCTTGTCTTTTCTTTCATCTAAGCTGCCTTCAACAATTTTGGTTAAAGAGTCCCAAATTTCTTTGGCAGATTGACAGTCAGTAATTTTCGGAAATATCCCATCAGTCATAGACTCATAGTAGAGACTAAGATATTCAGAGGCATCACTAACTTTAGCCTTCTTTTCAGCCTCAAACCAATCAATTTTAGCCTTGGGCACAGTGATCCCCTTGTCATCTGAATACGTCGAACTAAGATAACCTACGAGCACAAATTTATCTAGATTACACATGGGGGGTCTTGTAATTGCATATTTTTTTAACAATGTAGTGCTCATGATTAAGATTAGAAATTTCACAAACAGTTCTCAATACCCTTACATCTTGATTAATTAAGGTATTAACTTTTTTATTATCAACCAACCTTGGATACCAATTGAAAGGTACGGTAAGATGCTAAGAATTACTCTAGGGGGAATAGAGTATTTCAAAATTCTTTCTATCTTTTAATCAATCACAATATATGCCACAAATTCATTTGTTTATTTTACAGCAGAAATAATAGAGAAAATAAATGAATAAACAAAGTTATAGAGATTTATGCAATACAGAAGACACAGAGTTTTATAGAGGTTCCCCAAATTTGGGTATGTCCTCTTTTCTACCCTTTGGAAGAATATCGACTAAATAGTACCGATTTTTTATAAGGAGACTCTTAGAACTAATTATGATTGAATCTTTTATTAAGTAGATTCTAAGAACCAAGGAAGATATTGATAAGGTATCTCCAACCAGAAGCGTGTTGATAAGGTGTTCAAACGAAGATGAGATCCATTTGATAAGGTTGATTCAAAACCACTCCAAGATCCTTTTCATAAGGTAGGTCTTAAACCACTGAATCCTTTTAAGAAAGATTCTGAAAACTCTATCAACAGGTAGTGGTTGAAAACATGTTTCCACAATGTAATCCTCTTCAGCAATCTTTGAGGATTTGATTCTTTGAATGCACTGTGTAGATACTTGATAATAACAGTAGACGACTTGTTTCTCAAGGAGGAGAAGCCTGGATTCAAGAGAGAAGAATGAATCTCGTCCTTTGAGAAAATTTGATGATGATGAACCCAGAAAGTAGCCTTTCGATCTAAGAGAAAAAGATCTTCTAGGCTAGGGTTCTTTGCAACCTTTTTCTTGAGAGTGGGAGAAATTTTCTATAATTTTAAAATTCCTTTCCGATTCCCAACACTTTTGTATCAAATAATCTTCTCCCGAACTCAAGAGGAAGATGAGAAAATCAATCTTTTTAGCTCTAAGAAGAAATGACTCTATTTCTTTTTTTAGAAACAGAGAGAGATTTCAGAAAGATTCTTATTAGCTCTAAGAAGAGAGATTTTAGAAAGATTCTTATTAAATCTATGGGTTGAATTCCTCTAAATTGTGAATTGAAGTCTTTCCATTTATATAGAACTACTAAATCGACATCCTGCTATATTTTATACTGATTTGTCTCGATCCAATCCATACATAGCACACCAACTACTAGATTTGAATTCAAATAATGATCTTTATCTGCTATGGAACTGATAACTGAATAGTGAATATATGAAAGAAGTTGACTTTTTTGTACTTATGCGTTATATACTTCTCGACGTACACTGACGCCCTCTCGACGTACATAGTTGTAACTTAGGTTATTCATCTTCTTTGCATACACCTTGGTAGCTGCACTCTAATTTTGATTTATACAATTATAATTATGATGTCTTTCTATACATATGATAAGGCAAAACTGAAATCACTTATATTAACTTGATATACCAAATCAAGATGTTTTTCCCAACAATATCTTTTAAGTTTTTCTTCTTGAGCTTGAATAGACACCATAAGATCTGAACATCCTTAGCCTCTTCAATGGCAATGACAGGATAAGCATATTTTTGGGTAAGAGTTTAATAATTTTCAAAACGATTTCCTTCTCTTCCATGGTGTCTCGATAGCTATTAATCTGATTTGTGGGAGTAGTGACTCTAGAGAAATAAGTATGAACATTGGCATCATCTTTCATGTGAAGGGTGTCAAATTCTTATCATAAGTATTGAAGCTTTAAGGAAATTACCATAAATGATCCTTGGAAGTCATTCTTGAAAATGTCCCAAGCTTCCTTAGCTGTAAGTGTGCCCATGATCCTTGGGAATATGTTCCTTCCTATTCCTTGTTGGATATAGAGCAGAGCTTTTGCATTCCTTTTTAGATTCGCTGAATACTCTTTTGCTTGAGGTTCTTTCTAGGTTGACAATGGATTTTCAGCTATGGGTTGAAGATAACCCTGTTGGAATATATCCCACAACCCTTGTGAAATAAATAGTGTTCTCATTTTAAATTGCCAAAAATCATAGGCCTCGCCTTCAAAGATAGGGACTCCACGTGGAGAGTAAATAAAAGTTTGAGCTAAATTACTACATGATGCAATAAGATGACACAAAAAGAGTGAGGAAAGAGTTGAAGAGATGAATTTCACTCGAGATATTACACACACACTCCTTGGAAACTGATGGCAGATACAAATTTAGCAACCTTCCTTTGATACCATATTGGGAAATAAAAAACTAAACAAGTTGAAAAAGAACACGAATGGGGAAGGTAGGGGCACTAGCCCATTACCATTGCAAAAAGAGACAAGAATACAAGATGCTTGCCGATACACGATACAAAGAACCAGCAACACAATGCCTTTATATTTATAGACAAACAACATAAGGGGTAGAGTAGTCATTTGTATAAAGTATTAAAATAACTGTTGATTATACAACTGAGAAGTAGCTTGATGAGTGCATGTACGTAGATCAGCAGGATTGTGGCGGAACAAAGCATGGCAAGGAGATTGCTTCAATATCTTCCAACTTCTGAACCTCTCCCCCTTAACTTCTCCCTTTAATCTTTCTGCAGGGTGCTACAGTCTGGATTATGGTTCAACATTATTTACCACAAAAGCAGTTTATCAAGATCTTATAGTGATTCAAAGTCATAATAACAAATATTTTCAACTCCACAAAGAAGTTTTTCATCTCCATAATAAAAAGATAATCAAATGATTCTTAGCAACAATAAGTAAAAATATGAAGCATGAGCAGTTCTAGAGTAACACCAAGTTCAATTGCACTACTTGAGATGTTGAGACTTGATAATCAGAGACACGGGGTCAATCAAGAGGGTAGATAACAATTCCTAATCTGAGGTGGCCGAGTGAGTGTGAACTTCATTCAGCCATAACAACAACAGAATTATGGGTAGTAAAGATTCACCTCCCCCATAGGTCTGGAGATGGACTTCTCCAACAGCATAATGCCCTATTGAGGGAGGCGCACATCTGCGGCGTGATTCAGGGTTTTTTACTTCAGTTTTGCATACAATAATTTCTTAACATTTTCTCAAATTTTCTATGTGAGAACAATTCCTCTCACCTATAAAAATTGAAACCTTTTCTAATTTGTAGAATTACTAATATCATTCAAACCTGCTGGATACAAGGATATATTAGAAATTAGAATATCTTTAAGCTGCATTTATAAGTTATCCATTTATGCTAAGCTATAGAATTCAGTTATAATTCATTCAATTTTACATCAGCAATCTTTACCATTGTCCTATGAGCAACACAATACCATTCTGCATTGAAAATGGCTTAAAAGTTGCATAGGTACATTGAAAAAACATCACATTTTCATCATAATCTGTGAAATGAGTATCATATAAAGTTTTTATGGAAGTACACTGATAGAACATAATAACATTTCAAATTCTGTTAAACGTCAAATCAAAAAGTACATATACTACACACATACGCACATAATTGTCCATCATAAACTCCTGTAAAAGTATTCGCACCATTACACAAAAATATGATGGACAGATTTGCAATTGCTACATGCAGGTTTGGAAGTTAAATTTATGTGAAATAGAAACACTTTTTCTAAAGCTTTTGCTTGGAACTTGAAACAAAATGTATAAGATAAAACCATACATGTTATGCAAAAAACAATATACAGTGTAAGTGCAAAAAAATATTAACCAACTGTTATGGGACCACCATTAATTGTTATATTACATTATTATTATTATAGTATTGTATGTTATTCACTAGAGTCATTATATCGAGTCAAGTCTTTATGTATTGGGTCGAGTTACATATTGAGTCGTAGGAGTCGAGTCATTAAGTATTTTAATATTTCATACTTTTAGTTGTATCCTGTATTTGCATATATATTAGACCCTAGTCATGTTTTACAAGGAAGAAATGAAATATCAACTTCTTTTATTTTTCTAAAATTGCTCCTAAGCCCTCTCCTCTAGGGCTTTCCTCTCCTTCCCCAAGCTTCTTCTAACTTCTCCCCCTCATTTCCTCCGCATTTCCAGGGCTTGCCCCCATGTATCCCTGCCTCCAACGATTCAACAAAAGAAGCCCATAACACCAACGACATGAAAATAGGAACTTACATGTCGATTTGTGCTTGCCACTATGCAAATATGCTGCAAAAGGTTCTGTATATGTTAAGCACTGTAGAACTGAATTCAGATAACAAGTATTTCCCAGGTTTTCCAAACCTGCGCCCTGCAAAAAAAATATTTTTCTCATCTTTCCATGTGTTCTACCAGGAACATTAAAACCTAGTACAGTCACATTCTATGATCTCAATAAACAAGAAAACCCACAAAAGTCAAGAAAAGAACAAAACCACAAAACATGCAGAAAACCAAATATTTGTCATTCTTAATTACAAAGAATTTAAATTTCTAAACTTTCAGCTAGGTTTAAACAGTCAGAGAACCACCGAAAGATGAAAAACAGAGATGATAAGTAATCAAACTCCCCAGAATAAAAATAAGGAGATGGAGAACTAATTTGAACATAAAATTGCTATCTTAAGTTAAAGCTAGACAAAATCCAGTGCAAACAGACAGGGAACAGCATAAATAAACAAATTTCCAAATTCTGAACAGATAACTGCTAATCTGGAGCCAATGCTACACAGAATTTAATGCTACTCACGATTTTCTGGAAACTGATCCTAAAGCGAAGTTCCGTATCAAATCCATGCTCACAAAACCCCCCAGTCTCCGATCTCCTCGCCCGCGTGGAAGCCTCCATTTCCACCCGGCTCGCCTCCGAGCAGCTGGGGTTCAAGGTTTCGAGGTGTAACTCCCCTCAGGCGGCCGTTATGCCGCTGTATTGTCTCCTCTGCGGGTGTAGCTCAATTTTACGGCTCAACTGCGGCTGCAACCCCGCAGTCGAAGACACCGGCGCTTCCTCCGCTGCCGTCGACATAACACGGTCGATCCGCCAGTAGGGACGATGATTTTGCGAGATCGTATATAAGATCGACTGGGGAGAAAAGAGAGACGGGTATTGAGGGTTTAGGTGCAGTGCCACAGCATTCACTCTTTTCTCCTGTTTTCTGCGTCTCGCCCCTCTCTCTCTCCCCCCTTGTTTCTTCTTCTTCACATGGCCGAAATTGGAGGGTTTTGACGGGCACAATTATTTCACATTATAAATGCTCCGGGTTTTCGACGTTTTTCTTTGCTCGACAAAATTATAATCGTGGTTTTCTGTGTGTACCCACAAACACTAGTATCTTTGCACTAGCTTTCCCGCTTTCACATAGATTTAGGTGGCGTTTGGCGCGGCTTATTCACTGCGGTGCGTTTCCAACGCATCACAGATATGACCAAAAGCCGTGTTTGGCGCGGCTCATTTCACAACCTGCGTTTATTAAAAACCGCGGCTTCCTCCTTATACCCATCCGCGATATTTTTCGTCGGTCGACCGCAGCTTTCTCTTCTCTCCCGATAGCCGACCTTTCCTCCTCCTGAAAACCTAGCGGGGAACGATCGGCGGCCAACGATCCCAGCGGCCAACGTTTCTCTTCTCTCCCGATCCAAGCGGCGAACGATCCGCCTGCGCCAAACCTAGCGAAGAAGGACGGCAAAACTCAGGTTTGTTTGATCTAGATCCCGATCCCGTTCTTCCATTTTCCAACCAAACAGACGCACTCAAAGACCCGAGAAATCTCTTGATTTCTCTAGTGTGGATTCTGAGGAGTTTTAGATTTCAATCTCTTGATTTCTCAAGCATCTCTTTAATTTGTAAATCCATTAACATCCTTCAGCGTGCTTTCTTTGTGGTAAAGTTGTGATTATTCATGTTTTTTTTAATCTTTCGAGGCTTGGATTTCCGATTGCATAGCCTTTCTCCAATTTTCATCCTAATAAACTTTAGCATACGTGAGAGGCTCTTTAATCATGTGAGAAAGGGAACCATGTGTACAGAAATGTTGTGGCCGGTAACAAAGATGGATGAACAAATATAATCATTTGCCATTTTCATTTAACAATGGGTCGAGTACTACTCCTTGTTTGAACAGGAGAATCCGATAAGATAGGTTTAGGGTAGAACATGTGGTTTAGAGGTTTGAGTAGAAAAAGAAAAAACTATTTCTAAAAATTGTACATCTCGACTAATATGGATGGAGTGAGTGTGAGTATATGTGTGTGTGTGTGTATATATATATATATGTGTGTGTGTGTGTATATATATGTGTGTGTGTGTGTATATGTTTGTGTGTGTATATATATGTGTGTGTGTGTATATGTATATGTGTGTGTGTGTATATGTATATGTGTGTGTGTGTATGTATATGTATGTGTGTGTGTGTGTGTGTGTATGTATATATATATATGTGTGTGTGAGTATATGTGTGTGTGTGTGTATATATATATATGTGTGTGTGTGTGTATATATATGTGTGTGTGTGTGTATATGTTTGTGTGTGTATATATATATGTGTGTGTATATGTATATGTGTGTGTGTGTATATGTATATGTATATGTATATGTGTGTGTGTGTGTATTTATACTTGGTGTATATATTTATATGTGTGAGGTCATTCTTATTGGAAAAATTAACATATTTTGTTTTTTAAGGATGGTCAAAACCAAAGATGGAGGGGTGGCTGCATTTTGGGATAATACAGACGTACTGAATTTTTGTGACATATGTATCAAAGAGATCGAGATTGGGAACCGACCGACCACCCACTTTAATAAAGAGGGTTGGAGAAATGTTATGATAAAATTTGAAGAAATGACTGGGAAAAAATATGATAAGGTTCAACTTAAAAATAAGTGGGATCATCTGAAGAAAGAGTGGAAGTTATGGACGGATCTAAAACGCGGTGAAACCGGATTGGGGTGGAATGCTTCCAGGAAGACTATAGATGCCTCAGACGAGTGGTGGGATGAAGTATTGCTGATCAGCTGTGTGAGGCTAGATCGTAGAAATTCCTAAATGTAAGGATGAACTTTTATTACTGGTGTTATGAAAGAACTTTTACTTCGTATTGTCAATGAAAGATTGTTTATTCTCATTATTTAATTGAATCGTAATTTATTAACTGAAGAAAAAAAATCGAAAACTCTGTTTTGTATCCAAACAAACTTTTCGAAAACTCTGTTTTGTAAACTCTGTTTTACCCAAACAGTTTTTTAGCAAAACTCTGTTTTCCAGAATCAGCACTTTCTCAATCAGCAACAGCTCATCAGCAGCTTTTCATCAGCAACAGCCCAACCAAACAGAGCCTTAGTCCGTGTTTGATGCTTCTGGCGCTTTTCGGAGCATCAAACACAGTCATAAGGCTCTGGAGGGTTGCGAGTGGCGGGTGCGGCGTTGAGCCGGTGGGTTGTGTGGAAGCGGTCGAAGCCTGCTTCGATGCGGCCGAAGCCCGCCTGAAGCATCAAGCACGGGTGAAACCTGTGTGGAGGCGGGCGAAGCCCGCCTGGATGCGGCCGAAGGGGGAAGAGAGAGGGTAAAGTGCAGCGTGTAGGGAAAAGGTCTCTTCACGTGCAAACCTGGATCCAAGCAGAAAATAGCAGAACAAAACAAAAACACACAGAGATTTACGTGGAAACCCCCCTCAAACAATAGGGGGAAAAATCACGGGGCAGGGCACACAACGATCCACTATAATATAATAACGGATTACAAAAATACTAGGTTTGCCCAACCTAGTTTCCCCCTTCGGATTCACAGATGAATCTCCACTCAATCCAAGACTCCTTCTCAAAGCCCGAGGAAGAACAACCCCTCAACAAGTTGAGGTAAAAAACAACCTCGTCTTTTGAAGAAAACTTCGATTAAGACAATCTCCACACGAAAAATCAATCCGAGAGAAACCTCTCCAAATCACCACCACCGGCCACTGAAAGCACAAAGGAAACTGAACAGCCACTAGACTCTTCCTTCCCCGACGAAACCGTCGCTTGCTTCCGCTGCGATCGCACACCGCCAGCAAAACCGTCTCTCCCGCTTCGATTGCACCGTAAGGAAGAAAAACGGCGTAAGTTCTTTGGGCTTTTTTTTCTAACCACTGATTAGAACCTTATATATGTCCTCCCAAACCTCCAAGGGTTGTCTAACCCGGTTTACTGAACCAAAGGGAAGAGATCGGGCGAAATCGGCGAAATTGGCGAGAGGAAACCGCGAAAAAACGGAGAAACAGTGAATCTGCCATTTCGCGATACCTGCCGAATTTACTGTTCATGGATAGTAAAATCCATGGGTATCGATACCGATACCCGCCGAATTCGAACGGGTATCGATACAGATACCCGCCGAATTTACTGTTCATGGCCGAAAAATTCATCTTCTTTTTCATTCTTCTTCGCAAGCCTCCGGTCTTCAATTTAGGGGCTGGACCCCAACACAGCGTGATCCGACGGATGCGAGCCGCTGCACTTTACCGATCCGATGGATGCGAGCACGCGGAGATGCGTGCATATCTCAGTGCACACATCTCAAAGCGAGTTAAGATGTGAACGCATCTCCGCGCAAGCTAAGATGAGCTTGCAGCCATCGGATCGTCCACACTTTACCGTGCAGTGCATTCTTTGCACTTTACCCTCCCCAAACTCGGACTGAAGGCCGTCTGAGAGCATCGAGCACTAGCAGTAGCATGTGCGAAGATGCCCGTATTATATTCCATCAACCCAAAAATCATAGCCTTCTTTACCATAATCCCATCCCAAAATCGAGATATAATTTTGCTACTAAAAAAATGACATTAATTTTAAGATTTTATTTTATTATAAGAATATAAGATTCTTATAATGTTATATTATAAGAATATAGTTTTAGAGTAATGTTATAAGCACTCCTAATTTAGGATATTTACACCTCACTTTAATTAAATTTTTTCCCCTTTCTCACGGTGTACGCACCCCATTTCAAAACCAAAGCCCTAGCCGCTCCTTCCTTTCTCATGTCGTGACTCCCCCGACGGTCTCCAATCGTCCGCCGCTCTCGGCGATTTCCGGCTCCAGGCGTTCCAATCTTGCAAAATTTCTTCGGCGAAATCCTCTGGGCACACCCTCCTCTGCTCTAGGTGTAGTCGGTAAAGCCTTATTTCGCCCCTTCGTTTCTCCTGTCGTGACTCCCCCGCCGGTCTCCAATCATCTGCCACTCTCAACAATTTCCGACTCCAGGTGTGTCATTCTCGCTTATTTCTCCTGGCAAAATCGGCGGAAACTGCTATTCAAGGTAACCTTACTTGAAATAGTGAATCTTCCACCCTTTATCCATTTTTCTCCGACGAAGTTAAGGTTGTTTTGCTCTCAGTGTATGTGATTTGAAGAAATAGCAAGAATCCTTCATCTCATCCTTACTCATCATTCCTCTTGTTCTATATCGCTCAAAGTAGGTCCATTCCAGTAATGTGCACTTATTAGTAGCATGACATGGCCTAACGATAATGATGATCATCATATTTGATGTCATTAGCATCCTTATGTTCTTGTTTGTGACAATAATATTTGGCTATGTGAAGATCATCCTCACTCCTAAGTTCTCTATATATGTAAAAGATCACTAACTCTTGCAGTTTGTTTGTCTTATACTGTGCGTTAGCATGATGATTTATTTACTAGCTTCTTCGGTTAAGTAATATATCTTTATGTTCGATTTTATTGTTTAAAATGTTCGACCAACTGATCGTGTAATCACTGGAAACATGTTTCTACTTTTGTAATGTTGGTTTAATGTATTCTTTAATTGTTGATTTGAAACTTGGATGTCTTTACTAGCTTCTTCGATTTTTTGCTCTCAGAGTATGTGATTTACTGCATAATCATATTAGTATGTTATCAGTATTTGATATGGACACAATCTTTTGTTATTTACTGTTTTAAGATTGCACAGATCCTCCGAAGTTCACTGATTTTTTTCAACCTTTGATTGCACAAGTCCTCTCAGTTGGATTGCAAGTAAAGAATAATATTATGATGCCGATGAGATCACCTTTACCCGGAATCCTTGTCGTGAAATCGCTCCTTCTCAATGATTTCAAAATTTGTTGAGATATAATTTGAGTCTATATTTTTTGTGTGTTTAGAGTTTTTTCATCCAAAAGAAATGAAATATAGGTTGTTTTGATCCATAAATTTATATTGACGATGTCGTTGACAATGGATTTAGTACCCACTCTCTCACAAGTTGATGTCGAAAATCATTTTATCACAAGCACAATATTTCCAAGTAAAGAAGAAGAAATGGGTACGTACTATGGCTCTACGTGTTGGGTTTGTCATAATTGTTCAACATGCTGATCCTCTAAATGATAGACCGAAGCCTGGAGTAAAACTTGGTTGTGATATAGGAGGCTTCATTCGTGCAAACCAACGTAAAAAAGGTTATGTTAAGAAAAATTTATGAAAGACTAGTTCCAAGCGTTGTGGTTTCCCATTTTCTCTACAGGGACAGAAAGCCCCAGGGTTAGATGAATGGATATTAGAGGTCAAATGTGGAGTTCGCAACCATAAGTTTGTACATCTAGTGGCTCACTCTTATGCAGGAAGTTTAAATAAAAATGAGAAAAAGATAGTCGAGGAGATGTACGCTGTCGGGATAAAGCCTAGAAAAATTGAGCACCCTTAAACATAGGGCCAGATTTAGAGGGGGGGCCGAGGGATACTGGCACCCCCATTATTTTTCAATATGGTTAATGTATTTGGATTCCTCTCGTCGAGGCAATGAATTTTGAGTACTTATACATCAAAAATGGTGGCCAGATGAGCGAGAAACAACGCTGATAAGATGAAAATGTTCAAAAAAAATTTTAAGGAAGTTGATGGCTAGCCCCTCATGTTAAAATTTTTAGAATCCAACGACGCATTTAAAATAAATTTTGTGCACCCCCATTATCAATTTGTGCATCTCCACTATTAATTTTTTGGATTCGTCACTGCTTAAACATAAAGATGCTTCTAACACTACGAGCATGCAAACTATTTATAATGAGAAATATAAACTACACCAAAAGGAGTTGGCAGGTGGAACCCCAATTCAGTTTTTTTATGTGTGTATTACTGACGCCGACTATGTTAGCTATGACATTGTGAACAAGACTACTGCACGGTTGGAAAGTTTATATTTTACGCATCTTACATCAGTTCAACATAGCCATTTATTTTTTGATGTCTTTGTCATGGATTGTACTTATAAAACGAATCAGTATCGTTTGCCACTACTATCTATAGTTGGGATGACATCCACCAAAATGTCATTTTTTTTGCATTTGCTTTCATGTCGAACGAAACAGAATCTAGTTATACATGAGCTCTTGAATGTTTCAAAAGCATTCTAGATACAAGTTGCCAACCAAATGAATTGGTCGTGGACCGGGAGATTGCGTTAATGAACGCTATTAAATATATTTTTTCTCAATGCAAGATTATTTTATGTCAGGTTCATATCAACCGCAATATTCTTGCACATTGCAACAAATATTTCACAAAAGGAAAAGATTGTGAAGATTTTTTATATGAATGACAACAATTAATGAACTCCAGAATAGTGCATGATTTTAATATAAAGTTCAGGTACTCCATGCTACTTACATACAATGAGCATTATCCGAAAGTGCTAACTTATGTGGTGACAACATAGCTAAATATCTACAAGGAGTTATTTGTTTCAGCGTGGATTGATAAGTTTTTGCATTTAGACAATGTAACAACAAACTGAGTTGAGAGTAGTCACAGTCATTTGAAAAGATTTTTAGAGTTTTCTATTTGTAGTTTGAGCAGTGCATGAAAAACATTTTACTAAATGATAAACCTTCAACATACTGAAATTAAAATGTCGTTTGGGCAAAGTACAATTCAGGTAGAAACACGATTCAAAGGGCCTTTGTATATTGATCTTCTCGATTATATATCTATTGCAGCTTTGGAGGCTATTCAGAAGGAAGAGGAACTAGCTAAGGCAGGATGTGAAGATGTTGTAGACTGCTTCCATAAAGTGAGATTCACGATGGGCTTACCCTGTACACATGAATTGGTGACATACATCAATCAATCTCACGCTTTCCCATTATGGATGATGCATAAACATTGGAAAAACTACAATTGCATTCCACACCTCTAAAGGTAGAGGATGACATGGTTCATGGCATCCAAATTGAATTGGATGGTTTGCTCATCAAGTACAACAATAGCTTTGATATAAAAAAGAATGCACTAAAGAGGAAATTACGTGAATTGTTGGATCCTATCACCTCCAAAACTTTGGAACCGGTAATGCCAAAAAAGTTGAAAGACCGTCCTAAAAGAAGCATAAAAAGTATAAAGATGACTATAAATCTACTAAACAAGAGTTATCTTTATTTGAACATATTATTTTGAATGAGCAAACACAAGGAAGTAATAACATGCCAAAGTTAAAGATTCCGAGAAAATGCAAAGACACTACATTCTTACACTCTATTCGTATGAAAATGCCACCATGGATCTCGACACATATAAATGATGCAATAAATTTGAAAGGTGATGGGCATTGTGGATATCGGGTTGTATGTCAATCTTTAAACATGAGAGAAAATTGGTTGCAAGTGCGTAGAGATCTCTCTTTAGAACTACAACATAACCACAATTTGTACACAAACATATTTGGAAATGTGATGTTGCAAAAGCTATTACTATCTTTGGACTGCAGTGTTCTGCCAGCTCTATTGACAAATGGATGTCTATACCGGATATGGGATTAGTGATCGCATCATGGTACAATGTTGCACTTGTGCATTTCTCAAAATTTCAATCATTTACATTCTAAATGCTACATTCTGCACCTCCAGAAGTTGGAAGGGTCATATTTATAGGATTTGTAAATAAGAATCATTTCATACAATTGGTTATGGATGAAGAATGTCCACTCCCACCGATTTTTTGTGTGGCAAAGATATCACGAATCAATATCAGAATCAAGGGTCATTCAATATATATCACGGTTTAGAGATATGCACTTCAATGAGACTCCAAGCGCAATTGTTAATCTGGCCGATCCTTAAAGTCAAGATATAAACTTATAATTCTACAAATTTAATGTTATCTATTATAAATGTCAAAACTTATAAACTCATTTTTTTAATATATATGTGCGGAATTATGTAGAGGTTGATGCAAAGTCACTACTTTTATCAAGTTTACAAGGTATAATGTAATTAATTATATTAATTTCTTAAGGTATTTATTGTACATTATCATAATTTCATGACTAATTATGTCGTCTTGTATGTGCATGGGTCAAAATTTTGCAATTGGTGGTTGCATCTCATATATTTGAAAGATTGACATTTATTTTAATACTAAAATGTTTAAATTTTTGCATGACTTTTGGACATTTATTATGAAAAACATTGGACTTTATATGAAAACTTTTATTAAATAGTTGGCGTATGATATGTTTTTTATTTTTTGTCTTTTGAGCCGCTATTAAAATTTGGACTGTAAATAAATAATTGGAACGTAAATAAAATTATCCGGATTGTAAATAACGATGGACTTCAAATAACGATAGTTGGACTGTTTATAACATTAATCTAATTTTATTATAAGAATATAATTTTTATAAGAATATAATTTTTATAAGAATATAATTTTAAGAATATAATGTTACTGTTTATACTTTATACTTAATATAGATTTTATCTGAGCGCCTCTGTCGTGCCTCCGTCTTGCTTCCTAGCCCATGACCTTTCCCAGACCTCTCTCTCTCTCTCCGCACTCTTTGTCTTTCTCTCTCACCGCCCTCTCTCTTTCCTCTCCCTCCCTCCCTCCCCCCACACTACTGGACTGCGATGTTGCAGCCAATCCCGACGGAGGAGTGATTCCCGGCGGGCTCCATCTCTCTTCCCCGACTCTCTTCCCTGACCTCTCTCTCCCTCTCTCTTTTTCTCTTCCCACTCTCTCGCGCTGCTCCGTTGCCATGGACGAAACTCTCCAAGCTCTCGAGCTCCTCCCTCCTCGAAGCAGCCATGGTCGACCACCTCAAAATCACCTCCTCCGAGAAGTTCACGGTGAGCTCACTCCGACGATGCTTCTCAAGGCAAGGTAGACATCCCCCGTCGAGGTTGCCGACGTCCGACATCCCCATCAGTGGGGTCCGGTGAGGCAGCCCCCGGCTCCGCCGGCTGCGGTGACGTAAGAGTAATTTTTTTATACACATCACATTATTGACGGACATGAGGGCACTGTAGATGAGGTAAAAAATCTTTATATATATATAAATACACACACGAGTTCCCGACACAGGGCTCCGCCCCTATAGCCACGCGCGACGGCGATAATATCTCGACTGCGCGACAGTATCTCGATTGCGATAGGTTCGGGGCTCCGCTCCTATCAATTATTTGATGCAACTTAAAATGAATATAATATTATTTAATCAATTTTAATATAGTTGATTAGTTTAATGACAACTCCTCGAAAATACCGCGAATATGTCTAATGACAATCTTCCTTGAATTGACCACTGACATGCCTAATGAAAGCCTACCATAGTAGGTATAGGTAGTGGTGGGCAAAAAGACCGGGCGTGGGTCGGCCCGGTAATAGCCTATCTTGGCCCGACCCGGGCCTAGACCGAGTCGGGCCTAGACCGAGCTCAGGGCTCTTACAGGGCCCAAATACAGGGGTAGTACCCCCCCGGCCCGGGCCGTGCAAAACCCGATTTTTGGGTCGGCTCAGGCAAAGCCCGACCCAAAAAGTTAGCATGGCTCTTATAAGAGCCGTTAATTAAATGTCTCTTATAAGAGTCGTTTAATTAACGGCTCTAATAAGAGTCGTTGCCAACGGCTCTTATAAGAGCCGTTAACAGGCTGCTATACAACAATACAACAGCAGTTGTACTGTTGTACAACAGCCGATCTCACTCGCTCACTCACTCTCTCTCACTCACTCTCTCTGACTCTCTCACTCTCACTTTCTCTCTATCTCCCACTCACTCTCTCTCACTCTCTTTTAAGTTTTAAATTAAATTGTAAAATTTACTCAACGCGGCAATGCCTCTCGGCCCTTGCCAGCATCCGCCTCAACGCTAACACGACATGATCCTCCTCAATGCCATGGTCATCTACTCAAAGTACGTCTGTAGTGGTGGAGCAAAATCGTAAGGCGGCAGTTTGGGAACATTTCGATAAGGTTCAAGTTGATGCCGAATTCAAGGCTGCAAATTATGTTCGAAGCTGCTAACCCTCACAAACAACTCGACACTAGCAAGACACCTTAAGTATTACGTTTCAAAACAAGCTCCCGAGTCCAGTCAAGCCCAAATTTCAGGAGTAGAGCAAATTTGGACGTACGATCAACTTCGCCAACAAGACCTGCAGATGAAATATGTCATCAAATGTGTGTTGTCATTCAGCCGCTACGACAACGAGGACACGACAGAATACATACATGCAAGACTTCAGCTCAAATATCAACAGGTAAGTAGAGCTTCTCTTAGGCGCGATGTCATTTAAGCCTATTTAGAATCAAAACAATCGTTAACATTTTTTTTTGAAACTTTTGAAGGTCGTGTAAGTTTAACAAGTGATGTTTGGAGCAGTAGCATAAAAGTAGGATTATCGTATATATGCATCATGTGTCATTGGATCAATCTCGTTTCATGAGAGTTAAATAAGCGCGTAATATGTTTTTAAGATTTCTAATATCCGCACACATGTAAAACTATATATAATGTAATTATTAAATGTGTGCGAGAATTTAAAATAAAAAATAAAATAATGAGTATTTTTTTTGATAACGCCTCTAACAATACCGTAGTTATTGAGTGGTTAAAACACGATTTAAAAAAAATGTTAAGCGGTGCATTTTTTTACACTCGGTGTGTTTCTCACGTTTTAAATTTAATGGTACAAGATAGTTTAGCCGTCATAGAACCTTATATTGAAAAAAATTGTGTAATACAAAGAGTCATTTATAGTTCTAGGCAATGATCTCAAGATTTTAAAAATGTTATAAATGCACAGGGTAAAAAATATTTGAAACCTCAAATTGATATGTCTATTAGATGGAACTCAACATATAAAATGTTATAAAGAGCAATTCAACAAAAAGCACTTTTTATGAAATATTATAATATAGTAAATACTCATGATTTGACCGATGCTGATTGTGACGTATTAGTAAATTATATGAATTTATTAAAATGCTTTTATAGGACGACTATTTTTTTATCCGGAGTGTACTATCCGACCAACTTACTAGTAATTAAAAATTTTGTAAATATTACACCAAAATTTAATTATTATATGCAATATGGTGAATGACTTCCATTTAGGCCTGCACATAAAGACTTTGGTCCCGGTCCGGGACCGGTCCTGGGCAGGACCGGTTTTTTGGGACACTGGTCCCGGACCGGTCCTGCCCAAACCGGTCCCGGTCCGGGACCGGTTTTTCCTTTGAAAATCGGGACCGACTGGGACCGGAAGGACCGGTCCTAACCGGTCCCAGACTGGGACCGATTTTTTTAATTAAGTATTTTAATTAATTTTTTTTATATATTATTAAATTAAATTATAACATGTATTACATGTTATTAACTTATTAAGTATAAAAAATATACTTACATCATGTAAGTATATTTTTTAATTTAATAATAACATTAAATTAAGTGTATTTTTTATATATTAATTTATTATTTCGTTTTTAATAATTTAAATAAATAATAACATGTAATAATTTGAAAATTGAAATGAAAAATTGTAAAGTAAATAAAATTTTTTATTAAATTTGAAATAAAACTACAAAATCAAAATACAAATTATAAATTATAAATTCAAAATACAAATTTGAAATTACAAGCATTATCATTAAATTTGAAATTATAATACAAAATACAAATTCAAAATCTGGAGTTGAGCCTTGGACTCGTCTTCAACTTCGGTGTCACTTTTGAGTTTGAACTTGTCTTCAACTTAAACGTCATTATTCTGCGGCGCTCCCCAGATTTAAGTTATTAAGCTCGTCTTCAACTTCAGACTCACTGTCTTCAATTGACGAGACGTGTTGTCTTCTCCTCAACGCGTCCAAATGGTCCTTGTAGCAAATGCAAATCTCCAAAGATTCTTCGGTCAAACGGCTCCTTCGCTCATTCAGAATCCTGCCACTCAAAGAAAACGCAGACTCCGAAGCTACTGTACTAGCTTGGATGGTTAGTAAATCACGGGCCATTAAGGCCAAAATAAGATAATTATTTGATTTAATTTTCTACCATTTTAAAATATCAAAATTTTCAATTTCGTTCGCGGTCATAAAATCTTGAAACTGTGTTTTGCTATATAAACCTAATTCGTTTAAAGTACTCGAAGTACGTTATTTTTTCTTCGAAGCTAATTCTAAAAATCTATTTTTAAAATATCTTTTGTTCGAGGGGCGGTGGATTCCTCGCGAGCTCGCAATCCATATAGTTGATCGTAATAATTATATAGGCGAGTAAAATCAGAATTAAATTTTGAAACACTAGCGTTTTGAAAATCACTAGAAGATTCGTTTAACTCTAAATTTCGATTAATTTTCTCTATAAAATTTTCAACCCCGTCTACACTCATTAAAGGGTTTAAAGCCGCAGCAAAAGAAAACATAGGTGACATATGCGTATAATATTTTAAAAACTTTGCCTCCATTATTAATATTAACGGGCGCCACATTGGGTTAATTTTATAAGTTTTAAATGTTTCAGTAATTAATAAAAAATTTTCAATAACAAGCGAGCTAGTAGGATAATAAACTCCAGATAAAGTAGTTGTTGTCCGATAAAAACTTTCTAATAAATTTACGTAATCTTCGATTACGGCCCAATCAGACGCATCAAAATCATGTGCTTCTTCTACACTATTATAAAATTCTATCAATAACGATTTTTATGACAAAACCCGTTTTAACATTTTGTACGTGGAATTCCATCGTACCGGCATATCATACGATGAACCCAAAATTTATTTACCCTGTGCTATAACAACTTTTTTGAAATCTTGTTTTCGTCGTTTTGAACTATAAATAACTCGTAACATAGTACGTATTTTAATAACATACTTTTTCATAAAAGTTAAACTATCTTGCACAATTAAATAATTAAGAACGTGACATACGCAACGTGTATGAAAAAAAATACCATCCAGTATAGGTTCCAGATCATTAATCAAATATTTAATAGTCATACTATTATTCGAGACGTTATCAAACGAAATACTTAAAATTTTATCTTTTATTTTAAAATCTCTAATACACTTAATAATCACCTGATAAATTGCTTTACCGGCATGCGGATATTCAAAACCTTCAAAACAAATTATACGTTTATTTAATTCCCAACTATCGGGATCGACCCAGTGATAAGTTATGCAAATATAAGAAAGTCCGTCAACTAAACCGCTAGTCCAAACGTTGCTTGTTAAACTAACTCGACCGTCGAATGTTTCAAAATAATTTTGTAAATATAATTTTAATTGCAGGTAAGCTTGTAAAGCATCACGTCGAGTTGTAGTACGACTTACCTGTTGATATTTTGGTTGGAGTGCTTCGTATATGTAAGACGTCATCTCGTCGTTGTCGTAGTGGTTGAACGGAAGTCCGCTTTTGATGACATTCTCCATCTGTAGCTCTCGTTGCCGAGCTTGGTCATACGTCCAAATGTGCCCGGTCGTCGAAATTTGAGCTTGGTTGGCCTCCGACGGGGCTTGTTTGGAAAGACTGGATTTGTTGTGTCGGGCGAGCGTTGTGTTGCTATTGTTAGCGGTCATAAGCTTCGCGCAAAGTTTGCACTTCGCCTTAATTACGCCGCTGACCCGCACTTTATCGAAGTTATCCCAGACCGCCGCTTTATGCCGGTGCTCAACGATCTCATGATCGACGGACGCTGAGGAGGATGCCGGCATGGAGGAGAAGGAAGCCATTTAATAGTTAATACGAATATGAGAAAAAGTGAGAGTGAGAGAGATAGTGAGAGATAGGGATTAAAAGAGGAAAATGAGGGAGAGGGGGGATTTATAAGAATTAAATTTTAAAAAAAACAATTTTTATTAATAAAATATAATTTTTTTTGTCCCGGTCCGGGACCGGTTTTTACCCTAAAATAGGGGACTGCCAGGGACCTCTGGACCAGTCCGGGACCGGACCGGTCTTAACTGGGACCGGTCCCTGTCCAGTCCCGACCGGTCCGGTCCCAACCGGACCGGTCCGGACCGGTCTTAATGTGCACGCCTACTTCCATTAATTGAAATAGTGGAAGAATTTTTTTAAAATATTATAGAGAAATACCTGTAATGTTTTCATGCGTGACCGCTTTAAATCTGTTATTCGACATAGACGGCGTAGAAAATTTGATAGATGAAATCAATACAAATTTAAATTTTGATGATTATGATGACATTAGTACGTACTCCAAAATTTACTTCTCTTTTTACCGTGTGTTATAATAATTATGATAACTTATACGGCTCGCAGTCTCGGAAAGAAATATCGCAACCAAAAACAAATGATACTTTTAAAAATAAAAATTTAGAATTAGCTGTCAGAAAAAAAAAGAGCGCACGTCTAGTAGTTTAAATGAATTATGATTGTATACTAAAACACAATTCCGTGATTTTATGAGCACGAAGGAGGTTGAAAGATTCAATCTCTTAAAATGGTGGAAATGAAAAGTTAATACATATCCTATTTTGTCATATATGACTCGTGATTTACTAACAATCTAAGTTAGTATGGTAGTTTCATTGTCCGCTTTTTCTCTTAGTGACAGGGTTTGAACGAGCGGAGGAGCCGGCTCAACGAAAAATCTCTGTAAATGTGCATCTGCCACAAGACTACTTAGATGCTATGAAAAGGAAGCAACACATTGCAGTATTAGATGATAGCTCGGAGGAGATAGAAGACGAGATAGAGACAATGAATTTAAAAGATGATTATGTGTGTCCCACATTCATCACATGACCGATAAAAAATTGTATTTTATGTGTTTTGTTAAGTTAATGAATATTGTAATTTTCTTTATTTAAAATTAATAATGATAATAAATTTCATTTTTTTAATTAATGTAAATTGTAAATGTTATTTATTTTTGTTCAATATTAATAAAAGTTCATTTTTCTTGTCCATGCGAGATAATTTTTTTATTATCATAATAAAATAATTATAAATATTTAATGTATTATTTTTTTAAAATAATTCAATACTTAAATTTTTTTTATTTTTAAATTTTTTTTTAAAAAGGCCCGACCCTGAGGGTCGGATCAGGCCCCTTCCCGGGGTAGCTTCCCGAGCCCGGCCAGAGGTCGATTTAAGAAAAGCCTGAGCTCAGCCCGCGGGCCCGATACCGGGCCGACCCGATCGGGCGTTATGCCCACCACTAGGTGTAGGAGCTCTAATAAAAATATTTTGGATTTTAATAGATTTTCATCATTTTTTTTTAATTTTGAGATAATGTAATTGCTTGAATGGACATTTTATTTTAATTTTTTTGAAATAAACTATAATATATATAAGTCATTAAAATATAAAAATGAGGGTATAATTGACATTTTAGAATGATGCACCAAGACAATTTTTTCCCTTATAGCAGTGAAAGATATATATATATATATATATATATATATATATATATACCTAATACTAAGATAAAAAAGAAACGTTGCGTTGCTACAGGAGTCCCCTCGTCCATTACATTTGGTATTTCGAAAATGCCCTTGCCAATGTTCGTCGACTTCATTTAAAAGCCACTGCCAGCGACGGAGCCGCTGACTTCTTGACCGGAGCCCAGCAGCGTGTTCGCCGAGGCCCAACAAACTCGTCGGGGGTTGAACTGGGGCTCACAGGCAGGGCCACCGCCGCCCTGCCAGTTCGCCGTCGAAAAACCCCGATGAGTTCGTCGGGACCCGACGAGTGCGAAGGTGGGATCCGGTCGGGACGCCGACGACTCCGTCACCGGCAGTGGAAATTAATTGGGGACGACAGCGAAGGGAAATAATCCTGGCGGGCTCTGTCGAACCTGCTCTCCATTAGTCCCACATCACTTATTTAAATTGAAAATTCATTTATATATTATTTTGCACAGTTGAGCAAATCGAATTATTGGAATTATATGGGGATTATGTGGGCTCATCTGTGGGCTCAAGCTGGGCATGCTTTGCCCACTGCTCTCTTTTATTGTGGGCTCATATGGGCTCGGGCCTTGCTTGCCCACTATTTTGCTTTGTAGTGGGTAGGTGTGTGTGGGCTCAGGCTGGGCTTGCTTTTCCCGCTGCTCTCTTCTATTGTGGACTCATATGGGCTTGGGCCATGCGTTGCCCGCTGCTTGGCTTTGCGGGCTGGGTATTGGTTGGCATCCTTTTAAAAACAATTTTTAAAAAAAAAATTATTATACACTTAGAAATCACATTATATTATTAGGTCGGACTTCTTTTTGTACCTGCTAATTTGATAAAAATTATTTTTATAGTTATATAACCTTCTTCGCACGGGCTACGCCCATGCTCGAAGCTCTCGGACAGTCTTCGGCCGTATCCAGGCGGGCTTTGCCCGCTAGCGCACGGGTTTCGCCCGTGCTTGATGCTCCGGACGGCCTTCGGTCGCATAGAAGAGGCTCTGCTTGCACGCAATTCACTGACTCGGCGCCGCAATCGCCACTCACGGCCAAAGGAGAAGCACAGGTTTTGCCAAAGGAGAAGCACGAGTTTTGCCAAATGAGAAGATTGGAGTTGTGTTACTACAAGTGTGGTCTGCGGCCCCCCGAGAGCTCTATGATTGTTGTTTGACTTTGCTCCGGGGGGCCGCGAGTGGCGGTTGTGGAACCGAGCTGGTGAATTGTGTGGAAGCGGACAAAACTCACTTCTATACGGCCGGAGGCCGTCCAGAGCGTTTCGTACGGGCGAAGCCCGTGCGGAGGCGGGCAAAGCCCGCTTGGATGCTGCCAAAGGCCACCCAAGTGCTTCTAGCACGGGCGTAGTCCGTGCGAAGTAGCTCGTCTGTGTGTCTATATGTGTGTGTATCTATATGTTACAATTTTTTTTATTATATTTATTAATATGAAATATGTTATATTATAAGTGTTTGAAATATATAAGCTTGAGCTTTTCATAGGAAAAAAATCTGAATTTGTTCTCACACAATAAATGTTGTAATTAGACAAATAATATTTGCATTTTATAGTCAAGAACGAGATCTGCAACTTTCATGTTGAATATTTTTCCAAAATATGCACGATTTTGCCGGAATATGACTCGAAAGGTTGCTGGGCCAAATTTTAAAATTATTAATATTATACTCATTTCGACTCAGAAACCTTTCAGGCAAAATTCCAACAAAACCGTGCATATTTTGAAAAAAATATTCAACACAAAAGTTATAATTCTCGTTTTTGACTACAAATATATATATATATATTATTTGCTAAATTACGACATATATTGTGGAAGAACGAAGTCAAAATTTTTTCTTATGAAAAAAGCTCAAGCTTATTTAGTATATTTACATATTATATAAAATATATTTCAATTGTATTTCATCGAAACAAGTTGGAGCTGCGGACGAGTTCTTTGGGAATTATCCTAGAGGTTTCCTCTTTGAATCTTGATGTTTTAACTTTTAAATAGTGTTTATTTAGGTCAGCCAGATGATAATTGGACCCGCCCGGTTATAGGGAACCGAGCGCGGTTCCCAGTTTTTTGGTTAACCCGCCTAGTTTCCCCGTTCCCGGGCGGTCCATAGATTAGGGGGGGTTCTTACACCTGGGCCGTCTGGCTGGTTGATCGGTCAGCGATTGGACCGGCCGGTCCGATTAGATTTTCAAAACCTGGTATTTGTTCGGAATATTATCATAAAAGTACATCTTTTACAAATATTAGCAAATTATTATTATACCAAACTATATTTTCTTTAAATAATTATTCATAATTTAAGCTCAACTGTGGAAAATATTTTGATCACCCAACTTAATAACGAAGTTATCTGTTCTTGTACTGCTAAATTTAAGCTTCATGTACTTTGTCTTTGTCATGCTCAACCTAAAATCCTTCTTTGCAAGATACTTTAGAAAAGAAAAGTTTTAGGTTGATCAGGGCAAAAGAGTACATGAAGCTTAAATTTAGCAGTATAAGAAGGACAGATGACTTCGTTATTAAGTTGAGTGATCAAAATATTTCCTTTAGTTAGTGCTTTAAATATCTTGGTTTGATAGTTCAAAAGGACGGAGGTATTGATAAAGATGTGACACATAAATCCAAGCGGGTTGGTTGAAGTGGAGAGGCACGTTACAGATCTTATGTGATTGTAAAGTACCACTAAAACTTAAGGGAATATTTTGTCGTACTGTAATTAGACCCGTGATGCTTTATGGTTCTGAGTGTTGGGCAGTGAATTGTGTACATGAGCAAAAATGGGAGTTGCGGAGATGAGAATGCTTAGGTGGATGTGTGGGCACACACACTAAAAGAAAAACATGAATTAGCAGCGAAAATTAGAAATACTAACTAGTTTGTAGGGCTATCCTCCATAGCTTGAGTTGTAGGACTTGAGTTCAAGTCTGAGGTAGGTGGTCAGTTTGATCACTGAGTTATAGGAGCAACTTGCTCTGAGGTAGGGCTTTGTGCCTGAGTTGTAAGTCTTGGAGGAGACTGAGAGATCTGAGGTGTAAGCTCTAAGGAGCTGAGTTTTTGAAGAAGTGCTTTGTCTAACAAGAAGTTAGAAATGTGGGAGGAGAGTGGATGTACCCATAATCTGTGGAACCACTATAAATTTTGTGTGTTCTTTGTGTTTTATTTTGAAAGCTTTAAAACTACTAACTCATAACACATTAAGTTAAAGATAATAATAATAAACCAGAAAACCTATTTATCCCCCTCTAGGTTGTTAGCTACCTTGAAATTAAATACTTTCAGGGGGGATGCATCCGGATCTGGTGATACCCTGAAAAAGCATCAAGGAAACTCATCACAGGAAACCTGACGACTGAATCAACCAACATGTTGATTTGATGCAAAGGGTAGCAATCATTCGTGCAAGTTTTATTCAATATTGAAAAGTCAATACATAGTCTCCAACACCCTCAGACTTTCTTAACCATTATAATATTGGAGACCCAACATGGATACTGGATCTCTGAAACAAAACTGACCTCCAACAACTTCTTCACTTCCTCCCGGATATGTTCGGCCAGCACAACGATGCTTTTTCTCTGCTTCTGACGGACAGGGGCAACTTTGGGATCCAAGTTGAGGTAATGAGAGATAATCTTTACATCGATTCCTGGCATCTTCGCGGTGCTCCAAGCAAAAATGTCCACATTCTCTTGTAGACATGCATCCATCTCCATCTTCCCTTCCAGTGCCAGAGACACTCCTATCTTTAACAACCCGCTCTCTCCTCTCTTGGAGATCACCTCTAGCTCTTCCAGCTCCTCAACAGCTCTCAACCCTTCTTCCCTCTCCAAAATCTTCTCAAGCCTCTCCACATCCCCTATCCAGCTGATGGTGCTGACGACTTTCAGATAGGACTCCCTTACAGCCTTCAGATCTCTTCTGATCCGTACTTGGACATCCCCCATCAGTACTTCAGGCACTGATGGTACGATGATGGAATCATCTTGAAGTACTTGATGAGGGGTCTTCCGAAGATGACATTGTAGCAGCTCGACGCTTCGACAATGACGAACCTGCATCAGATTGAGGTATCACCAAGGTTCACTAGAAGATTAGCTCCTCCCTCCACCTCCTTCTTCTCTCCAGAGAAGCCAAAGAGGGGCCCGTCTGCAGCTAAGATCCTAGATGCTTCCACCTATAGCCCGACGAAGGTCCTCTTGAAAATAACGTTCAATGAGCTCCCGTTGCTTGCCAGTATTCAGTCAACTATGAAGTCCTCGATGGCAGCTTAGATGACGACGGAGTCATGAAAGGGGTTCTCATTCCCCAACATGTCCTCCTTAGAGAAAGTGATCTCCTCCAATGGCGACGGTGTTTGAGATCTCAAGGCGATGCTCTTACAGTAAATTTGATGGAGACTCCCCTTGTAGGAAGCTCCAAGCCCGGCTCCTCCATTGATTACTCCTACCTGCCCTCCTCTCGAGCCTTGGACTACATCCCCACAACCTCTTTGGTCGACCCGGTACTCATTACTCGTCCTCCCTGGAGCTTAGAACGCTACTGGTCCTGCGGGGACCTCCTGCCCCGGATGCTCCGTCTCTGCCACTCCTGTCTCCAACCTCCTCCTCGCCTCCCAAAAATCTGGGCAGGCCATAGTTCCGTGTCCCTCTACTCGATGCAGATCACAAAAAATGGGGATCTCCACCGCTTGGTTCCTCACTGGCTGAACCCTCCTGCAATGTCTATTCCCTTGTCGGGCAATGACTATCGCCTCTTTTTGAGCTCTTCCTTGCCTCCTCCCTGGCTGGTGGTCATTTCTCCTCTCCTGATTTTGGTACTGGGGCCTTCCTGGTAGCCTCCACTGGGGCCGATTCACGAGATATTGGAATCACCGTGCTTACTCTCTTCTCTCTATAGCCGCTACGGGCCTCCTCTCTTCCTACTTACGAGGCCTCTCCTACCTCCTCTGCTCCTCCGCCCTGCCAGGCTCTTCTTTTCTCCTCGGTTCCTCTCTTCTCCGCTCTCCCTGTCTCTCTGGTACTACTCTGGCCCTCACCTCCGAAGGTCCTCCTCTTTCACTACCTCCCAGGTTCTCCTCATTCAGCCTTGCTAAGAAATCTGGATTTTTCTCCCCCCTGCACGAACTTGTTCTCCCTCTCAATCATCTCCTCGAAAGATCTCCGGGACTTGGACCCAATCTCCAGGCTAAAGAGGCCCTGCTTCAGACCGAACTTCAGGGCCAGCATTAGGGTGAAGCCATCCACTTACTCGACTTCCAGAATCCCTTCCTAGAAATGGTTGATGTATTGGCCGAGGCTCTCGTGCTGCCCTTGCTGGATTTTAAAAAGAGCAGTGACTTTCTTCTTCCTCTTCTTGGACGCAAACCTTGCCATTAGGCCCCGACGCGGGTCCTCGAAGTAGTAGATGGAATCTTCGGGAAACTGGTGAAATCAATCTCTCGCATTCCCCTTGAAGCTGATAGAGAAGAACCTGCATTTAAAAGCGTAAGTCATGTTGCAGTTTGACACCACGCCCTTGAACCATTGGAGATGCCTGACCAGGTCATCTCTGCTTGAGTAGTAGTTCAGGACGGGCTCTTTGAAGCCTTTAGGAACTGGGGCTACTAGGATCTCGCCATAGAAGGAGCTCCTCACTCCTTGGAGATGGCGAGTTTGATACTCGCGAGTATCCTCTTCATACTCGCTACCTTGACGAGTATCGTGATATCTCGCCGGCTGTTCCGCATCTCGGAACCTGATCTCCTGGCTGCTCGCCGGATAGTGTCGCGACTGCATTGGTTTCTCCTGTTCCTCTCCTTCTCGCTCCTTCCCTAGTCGCCTAGGTGGCGCTTCTTCCTCTGACGGTGTCACACAATGGGGCGAGGTTGCTGTGACATCGGGGCGAGGAGGGAACCCAACCAGGATGCTCCTCTCGACCCTCCTTGTGAACTCTTCGAACACCATCATTGTCACGAAGTCATTCCCCCTTGTCGAGTTGCTGGCTCCCATCGAGTTGTCGTCTATCTCATCATTCTCGCCTTCATTCATCATCTCACCTACTCGCGAAACTTTCCTCCTCCTCGGCTGGGTTGTACATCACCCTAGGGTTAACTTTGGCCAAACTCCCTAAATATCATAAATTTGGTGAATTTTAAGGAGATGATTCACCACCCCTTACCATGACTTACCTTGGGCTCCACTTCCCAGCCTTATTTTGGCCAAAATTTAGCAAGCTTCCACCAAGAAGGATGGGTCTTGGGCCAAAGTGCAAAAGGCTACTACCTCTCCAATTCATTACCCTTTTCTCCAAGCCCAAAGCCAAGCCTTCTGATCTTGGCCACCTAGCCGTACCAACACCTCCTGATGATGGCCATCTGTCCTGGCTAGCTGAAATGAAGCCAAGTTTCTCCTCCAAGGGATTTTTAATCGCACACCATGTGTTAGAGGGGGTGAGCTCCTCTTAGTCCTATATATAGGTTCCCCCTCCCTCCATTTCAACTCACAGCCCTCAGCCGACCTCAACCCACCCCCTGTCGGATTTCGAGTTTGCAGGAAACCACCCCCGAGCTTTCCTCTTCCTACCACCTCCCATGACAAATCTTCTAAGTAGCTCCTAGATGCCCCCACTAAGGTGAATTCCCATTCTTTTTTCTCTCCCTAGCTCGCCGACGAGCTACATGACGCTACTGGCCTCCCGAGCACCGTCGCCGCCACCCGAACCATGATTCAAGCTCAGGTGGTGGCCAAGCAGCGTGAGCCTCCTAACGCTCTGTGGTGGGGCAGGGAGGATATCCCCTGCTAGAGGAGGGTCGACAAATCCCCTCCGGATAGAGGGGAGGCGGTGGGGCCGCCAGAAATTGAGACTCCGGCGTAACCAGAAAGCATAGGCTCTATTTTGCTAACTTTGGCGGTTGCCGGCGACACCAGGCCGTCAGACCACCTTCGAAGGAAGCACCAGATACCGTCGAGTTGTCTGAGGGTGGTGGCCCGACCGTCCGGTGACCATACGACGGTGGAGAGGCACCGCAAGCTTGCCGGAAGGCAAAGATGCTGTCTGATCCCGAGATCAGGATCAGACAGTCATGATTACCTTAAAAACTGCTAAATAATGATTGCTTTCCCATAGCATATCAGCTCCATATCCCTTTTGGGGCCAAAGAGCAGGATCTGCTCCTCCAATACAGCTGCAAATCATCTTCAACATATGTGATTTGTAATGTTTTAATGAAATAGTGGGATTTTGATTTTTCTGCGGCTGATCAAGGATTCAAATTGAAAAACTTTGAATATCAAAATTGTGCTCAATAAATAGGTCTCTCTCCTCAAAAATTTCAGAATTTTCAGTAAGATGTAATATTTTAAATAATTAAAATTTAAGAAATTTTTGGATTTTTGAATTATCAGAAGAATCAAGGCTAATTTGAAAATTCTTACAAAAATAGAGAAGGTGACAAAATTCCTTGTACATCCTATTGAGGATTTTTGGCAATAGATGGATATTTTTACTGAATTATTAAAGTCAGTTCTTTTCATTATAAAAATTTCAGTGGAAAATCTACTTTACTAAAACTGCAAAGTTTTTTATTTATTATTATATAAGGGATAAAACAATCCCTGGATTTTTATTTGAATTTATTAGGCATTTTTGATATTTTAAGAAATTTATTATAAAGAATTCTATTGGTTTTAAGATATCAGAAGGATTTGGATTAAGAAGAAAATTATAAAATAATTTAGGGAGAGTAAAAATTTGCTGAATTTTTGAAGAGTTTACATAGTTTAAAGATTTTAAGTGCGAAAATCCCTCTTTCCTTAAAATTAAAGGGGCCTCAAATTTATGAAATAAATTGATAAAATCCGACAAGGATTTCAAAGATTATATAAATCCTCAATAAAAATTTGGAAAATTTTGGTCAAGTAAATGTATTTTTGGAATTTCATTCAAGGGTTTATGCGAGGCAAATAGTTAATTTGATATTAAATAGAGCTCAAATTAACTTGAGGAAATTTTGGGAACTATATTAGGTCAATTCCAACCTCTGGATCAAGTTTTGAATTTTTCCAACATCTCTTGATATGTATCTATTAAAAGAGGTTGAAAATCCAGAGTATCTACGTCAATCATAAATAAATAACTTGAATCGTCGTGAGGCAAACAATCGAGGTTAAAAGACATCGTAATAAATCTCTTACGAGTATTTAAAGTCTCGACAATCGAATTGGGTAATTATAATGAGAGGTGTTGATCTATAATGAGGCCTTAACACCATAACGCAAATCCGATAAGTCATCCTAAGAGGTACAACTAAAATATTTATCGGATTCAAATAAGTCGGCGAACCCTAATATGGTAAAGTACAAGGAACCTGTTGCGAAGTTATAAAACTTGCCTACTTGGAACGAATAAGCCTCTTCGGAACGGAGAACCTCCTATAAACGGAGAAGCCTCCTATGAACGGAGTTGCCTCCAATGAACGGAGAAGCCTCCTATGAACGAAGTTGTCTCCTATGAACGAAGTTGTCTCCTATGAACGAAGAAACATCGTATGAACGGAGAGATGAACTAAACTTGCCTTCTTAAATGTATATGAAACTGAACTTGCCTCCTAAAATAGAGATGGAACTGCAAAGCTAAATAATTTCTGATTATGTTTTTTAATTCTGCACATTAGTTTAAGCTTTTCAGTTCAGTATTTTATTCACTTTAGTTCATTTCAATGTTTTAACTTCTATACTTTATTTACCGCAACATTTCATTACCACATTTAATTACTGCAATTTACCAAAGCTTTCATTTTCACACCTTCATTGTGAGTCCCGCTCAGATATGCGGTTTATAATGATTTGTGTTGAAGCCAGGAAAATATCTATTTAAAATATTTGGATCAATGCAACCTAAGGTTACTGATTCTGCGGTCCAACGACATAATTCAGATGGCTATTGCGCGAGAGAGAAAACTATCTATAAGCACACCCCAAGTGTTCCATCAGGGAGGTCCCACCACGTACCCGAAAATTTGGGAGAAACTTCCCCTCCACAAATAAAAGCTGTGCGAGGTACTAGACAGGCATGAACTTGACGAGTATCCAGCTTGGGGGGACCTCAACCTCTTCCAAAAAGTCTCATTTCTAGTACCCTTGGGGGACTATTTATAGATGAATCTTAGGGGGCGGCGAGTATCCAGCCTCTACTAGCAAGTATCAAGGGCCACTTTCCCATACTCGTGGGTACTCGCATCTGCTCGCCCAAGCTCACCTCTGCTCGCCCAAGCTCACCTCTACTCGCCCAATATCGCATCTGCTCGGCCAAGCACACCTCTGCTCGCCCAAACTCACCTCTGCTCGCCCCAGCTCGCCCAAGCTCGCCTTTGCTCGTAGCTAGGTCTGCGAATAGGCGTCTCCTTATAAATCTCTGGTCTTGACAAATTACAGGTTATACAGAATCCTCGCATTTTTCGAACTCGACTCGAGCTTGGAAAAATAATGTAAGACTCGTAGTTTGGAGAGAAGACGCTAGACGATACGCTGCACGAGGTCCTTCCCTTGAGTAGAGCTTAACTAAAAGAGGAAAGAATGTCGACACCTCCTAGGAGCAAAACTCAATTGAAGGAGGCGGAGAGGAGGTCAACACCTCACAAGAGGAAGCTCAATTGCAGGTGGAGAGAAGGTCGATGCCTCACAAGAGACGAGCTCAATCGGAGGTTGAGAAGAGGTCAGTATCTCACAAGAGCTAGACTCAAATAGAGGTGGAGAAGAGAGTCGACACCTCGCAGGAGCCAAGGTAAACTAGAGGTGGAGAAGAGAGTCGACACCTTGTAGGAGCCAAGCTCAACTAATGGTGGAGAAGAGGTCGACACCTCACAGGAGGAAGCTCAACTTGAGGTGGAGAAGATGTCGACACATCACATGAGCCAAGCTCAATTGGAGGTGGAGAAGAGAGTCGACACCTGGCTGGAGTCAAGCTCAATCAGAGGTGGAGAAGAGAGTTGACACCTCATAGGAGAAAGATCAACTGGAGGTAGAGAAGAGAGTTGACACCTCATAGGAGGAAGCTCAACTATAGGTAGAGAAGAGAGTCGACACCTCGTAAGAGCCAAACTCAACTAGAGATGGAGAAGAGAGTCGACACCTCACATGAAGAAACTTAACTAGAGGTGGCGAAGAGAGTTGACATCTCACAAGATGAAGCTCAACTGTAGGTAGAGAAGAGAGTCTGAAAGTCTTTAATTCCAAGGTAGCTAAACACCTAGAGGGGGGGGGGGGGTGAATAGGTTTTCTAGTCTTTTATGACTATCTTTAACTTGGTGTGTTGGGAGTTAGCTAGGTTAGCTTGCTTTCAAGACAATCCACAAAAGCACACATAATATTTATAGTGGTTCCCAGATTATGGGTATGTCCACTATCCCTCACATTTCTAACAGCTTGTTAGACAAGGCCCTTCTCCAAAACTCAACTCCTAAGAGCTTACAACCCAGATCCCGCAGGATCTCCTACAACTCAGGCACAAGGCCCTACCTCAGAGCAAGCTTGCTCCTATAACTCAGTGATCAAAAGAACACCTACCTCAGACTTGAACAGAAGTCCTACAACTCATACTATGGAGGTTAGCCCTACAACTCAGAGAGTAAAATTCTCCTATAGCTCAGATCTGTTAAGATTCCACCTCAGGCCAAAGGCCCTACCTCGGGCACACATGCCCTTCCTCGGGCACACATGCCCTACACTCAGATCAACAAATGATCATACCTCAGCCTTTATAAATAAGGCCTACAACTCAGATCCAAAAGGATCCTACAGCTCAGATCCAAGAATGAATCCTACAGAAAGAAAGGAGTTTGTTGTTGTTGATTTGACACAAGAGAAAATTTCTCCGTGCCTCCCTTCCTGGATTGAGTTAGCTTAGCCCTAACTTTCTTCACAACAACAGAAATAAGATCTTCAGTAAGTAGCTTCTTGAAATAGAAGAAACTCAGAAACAAGTTTCTAATCTTTCTATTGATTTGCTTTTCAATCAGCTAACCTGGAATGCAGAAGCTAGTTGACTCTGCTCCTTCTTCTTTATCAGAACCTTATCTGAAATTGCTGCAACAGAAGAAATTAGCTACAGCTAACTTGCTGGAACAGCTTGCGGAACTTTTAGGTTTCAAGCTCGGCAATAATGGCGAGGAAGATGAAGTTCAACTACCTCTTTTCACAATGAATAAAACCCTAAAAGTTGAGTTCTCAGCTCCTGATCTTGTACCTTTTATCTTCAGCCATCCAACGACTATATGACCCGTGGGCCCCACTAGAGTTGTTGGCTGTGACTTGGCTTTTATAGAAAAAGTCTTCCTGTAGACCTGCGGTGCTATTTGTCCTATTCTGTAGCTTTCCCGCAACTAATTTTAATATTGTTTAATTTTGTTGACTTTTGCTGACGTCAGCATTTGTGGACTTAGTCAAATTCTCATATTCAATCCAAGCGTTGAGTGCGTTGAGTGAATGGCCTTCACTCAACGCCTCTAGACTTAGCCAATTCTTCTGCCTTGCTTAGGCGTTGAGTGCGTTGAGTGAACTGGCTTCACTCAACGCCTCTGTACTTAGTCAATTCTTTTGCCTTGCTTAGGCGTTGAGTGAACTGGCTTCACTCAACGCCTTTGGACTTAGCCAATCATTCTGCACTGCCAGGTGTTGAGTGCGTTGAGTGAATCTTCATCACTCAATACCCCTGGACTTAGCTTCAACTTTCTTTATCTTTTAGGCATTGAGTGAGCCTTCATCACTCAATGCTTTTGTCCTTAGCCGCTTCTATGGAGTCTGCCAGCTTGTTAAGGCATTGAAAGCATTTAGTGAGCTGTCCTCACTTAGCGCATCTGGAATTAGACAGATTTTTTTGTCCATATTTCCTTGAGCTTTGACATCACACGATGTTTTCTTCCCTGGCATTGAGTGAGCTCTATTCACTCGACGCTTCTGTACTTAACCAGAATTCTTGACAAATCTTCAACTGCTTTGACTGCTTGATCTTGTCTCAACGCTTCTTGGTATATGACATTGAGTGAACTGGCTTCACTCAACGCATGTGGACTTAGCCACATTTTCTTCTTTGCCAATGCTGAAGCTTTGACAAACTCAGCTATACTCGATGCCTTTTGATATATGGCGTTGAGTGAACTTCCTTCACTCAACGACTGTGGACTTAACCTTAGAATTTCTTTGCAGACTGCTAGGCTTTGACTGTTCACACCTTACACAGTGCTTTTTGGAATCTGGCGTTGAGTGAACTAGCTTCACTCAACGCCTGTGGACTTAGGTGATTTTCATCCTTTCCAACATCCTTCTTTGATATCTGACATTGAGTGAACTGACTTTAATCAATGCCTGTGGACTTAGATTTCTGTCTATTCACTTCTCTACCTTGTGACCACTTGTCACAACCACTTGGAATACCTGTCCAATCAATATTGTAAGGACTAACCTGTATGCATGATCTTGAACATACATCAAATACAACTATGCGTATACCATTGACTTGTTTGACTTCTACAAATCTGGGACATTGTGAGCAATGGACCCAACAATCCCCCCTCTTTGAAGAAGTCAAAACCCTTAAACAAAATTCTAAGTTAATGATATACACTAACATATGCAACAATAAAACATTAAATTTGAAAACTTATAACAAGAGTATCAAGTTACATGTTACCACACTTTCCTTGTCTGCAGAGTGATCATCATCACTTCCTGCTCCCCCTGTTTTGCTATTGCTCGGCCTTTATCATTTCCTTCTCCTTCCCCTTTTTGACTTCTGTGAATAATCAGAGAGGTGCCGACCTCTGATTCTCTTCCCCCCTTTTGAGTTCAGATAATTAATTATTGCAGCAACTTGCTCCTTCTCTACATGAGGCAAAATCTATCCCTGCAAGTGCTGGACTTGCTCCCTCTCAACTAAAGCATCTTCTATCATCCTTCCTAGTAGACACTTTAGTCTATTCCAGTTTGGATAACACTTGAACCACTTGAAAAACTTGATACCAATGAAGGTATACCACTTGAAAAATCTTCATACCACTGAAGGTCTTTTACACCTACAAGAAGTAGTACAACCTGCAATAAAAACAATACAAGGAGCAATTGAAGCTATACCAAGTTCAACATACCCAACCCAAACTTGAATGTGTTGAACTTTGCTTCATCCAGTGGCTTAGTGAAGATGTTAACCACTTGCTTGTCTATAGGGACAAACTCAAGACTGATATCTTCACATTCCACATGCTCCCTAATGAAATGATAATTAATCTCAATGTGCTTAGTCCTGCTATGAGAGACATGATTCCTAGAAATTGAGATTGCATTAGTAGAATCACAGTACAAAGGAGTTCTACTTATCTAGAAGTTGTAGTCCTGGAGCTGATGCTAGATCCACAGTAACTGTGCACAGTAGCTACCTGCTGAGATGTATTCTAACTCAGCTGTTGAGATTGCAACACTAGTCTTCTTCTTGCTGCTCCAAGACACTAGTCTTCCTCCCAAGAATTGACAGGTACCTGAAGTGATCTTTCTGTCCTCTTTACAACCTGCAAAATCTACATCTGAATAGCCTGTTAGTTCAAAATCCATATTTCTAGGGTACCATATGCCAAGATTTGGTATGCCCTTAAGATACCTCAAAATCCTATTAGCAGTAGAGTAGTGAGATTCTTTATGGCTAGCTTGATATCTAGCACAAACACATGTAACATACATGATGTCTGGCCTACTTGTAGTAAGATATAGAAGGGAGTCAATTATCCCTCTATACAATGTTTCATCAACAGGTTTCCCTGCCTCATCTTTGTCTATATGCATACTTGACCCCATGAGAGTTTTCATGGTGGAGGCATTCTCCATTCCAAACTTTTAAATCAACTCCCGGGTGAACTTAGACTGGGATATGAACACCCATCATCAGTCTGTCTTACTTAGAGGCCCAAGAAGAAATTGAGCTCACCCATACTGCTCATCTCAAACTTTTCTTACATAAGTTTGACAAACTTCTTGCAAAGGTTGTCATCAATAGATCCAAAGATTATGCCATCTACATAAATCTAGACTAGGATGATCTTGCCCTTAGATTCTCTTAAGAATAGAGTTTTGTCTATCTTCCCACTTAAGAATTTGTTCTTAAAGAGGAAGCTAGAAAATTTCTCATACCATGCTCTAGGGGCTTGCTTCAGCCCATATAGAGATTTCCTAAGTCTATAAATAGAATCAGGTGAGTTAGGAATAACAAAACATAGAGGCTACTTAACATAGACTTCTTCCTTTAAGTGACCATTCAAAAGGCTGACTTCACATCCATTTGGTTGACTTTAAATCCTTTGAATGCAGCATATGCAAGGAAAAGTCTGATGGCTTCCAATCTTGCTACATGGGTAAATTTTTGATCAAATTCAATACCTTCTTCTTATTTGTACCCCTTAGCTACTAGTCTAGCCTTGTTCTTGATTATAATGTCATTTTCATCAAGTTTATTCCTGTAAATCCACTTGAGTTCAATGACATTATGTCCTTGTGATCTGGGAACCAGCTTCCAGACCTTGCATCTCTTAAATTGGTTCAGTTCCTCTTACATTGCTACAATTTAGAACTGATCTATGTTGGCCTCTTCAAATCTCTTGGGCTCAACTTGTGACAGAAAACTTGCATACATTGCTGTATTAAGGCTCTTGCTTCTTGTCACCACTCCTTGGTTGGCATTACCAATAATCAGGTGTCTTGGATGATCCCTTAGATGTTAGACAGCTTGTGGCAATCTACCTTCAGCATTAGCTTTAGTGGCTACATCCAACTTATCATCATCCACCTCAATTATGTCTTGTGCTTCTTCTGGAATCTCCACTCCATCTGGGATTGCTGGAGTAATTTCCTTAATGGTTAGCTTGTCCATCATCAGCTCTGTACCTGCAGTACTAGAAGAGGATCTTGACAGCTCACTGTTAATCATGGTAGACTCATCAAAGACTACATGTACAAACTCTTCTACAACTTGGCTTTTCAAGTTGTAGATCCTATAGTCTTTACTATAATTACTATACCCAACAAAAATCCCATTAAAGGACTTTACATCAAACTTAATCACACAGGACTTCCCATTATGAAGCACATAACACTTGCTACCAATGATCCTGAGATAGCCCAGGTTTTATTTTCTACCCTTCAAGATCTCATAGGGAGTCTTCTTGTGGCTTTGGGTGATAGAGACTCTGTTAAGGACATGACATACAGTATTCACTGCATAAGCCTAGAAATATTCTGGGAGAGATATGTCACTCAATAAGGTCCTACAAGCTTCTATGAGAGTTTTATTTTTCCTCTCAATAATCTCATTTTGCTGGGGTGTTCTTGGAGAAGAAAATTCTTGATGAATCCCTTGCTCTTCACAGAAACTTATCATACTTTCAGACTGAAATTTAGTCTCATGTTCACTTCTAATTTGATCACAGTACTGTCTAGTTCATTCTGAATCTTCTTGACAAAAGTCTTGAAGACCTTAAGGATTTCAGACTTTTTATTAAGAAAGAAAACCAGGCAAACCTAGAATAGTCATCAGGGTGTAGACTTTCCTACCTAGACTATGAACTGACATAAGACCAAACAAGTTCATATGCAATAGGTATAAACACCTCACAGAATCTTTGGTCCCAATGCCCTTGAAGAAAGACTTGACCTGCTTGCCCTTTTGGCAAGCTGAATAAATGCTTTTCTTGGTGCATTTCATCTTGGGACTATTCCTAACTAGCTCTTTACTAAAGAGCTTGTCAATAGTCATATAATTCAAATGAGCTAGTGATAACTTCCCAAAAAGAAGTTATCTAGTACTTTATTTTGATTTAATATTCATCGTATTGGGAAACAAATGAATTAAATAAGTAAAAATATGAGTAAATTCATATTTATTTTATTTGTGTTTAATATGTCTAATTTTTCTTTGTTTTCTTGCTAGAAATGCCGAAGAAATCGATCCGGAGAAGCAAAACTGGAATTGTTTTTGGCCTGTGTAGGTTGTTGCAACAACCTGAAAAAGTTGTTGCAACAATTGTGGACGGATTTTGATTTTAAAATTCGAATTTTACGCCAAAATGAAAATTGAAAAGAGACAACTCTTGATAAAGGGCTGCACGTTTTTATGAAGAGAATCTCATACCATAAAGAGACTTTTGAAAAAGATTAGAAGGAGTTTTTAGAGTGTCATCATCTTGGAGAAGAAGAAGAAGAACGGCTAGGGTTTTGATGCACCGGCAAGGAGGAAGAAGACTCGGAAGCGGATTCTGAACACAAATTCCTGCAGTATTTTCATTTCTAAACATCATGTCTAGTAAGATCTTTCTTGCTGTGCGGTTTCATCCTTCGAACATGAACTAAATTTCCTTGTTTTGTACGTTGGAAGTACTTTGACTTACTGTGATGTAATATTTGTAATTTCTTCTTTTATGATTGTTGAAAACGTATCTTTGTTGATTTTTATGTTCTATGTTATGGAAGTTTTGGATCAAGTATTCCTCTTCTAATTTACGTGGCGAGATTCGAGAGAGGAGTCACGTATTTTTAGGGTTGAATCCTTTATTTTTGTACGGCGAGATTCGAGAGAGGAGTCGTGTAAATCTTTAGCCAAAATTCCGTCTTTATACTGCGCTGCAAGATTCGAGAGAGGAGTGGCGTAAGTGTAGCATAAATTTCAACATAGCATCAAGAAAGAAAGAGATTTCATCTTGGGCTAGCAACATTGATTTGAGTGCTTTATGTTATTCTCATTTTACCTAAGTTAGAGATAACTAGGAGAATTAGGGTAAACGGATTTCTGAGATCGAGAGATGAAGAATTCAACTTTCAAATCATTGCAGGATAGTAGTTAATCATTTCATAAAAGATCATTCTAAAAACTCATCGCAATAGGCAAAAGAATTCAACGTACGAAACTACTTCTCCAACTTGATTAAAGTTATTCTAAATTAACGATACTCAGTTATTATTATTATTTTTCTTTTTAATTGTCCTTAATCCAAAATAACTTTTAATCATCTCGCTTGAATTTAAAGAAAGGGTAGAGCTAGTATTTGCGAGCACTAGATTATTCACTTCCTCGAGGGAACGATCTTAACTCATCATTTTATTACTTGATTCGGCACGTGCACTTGCGTTATTACGTAAATCTATTTTGGGCGTATCAAGTTTTTGGCGCCGTTGCCGGGGAGGTGCAACTAATTTAGTGTTTTTCTTGCAATATTAGTGAACCCGAAGTATTTAGAGCTCAAGTTTCTACTTTATTTGGTATGTTTATTTCTAATATTGTCTAGTGCATGCCCTTATTTTTAAAGTTTTAAATATTTTTGTGTGTTTTATTTTATTTTTATTTATTTTAAAGGTTTATTAAGAAGATAATCCGTGTCTAAAATAATTTTCGTGTGTAGTGTGTTTTGCAAAGAAGATTTAATTTTATTTTAACCGCATCTGTTCAAAATAAAATGTATACACATGTGAGATGCGATTGGTGTGGTTCGTTTAGTCATACTACTGATGTGTGTTACATGGGGACTGCTGGATATCATTCATGGCTCGCAAAACATAAAGAATATTTAGGTCCCCAATATTTTGTGGCAAATCATTATAATTTTATGTCCACACGTCAAATGGTTCCTCGACCTTATGACCCGACTCCTTGGTTGTCGAGTAGTAATGTTAGGAAATGTTTATTTTGTCATTGTATGGACCACATTTTGAAGGATTGCGTCGCTTATAAAAGAGAGAGGGAGAAAAATTACGAATCTGGCATCCAGACCATATCTACTGTTGCAGAACCACCATTTTTGCATGAGACTATTACGGATAATCCCCTTATAATTGTGGGCTCATATATTGATATTGATGCATCATCTCCCCATCCACATTCATCGTCTAGTTTTGATCCACCCGCAAAGGAACCTGAACATACATTTTCTGAATTAAATATTAATGATGTTCCTCAATCTTCTTTACAAAACATTTCTACGCCTATGTTTATCGATCCAGTCAAAAATTTTGCACAGGGTGAGTATCCAGAACCCGAGGTTGCGCTAAAGTGGGACAAAGATATTGATCTCTCCGATGGAGGGAATGATTCTTTGGAGCATGATGACGCATCACGTTGGGATGAAGAGGATATCCTTTCTAATAAGGAGGTTTACACTTTTTCATTAGATGAGGAAATTCAACTCACCACCGAGACTCTTGAGTTCTCGGGTCCCCCTTGTTATGATGACTATGAGACCGATATCGATCAATTTTTAAAACCAACCGGGAGGGAAACCGAGATCACTCCCATGATTAGAGATCATTTACATCTTTCCTCTATTTTATTTCCTAATCACCTTTCCTTATCTGATCCAAAGCGAGTTGATGTGTCACAGATGCTTAAGGAGGATATTGAGCATTATCCTCAAGTTGATGTGATGGGTATCCACTTATGTGGGGAAGTTCATTCCTCCTCTATAGGAGAAGCCTCATTCATTCTCTTTTCTCCTGACAACCTGCTTATTGATGATGATACCTTGTTGGACAAGGATATATATTTTGGTGAGATGGGTGAGGAGCACTCTTCCACCTCTTCTTACTTTTTATTCCCTCTACCTGTGAGGTGCATGTATTATTATTTAGGTAGATGGGTAGTTGTTTTATCTTCGTATCGGTATCCGCTACCGACACGAATATTAGAACTGTTACCTGTTCATTTTTCTTTTCATCGTCCAATAATTTAGAATTTTTAAATTTTTTAATAAGTCATGCTGGGGAGACAATAAACCCAGTAGTTATCTTTCATTTTCTGCATATTATGTTTTAATTTTTCTGTCCGTTTTTTAGTCCTCGCCGGTTCAATCAAACCGGAATTAAGAATTTAGTATTTGCCGGTCCACTTAAAAATTAGTCTTACCTCTTCCTTATCCCGCCGGTTCACCCCAAAATAAATCCCGATCTCCAGCCTCTCTCCTAAAAAACCACACCCCCACCTCCACACGAGAGCAGAGGCGCGGCTTCGACATCGCGAGTAGCGATCGAGGGAGCGCGACAAGTTCATAGTGGGGACGACGATCGCCTGGCCCCGAAGTCCACTACGAATTTGTTATACCTTTATATGAGAATTCTTCTTATTTGCAAACGGATCCAGAGTTGACCGCACAGTGGTGGCCGCAGAGGAAGAGGAAGAGAATGACAAAGAAGATGAGTGAAGTGCTGATTCTGCTCAGTTTAGTCGTACTACTCTTATTTTGGTAGACCTAGTTCTGTCACTATTTTGGTATGCATTTTGGATATTGCTATGCTGTGGACGTTATGATTGCTATTACTTATGATTTATTATGCCTCTGCGATGCTTAGTATGAATTTTAATTCTGTAGACGTTTTAATTGATATGATGCATCTGTGATAATTATTTTGGAAGCTTGATTTATGGAAAACATGATTGTTATTACTTGTTACGATTATAAAATTATTTTACAAGCATTTTTACTATCACTCATGTTATCACCTACAAATTGTTATCTTGATGTTGTTATTTTATTATCATTTTATTAACTGGATAGTCAATTCAGAATGAATAATGCATGAGTTTGTGATGTAAAATATGACACTAAGTATAATCTTTTTTTTATTCCTTTCATCATGTGACAACTAGTTTTGTTTTGGTTTCGGGCAATATTGGTTTCTGCAGGTTACCTATGTGTTTATCATTGTTGCTGACTTGCAGCCCATGGCCATGGCTTAATCACAAATGGATGGAAAGGATGGGCATGATCGATTCTTTGAACTGCATACTTCAGGGGAGTTATTCTAATTTCAATTTTCTTTATCCCTTATAATAATGTACTTATTTGTAAAAGTAATTTAGTGTACCCTCATATTAAGAAAAATATTTTTGCTCGGGACTAGCAAATGACTTAAGTGTGGAGGTGGGGGTGTTATAACCCCTACCAATTGATTGAAGAATAATTTATTTAACCAAATATTGAATGATCTTAATTCTTGTTTTAATTAATCATTAGGCTATTCTAGACATATTCAATGATAATTAATTGGTATGGCTGAACAATCCAAAGAGTTCATTCTATGAATTTGAAGTTAGTAAGATTTTTTCTGATAAAGCTTGCTCAAGCATTTACTTTTTATACCAAATATTTGTTTACTTCCAATGCAATATTGTGATATTTACCTTTAAAATAATGGGGGTGGAAGAGCAAGAACTAAGTCCATGATGTAAGCCTAGACATGAGTTTAGGTAGTATTCCTTTTGATTATCCACTAAAATATTTGAGTTTGAACTTTGTCATACACATTATTTCATGCTTATCTGTCATTTGTTCCTACTAGTTGTACCTTAGTGAGTAAGCCATTTATGGGTGTCGAATTTCTCTTAAAAGGGTTAAATTTCATAGTGATATGTGGCCTAGGTATATGTCTACATACTTGGAATGATCCCAACTATGAAAAAAAATGGAAAAAAAAATTTGCATCATAGTGATATGCGGCCTAGGTATGTAAATGCATACTTAGAATGATCCCAACGTAAAAAAAAGGAAAAAAAAATGGTTGAAACATCATAGTGATATGTGGCCCGAGTATGTGCACTTATACTTAGAATGATCCCTACTATGAATAGAGTATGATTAAAAAAAATGATGCACGACCCCATAACATGGTGAATTATTAAGGATACTAACTAGAGGTAGTCGTACTATTATCAAAGCAATTCATAAATTCCGAACCAAGCCAAAACTATCCGACTTTTATTTGAACTACTCACTCTTGTAGAGGTTAAATCGTAGACTTTGCTTATTTTCATCCTCTCCAATAAATGTGGAGGTTCAATATAAAACTTTGCATGTAAGTAAACTATTTTTAAAGAAAACCACGCACCGCACTAAGATACTTGTTTGAGCTTTATCTTCCATCTAACTAATGGATTTGTGAATGTTTGAGCTCCTATAGATTGATAAGTTTATCAGTTAAGTAAAGCGAATTTCTTGAGTATGCCTCGATTAATTTGTTTTCAAGAACTAAAGATCATTTGAGTTCACATCTTATTACTTCTTCACTCATCCTATTGTTATGAATGTCTTTGCTAGGAACTAGCAAACGTTTAAGTGTGGAGGTGTGATAACTTCCCAAAAAGAAGTTATCTAGTGCTTTATTTTGATTTAATATTCATCGTATTGGGAAACAAATGAATTAAATAAGTAAAAATATGAGTAAATTCATATTTATTTTATTTGTGTTTAATATGTCTAATTTTTCTTTATTTTCTTGCTAGAAATGCCGAAGAAATCGATCCGGAGAAGCAAAATTGGAATTGTTTTTGGCCTGTACAGGTTGTTGCAACAACCTGAAAAAGTTGTTGCAACAACTGCTGGACGGATTTTGATTTTAATATTCGAATTTTACGCCAAAATGAAAATTGAAAAGAGACAACTCTTGATAAAGGGCTGCACGTTTTTATGAAGAGAATCTCATACCATAAAGGGACTTTTGAAAAAGATTAGAAGGAGTTTTTAGAGTGTCATCATCTTGGAGAAGAAGAAGAAGAACAGCTAGGGTTTGGATGCACCGGCAAGGAGGAAGAAGACTCGGAAGCGGATTCTGAACACAAATTCCTGCAGTATTTTCATTTCTAAACATCATGTCTAGTAAGATCTTTCTTGCTGTGCGGTTTCATTCTTCGAACATGAACTAAATTTCCTTGTTTTGTACGTTAGAAGTACTTTGACTTACTGTGATGTAATATTTGTAATTTCTTCTTTTATGATTGTTGAAAACGTATCTTTGTTGATTTTTATGTTCTATGTTATGGAAGTTTTGGATCAAGTATTCCTCTTCTAATTTACGTGGCGAGATTCGAGAGAGGAGTCACGTATTTTTAGGGTTGAATCCTTTATTTTTGCACGGCGAGATTCGAGAGAGGAGTCGTGTAAATCTTTAGCCAAAATTCCGTCTTTATACTGTGCTGCAAGATTCGAGAGAGGAGTGGCGTAAGTGTAGCATAAATTTCAACATAGCATCAAGAAAAAAAGAGATTTCATCTTGGGCTAGCAACATTGATTTGAGTGCTTTATGTTATTCTCATTTTACCTAAGTTAGAGATAACTAGGAGAATTAGGGTAAACGGATTTCTGAGATCGAGAGATGACGAATTCCACTTTCAAATCATTGCAGGATATTAGTTAATCATTTCATAAAAGATCATTCTAAAAACTCATCGCAATAGGCAAAAGAATTCAACGTACGAAACTACTTCTCCAACTTGATTAAAGTCATTCTAAATTAACGATACTCAGTTATTATTATTATTTTTCTTTTTAATTGTCCTTAATCCAAAATAACTTTTAATCATCTCGCTTGAATTTAAAGAAAGGGTAGAGCTAGTATTTGCGAGCACTAGATTATTCACTTCCTCGAGGGAACGATCTTAACTCATCATTTTATTACTTGATTCGGCACGTGCACTTGCGTTATTACGTAAATCTATTTTGGGCGTATCAACTAGTCTCTTGTGCCATTGTACACAATATGAAACTTTCTCCTTTGTAACTAGACAAATATAAGAGTCTTTATTAAGACAAAGGAAATTTAAACAATAAACATTTCCACTCGCAATGTCTGTCAAGATGACCTCTTGGTCACTTGACCTCATTCTGGCACTCATCCTTGTGGAAGGAAATTACATAGCCAAGATCACATAGTTGGTTTATGCTTATGAGGTTGTATTGTAACCCCTCAACACAGGCCACTTTTGAGATTGTGACTATGTCATTGGTAATCTTACCATAACCTCTTGTCACTCCTCTATCTGAACCACCAAAGATAACTTTGGGTCCATCCTTCACTGGAGTGTACTCCTTTAAGTTGCTCCTTGTTCTAGTCATGTGCCTGGAACAACCACTGTCCAAGTATCATATAGGGGTATGAGCACTTGGATTAACCTGCAACAAATGATTTATCTTACCTTAGGACCCCAATAATTATTGGGTCCTAGGTTCTGATTAGTCTGAAACACAAACTATCTTTCTGTAGAATTTCAAACAGGGAGACTAACCTTTGCTCTCGACACACTTAGATTATGCCAACAATATAGGGCAAAATGACCCACCTTACCACAACACCAATACTCATGGATATTATAGCTTCTTTTCTGTGCAGGTCCTGTAGTTTGGTTAACCGCTGGCTGAACAAAAGGAAGAGGTGCATCAACCTTCTTCAAGTTTCTTTCAACAAGAATCTGACTGAAGGTTAGTCTTCCAACAGGATTCCTTGGCTGGCTCTGACTGCTAATTGCAGCAGTCTTCTTTGCAAATGACATGCTGTTTATAGCATCGGAGATAACCAGATTTGGCTTGCTAACAGACTTACCCTTAGTCTGAACCTTTGCTGAATGAGCTTGAGCGAAGGCAACTACCTTGTTCTTGAGAGTGGGGGCTGGGGTACCAAAAACAAATGGTTCAGGATGAGCCATTTGAATTTCCTCATGGGGAGCCTTAAAGGCACTTATTCCCATTATACCTTCCACCATAGCTTTGAACAACTTTGTTCACACTAGTGGATCTACCATTCATCCAGTGACCATAGATGCTTTCTTGGTCATACCTGTTTGAAGGCAACATCACCTTCTTAAAAGGGATGGGAGGCTTAGAAGCCAGAGGCTGGACTAGAGCTTTCCCTTTCCCTTTGGAAGGGGCAACTCTAGTGTTTCCCTTAAACCCTAACTCCTTACCCTTTTGAGAGGAGAAGGAGTCTATTAAGGGAAACATTGTATTGGGCTCAGAGTAACTAGCCACAATTCTCTTCTCCATCTAGAGCTTCTCTTCAAGATCTCTAATGAGACTATCCTTGTACTTGATGGTGCCAATCTGGATGAGAGTAATGTTCCTGAATTGGCTGACTTCCCTAGCCTTCTGATCCAACAAGGATGCTATCTTAGCCTGCTGGGTAGCAGCTAGCTGAAGAGAGGCAATCTCCTCATCTTGCTTTTTGGCAAACTTCCTACTCCTCTTGAAAGCATCCAGAAGTTTACCATACTTGTTAATCAGTTGATTGACATCTTCCTCAGATTCCGACTCATCATCACCACTGGATGATGATGCCTCAGAATTTGGACTAGTCTCATAATCTGATTCAGGAGATAAGCTAGATAGAGAGTGTACATTTGCTAGAACAGGCTGATCCTGCCTGGATTCTTCATTATACACTACCATCAGCCCACAAGAGTTGTAGGCATCTTCATCCTCATCATCCTCCTTTGAGTCACAACCTGACTGTGATAAAGGGGTCCTATTACCTGTCCTGGCATTAGGACAATCTTCAGCTTTATCTATAATTGCAGCCAGTAGCCTAATGAGGGCTTCTTCTTCTTCAGAATCAGATGAAGATGAGTCAGTCTAGCTCTTCTCCTTCTTGCAATGAAGAATTTGTCCTTCTTGCCCTTGTGCTGGTGCCGTTTCTTCTGACCACTGGGCAGTCAGCTATTACATGCCCAGGTTTTCTGCAATATTAGCAAATAACTTTAGAGAAAACATGTTTACTAGGCTTAGAGTCATACCTGCCTCCCTTAGAGTTCTTCTTCTCCGCCTTGTAGTAGTCCTCCTTATGATGAGAGGAGGAGGATGGTCTGCTCCTCCACTACTTCCTCCTCATCAATTTCTGAAGTTGCTTGGAGAAGGCAGCTAAGTCTTCATCTACCATGCTGCTATCAGATGAACTTGGCCCTGTGTTGTCTGAGTTAGTAGGCCTCCTTGGAGGAGAGGGAATTCTCTCCTTGATCTTCTTGGTGCTGTCTGCTCTGAAGGCCAAAGAATTTTCTTTGGCCTGGGATTTGCTGATGGTATCCTCCTCTTTCCTGGCAGCCAGCTACATCTCATAAGAGAGCATCTTTCCAAATAAAGTATGGGGAGGAGTATCAGCTAGCTTTACCACCTCTCTGATGGCACATATCTTTGTGTCCCAGTCTCTCATTAGAGACTTGAGAAACTTGTTATTCAGCTCATAATGGCTGAAGACCCTCCCATAGGTCTTCAGCTCATTCACTATCCTGAAGAACATTTCATAGCTTACAACTATGCTCTCTCCCTTAGACTACCCGAAAGCCTCATACTCCTGGTTTAGAATGGACTTCCTATCATCTCTGGCCTCTTCAGTTCCCTCTATATAGATCACTAGAGTGTCCCACATCTCCTTGGAGGTCTGATAGTAAACCAGATTCTGAAAGGCAGAACCATCTATGGAACTAACAATTATGTTTTGTGCCCTCTTATCCAGTGCATCCAATATGACCTCATCCTTGGTCATTTCAAAATATATCTTATGTGTCTGGACTGTTGCATTTAGAGCTGAGACCTTCATAGGGATGAGAGGTCCCTTTTTGATTGTCACAAAGATCCTTGGGTCATAGGCATCCATAAACAGCCTTACCCTCTCTTTGCAGATTCCAAAACTCTCCTTTTTGCAGATAGGAAGTTTTATGGAACCCATTTCCTTATGGTTCTCTCTTAAACCCATAAGTATACTTATTTTAGCTACCCTTTGAGATCTGCTCTGACTGTTAGGTCCTTCTTGAGCAACCTCCCTCTGATACCACTTGAAAGTCTTTAATTTCAAAGTAGCTAAACACCTAGAGGGGGAGGGTGAATAGGTTTTCTAGTCTTTTATGACTATCTTTAACTTAGTGTGATTTGAGTTAGCTAGGTTAGCTTGCTTTCAAAATAATCCACAAAAGCACACACAATATTTATAATGGATCCCCAGATTATGGGTACGTACACTGTCCCTCACCTTTCTAATAGCTTGTTAGACAAGGCCCTTCGCCAAACTCGGCTCCTAAGAGCTTATAACCCAGATCCCGTAGGATCTCTCAGTTTCTTCCAAGACCTACAACTCAGGCACAAGGCCCTAACTCAGATCAAGCTTGCTCCTACAACTCAGTGATCAAAATACCACCTACCTAAAACTTGAACACAAGTCCTACAGCTCATGCTATGGAGGTTAGACCTACAACTCATAGAGTAAAATTTTCCTACAGCTCAGATCTATTAAGATCCTACATCAGGCCAAATGCCCTACCTCAGGCACACAGTCCCTACACTCAGATCAACAAATGATCCTACCTCAGCCTTTATAAATCAGACCTACAATTCTGATCCAAAAGGATCCTACAACTCAGATCCAAGAATGGATCCTACAAAAAGAAAGGAGTTTGTTGTTGTTGATTTGACACCAGAGAAAATTTCTCTGTGCCTGCCTTCCTGGACTGAGTTATCCCAGCACTAACTTTCTTCACAACAATAGAAATAAGATCATTAGTAAGTAGCTGCCTGTGCTGGAAGAAACTCAGAAACAAGTTTCTGATCTTGATGTTGATTTGCTTTTCAATCAGCTAACCTGGAATGTAGAAGCCAGATGGCTCTGCTCCTTCTTCTTTATCAGAATCTTATCTAAAATTGTTGTAACAAAAGAAATTAGCTACAACTAACTTATTGGAACTTTTGGAATAGCTTGCTGAACTTTTAGGTTTCAAGCTCGACAATAATGGCGAGGAAGATGAAGTTCAGCCACCTCTTTTCACAATGAATAAAACCCTAAAACTTGAGTTCTCAGCTCCTAATTTTGTCCCTTTTATCTTCAACCATCCAACAGCTATATGACCCGTGGGCCCCACGGAAGTTGTTGGCTGCGACTTGGCTTTTACAGAAAAAGTCTTCCAGTAGACATGCGACGCTATTTGTCCTTTTCTGTAGTTTTCCCGTAACTAATTTGAATATTTTTGACTTTTGTTGACTTTTGCTGACATCAGCATTTGTGGATTTAGCAAAATTCTCAGATTCAATCTAGGCATTGAGTGCGTTGAGTGAATGACCTTCACTCAACGCCTCTAGGCTTAGCCAATTCTTTCGCCTTACTTAAGTGTTGAGTGCATTGAGTGAACTGGTTTCACTCAATGCCTCTAGACTTAGTCAATTCTTCTGCCTTGCAAAAATGTTCAGTGAACTGGCTTTACTCAATGCCTCTGGACATAGCCAATTCTTCTGTACTGCCAGACATTGAATGCTTTGAGTGAATCTTTTTCTCTCAACGCCCCTGAACTTAGCTGTTGTTGGGTCCATTTCCCACAATGTCCTAAATTTGAAGAAGTCAATCATGTCAATGATATACATAAAGTTGTATTTGATGTGTTCCTAAGTTCATACATGTAGGTTAGTCCTTGCAACATTGATAGGACAGGTATTCCAAGTGATGTGACAAGTGGTCACAAAGTAAAGATATGGAGGGATAGAAATCTGTCTAAGTCCACATGCATTGAGTAAATCTAGTTCACTCAACGTCAGATGCAAGGAAAGATACTGGATAGGCTAGAAATTGCCTAAGTCTACAGGCATTGAGTGTTGTCTACTCACTCAACGCCAGGTGAGTAAAAGCATTAAGTATAGCTTGGATAGTCAAAGCTAAACAATTGGCTGGCTGAAATTATGGTTAAGTCCACAGATGTTGAGTGAAGTCTACTCACTCAACGCCAAACAGCAAAAAGCTGTGAGACAGGCTAAGACATTCAAAGCCTAAGAAGAAATAGGAAGAAATGAGGCTAGTCCACATGCGCTGAGTGAAGTCTACTCACTCAACGCCATACAACATAAATCGTTGAGTATAGCTCAGTCAGTCAAAGCCAAATAAAATCAGTGTAGTTATTTTGACTAAGTCCACAGGCGTTGAGTGAGGCAAGCTCACTCAACGCCATGTGATAAAAAGCGTTGACTGAACCTTACTCAGTCAGAGATAGTGTTTCCAACACAGGATTTTGTCTAAGGACAAAAGCGTTGAGTGAAGGCTATTCATTCAATGCCTAATCAACTGAGAAACTGTCTAAGGACAGATGCGTTGAGTGAAGTCTACTCACTCAACACCATGTCAATATAATTGATAGATTCTAAAAGCATTGAGTGAAGAAGCAACACTCAACGCTTCCCAAGCAGGATAATCAGCTAAGTCCAAATGCATTGAGTGAAGGTTGCTCACTCAACTCCAAGTGACTAGAATCATTTCTATGTGGTATGACGTTGAGTAAAGCCTACTCACTCAATGCCAAGAGGCAAAAAGATTTTTCTAAGTGATTTGGTGTTGAGTGAAGCTTACCCACTCAACGCCTAATGACTGAAATATTTTCTAAGTATTTTGGCATTGAGTGAAGGTTGCTCACTCAACGCCTAATGACAGAGAAATTTTTCCAAGTGTTTTGGCATTGAATGAAGGTTGCTCACTTAACGCCTATTGACATAATTCTATCCAAGTGTTTTGTCATTTAGTGATGCTTACTCACTCAACGCCTATACTAAAGATGTTTGATTTTGTCTAAGTCCATAGATGATGGCATAAGCAAAGTCAGCAGAGTTCAAATTAAGTACGAGAAAGCTACAGAACACGAAAAATACTGTTGGAGGTCTACTGTACGTCTTCTTCCGTTAAAACAAGATGCATCTTTGTGCTGTAGGTGGTCCCCACAACTTCTTGGTGCCGTTAATCGACAGAAGATAAAAGGGACAGCTTCTGGATGTTGAACTCAACTTTAGGGTTTGACTCAAAGAGAGAAAAGAGTGGTAGGATTTCATTTTCTTTGCCATTGCTGTCGAGAAAAAACTTGAAGTCTTCCAGCAGAACAAAAAAGTTCAGTTAGTTGTACCATTCTCTTCTACTACATCAAGATCAGAAATACTTCTGATAAAGAAAGAAATGAGACCTTCATTCTTCTGCAGGTTCAGTTAGCTGTTTGAAGAACTCAAAACCTAGTTGTTCTTCAGTCTCTTACAACAAGTTCAAAAGTAACATTCTTAGTTACCTCCAACAGAAGCAGCCATTTATTGAAGAACTTCTTTTTTTTGCTGTGAGGAAATTTAGAGTTGAGATAACTCAGCTCTAGTAGTTGACACAGAGAAATTTCTCTGTGTTAAAATTAATTAAACCACAGTTTCTCTATAGAATCCTTTTGGATCTGAGCTGTAGGGCCTTTACCCTGAGGTAGGGCAAATTTGCCTGAGTTGTAGGAGAGTTATACTCTTTGAGTGTAGAATCCAGCTTGGATCTAAGGAAGGTGATCATTTGATCACCGAGCTGTAGGGCCTTTGGGCCTGCGGTAGATGATTCATTCTCACTAAGTTGTAGGGCACTTATGACTGAGCTGTAGGATCCTTTGGATCTGAGGTAGGGCCTTTGTGCCTCAGCTGTAGGAGAGTCATTCTCTTTGAGGTAGGATCCTTTGTGGATTTGAGGTAGGGTTGTCCTCCCAGCCTGAGTATAGGACCTTTGACCTGAGGTAGGTGATCTGTTGATCACAGAGTTATAGGGCCTAGTTCTGAGCTGTATGTCTTAGAGGAGATTGAAGGATCCTGAGGGATCTGAGATGTAAGATCTTTGAGCTGAGTTTTGGAGAAGTGTCTTGTCTAACTGAAAGTTAAAAAGGTAGGAGGAGAGTGGATGTACCCATAATATGGGGACCACTATAATTTTTGTGTGTGTTTTTCTGTGTTTCTTCTTTATTGCAGGTTCTTGAAAGCTAATAAGTGTTAACTCACTAAGCACTTAAAGAAGAAACTTAAAGAAAGTCACAAGATATCAATAAACATATTCAACCCCCCCTTTAGGTTGCAAGATACCTTAAAAACAAGAACTTTCAAGTGGTATTAGAGAGAGGTTGCTCAAAAAGGATTTAACCGTCTGAGTGATCTCCAAGGGTAGCTATAGATCTATACTTATGGGTTCTGGAGAGAACCGTAAGGAGCTTGGTTCCATGAAACTCCTCATCTGCAGGAAGGAGAATTTTGAAATTTGGAAAGAGAGGTTCAGGCTATTTATGGAAGCCGCTGACCCTAAAATCTTTGTGACTGTCAGAGAGGGACCCTTCATCCCTATGAAGGTCTTAGTTCTGGATGCCAATATCTAGACTCCCAAGTCTTATTCAGAAATGACCAAGGATGAGGTCATGTTGGTTGCATTGGACAAGAGAGCCCAGAACATCATAGTCAGTGCTATTGATGATTCTACCTTTCAGAACTTGGTCCACTGCCAGACCTCCAAAGAGATGTGGGAAACCCTTGTGGTATACATGGAGGGTACTGAAGAGGTAAGAGATGATAAAAAGTCCATGCTCAACCAGGAGTATGAGGCTTTTATGCAATTCCTGAAAGAGAACATAGTTACTAGCTATGAAAGATTTTTCAGGATCATTAATGAACTAAGGACCTATGGGAGGGTCTTCAGTCATTTTGAAATAAATGACAAGTTCCTCAAATCTCTCACTAGATACTTGGATACTAAGATTTGTGCCATAAAAGAGGTGGCCAAGCTTGCTGAGACTCCTCCCCAAACATTGTTTGGAAAGCTGCTCTCCTATAAGATGTAGCTAGCAACTGGAAAGAGGAGGAGGCCACTAGCAGATCCCAAGCCAAGGAGAAGCCCTTGGCATTCAAGGAAGACAACATTAGGAAGAGCAAGGAGAGGATTACCTCTTCTTCAAGAAGACTAGCTGATTCAGATAGCTCAGAGTCAGATGCATCAGAAAGCAATATGCCAGATGAGGACTTTGCCGGCTTCTCTAGGATCTTTCAGAAGCTGATGAAGAAGAAACATTGGAAGAGCAGACCTTCCACCTCTTCTCATCATAGGGGAAATCATTTCAAGGCTGACAGGTATGATTCTAAATCTAATAAATATAATTCTTCTAAAGTCGTTTGCTACTATTACAGATAATTAAGGCATGTGATAGCTTACTTCCTAGTGAAGAGGAGGGAAGCTGCTGATAAGAAACAACACCAGCACAAGGTCAAGAAGGAAAAGTCCTTCATTACCAAGAAAGAGAAAAGCTTGACAGACTCATCTTCATCTGAGTCTGAAGAAGAAGAAGCCTATATTGGGATAGTTGTTGTTGCTGTTGAATAGATAGCTGTAGTAGTAGATGAAGACTATTATGCTGCCAGAATAGGTATCAGGGCCCCTATATCGCATTCAGATAGTGATTCAGAGGTTGATGAGGAAGATGAAGACGCTGCCTATAGTTGTTGTGGGCTGATGGCAACGACTGATGAGGAAACCAGCCAGCATCAGCCTGGTCAAAGGAAGGCAAAATCTCAATCTAGCTCTTCTTCTGAGTATGGATACGAGACTAGTCCCTGTACAGAAACCTCTTCACCTAATGGTGAAGATGATTCTGAATCAGAAGGTGATGTCAATCAATTGATTGACAAGCATGGAGAACTTCTGAATGCCTTCAAGAAATGCAAGAAGTTTTTTAAGAATCAAGCTGTGGAGATTGCCTCTCTATAGCTGGTTGCTTCCCAGCTGACTGAAATAACATCATTACTAGATCAGAAGGACATGGAACTTAGCCAACTTAGGGTCTTGAATAACGTTCAGATAGGATCCATCAAATATAAGAACAGTATCATCAGAGATCTTGAAGAGAGGCTAGGTAGGGAGAAAAGAATAATGGCTAGCTATTCTAAACCATGTACTGTGTTACCCATGATAGACACCTTCTCCTCTCAGAAGGGTAAGAAGGGGTTGGGATTCCATGGAAGAACAAGAGTTGCTCCTTCCAAAGGGAAGGGCAAAGCTCCAACTCTAGCTCAGCCTCTTGCTTCCAAGCCTCCCATCTCTTTTAGGAAAGTTCAGTTGCCTTCAAACAGGTATGACTAAGAAAGCATCTTTGGTCACTGGATGAATGACAGATCCACTAGTGTGAACAAAGATGTTCACAGCTAGGGTGGAAGGTATAACAAAGTGAGTGCTTTTAATGCTTCTCATGAAGAAATTCAAATGGCACATCATGGACCATTTGTCTTTGGTGCTTCAGCCCCACTCTCAAGAATGTGGTTGCAGTAAAGGTTCAGGACCATTCAACAAAAACTCAGACCAAGGGTCAGTCCTCCAGCAAGCCTTGTTTGACTGTGTCTGATGCTTTCAGAAGCATGCTTTATGACAACAAGCTTGCTATTGTGGGTATTCAGAGTATGCAAAATAAGCTAGCTATAAGACTTACCTTATGTCAAATCCTTGCTGAAAGGAATCAGAAGAAGGCTGCTACTCCTCTTCCTACTGTTCATCCAACAGTTAACCAAACTACTAGGCCTGTACAGAAGAGAAGATACAACATTCATGAATGTTGGTGCTATGGCAAAGTGGGCCAATTTGCTGTAGACTGCTGGCACAATCCAAATGTGCCAAGAGCAGCTGTGAGTCTACCATACAGAAATGCTACTGGTAGACAATTTCATTATAAGACTAACATGCACCTAGGACCTAATAAAAATTGGGGTCCTAAGATTAAGTAAATTGTGTGATGCATGTTAGTTCAAGTGGCCATACCCCTATATGGTACTTGGATAATGAATGTTCTAAGCACATGACTGGGACAAGGAGCAACTTGAAGGAGTACACTCCAGTGAAAGATGGACCCAAAGTTATCTTTGGTGGTTCAGATAGATGGGTGATTAGAGGTTATAGTAAGATTACCAATGACATAATCACCATCAAAAAAGTGGCTTATGTTGAAGGGTTACAACACAATCTCATAAGCATAATCCAACTTTCTGATCTTGGCTATGTCATTGTCTTCCACAAGGATGAGTGTCAGATTAAGAGGTCAAGTGACCAAGAGGTCATCTTGACATGCACTAGGAGTGGAAATGTTTATTGTTTAAACTTTCTCTGTCTAGATACAGACTCTCCTATTTGTCTAGTGGCAAATGATAAAGTCTTATATTGTGTCCAATAGAACAAGAGGCTAGCTCACTTGAATTACAAGACTATTGGCAAGCTCTTTAGTCAAGAGCTAGTTAGGAATGGTCCTAATGTGAAGTGCACTAAGAAGGGTATTTACTCTGCATGCCAAAAGGGTAAGCAGACCAAAGCCTCCTTTAGTGGCATTGGGACCAAAGAATCTATGAGGTATTTGTACCTCTTGCATATGGACTTGTTTAGTCCTATGCCAGTTCATAGTTTTGGTAGAAAAGTCTACACCCTTGTGGTGGTTGATGACTATTCCAGGTTTGCTTGGGTGTTCTTTCTCAAAAAAAAGAATGAAACCCTTGACATCTTCATCAATTTTGTCAAGCAAATTCAAAATGAATTTAATAGTTCAGTTGTCAAAATCAGAAGTGACCATGGAACTGAATTCCAGTCTAAAAGCATGATAATGTTCTGTGAAAATCAAGGGATTCATTAAGAATTTTCTTATCCAAGAACTCGCCAGAAAAATGGGATTGTTGAGAGGAAGAATAGGAATCTCATAGAGGCCGAAAGAATATTGTTGAGTGATACATCTCTCCTAGAATATTTCTGGGCTGAGACAGTGAATAATTCATGTCATGTCCTATATAGGGCATCTATCACCAAGAGCCATAAGAAGACTCCCTATGAGATCTTGAAAGGCAGAAAACCAAACCCGGGCTATCTCAGAATCTTTGGTAGTAAGTGTTATGTGCTTAACAATGGTAATTCCTATGTGTCTAAGTTTGTTGCCAAGTCCTTTGATGAGATTTTTGTTGGGTACAACAATCATAGCAAAGCCTATAGGATCTACAACTTGAAAAGCCAAGTTGCAGAAGAATCTGTTCATGTAGTCTTTAATGAGTCTACTATGATTAACAAAAAGCTATCAAGCTCTTCTTCTAATACTGTAGGTATAGAACAGATGATGGACAAGCTGACCATCAATGAAGAAGCTCCAGTTATCCAAGATGGAATAAATATTCCAATAGGTGGACTGCAAGACAAAAATAAGGTGGATGAAGATCTGCAAGAAGCTGCCCCGATAGTTGAAGCTGAAGCTAGATTGCCTCCAGCAATCAGACATCTGAGTGATCATCCAAAACACTAGATCATTAGTGATGCAAGCCAAGGAGTAGTGACTAGGAGCAAAAGTATCAACACAACACTATACTCAAGCTTCCTATCACAGGTTGAGCCAAAGAAATTTGAAGAGGCCAACATAGATCAGTTTTGGTTTGTGGCTATGCAAGAGGAACTGAACCAGTTTAAGAGATGCAAGGTCTGGAAGCTGGTTCTCAGACAACATGGACACAATGTCATTGGAGTCAAGTGAATTTACATGAATAAACTTTATGAAAATGACATTATAATCAAGAACAAAACAAGGATAGTAGCTAAGGGGTACATACAAGAGGAATGTATTAATTTTGATCAAACCTTTGCCCCTGTAGCAAGACGTGAGACCATCAGACTGTTCCTTGCATATACTGCACACAAGGGATTCAAGGTCTACCAGATGGATGTGAAGTCAGCCTTCCTGAATAGTGACTTAAAAGAAGAAGTCTATGTTGAGCAGCCTCCGAGTTTTGTTGTTCCTAACTCACCTATTTCTGTTTATAGACTTAAAAAGGCTCTATATGGGCTAAAGCATGCCCCTAGAGCATAGTATGAGACTTTGTATAGCTTCCTCATTGAGAATAAATTCTCAAGGGGGAAGATAGACAATACCCTATTCCTAAGGGAATCTAAGGGTAAGATCATCCTAGTCCAGATATATGTAAATGACATTATCTTTGGATCTACTGATGACAACATTTGCTGGAAGTTTGCCAAAATTATGCAAGGGAAGTTTGAGATAAGCAGTATGGGTGAACTTAAGTTCTTCTTGGGTCTCCAAGTTAGACAGACTAATGATGGCTTGTCCATATCTCAGTCTAAGTTCACTAGGGAGTTAATCATGAAGTCTGGTATGGAGAATTCCTCCACCATGAAAACTCTCATAGGGTCAAGCATGCCTATAGGCAAAGATGAGGCAGGAAAATCTAGTGATGAAAGTTTGTATAGAGGGATAATTGGATCCTTTCTATATGTAACTGCAAGTAGGCTAGACATCATGTATGCTACATGTGTTTGTGCTAGGTATCAGGCTTTCCCTAAAGAATCTCACTACGCAGTTGCAAAGAGGATTTGAGGTATCTTAAGGGCACACCAAATTTTGGCCTATGGTACCCTATGAATGTGGAGTTTGAACTAACTGGCTATTCAGATATATATTTTGCAGGCTACAAGAGGACAAGAAGAGCACTTCTAGTACCTGTCAATTCTTGGGAGGAAGACTAGTGTCTTGGAGAAGCAAGAAGCAAACAAGTGTTGCAATCTCAACTGTAGAGTCAGAGTACATTTCAGCAAGTAGCTGCTGTGCTCAGTTGCTGTGGATCCAACATCAGCTCCAGAATTATAACCTCCAGATAAGTAGAAGTCCCTTATATTGTGATTCTACTAGTGTCATCTCAATTGCTAGGAATCTTGTCTCACACAGCAGGACTAAGCATATTGAGATAAGATGTCATTTCATTAGGGAGAATGTGGAATGTGAAGATATCAACCTTGAGTTTTTCCCAACAGACAAACAAGTGGCTGACATATTCACTAAGCCACTTGATGAAGCAAAGTTCAACACCTTCAAGTTTGAATTGGGTATGTTGAACCTAGTATAGCTTCAATTGCTCCCCATGGTGTTGCAAGTTATACTATTTCTTGTAGGTGTACAAGTACTTCAGGGAATTGAAGATTTTTTAAGTTGTATATCTTGAGTGGTATCATGCTGGTTGAAGTACTATCCAGATGATGTAGAATAAAGTGTCTATAAGGAAACATGATATATGATGCTTCAGTTAAGGGAGAGCAAGTCCAGCACTTCTCCAGCACTCTCAAGTGGTTCAACTGCTGCTTATTTGTACTCAAAAAAGGGGAGCAAAAGATAAGAACCTCCCTGACTATTTACAGAAGTCAAAAAGGTAGAGGAGAAGGATATGATCTGGTATCATAGGACAGGAGGAGGTGGATATAAGCGGTATCAGAACTATGAGAAGGATATGATTAAATTGATCAAGACCAGCTAGCAGTAATTCAGGAGGAGCAGGTGTGATGTTAATCACCCTATAGGCAAGGAAGTGTGGTAACTAAAACCTCCCTTGTTTTTTAAATTTTCCAAGTTAATGCTCTGCTGCTGCATATGTTAGTGTATGTAATTGGCTCAATTGAATAAGGGTTTTGACTTCTTCAAATAGGGGAAGATTGTTGGGTCCATTACCCACAATGTCCTAGATTTGAAGAAGTCAATCATGTCAATGATATACATAAAGTTGTATTTGATGTGTGCCTAAGTTCATACATGCAGGTTAGTCCTTGTAACATTGATAGGACATGTATTCCAAATGATGTGACAGGTGGTCACAAAGTAAAGATGTGGAGGGACAAAAATCTGTCTAAGTCCACATGCGTTGATTAAAGCCAGTTCACTCAATGCCAAATGTAAGGGAAGATGCTGGATAGGCTGGAAATTGCCTATGTCCACAGGCATTGAGTATAGTCTACTTACTCAATGCTAGGTGAGTAAAAGCATTAATTATAGCTTGGACAGTCAAAGCCAAACAATTGAGAGGCTGAAAATGTGGTTAAGTCTACATGCGTTAAGTGAAGTCTACTCACTCAATGTCATACGAAAAAAGCTGCGAGATAGGCTAAGATAGTCAAAGCCTAAGAAGAAATAGGCAGAAATGTGTCTAAGTCCACAGGCGTTGAGTAAAGTCTACTCACTCAACGCCATACAACATAAATCATTGAGTATAGCTTACCCACTCAACGCCAAGAGGCAGAAAGATTTTTCTAAGTGATTTGGCGTTGAGTGAAGCTTACCCACTCAACGCCTAATGACTGAAATAGTTTCTAAGTGTTTTGGCATTGAGTGAAGGTTGCTCACTCAACGCCTAATGACAAGGAAATTTTTCTAAGTGCTTTGGTGTTGAGTGAAGGTTGCTCACTCAACGCCTAGTGACCGAATTCTGTCCAAGTGTTTTGGCATTGAGTGATACTTACTCACTCAATGCATATACTAAAGATGTTTAATTTTGGCTAAGTCTACAGATGGTGATGTCAGCAAAGTCAACAGAGTTCAAATTAAGTACGGAAAAGCTACAGAACACGTCAAATACTGTCGTAGGTCTACTGTACGTCTTATTCCGTTAAAGCAAGATGCAGCTGTCTGCTGTAGGTGGTCCCCACAGCTTCTTGGAGTCGTTAATCGACAGAAGATAAAAGGGACAGCTTTTGGATGTTGAACTCAACTTTAGGGTTTGACTCAAAGAGAGAAAAGAGCGGTTGGATTTCATCTTTCTCTCCATTGCTGCCCAGAAAAAACTTGAAGTCTTCCAACAAAACAAAAAAGTTCAGTTAGCTGTAGCATTCTCTTCTGCTACAGCTAGATCAGAAATACTTCTTATAAAGAAAGAAACGAGAGCCTTTAGTCTTTTCCAGGTTCAGTTAGCTGTTTGAAGAACTCAAGACCTAGCTGTTCTTCAATATTCTACAGCAAGTTCAGAAGTAACATTCTGAGCTACCTCTAGTAGAAGCAACCATTTATTGAAGAACTTCTTTCTGCTACTGTGAGGAAAGTTAGAGTTGAGATAACTCAGCTCTAGTAGTTGACACAGAGAAATTTCTCCCTGTCAAAATTAATTAAACCACTGTTTCTCTGTAGGATTCTTTTGGATCTGAGCTGTAGGGCCTTTGGCCTAAGGTATGACAAATTTTCCAGAGCTGTAGGAGAGTTATACTCTCCGAGTGTAGGAACCAAATTGGATCTGAGGTAGGTGATCATTTGATCACTGAGCTGTAGGGCATTTTGGCCTGAGGTAGGTGAGTCATTCTCACTGAGTTATAGGGCACTTGTGACTAAGCTGTATGATCCTTTGGATCTAAGGTAGGGACTTTGTGCCCGAGCTGTAGGAGAGTCATTCTCTCGGAGGTAGGATCCTTTGTGGATCTGAGGTAGGGTTGTCCTCCCAGCCTAAGTTATAGGGCCTTTGGCCTGAGGTAGGTGATCTGTTGATCACTGAGTTATAGGGCCTAGTGCCTGAGCTATCGGTCTTGGAGGAGACTGAGAGATTCCGAGAGATCTGAAGTGTAAGCTCTTTGAGCTGAGTTTTGGAGAAGTGCCTTGTCTAACTGAAAGTTAGAAAGGTTGGAGGAGAGTGGATGCACCCATAATCTGGGGAACCACTATAATTTTTGTGTTTTCTTTTCTGCGGTGCTTCTTTATTGCAGGTTATTGAAAGCTGATAACTGTTAACTCACTAAGCACTTATAGAAGAAACTTAAAGAAAGCCACAAGATATAAATAAACCTATTCACCCCCCCTCTAGGTTGCAAGCTATAGCTGACTTTTGGTGAATTGAAGTCCTTGAGTGTGTCGTTGTCGTAGTTTGGCCCCTTATACGAGCTTCCCTCCTTTATGTCGGCTACTTGCCCCCCCAAATGGACCTTCTCTCCACCTCCAGTTGATCTTGTCTCCTGCGAGGTGTCGATCTTCTCTATGCATCCAATTGAGCTTGGTTCCTGTGAGGTGTCGACTCTCTTCTCCACCTCTAGTTGAGCTTGGCTCTTGCGAGGTGTTGAATTTCTCTTTGCCTCTAGTTGAGCTTAGATCCTATGAGGCATCGACCTTCTCTCCGCCTCTAGTTAAGCTTCCTCTTGCAAGGTGTTGACTTTCTCTCCGCCTCTAGTTGAGCTTTCTCCTACAAGGTGTTAACTCTCTTCTCCACCTCCAACTGAGCATGGATCCTACAAGGTGTTGACTCTGTTGGGTCTATTGCTCATAATGTCCTAGAATTGTAGAATTCAAATAAGTCAATGGTATAAACATAGTTGTATTTGATGTATGTTCAAGTTCATGCATGCAGGTTGGTCCTTATCACATTGATTGGACATGTATTCCAAGTGGTTGTGACAGGTGGTCACAAGGTAGAGAAGTGGAGAAACAGAAATCTGTCTAAATCCACAGGCATTGAGTGAATCCAGTTCACTCAACGCTAGATGTCAAAGAAGAATGCTGGAAAGGCTGAAAATTGCCTAAGTCTACAGGCATTGAGTGAAGTCAGTTCACTCAATGCCAGATGCCAAAAAGCATTGAGTAAGGTGCAGACAGTCAAAGCCCAGTAGTCTGCAAAGTAATTCTGCGGCTAAGTCCATAGGCGTTAAGTGAAGGCAGTTCACTCAATGCCATATATCAAAAGGCGTCGAGTATAGCTGAGTCTGTCAAAGCTTCAGCATTGGCAAGGAGGAAAATGCGGCTAAGTTCACAGGCATTGAGTGAAGCCAGATCACTCAATGCCATATACCAATAAGCATTGAGACAAGATCAAGCAGTCAAAGCAGTTGAAGATCTGTCAAGAATACTGGCTAAGTCCAAAAGCGTTGAGTGAATATAGCTCACTCAACGCTAGAGAAGAAAGCGTTGAGTGAATATAGCTCACTCAACGCTAGAGAAGAAAGCGTCGTGTGATGTCAAAGCTCAAGGAAAGATGGAAAAAAAATCAGACTAAGTACAGATGCGTTGAGTGAGGGCATCTCACTCAACGCTCTCAATGCCTCTGCAAGCTGACAGACTCCAGAGAAGCGGCTAAGGACAAAAGCGTTGAGTGATGAAGGCTTACTCAACGCTCTCAATGCCTAGCAGATAAATAAAGTTACAGCTGAAAGTCCTTGTTTTCAATTCACCTAAGGGGGCAAGTAGCCATCATACTGGAGAGTAGCTCAAGCAGAGGCCTGGATTACGACAACAACACACTCGAGGACTTCAACTCACTCAAGGGGCAAGTAGCCAATATGCAGGCGAGGAGCTCATGCAGGGACTCAGACTACGACAACACTATACTTAAGGACTTCAACTTAGTTGAGGGGGCAAATTGGTAGCATGCTAGAGAGGAGCTCAAGTAGAGGCCTGAACTACAACAATAACACACTCGAGGATTTCATATCACCCGAGGGGGCAAGTAGCCAGCTTGTTGGAGACAAGCTCGAAAAAAGGTCTGGACTACGATAATAATACATTGGAGGACTTTAACTCACCCAAGGGGGCAAATAGCCAGCATGCTGTAGAGGAGCTCGAGTAGAGGCCTGGACTATAAAAACAACACACTCGAGGACTTCAATTTACTTGTGGGGATAAGTAGCCAGCATGCTGGAGAGGTGCTCGAGTAGAGGCCTGGACTACGACAATAATACACTCGAGGACTTCAATTCACCCGAGGGAGCAAGTAGCTAGCATGCTGGAGAGGAGCTCGAACAAAGGCCTGGACTACAACATCAATACACTCAAGGACTTCAACTCACTACGAAGAAATCTAAACAGGGACATGACACTCGGGAGGTCTTATGTGTTGGGAATATTGTCCCCAAGATTCCTGATTTGAAGAAGGCCTTAAGATGATGATAAACATATTGTATTTGCTAGCTGTTCTAGTTTCGATGTGACAAGTTTAACTTAAGTTCGTGCTTAATGTATGGTTAGACACTAGGTCACCCAAACATGATTTTGCACTTGTAATCCCTCACAGTGCAAAATTCATGTTGACCTCTGTACTAATTTTATATTAGACATGTCACTATCATTGAGAAAAGTCTTAAGGATAGAAGAAATCAAAGACATGATCAAAGATTTACCTAAGTAAAAAATCGGGTGCATTGACAAAAAGCTAAGGAAATATTTGACTGCATCAAGTTCAAAGCTAAGGAAAAATTCGTCTGCATCGAGTTCACGACTAAGGAAAAATTCGACTGCATCGAGTTTATAGCTAAGGAAAAATTCGACTGCATCGAGTTCACGACTAATAAAAAATTCGACTACATCAAGGTCATAGCTAAGAAAAATTTGACTGTATCGAGTTCACAACTAAGGAAAAATTCGACTGCATTGAGTTCATAGCTAGAGAAAAGTTTGAATGTATCGAATGCATCGAAGAGAAAAAGTTTGACTGCATTGACTGCATCAAAGAGGAAGGTTCGACTGCATCGACTGCATGAAGACAACGTGTTGTTGCATACAGATTTTGACTAAATGTCAGAACTTTCCTTATATGACCCCAATGTGTTTTATGCTGACCATGAACACTTCACATGGACCATTTGACTTTGTTTTTTGCATCATGAAAGGTGACAAAAACAAATCAACTACAACTTGATATGTGGAACAACGATCAAGTCCTTGAATTAAGGCACAAATTGTGTAAGGAATTCAAGTCAAATTGATTTCCGTATTTTGATGCTTATTCTCAGGGATTGACAGAAAGGAGAATTATTCTCATTTATTATAGAATATTTCTAAGATTTCGAATCCTCTCCTGAATCAAATTCGGCTTCCGATTATAGAAAGAGAAATTAGGGATTCTGAAACTTAGAATATATTTTACGGCTTCTTAGGGTTGGTCGGAAATGACAAGACTTTTTATAGGATATCCCTAACGGTCATAATTATAATTAATGATATCCACGTGGACCAATCATTCAAATCACATTTGAAATTCCCGACAGTCTGGACTTAAGAAATTTTCAGAAAAAAAATATTGCAGCATTTCTCGAGAGGAAGAATTTTACTCGAGAAAAAGACTTGTGATCTCGAGAACTATAATGGAGATCTCGAGAATGATGACTCAGAAGATTTTCTGAAAACAGTATAGCATTTCTCGAGAAGAAAGGTTGTACTCGAGAAAAAGGAATTTTGTTCTCGAGAGCAATTATGGTGAAATCGAGAAAAAGGCTTAGTAAAAAAATGGAGGTGGAAAACAACAGTCTCGAGAATGAAGGAAAGTACTCGAGAAAAACAAAGGTTGTTCTCAAGAAAAAAAACTGATACTCGAGAACAAAGAGTTATTTTCGAGAAGATTGCCAGATGGTCTTGGGCTTACTCGAGAACAAGAAGGTTTCTACTTGAGTCAGCAAACATTACTCGAGAATAAAGCATAGCCATCTCGAGAACTAATCAAGGTCTTCTCGAGAAAAAGACTTGGAGAAATTCTATCTGGAAGGGAAGTAACTTTAAAAGAAGTATCATGAAGTACTCGAGTACATAAGCCCTTATCGAGAACAACAAGAGGCTTTCTCGAGAACTACTTCTGTCACTTGAATTCATGATAAGTCTCACTCGAGAATTTACTCTAGTCCTCGAGTACAAAACTTAGTACTCGAGAAAAACACTTAGAATTTCTTTGAGAGTCTGAAAACTAATTTCTTCAAGAATATAAACAGCATCCAACTTTCCACCCATGCCCTTAGTGCTTGAAAAAGAAGTGTATCCCAATAGAGAGGCTACACATGAGTCAACACTATGGATCACACAATGAGGGATTACATTGTATGGTCCTGTGTTTGGAGACTCATTGTAGACTGACATTGGTCTACACTTTGACAAATAAGTCCTGCAAACACTCAACTAAAAAGAGCATCAAATACAAACTTAATTCATCTTAGTTCAAGGGTGACTTATACAAATCTGGGCTATTGTAGATGCAATACCCAACAACATCCTTGACGTCGGGGGGATGCATGTGAATCTGATTGTAACCTGAAAAAGCATCCAAAAAACTCATAATAGAAAAATTGACGGCTGAATCAACCAGCGCGTCGATCCGAGACAGGGGGTAGCAATCCTTAGGGCGCGATTTATTTAAAAGAGAAAAGTTTATACACATACGCCACTTCCCTTCTCCCTTCAATACCATTACCATATTGGAGACCCAGCCTGGATACTGGATCTCCGAGATGAAACCTGTGTCAAGAAGCTTCTTGACCTCCTCGCGGATGGGCTCCTCCAGCTTGGTGGCGATGGTCCTCATCTTCTGGCGGATGACACGCGTCTTGGGGTCCATATTTAGGCAGTGGAACACCACGTCTGCATCGATGCCCAACATATCTGCCGCGCTCCAAGCGAAGATGTCGACGTTTCTTTGGATGCACTCCCGCTTCCTCTCCTGATCCTCAGGGATCAAGCCATTGCTGATCCACACCCTCTCCGTCTTCCCTGACCTGGTGAAGACCTTCATCTCAACGACATCCTCCGCTGGATCCAGCCGGGACCTCCCTTCGACACTCGTCGGCTCCTCCTCTTGCCCGAACTCTTCCTCCCCTCCTGCTTCCTCCACCTCCATCGCCTCTAATAGGATCTCCCTTGGCTCCACTTCTCCGCCTCCCCGGGCCTCCACCCCAGCTTCTCCTCCTCCCTTCTCCTCCGCAGCCTTCTCTCCAGCCTCCCCTAGGCTCACTTCTCCCTCCTCTACAGATTCCTCCTGCATCACCATCTCCTTCTCCCGTTCTCCCGCCTCTGCCATCCAGGCTATGGTGTTGACGACAGTCACATAGCACAACCTCGCCACCTTCGGATCCCCCCTGACCCTGACCTGGACTCCTCCACTGTTAAACTTGAGACATTGATGAAATGTGGAGGGGATACAACAGAAAGCACTGAAGAGGGGGCACCCAAAAATGACGTTGTAGCTGCTCAGAGCGTCAGCAATGACGAACAGACAGTTCCTCAAAAATCCCCCCAACTTCTCGTGCATCCCCACTCCCCCCTCAACTTTCTTCCTCTCCCCCGAGAACCCGAACAATGGTCCATCAGAGGCCAAAGCCCCCTGGGCTTCCACATTCATCTCATCAAATGCCTTCTTGAAGATCACGTTCACCGAGCTTCCGTTGTCCACCAGAATCTGGGAGACGATGAAATTCTCTACGGCCGTCCAGATCACCAAGGCGTCACATAATGGGTCTTCGTAGCCGGGCATATCCTTTGATGAAAAAGTGATTTTTTTCCTCCGGGGGGGGGGGAGTCTGGGAGGTTGAGGCGACGCTCCTTTGGTACAAGGTCTGGAAACTCCCCTTATGGGTGGATTCAATCCAAACTCCCTCATGGATCACCCTGATCCCTCCTCGGGCCCACTCATCTACCTGGTCCTCACACCTATCCTCTCCCCCCGGCTGAACTTCAATCCTCATGGGCGGCTGCTGCCTCACCTGCCCCTGGACTTCCTTATCTCCAGAAACTCCGGGCAGGTGGCCGTCGCGTGACCTTCCTCCTGATGGAAGTCACAGAAAGGCAATGCCACCCTGCCTTCCCTTCTCCTCGCTCCTCCTCGAGCTCCTCTCCTTTCTCCTCTACCTCGGGCAATCTCCATTGCCTCCTGCTACCGCGGGAGGGGGCCCTCTGCTCCTGCCTCCACGCCAACTGATGGAACCTTCCCTGCTCACAAGAGTTATCCCTAGCTTGGAAGCCTCCCCCTGCCCCTAGGGATGACCTTCTTGGGGCCTCCGACCTAATCGGTTGTTCGGCTCCAGCTGTCTCCAACCCGGGTGCTTCCCCAATGCCCCTGACCTCTGGGCTCCTCTCTCCTCTCCTCCTTTTGCTCTCTATGCCTCCATGCTCCTGGCTCCTTCACATCCTCCTCCGCCAACTTGGCTAACTTCTTCGCGAACGCCAAGTTAGCCGCCTCGATCTCTATCTCCTTCGCCGCCCTCTCCATCAGCTACTCGAAAGAGAGGGGGGGGGGGTACTCTCTTCAGCTCCATGCTAAAGAAACTCGACCTCAACCCGTGGGTGAAGGCGAGCATCACGGTGTACCCCGACGCTTCCTGGACCTGCATAATCTCCTCCTGGAACCTATCAACATAGAGTCCCAGTGTATCCTCCGGCTTTTGCTTGATGGCAAACAAGCACTCCACCAAGTTCTTCCTCTTATTCGATGTCGAGAACCTCAATAAGATACTTCAGCGCAAATCCTCAAAGCAGTAGATAGAACTCGCGGGTAACTGGTGAAACCAATCCCTTGCCTTCTCTTTCAAAGTGATGACAAAAAGCCTACACTTGAAGGCTTCCGACATCTGCCTTATTGAAACGACATCCTTGAACCATTGTACATGCTGCACGGGGTCGTCCTTGCCCGTATAGTAGGACATGTTGGGCTCTCGAAACCCATTTTGAACCAGGGCTGAGATGATCAGCTCGGTAAAAAGGCTTCTGCCCACCACCATCCGAGAGGGCACATCTTGGGATCTCGGCTCGCTGAGCCCGTCAGCACTAGCCTGCCCGGGGAAAAGCTCCTGCCCGGCAACATTTCTCTCGCCAACCTCTGTCGGGACCTTCTTTCTGGGACGCTGCCCAAGAGCGTTCTTGCCAAACGACGGAGCGGTAACCACTGGAACCTAAGGCATCGCCCACTCGACCCTTGCCGAGAACGCCAAGTGGATGGTCTACAAGACTTCCCGCCTGAAGTCTTCCAACATCCCGAATGTCACCCCACTCGCTTGGGGTGGAGAACCTTCTGAGCCTGCTCCTTCCTCCTCACCTCTAGCCATGAGACTAAGCCTGAGATTTTCTTATATCAGCTACGGTCCACGCTCACCGCACCAGAAATGTTGGAACCAAAAACTAGTCCCAACGAGAGTTTGGACCCTGGGGTGTAGCTAATACCTACTTCTCCCAAACCCAGACCCTTGACCAGTGACTTGGAACTAAAGAACCGACCCTGGGCTACAGTTTGGAGGTCCCTCCACTAACCTGGGAGATCTCAGAGCGCTCCTCCTCCTTAGCAAAATGCTGAGCTAAGGATACCTCAGAAAACGTTACAAGACTTTTAAAAAATGAGAAAGATTGCCTTTTGAGGTATCCTGTGAGTCTATTTATAGATTTCTAATATCTGATCTGCCAACAATCAAATTTCGCTGTTTCGAGGAGCTAAAAAGCAGACCTCTAAGGGCATACAGGTAAATTTACCTCTGGACCATACTAGGGTGTTGAGTGGAGAAGCATCACTCAACGCTAAGGACTACGACATTGAGTGGAGAAGCATCACTCAACAGTAGGGACTAAGGCGCGCATTGAGTGGAGAAGCATAACTCAATGCCAGAGACTAGAGCGTTGAGTGGAGAAACATCACTCAACGCCAGAGACTAGAGCGTTGAGTGGAGAAGCATCACTCAACGCCAGGGACTACAACGTTGAGTGGAAAAGCATCACTCAACGCCAGGTACTACGACGTTGAGTGGAGAAACATCACTCAATGGCAACCCCGAGGGCCTCCCACTGACCTGGGAGCAAACCTTCCTGCAAGCCCTGGGCTGGAGCCCTTTCGCCTAATCCACTTGCCTGACCCGATTAGCTTAAAGCTCACTCAAACCTGGGTCTCAGATTCTTAGAATCCACTCGGCGAATATGTGGTTGTACACTCAACTCGTGTTCCCGCGTGCACTCCGGTCCGTGAGAACGTGTTTCTCTCAACAACGCGCATGCACGATGTGCGTGCGTAGGCACGATGGGTGCATGCACAAGCGCACCGCACGTAATGTGTGTGTGCTGGGAGCGCCCTTGCTTGGGCTCGACTTGTGTGTGCACAATTTGTGCGTTCCGATGTCCGTTTGAGAGTCCAAATGCACTCAGAATTCGGCATGATTGAGCCTGCTGGAATTTAAAGCGATGGCTAAAAAATGAACATATAAGTATGAACTAGTTTGCCGGGGGATGTCCATCTCGGCAAAAGCACAGTTATAGCCTTCCTTTGAGTATACCTACATGCTCGTTCTCTTTGCTTGTGAGAAGCCATTAAATTAACATCATTAAAACAGACAAAGTTAGAGGGTTGACTTCCAGAAGACCCTAAAAATCAGTAGAAAATAATTAACTTGCTGAGAGATAAGTTGCATGGAGTAGTATTTAGGGAATCGTGCGTAAATTCAATTTTTTTTATTTTTGCAAAATAAATTATGAAATATAAATCAATGTATTTTATGATCATTTTAAATAATCTTATCTATATATTTCGAGTTGAAAATACATTTGTAAAAAAGAACTGTATTTTACAAATGGAAAATACACTCTATTTACAACTGTATTTTACGTTGTAGTTGTATTCCACCCTAAAAATATAGTCCCGTAAAATCCTTTATATGCATTGCACCTACAGAATAATTGCCCAGCTAGCGGAAGAATATTTTTCTATCGGTCTGAACCGATTGGAGCAGGATTCCCATCAATAATTATTTCATTTTATTTGTAATTACACTTTATTCATGCAAAAACTCATCAAAAAAAAAAACCTGATATCTGTACAACATTAAAAGTCAAAAAATTAAACATTAATTTTCCTTTATTTATTACAAAAATTTCAGTTTTTAAAATTTACGTATTTTTTCTTTTATTTTAAAAATATATTCTCATACATATAAAGTCATCTACCTACAATAAAAAAATATGTTTTCCCGTCGCTCGCAAATCCCGTGCACACAGCAAAAATGGAGTATAACACTCAGGGATTTGTGAGCAACAGGAGCGCCGTCGTGCCGGGGCAATATCGCGACCGAGATAATGTCGCGCGGAAAACGAGATCCTCCGTGCACAATCACAATTGAGATACTACCGTGATTGGCGATACAGCGCCCGTCACTCGTATGAATTAATGTCGAAAGATAGCTATTCTATCTAGGACTTATGCATTAAAATTTGTGCGTCACACAAGTTGGGAGTTAGTTGGCCATAAAAGTAGCCGACTGCTGGGAAAAAGAGAAAGCTGAGTGCTGGCAACGGCATTCCTTGTGAACAGGAACAAAGTATTGTTAGAGACTTAGGGGTGCAAGTAAATACATGGGCCAAGGAAAAGTTTGTGCTCTTTTGAACCACCTCTTCACGAGATATCCTTGAATCCCCTAAGGAAGAAAACTCTCTCTCCCTCTCGCACACACACAGATACATACTTGTAAGAAAAAAAAGCATTTCAATCTTTATTGGCTCTTTCTTCTTATAACATCCCCCTTCCAAGCATTTCATGATTCTTTTTTCATTCCACCTAGCAAGAATCAGTCTTTCTTCCTCTTCAAAGCAGAATCAAGCCTTAAGGATGGATCTTGGGTGCTTTAGATCAACAATCTATTACCAATTTCACATGCTCTTGAACACCCATGTCTTCAAAGCTTCAAAGGCTCATACTCTGTAAGAAAAAATACATTTCAAACACATCAATTTAGCAATGCTTCCACCTCCTTGGGAAGAAGCCATGTTCTCCCATCCTGCTGCTCTTTGTTCCTCTCTGTCCTTTTGTCACTCTCCAAGGAGACTCAGGACAGAAGTCAACTGCTCCCTCAGCCTTGCCTTATTCAGCTGAGCTTCATAGAAAAATGAATTCCTGCTTTGGGACATTTTGTTTGGGAAGGAAAGGTAAGGCGGGCGCCGTCACCCCGCCGCCTCCGTTGCCGCCACAGGCTCGCGCTTCGCTTCACAATTCTTCTTCTTCTTCTTCTTCCTCCATGATTTCAAAGAGAAGGCCTCCGCCTTTGGAAACGGAGACAATGGAGAGGAAGAGGTGGAACAGTTTGGAGTCTTGGTCGATGTTGCTGGATACAGGGATTGCGGAGAGCTCCGAAAGTAATGCTGGAGATGAGAGAGAGGAATGGATGGCAGATCTTTCTCAACTCTTTCTTGGGAACAAGTTTGCTTCTGGTTCTCATAGTCGGATTTACCGAGGAATCTATAAGCAAAGGGCAGTGGCTGTGAAGATGGTGAAGATTCCTGAAAAGGATCAGGAGACGCGCGAGCGCCTTCAGAAACAGTTCAAATCTGAAGTTTCATTCCTTTCCCGCCTATATCATCCAAATATAGTGCAGGTATGTAGTTTAAACAATTGTTCTGCAGATTCACAGATATTCTTTAGCATTTGAATGTGAGTACAGTTATTTTTGGGTAAGAAAATCAGGAATTATGGCTTAGAAAGGAGCTTTCTACAATTTATGAGAGTGGAAGCAGAAAAGCATATGTTGTATCAAAAGATAACTTAGTTTAAAAACAGAGTTCAAACAAAACAGATAGCCTAAAATGAATAAATTATAGTAACTTCAAATAAATCAAAGAGGTCTGGCTAAATTGACTAGTTCTAAAAGGAGTTTTCCTGTGAGTAGTACGACTATGTAACATATATTGTAGAGAGAATCGAAGCATTGGGGATGACTGTGAATATATTTAGTTCTAGACTGTATTTATATTAATAATAACAAGCATAGAATGGAAGATCGAAATTCTTTATCCAGTGTAGTTCACTAAATTGTTTCCTCGCATTCAAAAAGTTGTATGTGTACATATTATAACAGCAGTAAAAATTTTAGATGTAAGGGGGCGGGTTTACTGGAGAAGAAGGCCAAGGGCAGCCCGAGTGGGAGAGATGAAACATGGATGGAGAAGAATTTGAAGACATGGATGTTGAATATATGGCAGTTGTGATAGCCTAAGCCGCCCGCATCACACCCGCACCTCCACATGCCATGCACAAAGACCTGCAGCACAACCTAAAGACCAAAAGTAGTAAAACAGAAAATAATGGCTGCCCTTTGTGATAAGAAATGTGTGTGCGAGATGGATGCACTTGCAGTCGTCGGATGTGTTGCAATGCACGGTGCAGTACAACCTCCCCCCATACCTTCACCTTCGTTTGGAAAAAATGATTGTTGCGCGCGATTGTGAACGGCAGGTATGAACTGTCGATCGTAATCGCCTGACTTCACATATCAAGTTTCATTAGCTTTTATGTTCAAAGCCTGTTTTCTTTTCTTGGTGTTGGTCATAATCATGCGCCAAACGGAGCTTGGATCTCCGCTGGACTACTCTTGCCAAATTATAACTTTGTTTAGTTCCTGAATGGAGCTCCGAATTCTAACACAGGTTAAGGGAGCTAAGGGTCCGTTTGGTTGGGCTGTTGCTGATGGAAAGCTGCTGATGAACTGTTGCTGATAGAATAAGTGCTGATTCTGGAAAACAGAGTTTTGTTAAAAAACTGTTTGGGTGAAACAGAGTTTACAAAACTGAGTTTTCAAAAAGTTGTTTGGATACAAAACGGGGTTTTGAATAAAATTTTTTCCTCCAAATATAACACAAAATAAAACTTCATTCATACAAACAAGCACACACATTCAACTCACACACACACACACACACACACACACACATACATGCACACATATATACACACACACACATACAACTCTCACACACACAATCACACACACAGATATTCTGGAAAAATATCTCAAAATCGGATTCGAATCCGGATCAACAAAACCAACAATATCCTCATCAAGAGCAGCAACGCACCCACGCATACATAAGAGGGAAAGGGGCATATTATCTTATACACTCCTTATATATACATGACCTTGTCGTGACAAGGACCAAACATCAAATAACAGCAGAGTTTATGGAAGAAATGAAGAAAGGATTTAAAATGCCAGACCTTGGACTAATGATATGTTTTCCAAGTTTTGCCAAAGATATCTTGAGTAATTAACGAATAGAAATTTATATGAATTTAAAATTTCAGTAAAATGAACTCACAGGATGTTGCTCAGAAGAACAATGCCCTGACCAGATCAAAGTTTCCCAGATCAAACAAAATACAAACTCAAGATCCCTTCTAGCTAAGCGGAGCCATGGGACGGCGATTCCGCTTCACCGCCGAGACGATAACTGAATGCCAGAACAGCGGGAGGAAGAAGAAGAAGAACGGGGGCAGGGCGCGGCTCGGGACGGAAGGCTTGAGCGACGCTGCTATTCCGGTGACCGCAGAAGTGCCAGTCTCCTTCGCCATCTCCTCCGCTTCGTATCTCCGGCGATCGGAGGGGCAAGATCTGCGCGGTGGAGATCCGGTGGTCCGCTAGCGAGGAAAGGAGTCGGGAGCGCCAAGGGATTCGACGAGAGCTTTTGCGGCGGAACGCAGAAATTTCTTGCGGCTCGGGTTATGAAGAAAACCGCGGAAATCCAAAAACGCCGTTTTTAAAATAAGCCGCGCCAAACGCTACTTATGCGGAAAATAGCGGTGCGTTTCCACCGCACCACAGGCTAAAAGCCTAACCAAACGCCACCTAAAACTCGTATTTGTGGCTGCTTCCTCGGTTTATATCCTGGTAAAAAAATGGAGTATGCATTGTGTCTGTGCATATCACCTACACTCATGTCAAATTGTGTGTCACAAATTTATCTTCGCCAAGGTTTGTTTTGTGCGGTTCGCAATCAAGGTTTGTTATTTTGGCAATATCAAAAGATTATTGCTCAGGTTTTTGAATTCTGTCTCCTATGGTGGTGGAATTTGGAAGACATGTAAGCTCTTTAAAAGACTCACTAGCTAAATTTATGTGTGAGTTCAGGTTCTTGAAAATATAAATCTTTGAAAAGATATATGAAATTTACAAAGGAGGATGCTATGTAAAAACATACATAATGTTAGATATATTAATATATGTCCGCACGTGTCGAGATCGACTCGACGTGTGTTATTGGATTCGTGTCACTCTAGGGTTGGGCTTTACGCTGAAGATACTATACAAACCTTGTTGGTTTGAGCTGTTGTTGACTGTTGACCGGGCCCCACTGCTTGGGGTGTTGTGTTTTTTTATGCTTTGTTTTTATGCTTTGTTTTTAGCATTTAATGAGGTGAGAGAGTGTGTTTTATTTTGCCTATAAATAGGCCCCCCCCCCATTGTATTTTTTCAGAAGTTGAAAAAGGTTTCTCCTCCCCTTTTTGACTCCTGCAGGAGAGAGAAGCGAGAGAGAGAGGAAGAGAGAGTGAGGTTGGCGGGAGAGAGAGAGGAAGAGAGAGAGAAGCGAGAGAGAGAGAGAGGAAGAGAGAGTGAGGTTGGCGGGAGAGAGAGAGGAAGAGAGAGAGAAGCGAGAGAGAGAGAGGAAGAGAGAGTGAGGTTGGCGGGAGAGAGAGAGGAAGAGAGAGAGGGCGAGAGAGAGAGAAACAGTTGGAGAGTATTATAAAACTCTTGTTTTTTTCGTTTCCGCAGGAACACTTTCCCGCCGCCCGAAGTCATCTCGCCTGGAGCTCCCGCCGTAAGCTCTCGCCGGAGTAGCTTTCGCCAGAATAGGGTGCCGCTGTAAGCTCTCGCCGGAGCTGACCATCTCGCCGGAGCTGTTCTCGCCATTGTTGTTCTCGCCTTAATTATTCTCGCGTGTAGAAGTTTTGCCCGGACTTTGCTGCTCGTGCCGAAGGAGATCTCGCCGGAGTAGTGGAATCTCGCCGTGAAGTGTGGAGTTTGTGGAGAAGTAAATTGTGATTGTTGCGTCTCGTTGGGTGTTGTCGAGCGAGTGGGCGTGCTAAGCGTTTCCAACAACTGGTATCAGAGGGAGGTTGGCGACCCTTGGAGTAGTTCGGAAGCAAGGTGACAAAACGAGATGGAGTCAGGAGGAGCGATGCCGGGGCAAGTCCCTAAGTTGACGAAGACCAACTACGGCAATTGGAGTATCCAAATGAAGGTGTTGCTCGCCTCGAAGGAGCTATGGGAAGTAGTCGAGGACGGCTATGAAGAGCCTGATGCTGAAGCAGAGGCAGCATTGACCAACGCGCAGAGGACGGCGTTGAGGGAAGCGAGAAAGAAGGATAAGAAAGCATTGTTCACATTATACCAAGGAGTGGATGAAGCCACCTTTGAAAAGATCTCGGAGGCAGTGAGCTCAAAGGAAGCATGGGAGGTGTTGCAACGCTCCATGCAAGGGGTGGACAAGGCGAAGAAAGTGAAGCTGCAGTCTCTTCGGGGTGAATATGAAATGTTGAGGATGCAGGCCACGGAGAAGGTCGGAGACTTTGTGACCCGTCTGCGGACGCTCACAAACGAGATGAAGAGAAACGGAGAAGCGATAGATGATGTGAGTCTCATGGAGAAGCTCCTGAGGGCCATGTCAAGAAAGTTCCGACACGTGGTGGTGGCAATAGAGGAGTCGAAGGACCTCACCCAGATGACTGTAGACGAGCTTGTAGGCTCATTGCAAGCTCATGAGTACAGGATGATGCAAGATGATGAAGAAGCGAGTGGCTTGGGAAAAGCACTCCAGAACCAGCTGAACTTCGGAGAGAGCTCCGGAAGAGGAGGCGGCCAGCGTGGCCGAGGTCACCAAGGCAGAGGCCGAGGTAGAAGAGGAGGTAGAGATCAAGGGAGGAACCAAGGTTTCCAAAGAGAGGCGGAGCGACCTCAAGGAGGTTGGCAAGAAGGAAGAGGAAGAGGAAGAGGCCAAGGAAGAGGCCGAGGAGGAAGAGCCCAAGTTCAGTGTTACAACTGCAACAAGTTTGGGCACATGAGCTATGACTGTTGGACTCCGAGGAAGACAGAAGAAGCCAACCATTATGCGGAGGCTAGGAACAATGGGAACAATGCTGGGGGTGGAGACCCAATGATGTTCTTAACCTACCGAGGCGTGGAAGAAGGAAGGAATGAAGTGTGGTACCTGGACACAGGAGCGAGCAACCACATGTGTGGAGATAAGGAGATGTTCTCTAACCTTGAACCCAGTGGGGGTGAAGTTAGCTTCGGGGATGCTTCGAAGATTTCCTTGGAAGGAAAGGGCCTGGTGGTAGTGAAATTGAATGGGGAGAGAGTACACCTGAATGATGTGTACTATGTGCCAGGGTTGAAGACCAACATCTTAAGCATTGGGCAGTTAGTGGAGAGAGGCTACTGCGTACAGATGAAGGATGGGTCTCTGGCAATGAAGAATGATCAAGGGAAGGAGGTCGTGAAGGTGAAGATGACGGCGAACCGTCTCTTCACGCTGAAGATGGATGCTCAAGAGACGGTTTGTCTCGCGAGAACAAAAGAAGAGGAAGAAGCATGGCTATGGCATCATAGGATGGGTCATTTGGGCTTCACAGGGTTGAAGCTGCTATCCCACTCCAAGATGGTGGCGGATCTGCCTATGATCTCCCCTCCGCAGAAGGTGTGTGAAGCATGCACGAAGGGGAAGCTCAAGAGGCAGACGTTCGAAGGAGGAAAGTCCTGGAGAGCAAGGCGGCAACTTGAACTGGTTCACTCGGACATTGCAGGTCCGTTTGAGACCACCTCAATAGGCGGAAGCAAGTACTACATCACCTTCACGGATGACTATAGTCGGAAGTGTTGGGTGTATTTTCTGAAAGAGAAGTCTGAGGCCCTTGACAAGTTCAGGGAGTTCAAGGCGATGGCCGAGAAGGAGAGTGGGCAACCATTGAAGGTGCTTAGGACAGATCGAGGTTGGGAGTACACCTCGAGGTTGTTCGATAGTTTCTGCAAGGAGAATGGGATATCACACCAGCTGACGGCGGCGTACTCACCGCAGCAGAACGGAGTGGCAGAGAGGAAGAATCTCACCATCATGAACATGGCGAGAAGCATGGTGAAGGAGAAGGGGCTACCGAAGATGTTCTGGGCGGAAGGAGTGCAATGTGCGGTGTATCTACTGAACAGATGCCCCACAAAGAGTGTGAAGTTCATGACGCCATTTGAAGCATGGAGTGGCTGGAAGCCGAGTGTGAAGCACCTAAGGGTTTTCGGGTGTGTAGCTCATGCTCACATCCCGGACCAGAGGAGGAAGAAGCTCGATGATAGAAGCGAGAAGTGCATCTTCGTGGGTTATGCTCCGGAGAGCAAGGCGTACAAGTTTTACAACCCGGTGACTGGGAAGGCCATAGTCTCAAGGAACGTGGTGTTTGAAGAAGACTGCTGCTGGAGCTGGGATGAGGAGACAAGGAACATGAAGGGGATGTTCTTTGAAGATGAGGAAGAAGGTGGTCATGAAGCGGAAGCTGAGGTTGGTGGAGCTGAGCCACCATCACCACCGAGTGGGAGTTCAGGGGGAGCTTCTACCCCCTACTCAAGTGGAGCAAGTACAAATGGAGGAAGTCCTAGTGGAGCGAGCACTAGTCGGGGCAGCTCTGACCGTCCTCAACCTAGGATGAGGAGGTTGGAGGAGCTTTACGAGGAGACGGCACCGACACTTAACAATTTTTCTTTATATTGTTTGTTGGCAGATTGCGAGCCGCACTCCTACGACGAAGCTGCCAAGGAGAAATCTTGGAGAATGGCAATGGATGCTGAGATAGCATCTATCAAGAAGAACGATACTTGGAAGCTGGTTGATCCACCCGCTAGCCACAAACCCCTCGGGGTGAAGTGGGTCTACAAAGTAAAGAAGAACAAGGATGGAGCTGTGGAGAAGCACAAGGCTAGGCTCGTGGTGAAGGGCTACAGGCAAGTCCAAGGAGTGGACTACGACGAGGTCTATGCCCCAGTGGCGAGGATTGACACCATCAGGTTGATCATCGCACTGGCAGCTCACTATGGGTGGACAATCATGCAAATGGATGCGGTGGCGGCATACTTGAATGGCTACCTGGAGGAGGATGTGTATACTGAGCAGCCTCCGGGGTATGTTGTAAAGGGCCAGGAGAAGAAGGTGTGCAAGTTGAGAAAAGCACTGTACGGGCTGAAGCAAGGGGCAAGAGCTTGGAATGGGAGGATAGATACATTCCTTCAAAAGCATGGCTATGTGAAGTGCCCATATGAGTATGCTCTCTACATGAAGGTGGAGAAGAACGGGGATATCATGATCTTATGTCTATACGTGGATGACATGATATTCACCGGGAGCAACCCTGCGATGTTCGAAGAGTTCAAGAGGCTGATGAAGAAGGAGTTTGAGATGACAGACCTAGGAGAGCTGAGTTACTTTCTAGGGGTAGAAGTACAGCAGAGAGAAGATGGGATCTTCATCGCGCAGAAGAAGTACGCGGAGGAGATCTTGAAGAAGTTTAGGATGGAGAATAGCAAGCCTATCTCCACTCCAGCTGATCCCGGAACGAAGTTGAGGAAGGACTCGAAGGAGGAAGGAGTTGACCCAACCATGTTCAAGAGTCTGGTTGGGAGTCTAAGGTATCTGACTTTCACCAGACCGGACATCATGTATGCGGTGGGGGTCGTGAGCAGGTACATGGAAGAGCCCAAGCAGGACCACTTCACTGCAGCGAAGAGGATCCTGAGGTATGTGAACGGGACTCGGGACCATGGCTTGATGTACTCATCTGGAGGAGAGTTGAAGCTAGTCGGCTACTCGGATAGCGACTATGGAGGAGATGTGAACGACCGGAAGAGCACTTCCGGGTATGCGTTCAACATGGGAACCGCGGCGTTCTCATGGAGTTCTAAGAAGCAGGCTACTATAGCCTTATCATCTTGCGAGGCGGAGTACATCGCAGCGGCGGCATGCGCTTGCCAAGCCATCTGGCTAAGGAATCTTCTGGAGGAACTACATCATGTGCAGGATGGCCCAACGACAGTGTTAGTGGATAACATGTCTGCCATCCAGCTCGCAAAGAATCCAGTGTTGCATGGGAGGAGCAAGCATATCGAGACCCGATATCATTTCCTCCGCGAGCAGGTGGAGCTGAAGACAGTTGAAGTTGTGTATTGCCCCACCGGAGAGCAGGTCGCGGACATATTCACCAAGGCGTTGAAAACGGAGACGTTCGAGAGGCTCAAAGGCAAGCTCGGCATGTGCAGCCAAGCTTGAGGGGGAGTTTGTTGGTTTGAGCTGTTGTTGACTGTTGACCGGGCCCCACTGCTTGGGGTGTTGTGTTTTTTTTATGCTTTGTTTTTATGCTTTGTTTTTAGCATTTAATGAGGTGAGAGAGTGTGTTTTATTTTGCCTATAAATAGGCCCCCCCCATTGTATTTTTTCAGAAGTTGAAAAAGGTTTCTCCTCCCCTTTTTGACTCCTGCAGGAGAGAGAAGCGAGAGAGAGAGGAAGAGAGAGTGAGGTTGGCGGGAGAGAGAGAGGAAGAGAGAGAGAAGCGAGAGAGAGAGGAAGAGAGAGTGAGGTTGGCGGGAGAGAGAGAGAGAAGCGAGAGAGAGAGAGGAAGAGAGAGTGAGGTTGGCGGGAGAGAGAGAGGAAGAGAGAGAGGGCGAGAGAGAGAGAAATAGTTGGAGAGTATTATAAAACTCTTGTTTTTTTCGTTTCCGCAGGAACACTTTCCCGCCGCCCGAAGTCATCTCGCCTGGAGCTCCCGCCGTAAGCTCTCGCCGGAGTAGCTTTCGCCGGAATAGGGTGCCGCTGTAAGCTCTCGCCGGAGCTGACCATCTCGCCGGAGCTGTTCTCGCCATTGTTGTTCTCGCCTTAATTATTCTCGCGTGTAGAAGTTTTGCCTGGACTTTGCTGCTCGCGCCGAAGGAGATCTCGCCGGAGTAGTGGAGTCTCGCCGTGAAGTGTGGAGTTTGTGGAGAAGTAAATTGTGATTGTTGCGTCTCGTTGGGTGTTGTCGAGCGAGTGGGCGTGCTAAGCGTTTCCAACAAACCTTGTTCTACACTTGATAGGGTGTATGAACTATCTTGAGCGGAGCCAAACCCCCAATATTCTCACGATAATTTTGTCCCACTTAGGGTTTGCTGCCGCTCCCGTCCGTCTCCGGCTCTCCGCCGTTCACTCCCTAAAAGTTTAATAAAAAATGGTGAGATCAACTTAAAACTTTTATACTTTGCCCTCTTTTGTGTCTTATATTTGTTACTCCTCAATCCTGTTTGAATCGACATTGGTATCAGTGCAGTGTTTTGATCAGGGACATCGCAGGAGTTATGGCTTCTGCTTCCACCTTTTCTATTTCCCCAAACATCTATTCATGTGTTTGACGAGAAAGAAATATGATTATTGGAGTATACATATGAAAGCCACCAGTGGCTCGCCCGTCTCTTGCAACAAGTAAAGTAACTGAAGTAGGTAAGGATGCAAAACCTGAGGATGATGAAATTCAAAAAGATGCTCGCGCATATATGTATTATCTATCGAGGGGTCTCTGAAAGTACTTTTTCTTGGATAATAGGTGCACTAGCGGCTAAATCCGCGTGGGATAATGATATGTGCAATCCTTCCTTAACACCCATGCCTACAAATGAGAAGTTAAGAAAGGAGAATGATGAAGAGCATGTCTGTGCATGGCAATATAGATTAAATGTAGATGCCTTGATGAATTTAACCAATACAAGACCTCACATAGCTAATGCAGACTATGGAGTCAATCAAGTAGCTCGATATATACATGAACCTACCAAAAGCCATCAGTTAACAGTACACCGTATTTTGTGTTACCTTAAGGGGACGTTAAATTAGGACCTCATTGTAGGGTTTTGACTAGGAGTGGATACACATCTGATGTGCGTAGCGGAAAGAGATCTAAAAGACCCTAACTAGATGCTGGATCTTGCGAAATCCACGAATCAAGAAAAAGAATAACAAATACCTGTGCGGGATTGAGACAAAATCGATCAAGATGCTTTAGGAATATCCCCTTGTCACTTAAGTCCGAAAGCACGAAAAAAGAATGTGCGCCTTTACGGGATTTCCACACTAATGAGAGAAATGCCTCGCTGTCGTCGCACGAGAGAAGGCTGGAAGGGATGATCGAGGCCATCGTCTCCACGAACTGCTAGGTTCACTTCCAGGAGAAGACCGTCAGCGCTAGGGCTCCGATTAGCAAAGGAAGCACCGTCGTTGGGTGTTCGCCACTCTTCAGAACTCTTCCAAAAAAGTTAGGGCTCGGGAAGAACCGGGAAAAATCTTAACCTTAACCCTAAAATTATATACATATATATATAATCTTCAGTGAACCGGGTTCAGTTTTAACATAAAAGCCGAACCGGATCCAGGGTTTATGATAGGAGAAAGATGAATCTTGTCGATGCTTGTCTTAACCTCTATTCCAAGCAGACATACATTATATTGACTGCATCGGCTGGACCATCCTGTCGGCAAACTGTCAAACAACTATTTCTGAAAATATTGACTGCAAGGTTTATTGACTGCGTCGACCACATTGACTGTACCATCCAGTCGGCAAACTGTCAAACAACTTCTATTCAATTCCTTCTAGTCGATAAATTGTCAAACAACTTCCAATAACATAAGTTTGGATCTACACTCATATCATATATGAGTCGAGCCACCCCGATCAATTATTCATTTTCTCATACGTTATTATGTGCGACCTCATAAGCTCATATTATGTTGACAGCGAGACTAACTCGTTGAATACTTCTAGATCACAAAAATGAAGAGCAATTTGAATTAGTAGGACATGATGATTCTGATTAGACGGCTAACCTTGATGCTCGCAAAAGCACCAGTGGGTTCCTCTTCTTCCTTGAATCTAAACTCATCACTTGGGGTGTTTGACGACAACCAACTGTTGCATTATCAATTACTGAAGCTAAGTACATTGCCCTCAGTTCTACAAGCTGTGAACGTTCATGGCTCCGACACATTTTAGATGACATTAAAGGAAAAGTGGAAACAAAACCCACACAACTCTTCTGCGACACCACCTCCACAATTTATCTAGCGAAAAGCCCAATTCCCAAATAAAAAGCAAGAGCATAGGTCTACGGTTTGATTTTATCCGGGAACAAGTGGAAAAAGGGCATATTCGTTGTCGAATATTGCCCGACGGAGATGAAACTTGCAGACCTGCTTACCAAACCCTTGCCCAGCATCACTTTGAAACTTTGCGTGAGCAAACTGGTATAGGGATAAGCACGGCTTAAGGGAAGGTTCCACATATTATGGCCAAAGACCCGCAACACAAACTAAAGACCAAAAGCAGTAAAATAAAAAATTACAGCAGCCACTTGTGATAAGAAAGCAAATCATATATTGTATTAGTGTTTATCTAGTGAAGTGGCATGTAAAAACACGGAACTTGAGTTACAAGTTACCCTTAACTGGCTATCATATGTCCTGTTATAAATAGCCGTGTACTGTGTATGTAAAAGTTTAATAAAAAAATTGTGAGATCTTCTTAAAACTTGTATACTCTGCCCCCTTTTGTGTCTTATAATTGTCACACCTAAGCCCTGTTCGACTCAACAAGTTGAATATAGGGCAGTTGAAAGTAACCGTTGGATGTATCTTGTTGTTATCACTGCTTTATTGATGACTCATATGATGGAGATAAATGACTGTATTTATTGGATTAACCTTAGGTTGGTAACAATGTCACAGCTAGTCTTTTAAAGGTGGAGAGGGAAGCAGATATTTGAAGAAGACGACGAGGTTCGATTAAGCTGCAACTCCTGTGGCATGTATTATGTATATCTAGGAAGCACCGGTACGGATACGGGTACCGGGTACGATACATACCTGGTACGGCGGTACGACCAATTTTAAAAACCAAGGATACGGGTACGTCATGATACGTTTAATAAATATAATATTATATATATATCACGAGTGCAATAAATAGTTCTCCAAATATCGAAACATCAAACATAAATCATAACTTGAAGTACAAGTCCACAAATCAATGTAACATAACATAAAGTTTTCAAACATTAAGCTTTCATAAATATCACAAAATCTAACATCTAATATGTTTAAGCAAAAGAGATAAAATTAAACTTAAGTCTGCTCATTGGTATTTTTTTTCTTCTTCATTGTTGGAGATCAACTTTATTGTTGGAGATCAACATCTTCAATTTCTGATTAGTCTAGAGATAAGTTAGCCATTTTGTTAATAACTTGCGTTGCATCAACACGTTCAGTACATGTACTTTGTAATAGAAATGTACCAGAAATATACTCGATACATATACACAACTTAATTGGACGTACCAACGCTTCCTAGCATAGGGCCAATTGTGTTTACTCAAGAATAACAGACTCCTATCACAATATGCAAAATGATGTGCTAAATCCAAATGTGTCCACATAGGTGTATCCGTCGAGTATCGGGTCGTACCGGTATCGGATACGTATCCGGTATGGGTACGCTGCCTTCAGGGAAGTATCTGTGCTTCGTAGATGTATTTGTTTGCGTTACAAAAGGATTTGGAGTATGTTGATGACGACTAAGGAGCCATGGACCGGGTTATGTTGGTAACAGCGAGTTGGGGTTGTCATTAATCTGTGATGCTAGTGATTTTCGACAAATGGTATTAGGCGAGAGATGTGGAAGACGAGATAAATATTTGATTCCACGGGGAGATGTAAGTGATAGGCATTAGTTCATAATTTCCCCCATAAATTGGCAAGGATCCTAATACTTGAGGTTGAGTTTCTTCATTGCTGGGTGTTTCAAGCGAAAGTGGCGGTAAGGATGAAGCTTCAATAGATACTCATTGTAAGGCCTGAGATGGATGTCAACCCTATGTTTGTGTGCATGGATATTCATTTGATTTTGCGAGTGGTGTAAGTTTTCCATTACTTGGTGAAGTATTTCTTCTCGAGTTGGTTGCGTAGAGTCCACGACTTCATTTGTAGTTGTGCCAGAGCAATAAGAGCGTAACCCGGGCTGAGATCGACCATACATGACATCAAAAAAGGGTAATGTCGGCGGCCAAGGTATTAAATGACATATTTAAATGAAATTTAGCTAAACTCAAATAATGTGACCATATTTTAGAATTAGCATGGGAAGAAAGGTGTAAGTATTGTTCTAAACAATGATTTATGCATTCCATAAGGCCATCCATCCATTTTGGTATGGCATGTAGAACTATAACATAATGTAGTGCCTTGTATTTTTAAAATTTCTATCCAAAAAATAGTTTTACACAATGTGGTAATACGTTACATGTATCTAAAATTTAGGCCTAAAATTATAGGTTCTGAAAAGCCGTAGAGTTTTCCAATGTCCATCCAAAATACTACAACCACCATTGGTGTGATAATTTGGGGACGAATAGGGACAAAATGCACAACTTTGGAGTATCTGTCTACCGCCACCAAAATAGTCGTGTGGCCGAATGACAATGGGAAATGTGTGATGATGCTCATTATGATGTTTAGAAGGGGTGGACAGGGGTTGCAGTAATCCAAATAGAGAATGATTTAATGGCGTTGCCTTTTGATAAATATCAAAATACTGAACAAATTGCTAAATCCCACTTTTCATATTAAGGCTGTGTTTCTTTATTGTAAAATTTGTGATACCGAACATACATTCTATGACAATGATGTTTTTGTCCAACCTTATCGGAGCAAATAAGTTACGATAAGCCGCGCCAAACGCAGCCTAAGTCAATGAAACTGCTTTCGTAATCATGCTTGAGTTCCCAAAATTCTTGAGTGACCAACATAAATAGGGTTATGTACCTCTTTTAACTATATTTTTTTTATTTTAGAAGCCTGATGAATAAAGAGCTTATGTTTATGATATAACAAATTATTAATTATTTTCCAAGAGGGTTTAGCTATATGGTTTACTGTTAATGTTATAAGTCCTAACTAACGGGATACACAGTATAGCCTATCGGGGAGTGGCGCCTACCAACTCTCCCAAAACCTCGGAGAGTTGGATAGAATGCTATCAGCTCATTTCTATTATTTAGCAGGACTGGTAAAACTATTCTCATGGCTCCCTTGCACTAAACCGTGCCCGGAACTCCGATCCCCCTGTACTGATGCCCGGAGCTAACCCGACTCGCTTGCACTAAACCGTACCCTGGAGTTCCTCTGCACCCATACTAGGAGCCAAACTTGGTGCGCCTGGGGAGACCCCATCCAACACCTGGATGACGGACCACACCTAACATAGCCCTCTATAATGGTAACCAACCGTAGAAAAATAGGAACACTTTTTGTCAGTAAGGAAGTAGGGCTGGAATTATTGATACCAAGCTAGTGTGACTCTCATATAACATTCACTTTTATATTTCGTTTGCATGGTTTGTATGAGATAGTATAATTGTATCCAGTTGTTTTAGAAAGGAACATTTGCTGCTCTTGAGTATGTAAATTTTCAGTTAGTAAATGATGCAGACTATTATGATTCAAAAAATTATGGTTCAGTAAATATTCCGGTCATATAGCGAAAGCAGTTGTTATGACATACATTTATCTAATTTAAGTAGACTTACCTTGTATGAGTGGTGATAAATTTTTTATTATTATTAAAATATGGATGGTGTTTATTATTTTGCATTAGTATTGCAACATGCCTTTACCTAAGGCACCTATTTCAATTGTGAAGGTTGCATTAGAGTTTGGTAATTGGAGAATAGGAAAAGTTGTAAGTTTTTTACAAAATTAAAAGTAGTATGAGACTCCTCAGACTAAATAAAAGTGTCATTTTAAAGTTTGTTAGCTGTGAAGCAATCATATAATATTTTTTGATAAATTTGAGATAATACCCAGATAACTCATAACCCTAAAAAAGCATAGGCGTCTGTTTGGCATGTTTGTATTTTGAAAGGAAAATCAAGTTCTATATTAGTTTTAATTGGAAATATTGTTCCATTAGTAATGTAGTGGCCTAAATATTAAACTTAGGCAGAGAGAAATGTTACATTTTGGAAATTTATTGTAAAGTTTTACGGAGATATTAACAGTAAAATTAGTTGTAGGTGTGAGTAATGCTCAACTTCAGTTGGCTGTAGATTAGAATGTCGTCAAAAAAACAATGAATTTTCAAAAATATTAGTCATAATTATATTCATTAAAATTTGGAATATAGACTGGGAATTTGTAAGACAAAAGGGCATTATGAGGATTTCGTAATGTAATACCCTTAATGGGCCCAAAACACATTCTTATAAATGTCATGTTCAATCATTTTGATGTGATGGTATCCAGAGTGTAATTCAAGTTTGAAAAAAATAGACAAAAAACAGCTCATCTAATAATTCATCTATTGTTGAAATAAGAAAACGATCTTTAATTTTGTTCTTATTTAAGGTGTGGTAATCCACATAGAATCTCTTAGTGCTATCTTTTTTAATTAAAATGAAAGGAGAGCTAAATGAGGAAATGTGGGATGTATTATTATTGCGGTCTAACTCGATGTCCCGATCGGACCGGAATAATCTGGACCACCTTAGCTTTCGGAACGGTCGAGCGCGCACACAGTCAATGAAGTAAATTGATCGTGCACACGAAGTTTAATGTGGAAAAACCCCTCAACCGGATAAAAACCACGTGACCCGGTCTATGCCGGTCAAAGTTCACTATTTTCTGGCTGTTACAACTTGATCGTTGAATCGAGGGCAACAGACCGTCTCTCGTTATAATTTTGAGGCGAGAGAACACTTAACACACAACAGACTGTTGTGAAATCGGATCGAGTTAAGCCGCGGTAGCGCAACGGAATTTCACGAATGAGCAAGAACCAATATCGCGCAAAATAAAATACGGAACGAGATTCTAGCATACACAGACGACACAAAAGATTACGTGGTTCAGAGAGAAGCTTCTACATCCACGGGGAGAGCGCGCCGGAAAGATCCACTATAAGTCAGAAAGTTACAGGTTACAACTGAGACCGCAAAGGTCGAGCAATAAATAGAGAATTGACAAACTGAAAATGAGAGCCGCTGCTTGGAATCGCCACCGCCGCGTCGCTTGGAATCGCCACCGTCGCGTCGCTTGGAACACTGCAGGAGGCCGGCCAGATGTCGATCCGACTGGATCCGACCGGATGCCGCCTCCGTATACTCCGTCTGGAGTCTCCGCTGTGATGCTCTCTCTCTTTTATTACTCTCTCACCGGTTTCACAATTTTGGATCTCACAATTTCCACTCCTCTGGATGCAACAATCGGCCAAGGCAGCCCCCCCTTTAAATAGCTTCATGGATCATCCCCAAATAAGGAGATAAGCACAAATTTGGGATGGCATAAAAGGAAGGGATCAGCCAAGAAAGAATCTCCCAGAAAAATATAGCAATTAAGCACCTCTTAATTAGGAGATAATCCCAGATTTGGAATAACAATAACCGGCCATCAGAGATCTCCTAAAATAGCATTCCTAATAAAGCTTTGTCCGGATTAGGAATCCAGATGGCACACGGATCGCTGACATGGCGCAATCCTAACGGCCCAGACGAAAAGAGGTGTCACAATCTAACAATCTCCACCTTGACGCCTCACACAAACGAAACTCCACCTTCAGCTTAAATCTCTACTACCGACGACTACGAGCCCCCTCTCCCTGGGGCCTAACCGCGATCAACGCGCATCAGAATGAGTCAAGTCAAGACCGCTCTTGAACTTGACTCCAGTCACTGGACTTCCTCGCAAGTCCGTACTAATATCCCTCCAGGATATCTCCCGCAACTCCCTGCCTCTACCTCTACCGAACTCCCTCAACTCCCGGTGGTGCACCCCGACGTGCTTCGCCCTTGCCCTATAGACCGAGTCTTTTGCAAGACGACTCGCACTCAACCTATCACTGTGCGACTCCACCTTCTCCTGAGTGATCATGAGTTCCCTGGTGGGACCCTTGAGCCGGATGGCTCCCTTTACGGAGTTTGGGCTCTCCTGAGCTGACTCTCCGCCCACGGATGCGAACAATTTACCTCCATCAAGGTCCTCTCTCTGCGCACACGCCCTCGCCACGAAACCTGCCCTGCTCCTCCACCGGTCCTTCCTAGCTTTCTGCTGAGAGCAGATCCTGCTCTCTATAGCTCTATCGAAGGAACCGCGATCTGGGGAGATCGCATGAAATGCATATGCTACTGTGCCCTGTAGCTCGAGAGACGGTTTGACCTCTCTCCTCGCATCTCCCCTGGCAGTCGTGGTGCCAATCAGTGTATAGAGCGACCCGAAACGCTCTCCTCTCAAGACTGTCAGCGCGCCTCTCCTGACCTCCAAATATCCGCCGTTACTGGTAAAGGAATACCCGACGGCCTCCAGAGTGCCTAACGAAATCAAGCTGTTCCTCAAATCGGGCACATACTGAACGTCGGTGAGGGTCCTAACCACTCCGTCAAACATCCTGATCCTGATGTTGCCGACTCCCGATATCTCGCACTCCGAAACATTCCCCATCCAAACTCGACCACCCTCATATTGCCTAAAGCTGGAGAACCACTCTCTGTTCGGGCACATGTGGAACGTGCATCCTGTATCCAAGATCCAGGAGCCTGTGGTCTCAATGCTGGGTGCAGTATGAAGAGCGTCGACATCGCTCTCATCCTCAGATGCCACCGCAGCCAAATCTGGCTCATGCGCCTGCTCCTTGAGCTTCAACTTTGGACACTTGTCCTTCAACTGCCCTTCCTCTTTACAGTAGTGATACGTGTTCCTGCCTACGGACTTTTCCCTAGGTCGGTTTTCCCGCTTTCCTTTCCCTCTCGATCTACCACTCAATGTGTCCTTGCTCTTCACGAATAAGCCTTCGTCGGCCCGAGGGCCCGACTTGCTCCTTGTTTCGTTCGAGAGCAGCGTCGTCATCACTTCTTCCATCTTCAGGGTATCCTTCCCGTAGAGGATAGTGGTGACCAGATGATCGAAGGACCTCGACAATGAAGACAACAGGAGCAGAGCCTGGTCTTCCTCCTCGACCTTAACGTCCATACTCCGCAACTGTGAGACGAGCTTGTTGAACACGTTCATGTGATCTAGCAGTTGCGAGCCCTCCGACATTCTCAGGCTGTATAACTGCTTCTTCACATACAGCTTATTCGTCAACGACTTGAACATATATAGCTCCTCGAGCTTCTTCCACAAGTCCGTCGTCATCTCAGCATCCACCACGTTGTACATCACCTCATCAGCCAAACACAGCTGAATCGTGCTGATGGCCTTCAGATCGAGCTCCTCCCATTCGTCGTCCTTCTTCCCGGACTTCTCCTTGCCGAGGAGAGCCTTGTGAAGACCTTGCTGGACGAGAACGACCTTTATGCGCTTCTGCCAAAGGCCAAAATCAATCTTGCCGTCGTATCTAGAAATCTTGAATTTTGCCGACATTGTCTTGCTCGCAGAGCTACTGGGCGATCAAGATGATATTCGCGGAACCGATCTGGGAAGATAGGGAGCGGACCAATGTCGTCACCCACCGTTGACCCAAATCAGAAAACCGGAACGTCCAGACGATCACCCCCGCGGAACCTCGCTCTGATACGAATTGTTGTGAAATCGGATCGAGTTAAGCCGCGGTAGCGCAACGGAATTTCACGAATGAGCAAGAACCAATATCGCGCAAAATAAAATACGGAACGAGATTCTAGCATACACAGACGACACAAAAGATTACGTGGTTCAGAGAGAAGCTCCTACATCCACGGGGAGAGCGCGCCGGAAAGATCCATTATAAGTCAGAAAGTTACAGGTTACAACTGAGACCGCAAAGGTCGAGCAATAAATAGAGAATTGACAAACTGAAAAATGAGAGCCGCTGCTTGGAATCGCCATCGCCGCGTCGCTTGGAATCGCCACCGCCGCATCGCTTGGAACACTGCAGGAGGCCGGCCAGATGTCGATCCGACTGGATCCGACCGGATGCCGCCTCCGTATACTCCGTCTGGAGTCTCCGCTGCGATGCTCTATCTCTTTTATTACTCTCTCACCGGTTTTACAATTTTGGATCTCACAATTTTCACTCCTCTGGATGCAACAATCGGCCAAGGCAACCCCCCCTTTAAATAGCTTCATGGATCATCCCCAAATAAGGAGATAAGCACAAATTTGGGATGACATAAAAGGAAGGGATCAGCCAAGAAAGAATCTCCCAGAAAAATATAGCAATTAAGCACCTCTTAATTAGTAGATAATCCCAGATTTGGAATAACAATAACCGGCCATCAGAGATCTCCTAAAATAACATTCCTAATAAAGCTTTGTCCGGATTAGGAATCCAGATGGCACACGGATCGCTGACATGGCGCAATCCTAACGGCCCAGACGAAAAGAGGTGTCACAATCTAACAGCAGACGACATGCCGTCGCGCCTGGCGTTTGTTAAAAATTGCACTTTGTGACGATGAACTTCACTGAGTGTCCTGCTGGCTATGAATGTGGGAGCGGAGCACTTGAATTTGCTGCTGCGGAAGTCTCTTGGAATCCAAAAGATTGGCTTCGTCAGGTGGATTGAACGTGGCTCGTACGCGGCTCTGGTTCAGCTTGAGTGCGGCTCAGACGCAGGTCGTAGGAGAAATTTTGCAGAGCTCCGACCTAATGAAGAAGAAGACTCAGAGAAAAAAGGTGAGAAATGAGGAGGCTTGAGCCTCCTTTTATAGCCTCCAAAAGGCGGTTATGGTGGTTACGCGGCTATCCGCACACCATAACCACCGTTATGAATATTTTCGCTATAGTTTAGGGGCGCATATTAGGATTATTAATTCCGATATTTACACACCAATTAAATAATAATAAAACTACCCCACTAACCTGGTGGTTAGTGGGTGGTTATACGCGAATCAGATGACAAAGAATGACCCGAAAGATCGGACATCGGGGACCGGCTTTCATGGGCGGCCGACGAACTTGCCGTCGAACTCGCCGGTGAGGAGGGAGACCACCGCTGACGGCTGAGAGAATGCGCTGCCGGCGGCCAAGGAGGGGCGGCTGGCTCGGCCACCCCTGTCGACGCCGGTAGCCGAGGAAGGGCGGCCGTCCTGATCTCCACTTCGACAACACGCCAGCGACCGAGGAGGGGCGGCCAGGTCGGCCGCTTCCTCTGCGTTGCGCCAGCGGCCGAGGAGGGGCGGCCGGCTCGACCTCCCTCTTGGCAGCGGGCCGGCGGCCGAGGAGGGGCGGCCGACCTGGCTGCCCCTTCGGCCGCACGTCGGTGGCCGGGGAGGGGCGGTCGGCTCGCAGCCTACTCAGCCGGCGGCCGAGGAAGAGCGTCCGACCCAGTCACCTCTTCGGCCGCGTGCCAGTGGCCGGCTTGGTCGCCATCTTCGACGTGAGTGGGTGGTTCTGACATCATGCCCGGTGGGGTCGTCTGCACATGAGGTATTATATATAATGCTCCAGCCTACCTAGGAAATTTATCAGATGTTTCATGAGGTTAAATTTAACTTCTTACCAAGTTTCATAATTTTCCCATAATAAATTCCATTTAATTACCATTTAATATAAAATCACAAATTGACTACTTTCCAAATGAAGTACAATATTTATACAATCAGAAATTCTAGGAAAATTACTGAGGATCCATGTTGATATATTAAATCTAAATACAGAATTTCAAAATCCAAAACAGTGATTTGACCTAATTTATATCCAAATGAATAATATTACCAAAATGCCATTATTAGGGTTTTAAGCATATAGAGACATCCAAAAATTCTCAAATAATTTAATAGTGGTCTAATCACAGAAACAAGCTATTGTAAAGTTTTCCATAATATTTAAACAATAATTTCCCTTGTTTTTAATTAATTTCCATAATGGGCAAAAAGGTAAATTCTACTTAAAATCCAAGTTAACATCACCTAACAGTCCCCTAAATTTTTCCAGAGGTGATCTATGTCCTAATAAAACTTTTGACAAAATTTCAGAATTTAATAAATTCATATGCCCTAGATCCAAATTTATTTCCTATCTAAGCATATTTTCCAATAATTCAATTTAATGGGATTTTTGTTTCGAAAACTCCCAAACTTTCCATGGGAGGTATATTCCATCCATATAAGCCACAGTACAAATTTTCATGGACATGAAATGGTCCAAATGGGCTACATCCCCATTTTCCTATTTTTACTATAGGCACCCCAAGTTTGAACATACCTATATCATGCATGTGGGATTTCCCAAACATGCAGAGGTCTAAATGACCTGAGATTTCTACCATGATTTTATATTGACCTAATGGACATGCCACCAAAATTTGGGGGCATTTGGAGTCATATATCTCCAAAAATACACTTAATTTAATTATTAGTATTTCACCAAATACTATAGCAAAAGTCTGACCAAAAATTCCCATTTTTAGTCAGAGCCCAGATTTACCTTTAACACAAGCCTGCACAAAAGTTTAGGTCATGAGGACTTATGTTTTGGCTTGGGCATTTATTTTAAGATCTGCCCTAGCCTATGACTAGTCATGGTAGAATGGTCCTACAAGGAGTTCTACTGTACTAAATCCTAAGTTTAGGGTGTAATTTTAAAGTTAAGGTCAATACCTACATTTTTCATGTTGATATCTACCTCTGAATATGCCTTTAACAGACCTAAAATTAACATGCAATATCACTGAAAAGGTGTGAATGATTACACTATTCATAAATAATTATATTGATTAATTTAAATGGGATGAAACCGACGGCATCGGTTCATCGTCCCCATCAGACAACGACCAGTATTCAACCTTCCTGGGCCGATTTTTCTTGCTTATTCCAGACAGCTTAGCCGCCGCCACCGCCGGCTATTATCTCCACCACCTCCGTTGAGGTGGTGGCTAGCGTTTCCTGGCAGTGAGGCTGCCGGAGGCGGCTCCTCTGGCGATCCCGAGCTAGAAGAAAAGCTTGGAAAAATGGGCACTTGCTCACATGGTATCGGGCTCAATTGAGCCTGATGTCTCGCCTAGTTGATATAGAAAGTTAGCACGGGGTGAGGTGAGGCGAAACGAACCTGCAGCTGGGCTTGGCGGCGAGTGTGGCGGCGAGTGTGGTGGCTAAATTAAGTGTATTTTTGGAGATATATGACTCCAAATTCCCCCAAATTTTGGTGGCAGGTCCATTAGGTCAATATAAAACCATGGTAGAAATCTCAGGTCATTTTGACCTCTGCATGTTTGGGAAATCCCACATGCATGATATATGTATGTTCAAATTTGGGGTGCCGATAGTAAAAATAAGAAAATAGGGATTTAGCCCATTTGGACCATTGAATGCCCATGGAACTATGGAAAGTGGCTTATAGGGATGGAATATACCTACCATGAAAAGTTTGGGATTTTTGGAATAAAAAATCCCATTAATTGGAATTATTGGAAAATAGGTCTAGATAGGAAATAAATTTGGATCTAGGGCATATGAATTTATAAAATTCTGAAATTTTGTCACAAGCTTTAGTAGGACATAGATCACCTCTAGAAAAATTTAGGGGACTGTTAAGAGATGTTAAATTGGATTTTAAGTAGAATTTATAATTTTGCCAATTATGAAAATTAATTAAAAGCAAGGGAAATTATTGTTTAAATATTATGTAAAAATTTACAGTAGCTTGTTTCTATGATTATACCCCTGTTAAATTATTTGAGAATTTTTGGATGTCTCTATATGCTTAAAACCCTAATAATGACATTTTGGTAGTATTGTTCATTTGGATATAAGTTAGGTCAAATCACTGTTTTGGATTTTGAAATTCTGTATTTAGCTTTAATATATCAACATGGATCCTCAGTAATTTTCCTAGAATTTTTGATTGTATAAATACTGTACTTCATTTGGAAAGTAGTCAATTTATGATTTAATATTAAATGGTAATTAAATAGAATTTCTTATGGGAAAATTATGAAACTTGGTAAGAAGTCAAATTTGACCTCATGGAACATCTGATAAATTTCCTAGGTAGGCTGGACCATTATATATAATTCCTAAGTAACCCCCATGCATGTATTCTCTCTCATATTTCAGAGGGTTAGGGCTGTCATTGACTATTAAGGCTGGTCATGGGCCTTGGTTCATGGGCTTAGCCCATTGGAAATGAGCTTGGCTCTCATTTTATCTCTTTAGTCCCTAAGTCTACCTTACTTGAACTGAGATATACTCAGTCCTAACTTCTCCTTCACAACACCAGGGATTTTTCCTGCTGGAGGTGTGAAGTAACTACAGCTAATAGCTGCTACCTGAGCAGAGAATATCTCAACTCAACTTCTTCACAGCAACAAGTATGCTTGTGCTGGAAGCAACTTGCAGAACCCTATTCTGCCTTCTCTCTTTCCTGGGCTGAGGTGATTCGGCCCTAACTCTGACTCCAGAGAATGGTCCCCTGAGCCTTCTTTCAGATCTCTGCTTCTTCGAGATTTCTTCTCTTCATAGGTTCCAGACAAAGACCTTTAGGTGCTTGAGTTGCTGGAACTGTGAATGTTGAAGCCAAAGTTGACCTCAACGACTGTTCACAAACCAAAGTGCAACCGGCGCCTACTTCTCTCAAATCTCGACCCCTGACTAGCTGCTAAGTCCTTAAGACTGACCCAAAGCCTCAGATGGGAGGTCCCACCTCACACCCGGAAGATCTCTGAGAGCTTCCCCTCCAAAACCAAAAGCTGGACCGGGAGCTCTTCAGAAAGCACTGGAGTTAGAGAGTAAAATGAGAAGCCCTGCTTTCCAAAGAGTCCCTATGGGTCTTTTTATAGTCTTCTCCTGACCTGAAAATACTGAAATACCCCTGATGGGTCTGCCAATAGCCAAATCCCGCTGTCATCCCAGGGGTATACAGGTAATTTAACCCGAGGATAATGAAATAATAATAATAAAATAATCCTTTTTCCTGGGTGCCAGGCCCCACCACATGAACCTACTTTTGGCGAGAACCCCGGGCGAGAAGGCTCTCGCTGAGCCTTAGCTAAGCTCACCTTAGCGAGACCTCCCGCCGAGAGGATTCTCGCCCTTGGTGGTTTTGACGTCATTACCACTGGACGTGAAGACCTGAGTCCTGGCGCGAACGATCTCGCCTACCAATAGGCGGGAGCACCTTAAGGGCGAGAACTCTGCGGGTCCGCCCTAGGGCTAACCCGGGCCTGACCCAACCCTGACCACTGAGGTCTTAGTCCTCCCGGGCCTCCCTAGCGAATATGGGGTTGTACAGTGAAGAACCTGCAGTAAGGGTCGACCCTTAGCTGCTACCTTATGCTCAGAGAAAATACTTTGAACTAGCTTGCTGGTGCAGGTGAGAGTGGCACCAACTATCTTGCTGTTGAAGATGTTAATTCCAACAGCTATCTTGCTATCTGTCTTGTAGACTTGAGCTTCCTATTCTTCAGCTCCACAACAATGACGGAGAGGAAGAACTTCCCTTGATTCTTTTTCCTCAAAGCTTTCTTTCTCTATAAAGGCCTCTATCTTTTATTTGATGTTGTCCTAATGGCTCTTGCGCAGTGGGCCCCACGTCATTAATGGCCAGCAATAACTTTTCTTTAACGCCAACTATCATACAGTAGGTCTACGATAACATTTATAGCGTACTATAGTCATCCCGCCACTAATTTGAAATATGTTGACTTGTTGACTTGCTAACATCATCAGCTGTGGACTTAGTCAAAAATCAAACAACATTAGCATAGGTGTTGAGTGAGTAAGCAACACTCAACGCCAAAACAGACAGATTTACTGTCTCTTGGCGTTGAGTGAGTAACCTTCACTCAATGCCAAACTACTTAGAATATAAATCTAATTCTAGGCATTGAGTGATTCAGCTCCACTCAACGCCAACTTGCTTTATCAGCTATCTGCTGCTTGACATTGAGTGTGTAAGCATCACTCAATGCCAAACACGTTAGACAAAATCCTGTCTTTACAAGGTATCGACAGCGTTGAGTGAGCAACCTCCACTCAATGCTTTTTTGCCTTAACCATTTTTCTGCTTAACTTGTCTCAGCGCCTTCTTGTTCTCAACTGAGACAAACACTTGTCTTAGCGGTTGTGCTGAGACCAACACTTATCTCAACGGTTGTGTTGATACTAACTCCTGTCTCAGCGGTTTTGCTGAGACTAACATTTCTCTCAGCGCTTTTGCATTAAGCTTCTCAGCTGCCTTAGCTGTTTTTGTCTTAGGCAAAATCCTCCTGCTTTTCTGACGTAGAGAGCGTTGAGCGTGTCGTCATCACTCAGCGCTTTTTGCCTTAAAAAAAGCTTTTTGTAACCTAATTCAACTAACTGAATTGAGTTCGATGAATGACGAGCTTAGATCGACGAACTCTGAACTCAGTTTGACGAATTTTCTGAATTGAGCTCGACGAACTTAAAGTCTTAAACTCTGAATTTAGATCGACGAATGGTGAGCTCAGCTCGACGAACTCTGAACTCAGTTCGACGAATTTTCTGAACTGTGCTTGACGAACTTAGAGTCTAAACCTCTGAACTAAGCTCGACGAACGGTGATCTCAGCTTGACGAACTCTGAACTCAGTTTGACAAATTTCTGAACTGAGTTCTACTCACAGCCTTTTGCTGTATGGCGTTGAGTGTGTCTTCATCACTCAATGCCTGTGGACTTAGACAGATTTTTGTCAGCCCACAACCTAAGTAAGAGTTTACCTGACTTGGCCACATAGGCTACTTCCTGCCTTTTCAGCAACTTCACCGTGTGACCACCTGTCACATCACTTAGACCACCTGTCTAGACTTGTTCCATGGAACTCCTGCACATGATGAGCTTAAACAACATCAAATACAACTATGCTCTTAGTGTTGATGGAGATGCCTCTTCAAATCCAATCTAGGGAACATTGTGGGCAATGAACCCAAAAAAAACAGTAAATTAAATACTAATTCAAATGATCATACCATTGCCTTGCATTTTAAGATCCATGAAAAAATAAAGATGAAAAATAGGTATAGATCTTCACTTATAGACACCCATTGATGGCAAGGCTTAAATGGGAAAGCCGTATAGAGATAGGACGTGCTTTATGTTGTCAAATCTTAAACTTTAAAAGAGATTATGAATTTAATTCATAATAGAATCACGAAGAGCCGGAAGAGGGAGAGAGCCTTGTTTTCTGTATAGAATCATGATGTGCCAGAAGAGCAAGAGAGCAATTTCAGTTGTGGAAGATATTATAATGAATTAAATTCATTATTATTGTTTACTGTTATGGAAGATGAAATACATTATATTAAATTTATACTTAATTTTGGCAACTTCCATTTAATTCCTCATAATTAATTCAAATAAACGCCTTAATGGTGTTACAAGTGGGAGCTAAACCATCCTAATTTATTTACTAAATATTGGTCCAATCCATTATAAACTAATAACATAAATTTATTAATTTTTTGATCGAAATAATTTCAGAAGATATTAATAGACTTTATATTATTTGATTTGGCCGAATCAAATAATTAATTGATGATTAATATTTTCTTACATTCTCCCATTTGATTTGATCACTCTTAATAATAATAATAATAATAAGTAAGTGGTATGACAGTCACACTTTGTACAAGTTAAAGCATTTCCTTCTATATACCACTATATTAAGAGCTATTACAAAATTTCATTTATAGTCATAAGACTATCAAGGTCCATATTATGCTTTGAACTTAAAACTTGCTTATTATTCATTAACAGCTTAACATGCACAAAGTAAACATTAATAAGCCGGTTGACTTGTTAACTCAAAAAATATAAGAAGCAAATGTGCAACTAAAATGTCTATTACACACACCAAAATAATATGCATCATTTTGACTAAGTCCTAATATTAGTACGTGATCATTAAATGACTTTGGTTGAAGATCTTTCGTAAGAGGATTTGCAATCATAAAGTCTGTTCTAATGTGTTGCATAGACATTGTTTGCTTATGCACTTCTTCTTTAACACTTAAGAATTTTAATTCACCGTGCCTCATTCCTTTGGAGTACTTATCATTCTTTGAGAAAAATACTTCTACAACATTGTACAACCCCGTATTCGCTGGGAGGGACCCAAAGGCTTCAACAGTCAGGATTGGGTTAGTCTCAGGCTAACCTCGGGTTAACCCTGAGGCATGCTTGTGGAGTTCTCGCCCTATAGGAGCTCTCGCCAAGGGCAGGCGAAAGCTGAGGGAACCAGGGCAGATGGTCGACCTCTCGGCAGGAGAGATCGTCGAACGACCGAAGCAGAGGGCCTGACCACGGAAGCTTCCGCCTTAGGGCTGGCTCCCGCCCAGGGGAGGCGAGAAGGCCCCAGGTAGGCCTTCGGTCGCGATAGTTTAAAGACCGTGAAGAGCGCGAACCTCCCTGGCAAGGGGTCTCGCCAAGGTTGGCCCGGGTGGGGGTCCAGCGAGAGCCTTCTCGGCCAGGGTTCTCGCCAAGTGGGCCCACGTGGTAGGGCCCGGCGCTCGTAAAGGGGATTAGTTTATAACGTATATTATCCCGAGGTAAAATTACCCAAATGCCCTTGGAATGACAGCGGGATTTGGCTATTGGCAGACCCCTCAGGGGTATTTCAGTATTTTCAGGTCAAAGGAAGACTATAAAAAGACCCATAGGGGCTCTTTGGAAGGCAAGACTTTCATTACTCTCCAACTCTAGTGCCTTCTGAGGAGCTCCCAGCCCAACATTTGGCTTTGGAGGGGAAGCTCTCAGAGATCTTCCGGGTGTGTGGTGGGACCTCCCAGCTGAGGCTTTGGGTCAGTCTTTTGACCTTAGCAGCCAGTCAAGGGTCGAGATAAGAGAGAAGTAGGCATCGGCCGCACTCTGGTTTGTGAACATTCGTTGGGGTCAATTTTGGCTTCAACAGTTCTGGTGCGGTGAGCGTGGAAGCAGCCGGTGTAAGAAAATCTCGAGTTAAGTCCCATGGCAGGAGGCGAGGGTGAAGGATCAGGCGCAGGAGGATCCCCCACCCGGGTGGACGAGGCGACGAAGAAGATGTTTGAGGACTTCAGGCGGGAAGTCATGCAGACGATCAACTTGGCCTTCTCGGCAAGGAACGAGTGGGAGACGCCGCAGGTTCCGGTGGAGTTGGTTCCGCTGTTAGGCGAGAACGTGCCCGGGCAGCGCCCCGGGAAGGAGGTCCCGGTGGAGGCAGGCGAGAGGGACGTAGCCGCGCGGGAGCTTTTCCCAGGCCAGCGTCTCGAGAAGGAGCTTCCGGCGGATCTGGGCGAGAAGGAGGCGACGGTGCGGGAACTCTTCCCTGGGCATGGTCTCGCGGACCGGTCCAGCCAACCGAGGACGCGAGACGGGCCTTCTCGCCAGGCGGGAGGCGAGACCCCCTTTAGCGAGCTCATTGTCTCGGCTCCAGTGCCGGAGGGGTTCCGGGAGCCGGACATGACCTACTACACCGGGAAGGATGACCCGGTTCAGCACGTGCAATGGTTCGAGGACGTGGTGTCCATCAGGCAAATGTCGGATGCCTTCAAGTGTAGGCTTTTTGCCATCACTCTGAAAGAGAAGGCCAGGGACTGGTTCCACCAGTTGCCGGCGAGTTCCATCTACAGTTTCGAAGATCTGCGCAGAGGTTTCTTGCTGAGGTTCTCGACTTCAAAGAAGCGGAAGAAGGAGGCTGAATGCCTGTTTGCAGTGAGGCAGGGGCCGGAGGAGACGCTGGGTCACTATGTCGACCGGTTCCAAGAGGAGGTTCTCCTGGTCCAGGAGGTCCCGGGGTATGCGCTGATGCTCGCCTTCACCCTGGGGCTGAGACCAGGGTTTTTCAGCATGGAGTTGAAGAGAGTGCCCCCTCTCTCTTTTGAGGAGCTCATGGAGAGGGCGGCAAAGGAGATAGACTTCGAGAGGGCAAACCCCGCGTTCGCGAGGAAGCTGGCCAGGTTTGGCCGAGGACGACGTGAAGGAGCCGGTGGTGGGAAGGCAGAGAGAGCAGAGAGAGCAGAGGGAGCCGAGGGAAGATAGGAGAAGAGAAGAGCCCCGAGGGCAGGGGCAACAACATGGGGGGGGGGGGCCAGGGAGCCAAACAACCGACTGGGTTGGAGGCCTCAGGAGGGTCGCCCCCAGGGCCAGGGAGGACTTCAGGGAAGAGATAACTTCCGGGAGCCCAGAAGGCTGGAGCAGGGAGGATGGCGACAAGGACCAAGGGGTCATTTCCCACCGCCGCAGGAGGCTATGGAGGTGGGAAGGGGAAGAGGAAGAAGATTTCGGGGAGCCGGAAGAAGGGGAGGAGGAGAAGGAAGAGGGGGCAGAGTGGGGTTGCCTTATTGTGACTTCCATCAGGAGGAAGGTCACGCAACGGCCACATGCCCAGAGTTTCTGGAGATTAGAGGGGCCAGAGGGGCCGGAAGGCAGGATCCGCCTGTAAGGATCGTTGAAGTACAGCGGGAAGAGGTGGAAGACAGATGTGAAGACAGGATTGACGTGGGGACCCGAGGAGGGATCGGAGTGATCCACGGGGGAGTAGGGATCGAGGCAACCCGCAAGGGGAGCCTTCAAACCATGTTCCGCCGAGGGGTCGCCTCGACCTCCCAGGCTCCCCCCCAGAGGAGAAGATCACTTTCTCATCCGCGGATATGCCAGACTACGAGGATCCGTTCTGCGACGCGCTTGTGATCCAGACAGCGGTGGAGAACTACACCGTCTCCTGGATACTGGTGGATAATGGGAGCTCAGTGAATGTGATCTTCAAGAAGGCTTTCGATGAGATGAGGGTGGAAGGAAAAAGGGTCCTGGCTTCTGATGGACCGCTCTTTGGCTTCTCCGGCGAAAGGAAAGAGGTGGAAGGAGGAGTAGGCCTGCATGTGAGGCTTGGGGGCGTCTCACGGAACTGTCGGTTCGTAATCGTGGACGCCCCGAGTAGTTACAATGCCATCTTTGGGCGCCCCCTCATCAGCGCCTTTCGCTGTGTACCCTCCTCGTACCACCAATGCCTCAAGTTCAACAATGGAGGGGTGCAGGTTAGGATTAGGGGGGATCCGAAGATGGCAAGGCAATGCTATGTGACGGCGGTTAATACCGTGTCGTGGATGGCGGAGGCAGAGGAGTTGGAGAAGGAGATGGCTGAGCAGGAAGGGGTTGAGAAAGGGGAGGTAAGCCTGGGAGAGGCAATGGAGATTGTTGAGGAGTTGGCAGAGGTGGAGGAGATCAGCCTAGAAGAGGCGAGAGGAGTGATGGATGAAGAAGAGCAGAGGCAGGAGGAGAGTCTGGAGGAGGTGATGGAAGTTGATGAGGTTGAGGGAGAGGAGCTCGAGTTTGAACAGGAGGAGGCAGGGGTAAGTTGGGAGCGGTCGGGGCTGGAGCCGGCCGAAGAAGTGGTGGAGATGGAGGTGCTTACAAGAGCGGGGGAGGCGCAAAGGATTCGGATCAGCGGAGGCTTGAGCCTCGAGGATCAGGAGCGGATGCGAGCCTGCATCCAAAGCAACGTCGACATCTTCGCTTGGAGCGCGACAGACATGCCGGGCATCGACGCGGACGTGGCCTGTCATCGCTTGAACCTGGATCCCAGAGCCCGCCCCATACGCCAAAAGATGAGGGCCATCGCCACCAAGCTAGAAGCCCCCATCCGAGAGGAGGTCCAAAAGCTCCTGGACGCAGGCTTCATCTCAGAGATCCAGTACCCAGGCTGGATCTCCAATATGGTAATGGTGAAGAAGGGAGGAGGAAAATGGCGCATGTGTGTTGATTTTTCGTTATTAAATAAATCATGTCCCAAGGATTGCTACCCCTTGCCTCGAATCGACGCGCTGGTTGACTCAGCCGTTGGTTTTTCTCTTATGAGTTTTTTAGATGCATTTTCAGGTTATCACCAGATCCGGATGCACCCTCCTGATGTCAAGGATGTTTCCTTCATCACGAGAGAGGGATGCTTCAGCTATAAGATGATGCCCTTCGGATTGAAGAACGCAGGGGCGACATACCAACGTATGATGGATCGAATCTTTCGAGATCAAAGGGGAAGGAACCTGGAGGTCTATGTGGATGACCTCATGGTCAAGAGCAAGTGTGTTGATTCCCACCTGCGAGACTTGGAGGAGACATTTGCCACCCTGCGAAGGTTCAAGATGAGGTTGAACCCCTTGAAGTGTGTCTTCGGGGCTAGTCGCGGGAAATTCCTCGGACACCTCTTGACTCCCGCGGGGGTAGAGCCTAACCCCGATAAGGTTCAGGCTATCCTAGACCTGGAATCGCCTCGCAGTGCCAAGGAGGTCCAGCGCTTGACCGGGAAGTTGGCCGGGCTGAGCAGGTTCCTCTCTCGGTCAGGGGATAGATGTTCCTCTTTCTTCAAGGTACTTCGTGGCAACCAAGCATTCGAATGGACAGCCGAGTGTGAAGAGGCTTTTCAGGGGCTGAAGAGGCAACTCTCCCAAGCTCCGTTACTTCAAAGCCCGAAGGAGGGGGAGGACCTAGCTTTGTATCTCAGAGTGGGAGGAGAGGCAGTGAGCTCCGTCTTGGTTAGGGAAGAGGGGAAGAAGCAATTACCCGTCTATTACGTAAGCCGAATCTTAAAAAAGGCGGAGATCCGATACCCCATCCTGGAGAAGCTAGCGTATGCTTTGGTCATCTCAGCTAGGAAGCTTCGCCCTTACTTTCAAGCACACTCGATTAGGGTGGTGACAGACCATCCCCTTCGCAAGGTCTTAGAGGGGGTGGAACATTCAGGAAGGTTGGCGAAGTGGTCCATCGAGCTAAGCGAGTTTGACATCTCTTTCGTCCCGAGGCTCTCCATCAAAGCCCAGGCCGTAGCGGATTTTCTGGCAGACTATGTTACCGAGGCCGAGACTGAAGAGCCAAGGCCGCAAGAAGCGTGGAAGATGGTGGTCGACGGGGCCTCAGGAAGACACTCCCTGGGAGGAGGTGTGGTGTTGGTAAGCCCTCAGGGAGTTACCATAGAGCAAGCAGTGACTTTCCACTTCCCTGTAACCAACAACCAAGCAGAGTATGAGGCTGTGATCGCTGGCCTTCGCCTGGCAAAGGAGCTGGAAATCCAGGATGTGGAGGCCTTCACCGACTCGATGGTGGTAGCATCACAGATCCGAGGCGAGTTTGAGGCCCGGGAGCCGACTCTCGCGAGGTATCTATCTAAGATAAGAGCCCTCATTGGGGGTTTTCGTTCATTCTCTATTCAACATGTCCCCAGGGAGGAAAGCGCGACAGCTGATCGATTAGCGAAGTTCGGGCCTCGGGGAGGAGGTACCCTAACCGAACTGTTCCGACCAGCCATTGAAGAGGGGGAGTTGATGGAAGTGAATCGGCGGTCCTCATGGGTGGATCCGTTGGTGACTTTCCTGACCACGGGAGAACTGTCGGAAGAAGTTAAGGATGCAAAGAGCTTTAGGCACAAGGCGGCTCATTACCTGATGCTGGAGGGGAGCTTGCATCGGAAGATGCTGTCAGGGCTCCTCGCGAGATGCGTAACCGAGGAGGAAGTCCCGAGGATCCTGAAAGAGGTGCATTCTGGAGAATGCGGCAGTCATTCAGGGGGAAGGACATTGGAAGCAAGGGTGGTAAGGCAGAGATATTTCTGGCGGACCTTAAGGAAGGATACAGCTGAATTCGCAAGGAGGTGTCAGAAGTGCCAAGTACACGCTCCTCTCCAGCTCTTGCCCGCCCAAAGGCTTCGAAGCATCACGGCGCCATGGCCCTTCGCCATTTGGGGAATGGATCTGGTTGGACCCTTTCCCCCAGCTAGCGGGCAGAGGAGGTTCCTCCTAGTTATGATTGATTACTTCTCCAAATGGCTGGAGATCAAGCCGTTAGCCAAGGTAACCTCCCAGGTCATCAGAAACTTCGTTTGGGGGGAAATCATTTGCAGGCACGGATTGCCCCAAGCGATAGTGACGGACAACGGTCCTCAGTTTGCCAGCGAAGAATTCATTAGTTTCTGCACCCAATTGGGAATTGACCTCAGGTTCGCCTCTGTCCATCATCCACGGAGCAATGGCCAGGTGGAGGCGGCAAACAAAGTCATTGTCAACTTGCTCAAAAAGAAGGTGGAAAACCTGAAGGGTAGCTGGATGGAACAGCTCCCTTCCGTCCTGTGGGCCTTGCGAACAACCCCGAACACGGCCACAGGAGAGACCCCCTTCAAGCTCTCTCATGGGTGTGAGGCCGTCCTCCCTGTGGAGTTCGAGGTTCGGTCCCCGAGGGTCGCGGCCGCAGCTGAGGGAAGCGAAGCTTGGAGGGTGGAGAATGAGGAAGGGTTGCGCCTCTCATTAGATATGGTGGAAGAGCTGCGGGATGTTGCCGCCATCAGGCAAGAAGAAATAAAACGGCGAATGGCCCGGTACTTCGATAGGCACATCAGAGTCAAGCAATTCGCCGAGGGGGATCTAGTACTGAAAAAGGTCGACGCTGCGGGAAGGTCGGCCGCGGTTGGTAAGCTCAACCCTAGCTGGGAAGGGCCTTACATAGTAGAGAAGGCTCTGGTTAACGGAGGCTATTATCTCCAGGATGAGGAGGGAAGGACCTTGAGTCACACCTGGAATGGTGATGACCTGAAGCGCTTCTACCCGTAAGAGGGAAAGAAGGATTGTAATGTTGTAAACAATTATTGCATTTTCAATAAGTTATTTCAGAATGTTGACTATCGCTGAGTGAGCTATCTTTACGTTTTTGTTTTAACTGACTATGACTCCTCGTCTCAGTGATAGGATAGGTCTGGTTGAAGGAATCTTCATCAACACCCCGAGCTCGGCTCGGCCCCAGGTAGACCCGCTGCGCAGGCTCCCATCTAGCTGGCAGGTCCGAAGGCTCGCCTGTGGGGAGAGGTTTGGTTATCTTCATCAACACCCCGAGCTCGGCTCGGCCCCAGGTAGACCCGCTGCGCAGGCTCTCATCTAGCTGGCAGGTCCGAAGGCTCGCCTGTGGGGGAGAGGTTTGGTTATCTTCATCAACACCCCGAGCTCGGCTCGGCCCCAGGTAGACCCGCTGCGCAGGCTCTCATCTAGCTGGCAGGTCCGAAGGCTCGCCTGTGGGGGAGAGGTTTGGTTATCTTCATCAACACCCCGAGCTCGGCTCGGCCCCAGGTAGACCCGCTGCGCAGGCTCTCATCTAGCTGGCAGGTCCGAAGGCTCGCCTGTGGGGGAGAGGTTTGGTTATCTTCATCAACACCCCGAGCTCGGCTCGGCCCCAGGTAGACCCGCTGCGCAGGCTCTCATCTAGCTGGCAGGTCCGAAGGCTCGCCTGTGGGGGAGAGGTTTGGTTATCTTCATCAACACCCCGAGCTTGGCTCGGCCCCAGGTAGACCCGCTGCGCAGGCTCTCATCTAGCTGGCAGGTCCGAAGGCTCGCCTGTGGGGGAGAGGTTTGGTTATCTTCATCAACACCCCGAGTTCGGCTCGGCCCCAGGTAGACCCGCTGCGCAGGCTCTCATCTAGCTGGCAGGTCCGAAGGCTCGCCTGTGGGGGAGAGGTTTGGTTATCTTCATCAACACCCCGAGCTCGGCTCGGCCCCAGGTAGACCCGCTGCGCAGGCTCTCATCTAGCTGGCAGGTCCGAAGGCTCGCCTGTGGGGGAGAGGTTTGGTTATCTTCATCAACACCCCGAGCTCGGCTCGGCCCCAGGTAGACCCGCTGCGCAGGCTCTCATCTAGCTGGCAGGTCCGAAGGCTCGCCTGTGGGGGAGAGGTTTGGTTATCTTCATCAACACCCCGAGCTCGGCTCGGCCCCAGGTAGACCCGCTGCGCAGGCTCTCATCTAGCTGGCAGGTCCGAAGGCTCGCCTGTGGGGGAGAGGTTTGGTTATCTTCATCAACACCCCGAGCTCGGCTCGGCCCCAGGTAGACCCGCTGCGCAGGCTCTCATCTAGCTTGGCAGGTCCGAAGGCTCGCCTGTGGGGGAGAGGTTTGGTTATCTTCATCAACACCCCGAGTTCGGCTCGGCCCCAGGTAGACCCGCTGCGCAGGCTCTCATCTAGCTGGCAGGTCCGAAGGCTCGCCTGTGGGGGAGAGGTTTGGTTATCTTCATCAACACCCCGAGCTCGGCTCGGCCCCAGGTAGACCCGCTGCGCAGGCTCTCATCTAGCTGGCAGGTCCGAAGGCTCGCCTGTGGGGGAGAGGTTTGGTTATCTTCATCAACACCCCGAGCTCGGCTCGGCTCCAGGTAGACCCGCTGCGCAGGCTCTCATCTAGCTGGCAGGTCCGAAGGCTCGCCTGTGGGGGAGAGGTTTGGTTATCTTCATCAACACCCCGAGCTCGGCTCGGCCCCAGGTAGACCCGCTGCGCAGGCTCTCATCTAGCTGGCAGGTCCGAAGGCTCGCCTGTGGGGGAGAGGTTTGGTTATCTTCATCAACAACCCGAGGTCGGCTCGGCCCCAGGTAGACCCGCTGCGCAGGCTCTCATCTAGCTGGCAGGTCCGAAGGCTCGCCTGTGGGGGAGAGGTTTGGTTATCTTCATCAACACCCCGAGCTCGGCTCGGCCCCAGGTAGACCCGCTGCGCAGGCTCTCTTCTAGCTGGCAGGTCCGAAGGCTCGCCTGTGGGGGAGAGGTTTGGTTATCTTCATCAACACCCCGAGCTCGGCTCGGCCCCAGGTAGACCCGCTGCGCAGGCTCTCATCTAGCTGGCAGGTCCGAAGGCTCGCCTGTGGGGGAGAGGTTTGGTTATCTTCATCAACACCCCGAGCTCGGCTCGGCCCCAGGTAGACCCGCTGCGCAGGCTCTCATCTAGCTGGCAGGTCCGAAGGCTCGCCTGTGGGGGAGAGGTTTGGTTATCTTCATCAACACCCCGAGCTCGGCTCGGCCCCAGGTAGACCCGCTGCGCAGGCTCTCATCTAGCTTGCAGGTCCGAAGGCTCGCCTGTGGGGGAGAGGTTTGGTTATCTTCATCAACACCCCGAGTTCGGCTCGGCCCCAGGTAGACCCGCTGCGCAGGCTCTCATCTAGCTGGCAGGTCCGAAGGCTCGCCTGTGGGGGAGAGGTTTGGTTATCTTCATCAACACCCCGAGCTCGGCTCGGCCCCAGGTAGACCCGCTGCGCAGGCTCTCATCTAGCTGGCAGGTCCGAAGGCTCGCCTGTGGGGGAGAGGTTTGGTTATCTTCATCAACACCCCGAGCTCGGCTCGGCTCCAGGTAGACCCGCTGCGCAGGCTCTCATCTAGCTGGCAGGTCCGAAGGCTCGCCTGTGGGGGAGAGGTTTGGTTATCTTCATCAACACCCCGAGCTCGGCTCGGCCCCAGGTAGACCCGCTGCGCAGGCTCTCATCAAGCTGGCAGGTCCGAAGGCTCGCCTGTGGGGGAAAGGTTGGCTCTTGTAATACTTTGTTCTTAGCCACTTCTACGACACCCCGAGCTCGGCTCGGCCCCAGGTAGACCCGCTGCGCAGGCTCTCATCAAGCTGGACGGTCCGAAGGCTCGCCTGCGGGGGATAGGTGGAGTCCTTGACTTTTTGATCCTTGGTTCTTGGTTGGTAGTTACTACGTTACAACGAGCTCGGCTCGAACCCCGGTAGACCCTCTGCGCAGGCTCCCATATAAGCTAGCAGGTCCGATGGCTCGCCGGTGGGGTAGGGGTTTAATTGGTTGGAAAAATACGAGGGAAGGGCCCTGACCTAGACTGAAGGCAAGGCCCTAAAGGTCTCGGCCAGTAAGGGTCTCGCCCCAAAGGCCTCGGCCAGTAAGGGTCTCGGCTCAAAGGTCGCGGCCAGTAAAGGTCTCGGTCGAAGGGGGGGGGGGTTCTCGCAAAAGGAGGCTCCCGGCAGACCTGGGCAGGACGACTTAATCAACGGCGCAAGGTTCCCGCCTAACTGATATCTAAGGAAGGTCACCCTAAAGAGACTAAGGGTCTCGGCGGGAGCTCGCGCGGAAGCCGTTCGGCAGAGTAATATACATTTAAAACACAAGGACAGTGAAAAATGAAACATTACTCTATATAAAGTTAATTACAGAAGTGAGGAGCTTCTCGCTCATTACAAAAGGGTATTCAAAATAAAAGACACCTTAAGGGGACGCGCTGTAATCCCCACTGGTGCTCTCGCTGGAGTCATCGCCAGAGCCCTCTTCGGATGTCTCGCCAACGGCGGTAGAAGACCTCGGGGCGTCTGAGAGAGGCGAGTCCGGCGCGCCCGGGGGTTTGGGAACTGGGTCGTAGAGCCAAGGGAGAAGTTAGCGAGCGTCGATGGTCGCGCCGTCCTCCCGGAGCAGCTCGACGTCTCGCAGCGTCTCGAGCGTCAGCTTGACGGTCGCCTGAGCGTTGGCTTGAAGCAGCTTGTCCACATCATACTCCGAGAGGTAACGACTCCGCAGCCTCGCATCTAGCTCCGGAGGCGGGACCTTCGCCAGCTCTGCGCTGAGCTGTTCCCTCAGGAGGACGCTCTCGCAGCGCGCATTGGCCAGCTCTGTGCGAAGCTCCCTGACTTGGGCAGAATCCTGCAAAAGGATTAAAAGAATTCAGTCTAGACACATTACACAGTGGTAACTTCGGGGGAACGGGGGCAAGGGTTCAGGAGGATCTCGCCTACCTCGGTCGCGGGGCGCAGAGACAACGCCAGTCTAGCATCCGCGAGCTCCTGTTGAGCTCTCGCGAGTTCTTCTTCCGCGGCGTGCGCGCGAGCCACCGCGTCCTCCCTCGCCTTGCGCATATCAGTGAAGTTCTTGTCAATGGTGATACTTCGACGCGCACACATATGCGTGAGCTCGAACGCGCGCAATAGGGCCCGGGTGGCGTCGAAGGCTAGAAGGCGGGTGGACATCTGGTCAAACACGCCGGCATCCTCCCGGCTGTAGAGACCATACCCAAGCGAGAAGGCCTCGCCGGTCACATTCTCCCCCTCCGCCCATCTGGGAAGGAGGGTCGAAACCCTGATCGAGTTTGACTCAGGGTCCCATTCCATCTGAGGCTTCCCCTCCGAGTCGGCGTATCTAACGCCGAAGCCAAAGTTCCGGTGCCCTCTCGGCACCTCCGGGGGCGGGACGCTGGCGGAGGTTTCGGCGGCGACCACTTCTCCACCAGCCTCGCTTGCGGCCGATATATTCCTGGCGGAAGCCTCGGCACGGCTCTTGGCGGCGGCATCCATCTCGCTGGCCATCTGAAGGATTGCTTCAAAGGACCTGCCCTCGGGAGGAGGTTGGACGGGCGAGACCGCCAACGATTTTCCCTTCTCGGCGGCAGAAGGCTTGGGCCTCTTCAGCGCGCGGAGAGGAGGAAGGGTGGCCTTTCGCTTCTTGGCCGGTGGCGGCATGGAAGGAGCTGGATCTTCTCGGCAGGCGCTGGCGCTAGCTTCCGCGAGCGCAAGGGAGCCTCTCGCCGCCAGACCCTCAACACCCCGGCTTTCAGCGAAGGGTTGGCGCTGAGGGACCTCCCGCTCTCCTGCAAAGTTAAGACGCTTTAGCACTTCAGCGCAAGAAAATCTTTGATAAAAAAGGGAATCTGAGGCGAGACCGTACCTTCGCCCGAGTGAACAAGCGGGAGGGAGTCGACGTCCCGCCAAAGATAGGGGACGTCGAACTCCTTGTTCCCGAAGAATTCCAGGATTGCGCTCTCGCGCGATCCCAGAGCGGGCGGCTTGTAGGCAGCGTCTTCATACTGGACGGGCTGAAGCGGGACGTTGCCGAAGTCCCCGCTGATGTAAACGAACTTCTCGCCCCAATGGTGGTGCTTGTTGGCGAGACCGGTAACCTCGAGCTGTTGTCCAGAGAAGAAAACTACCCCCCCTTGGCACGGAAGTTGAATAGCTTCCAGAAGATGGGCAGGCTAAACTCGATCCTCTCGGATCGCATATAGCATATGAATGCTATAAGTATCGCGACTGAGTTCGGGTTTAGCTGGGCGGGAACCACCCCATAATAACGGAGAGCTAGCCGAACCTCCGGCCAAAGGGGGAGGCGGAAGCCCACCTCGAAATGCTCGAGGGGGATGGCAAGCTCTCCCGCCCCGGGAGTATTCACCCTATCGTGATTCCCCGGGTTCCGCGCCGAGAAGCCGGCGGGAACGTAGCGGTCGACGATCATGTTGTATTCGTCGAGGGTGAGCTTGCAGGAAGGGAAGAGGTGTTTCTGGAAGGCTTCCGCACAATGGGCGTGACCCTTGTTCTCGCCAGGCATGGCTAGTTCGTGAGTAAGAGCGAGAGCTGGAGGGGGGTCGAAGCAGAAGCAGGAACGCGAGAGCACGGAGGGAAGGCTGAGGTTCTGGATCGAAGAAGTAAATGCGGTTGGTAGACTTCTCTATTTATAGGAAATCGTAATCATCATGAGTTCATCCGGCAGAGAGAGAAAGTGACAGCGGAGTACAGCTGTCAGAATCCGGGCTAACGACGCCTCGGTTCTCCCCCTCGGGATGATAGCGGTCAACGGTCGCTTCGGGTTTCGACGCGACTACCTGGGTTGGCGCAAGCCTCCTAGATTGGCGCAAGCCTCCTAGACCGGCGCAAGCCTCCTAGGTTAACGCAAACCTCCTAGATCAGCGCAAGCATCCTAGATTGGTGTAAGCGCCTTAATTAAAAAGCCTCGCAGAGCGATAAAAAGAAAAAGGAAAAGAGAGACATGAGTAGAAGCGGGATTCTCGCTAGCGCAAGCTGGATAAAACTTAATTAGTAATAATGTTTATTACAGACATTGAAAAAGAAAAAAAAGAAGAAGAAAAAAGAGATACATTGAGATTCAGAGCGTGAAGGCTAGTAGGGCTTCCAGCTCCATCGTCCCCGTTCTCGCCGCCTAGTTCTTGGGGGCGCCAACGGGTTGAAGTAAGACGATAGTGTGGTACACCCAAGGTTGATCCGCCTGGCGTAATCCCGGATCTGCGAGATGCACCTCCCTGGCGAAGACTCGGCGGAAGGCCCGCGGGGGCAATCAGTCTCGCCCAAGAAGAAATCCCGCTCCAGAGCCTCCAGCCTTTGCTCCACAGATTCGCGGAATGCTTTCGCCGCGGCGGTATGGGCACGGTCTCGCCGGACAAGCTTGGCCAGGATGACCGAGATCTTCCTCCGTCTCCCCTTCGCGCTCCCAGCACTGTTCATGGTTTCCTCTATCTCGCCAGACGAAGGGAGGGGGGACTCTTCATCCTCTTCTTCCTCGTCTTCTTCTTCCTATTCTTCTCCTTCCTCATTGACTCCCGACCGCAAGCCAGGATCACCTGCAGAAGAAACACACGAGAATTTTGGTCAAGGCATGACAATCGACAGTCCAGAAAAGTTTTCGCATACCTGCGGCTGGGCGAGAACCGTCAACCAAAGTTGGACGAGAAGGCCCGGCCCCTCCGTTGGTTCCATAAAGGAGGTGAAGAGGCTTGCCCAGCCCCGGGCGGAAGGGCTCGCGCACGATGATCCCGGCCTGGCCGGAAGCATGAGGGGAGTTGTCTTCTCTCAAGGGACGATCAGCATCCTTGAGAGTAGCGGAAGGTTCAGAAGCCGCCCCTCCCGCCTGCAGGATAGGATTGGCCACCGCGGGAGGCACTTCGACGGTTCTCGCTTCATCTTCCCGGGTGGTTAGACCCGGGTCGGCGGGAGCTGGCACTGCGAGAAGACGGTTCAGAAAAGAAAGGGTCGGGTTGAAATATTGACAAGGGAAAATGTATCTATCGTTCCGGTCTCGGCTGGAGGAATCCTCTCCGAGACCCGTGTTTGGTCCTCTGGGGGATGAGCGGGTAGGTTCGAAGAGCTGGGCGGAAGTTCGGCGTCATTATTGGGAGCGGACTCCTGCGAAAGCATACTTTAATCATCGAATCTAATGCACAGTCAGCTCGGTAGACACGGGCGAAAGGCTTACCTTCTGTGGGGAAGGATCTCCCGCAGGATTGGGAGTGGGGGAAGGAGGATCCCTGTTCTCGCGAGAAAGGTCCCGCCGGACCGCCTTCGCCCTTTTCTTTTCCTTCTTCTTCAGCTCCGAAGGCCCGGCGGTTGAAGTCTTTTTCGCTAACCATGGAGCCACCGCTGCACAGTTAGCCAAGGCCCGCGCTTGGGCAGCGGCTAATCGGTCTTGGAGGTCTTGCGGAAGCGGTTTGGCAGCACGTTTGGGATGCATGGTGAGCTCACGCAAAGGTCCCAAGGGGCGAGAGCTCAGTCGTAAAAACAGTATTTCAAGGGCGAGGCATATGGTCGCCTATCGGTGCATATTTATAGCCGCAGCAGGACCCACCAAAAGATTCCCCTGGTTAGTTGGCACGTGTCCAGCGAATATTTCGGGGGTTGGACTTGTCTTGTCGAGCGCAGGGCTAGCTCGAAAAGAGCGGGGATTGTGTACAACCCCGTATTCGCTGGGAGGGACCCAAAGGCTTCAACAGTCAGGATTGGGTTAGTCTCAGGCTAACCTCGGGTTAACCCTGAGGCATGCTTGTGGAGTTCTCGCCCTATAGGAGCTCTCGCCAAGGGCAGGCAAAAGCTGAGGGAACCAGGGCAGATGGTCGACCTCTCGGCAGGAGAGATCGTCGAACGACCGAAGCAGAGGGCCTGACCACGGAAGCTTCCGCCTTAGGGCTGGCTCCCGCCCAGGGGAGGCGAGAAGGCCCCAGGTAGGCCTTCGGTCGCGATAGTTTAAAGACCGTGAAGAGCGCGAACCTCCCTGGCAAGGGGTCTCGCCAAGGTTGGCCCGGGTGGGGGTCCAGCGAGAGCCTTCTCGGCCAGGGTTCTCGCCAAGTGGGCCCACGTGGTAGGGCCCGGCGCTCGTAAAGGGGATTAGTTTATAACGTATATTATCCCGAGGTAAAATTACCCAAATGCCCTTGGAATGACAGCGGGATTTGGCTATTGGCAGACCCCTCAGGGGTATTTCAGTATTTTCAGGTCAAAGGAAGACTATAAAAAGACCCATAGGGGCTCTTTGGAAGGCAAGACTTTCATTACTCTCCAACTCTAGTGCCTTCTGAGGAGCTCCCAGCCCAGCATTTGGCTTTGGAGGGGAAGCTCTCAGAGATCTTCCGGGTGTGTGGTGGGACCTCTCAGCTGAGGCTTTGGGTCAGTCTTTTGACCTTAGCAGCTAGTCAAGGGTCGAGATAAGAGAGAAGTAGGCATCGGCCGCACTCTGGTTTGTGAACATTCGTTGGGGTCAATTTTGGCTTCAACAAACATTATCACAATATAGGTTCAAGGTAAACAAATGTTGTCAACTACCGCAAGCCCTGAAATAAACTTTCACAATGAAGGAATTAAATTGTGGCTTCAAAGCATGCCACAAACTCGGCTTCCATAGTGGAGGTGGCAATGATGGACTCCTTTCCACTTTTCCAAGAGATAGCTCCATTTGTAAACATAAATATGAAGCCAAATGTGGACTTCCTGCTATCAACACACCTTGCAAAATCTGAGTCAAAATATCCAAATACTTCTAATTGATCCGACCTTCTAAAAGTTAGCATCAACTCCTTAGTACCTTGCAAGTACCTAAGGATCTTCTTTGCAGCTCTCCAATGATCCATTCTTGGATTAATTTGATATCTACCCAACATACCAATAATGAAACTAATATCTGGCCTAGTACATGTTTGATGATACATAAGGTTTCCAACAGCTGAAGCATATGGAATTGATTCCATTTCGTTCTTTCAATGTCATTCTTAGGACATTGTGCAAGATTAAACTTATCACCTTTCTGTATGGGAACAACTCCCGGTGAACATCTATCCATATAAAATCTTTCCAGAATTTTATTTATATAAATTTTTTTTGGAGAGACCAAATATTCCTTATGATATATTACATAATATCTCTATTCTAATCACATATGAAGCTTCACCTAAATCTTTCATTTCAAAGTTCTTAGAAAGATACTCTTTTGTCTCATATAACATCCCTAGGTCATTAGTAACTAAAAGAATGGCATCTATGTATATGACTAAAAACATATATTTACTCGCACTAATCTGATGATATATACAATGATCCACTGTATTTTCCTTAAAACCAAAAGATAAAATGATATCATTAAATTTAATATACCATTGTCGGGAGGCTTGTTTTAGTCCATATAATGACTTCTTCAGCCTACACACTTTATGCTCATTATCCTTTACTTGGAAACATAAATTATAGGCCCAATTTCTTTTCATGGGGATTATAGGCTCAAACACTAAAAATATGCTGAAGTATAAATTATGTTATATACATAAAAATGAATGACTTATATACGAATTATAACATAAATCAAAATAGTAAAATAAATACTAAAACAAATGATCATATTGTTGCCTTGCATTTTAAGATCCATGGAAAAACAAAGATGAAAATTAGGTATAGATCTTCACTTGTAGACACCCTTGATGGCAAGGCTTGAACGGGAAAGCTGTATAGAGATAAGATGTGGTTTATGTTGCCAAATCTTAAACTTTAAAAGAGATTATGAATTTAATTCTTTATAAAATCACAAAGAGTAGGAAGAGGGAGAGAGCCTTATTTTCGATTACGAAAATTTTAATATCTAATTTAATTCATTATAGAATCATGATGATCCGAAAGAGCAAGAGAACTATTTCAGTTATGGAAGATATAATAATGAATTAAATTCATTATTATTATTTACTATTATGAAAGATGAAATACTTTATATTAAATTCATATTTAATTTTGGCAACTTCCATTTAAGTACTCATAATTCATTCAAATAAATGCCTTAATAGTGTTACAAGTGGGACCCAATTACCCATCCTAATTTATTTACTAAATATTGGCCCAACTCATTATAAACCAATAACATAAATTTATTAATATTTTGATCAAATTAATTTCAAAAGATATTAATCGAGTTTATATCATCTGATTTAGCTGAATCAAATAATTAATTAATGATTCATATTTTCTTACATATATGACCTAAAGTCCTTAACCATCATACTCATAATATGATCTCATCGCCCTACATATTGAATATATATAAATGTAGAAAAAAATGTTGGGTCTAGATGAGAATCTCCAATATCAAACATTTACCTTTACAAATAGTGGACATTCCATTCCCCATATAAATAGGAAATTCTAGAATAACATATATGGTTTGATTTAACTATGCCCCCATTCTATGTGAAATAAAATTGTACGAACTGACTTAATTTTTAGTACTTCAATTGAATGAAGGCCAATGAAAGCGGTGATAAAAAAAGAATCACTCTAGGGCATTCCTGAGAGGGTATGAAGGCAAACTTTAGTGGAAGGTTTCACTTCAATGTCATCAATAATCACTATCCATTCCCCCGGAATATCTTCTTTTGTTCTGGCAAAATATAGCAAAGCTCCATGATCTGTACATTTATGACCGTAAAGATAATAGTCATCAAAATTATAACGTAAACATTAATCCTTCAGGCTGGTAATTTAGCCCATTATATCATTTATATATTTTGAAGGGTAGGGGCAAATTTAGGGGGTTGACGAGTTAGTGGTGTCCCAGAATATGATTTAGGCGTGGAAAAATAATTTCAAGAAATAACAAGAGATTGGATTTCAAACACATGTGCCAAGGAATATGTATCATGATATTCGATTGAACGATGTGTTAAGACACTATTTTGTATGTGTGGTTTAATAACTGGTACAAATATATTGGTGAGAAGTTAGGGCAAAAAAATGGATGTGTTAGTGAAAAGGTCTTCAAATTACTTTTATATGCTAAAATTTTGGTTGTATGGGATGATTTAGTTAATACCCTAGCCGATTATTCAAACAAAGATGGGACGAACCATTTTTTGATGACATTGACAAAAAGTGGAAAAATAAAGTTATTATGTAACATCGCTTGGTACACCGGGAAGCCGATTTGTTTAAGTGGAGAGCGGGAAAAATCAAGAACTCAAAGATTTGATATTATTATAAGTAAAATGTAGGTTTAACACATATAAATAATCGATTGGGTATCCTTTGGAAAAGCAAGGACAATTAAGATGTAATTTTAAAGTAGGTTGGCAAGAAACAACCTGAATTGAATGGGCAAATGATGATTATCTAAGAATGTAGGAAGAAGATGATGGTTGGTCTGTATCGCACATCAACAGGAGGGGGCATGGTGAGATGACTTTCAGTAGTTCTCAATTAATGTTTTTGAAATGGGTTGTCATATCCTGACATAATGTATTAATCAAATTGATGGTGGCATCCCTTAATTATCTCAAGAATTTGGTAGACTAAAAGATTCTGCTTGGTTTAAAGCACCCAATAAAATTTTTTTGGACGTTGTCTGCTAGAATATATAAATGAATATGTAGTTAACCTAATTAAGTTTAACCACACCTTGTGGTCATCACACTTAAGAGTGTCTAACCACAAGCTATATAGATTCATATGTGGTTACTCGTATGTAACTGCACCTTGTGGAGATCATGGCTAATTTGTGTACCATAAGCTTTGTTGATAAAGATCGATAGATTCATCTTTGGTTATTGTTGCTATTGTTATGGGTGGTTATTCGTGTATAACTTCACATACCTATGCTGTCAACTCATATTTGACCGCACCGACCGCGCGTGTCAAAATCTTGTAGATTCTTGTAACTAATCCCATATTATCAAATTGTAAATTCTCTCCCCTCCTCTTTTCTATATAAAGGAGGGTGCACCCTTATAATATCCTGATTTTTTGGAAATAAATTTAGTTATATTCAATTTCTTGCATCTTATTGTTAATTTCTGTCAAGTTATTCTTTGTTCTCACATGATATCAGAGCTAACACTAATCCTTTTGTTATGGCTCTATACTTGCCTTTCGTGACTGCCCGCTCCATATATTATCCTTGTACAGTTAATAGTTTCCAAACTGCTCCTCGTGTGCTCTTTGTGGCTTGTGTGATCTTTGTTTTAGTTGTGTGGTTAAAGTTGTCTGACCACACTGTCTTCTCTTCTCTATGGGGACTCCAAGTATCACCTCTCCAGCTTCGTCTACTTCTCTTGCCACCTCTTCAGGTAGGACACATGTTGTCACTCATCGTAAGTGACTTATTGACTCCGATTCAACAAATCATATATAAAAAAATCTTCTTCTCTTTTCTCATTTGGACAAACATGTTCGATCGTCACCATTGTTGATAGCAGATGGCTTACCATCTCCTGTGTGTAGGACTGGTATATATGGTTTAGGTCACCCAGTTTATCTAGCTTTTGGATACTCTCTATGTACCAAAATTTCCATACAACCTGTTATATGTTACATCTCTATCTAAATAACTACAACGATTAGTAAGTTTTACCTCTACTAACTATTACTTTCATGTTTTCACTCAAAAGAGACATTTTCTACTGGGACTGCAGGTAGTGGTCTCTACTTTCTCGATAATATTTCTTCTCTCTCCGCCTCTACCACCTCTAACTCTTCATCAATGCCATCTTTGTCTTGGTCACCCCCTCCTCACTTACTCTGCCATCTCAAGCAAGAACTACCAAAGGACACCTCCCCTTTCAACTATGAAGCTTGTCAATATGGCAAACACCATTTCTCTTCCTATCCCTTGAAAAACAAAAGTAAATCTACTCATCTGTTCGTTTATGTTCACTCTGACATTTGGGTTCCTTCTCCTGCCAGAATTGATGGTAGGGGTGGTGTTGAAACTGAAAATCAGTCTCTTGTGGAGTTCACCTACACTTGACTAGTCTGGCTCATGCCGACCCCACTCGCCGGATACGGGGTTGTACAGGTGGTATTACTTTATAACCTTCATTGATGATTGTTCAATACATATTTGGGTCTATCTTATCAAAGAATTCTCTAAACTTTTTTTTGTCTTTAACAATTTTTATAATGAAATTCATACTCAGTTTGGTGCTTCTCTCAAAATTCTTCACACTAATAATGCTAAGGAATATGTTAGTCACCAATTTTCTGACTTTTGTAGAAGTCATAGTATTATACATAATACTAATTGTCCCCACACTTCTTAATAGAACGAAACCACTGAATACAAGAATCACCACCTGCTTAACATTGCTCGTACCCTTATCACTCAGATGAATGTTCCTTTTCTACTACTGGATCATGTCGTACTCATCTCCAACTACCTTATCAACTGTATTCCTCTACCATTCTCAATGGACAAACCTATTTCTCTATCTTTTGACCATAAGAATCACCCATTTCTTTACCTCTATGCATCTTTGGCTGTACTACTTTTATTCATACTCATTACCCTGGCCAGGAAAAACTTACTCCTCATATAGTAAATTATATCTATTTGGGTTACTCATAATATTATGTCATTTATATATAATATCAAGAATATAATAGTGCTCCCATTAATCCTCTTATAAACACAAGGCTCATATTCGTACTTGATGAAACTAAACTCTTTGATTTTCTCATCAAAATGATGATTCTAATTTGAGAAGCTTGTTTCAATCCATAAATGGATCTCTGTAGCTTGCATATTTTAGTAGGCTTATTTGGAGATACAAACCCTTGGGCTGTGTCATGTACACTTCCTCAAGGAGGTTTTCATTAAAGAAATCCCATTTGACATCCATTTGTCAGATCTTCTAGTCATAATATACAGCAATAACAATCAGAATTCTGGTAAACTTTATCATAATAATAGAGGAAAATGTCTCATAATAGTCAACACTATGATTTTGCTTGAAACCTTTAGACACAAAGATATCTCGGTGGATTTCGCTATCTTTGAGTCCACCCCGTACTTCTCCACCAATCTGGTTTGGCCTCTAACTACTAGTACTCTTCCGTTTCTTCCTATTATTTTTTCTCCTCTAACTAAGCATCCTACACCTATCCTTTATACCACTCCATCTCCTTCTCCACCCACCACCTCATGTTCTCCAACTCCAGGAATGTCACTGCAAGTTCTTAGGACAGACTCTCTTTTTTGAATGGATCTGATAGGGATAACATCTCTGAACTTGATCTCCCAATTACTCTTCAAAGGGGAGTTAGTACTTGTACACATCATTATATTCATAATATTGTGTCCTATGATCGAATCACTTCCTCTGGACGAGACTTTGCTCTAGTCCTCTCGTCCACTATCATCCCAACCATTTACTAGGATGCTCTTACCATTCTATAATGGAAAGCTTTAATGGATGACAAAATTTCCACCTTATCTTAGAAAGGTACTTAAACACTTATTCCTACCCCTCTAAGGGATGATAATGTTGGTTATCTCAGGTCTTTGTGGTAAAATATCATGGTAATTGCACAGTGGATTGATACATGACATAATTAGTTTCCAAGGGATTCAATCAAACCTTTGGGGATGACTTCTTAGATACCTTTTCCCCAATAGCTCGCATTACCACAATTCAAGTCCTTTTTATATTACTATCAATAAGAATTAGCAGATGTTTAGTTGGATGTCAAAATACTTTCTTTATGGTAATCTTCATGAAGAGGTATACATGGAACAACCTCCTAGGTATGTTGTTTAGGGGATTCACAGTTATGCAAGTTGTGGAAGGTGATCTACGAACTCAAGCAAAGTCCCCTGACCTGGTTCAAAACATTTAATAAAGTCATCTCCATCATTATTTTTGTTCGTAGCTTTATAGATCACTCCCTTTTCTTATACATGACGTATCATTGGCTGGTTTTTCTTGTAGTATATATAAATGCCATCCTTCTTATAGGTAATGACACTGTTAGTATTGCCCTGATAAAGAAACATCTTCTTCAACATTTTTTACCAAAGATATGGGACCTCCCAAATACTTTATGGGCATTGAAATCTCACTTAAGGACAACTACATTATCCTATCTCAACGCAAGTATTCTATTGATCTTCTAAAAGAGAATAGTTTACTTGGTGCTAAACTTGCTCGATGTTCAATGATGGTTGGCAATGATAAATTTTGGAATGAAGATTCATCTCTACTATTTGATATCTCTTGGTAATATTGCCCAATGTGTAAACTCATTTACCTAATAGTAATAAGACCTGATATATGATATGTTGTTAACAAGGTCTGTCAGTTTATGTAAGCTCCCAAGGAGTGTCATCTACAAGCATCCCTTAAAATCTTGGGATATATCAAAAGTTCTATGGGGAAGGGACTATTATTTCAAAAAATGTTTTTCTGAAGATAGAAGCTTATTCTACTGCTAGCTGTGTTGATGATAAAGGGGTTTGGAAGTCCATGTCTAGATTTTCTACTTTTGTGGGAGTAAATCTCATTAGTTGGAAGAGTAAGAAACAAGATGTGGTCTCCAAATCAAGTGTTGAAGCTGAATATAAAAGCATGACTCCAACCACTTGTGAATTATAGTTATGTGGGCTTCTATTTTACTTAGGAGAATTCTATAACCATCCTTTACTGATGTTTTGTGATAACAAAGTTGATATATATATATATATATATATATATATATATATATATATAAAGAAATCTAATCTTTTATGAGAGGATAAATTATACTGAAGATTACTGCCACTTCATCAGAGAATAAATCTTGAAGAAACAAATAAGTGCTTCATTCATCACCTCTGATAAAGAGCTAGCAGATATATTTATCAAAGAAATATATTCAACTTTTTCTGACATATGTTACAAGCTAGGCATGATTGACATATATGCTCCAACTTGAGGGGGAGTGTTAGAACACTCCCCCTATTATTGTGAGGTGTCTTTATATTATGTACCATCTACTATAGTGGGAGTTAAAAGGGACATGAGCACCAAATGTAAGTAGGTGGGTTGATCAGAGAAGAAGGCCAAGGGAAGCCGGAGCGGGAGACGCCAAGTGGGGAGGTAGAAGACTTAAAAGCAAAGAAACAAATTTTTATTAGCAATTTTTATAATCAATTTACATCTTAATAATATTTATTAGTCTAATTACTATTCCTTTGGTATGTAGTACCATTGGCTATGCATAAGAAAAGAAGGGGAATAATATATAAAATGATTTTATATTATTTCCTTGATGCCCTATAGCTGGCAACTATCCAAGCATGGCTCCTCGGAAGTGTTGTTATAATGCTTTACCGATGTTCTAATCTAGGTGGTGGATAAAAAGATGTTGAAAGTAACCGTTGGTTGTATCTTGTTGTTGTTATGACTTTATAGTTATCTATTATTGGGTTATTGGGCATAGACAACTCATTGTATCTATTGCATTAAGCTTGGGCTCATAATGTTAAACTAGAGAGCATGAATGACCTAACATACTCATGCTTAACAACCAATTTTTTTTTATTTGAATGAGAACATGCATTATCTTTCACCAAACTAATGATGCATTCTGATTTGATTTACCATCAAAGTTTGATAATGCATTTTATGGAAGAAGCAATAATAGAAACTTCTTAGCTTCCACATTTTGAGCGACCGATCAATTCAGAATTAGCATTAACTAGAGATATGATTGTTCCATATTTTAGTGAAGTGCAACATCAAGGAAAACTCCAATGTATTGCATCACTATAAAATATATGTCTCAAGGCACTCTAAGGATGTATCTTCATAAGAAAGAGTCATTTTCACTATCAACTGAAACAATATTAAGGTTATGCCTTGACATTTCTTGAGGAATGGAGTGCCTTCATTGACAAGGTGTGATCTACATGGATTTCAAACCTCACATTTTGATTCATAATGATGCAATGAGGGTCAAGATAGTCGACTTTGTCACTTCTCACCTTGAGACCAGCTACATGATTCCAATGGTAATATGGGCACATCTAAATGGATGGCATTAGAGATTATTAAGGAGAAACCCTATACTCAAATGATGGACATTTAAAGCTTTAGGATTATATTATGGGAACTTAAGACTACTCCTATTCCATTCAAAGTGATCATGACTCCAATGCAGGCTGCTTACGCTACTTCAGAGAAGGTACTTTAATTGTGCATCATCTTTGAAGTTTGGTCTTTATTACTTGAATTTAAGAAAACAAACATGTGTTTAGTTTATAATAACTATAATATTCCTAATTGATTTGAAAAAATATTATAGGATAGAGCGCATACCCAACAGGTCCATAAGCTCAAACTTCTGGAAATGACGTTATTTTTTCCCTTAAAGAAGAAGCAAAGTTTCACAGGTCAAGTGAAGGAATGCTAGACCCGACACTCCATCCTAGTTTCCAACAGGACCTATCGCTTAGAGATGGCCCCCACATAGCTAAGAGATATCACTCAACATGACTCTGTGGTAGTGCAACCACATGGCCGCGACAACCTGACGTGTCGGGCCCACACAGGTAGAGAGGCAATTTAAGGATAAATGCCCCCCATCCTCAAACTTGTGACCTCCACTGATATAACTTATAGAATAGAGCGCATACCCAAATGGTCTATATGCTCAAACTTATGGAAAGGGCACTACTATTTTCCCTTATGAAAGTAGTAAAGCATCATAGGTCAAGTGAAGGAACGCTGGACCCAACAAATACCAATATTATTATTATCAATGCCATATTAAACTTAGTATTTTCACCTGCATTGTTAATCTTACCTGGGGCATTTTGACATCAACCTTACGAATGGTTCATTTCTTTTTTTCTATTAAACACTTCAACATATAAAAAAGTTAATTTCATGATAAAAAAAACTTTTAAAACCAGAATAATGAGGTAAGTAATTGGATGATGTTATCAAGAATGTTATTGATAATGCAAATGATAGAATGATGTCAGTGATGATATAAATGGTAGATTGAGATCTATAAAGACACAATCTTGTAAATAATAAAATATTGATCTCAAATGTGTATAAAAGTGGATGCAATTTTTATTTGTAAGACAACTAGTTTAAAACTAATTCTTGAATTATTTTCTTTCTTGCTTGTGCTCTCAAGTTCATGTTTTTGTGTTCATGATTTGTTCATTCTCTCTAGCTCTTTTGATTTTTGAATGTTAATTAGCAACTAGTATCAAAGCTAAGTTCTGATATTAGACATAAATAGCCTGTAATAAATTTTAATGTGAAGAAATTTATTGAAATAAATAGCGACAGATGTGATGGAAGAATCGGAAATAAAGGCTCATATCATAATTCAACTTTTGTTGTTTTTGTGTTCTGCTCATTCTCTCTAGCTCTATTACTTTTTAAATATTACTATTATAAGAGATATATTTTTATATTTACCAAAGATAGCCTGTAACAATTTTAATGTGGAGAAATTTGATGAGAGCCAAAGTAAATAGTGGTAGATAGGAAGGAAGAAATTAAAATAAAGGCTCTTAGCATAATTCAACGTCCTTTTGTCGATGAGGTGCTCTATGAAAGTCATCGTTGAGATATTGTGGCAAAATTATGATTGAAGCTCAATACACTCTATTCAAAGAAGATTCTTACAAATTGGTTATATTTATATCAATGAATCTACCCCTTTAAGGTGAAGGAAGGTATGTGCATGAAATCCCACTTAGAATGCAACCAACAAATTAAAATCATGTGCAATATTATCTAATGTAGAGCTGTAGGGATTAAAAAGGGCCAATCATCATAATATATCACATCAAAATTTTGAGTTAATCATGGAGAAACCCTACACTCGAAAGGTTGACATTTATAGTTTTGAAATTATGTTGTGGGAACTCAAGACTGCACTTGTTCCATTCCAAGTGATGACTCCAGTGTAGGTTGCTTATGCTGCATCAGAGAAGGTGCTTTAATTGTGAATCATCTTTGAAGTTTGGTCTTTGTACTTAAATTTAAGATAATAAGCATGTGTTCAATTGATTGTAACTATATAACGTTCCTAATTGATTTGTAAAAATATTAGTAGTATCATTAGCAATGTCATAATAAATATGGTATTCACCTGCATTTTTAACCTTGCCCGAGAATTTTTTGGTGCCAGCCTTATGTAGGGTTCATTCCTTTTTCAATTAAACACTTTAGCATATGAAAAAAATTAATTTCATGAAAAAAAAACTTTTTGAACCTGAATATTGATATAAGTATTTGGATGATGTCATCAATGATCTAAATGATAAATTGATATTATCGATGATGCAAGTGATATGATGATGTCAACGAGGATATAAATTGTAGATTGCGATCAATAAAGGCACAATCTTATAAATAATAAAATATTGACTTCGAATGTCTATAAAGTGGATGTAGTCTTCATTTGTAAGACAACTAGTTCAAAAATAATCCTTGAACTCTTTTCTTTCTTACTCATTTGTGCTCTCATGTTCATGTTTTCACGTTCGTGTTTTGTTCATTCTCTCCGACTCTTTTATTTTCTGAATGTTAGCAATTAGTATCAGACTTAAGTTCCGATATTGGGCATATATATAGCATATAACAAATTTTATTGTCGAAAAATTTGATGATTACCAAAGTAAATAATAACAGATGTGATGGAAGAATTGGAAATAAAGGGTCATAAAACAATTCAACTTTCTCACTCGATGAGGTACTCTATGAAGTCATCGAAGAGATATTATGGAAAATTTTTGGAAGAAGCTCAAAACACTCTATTCAAATAAATAAAGTACCTTACAAATTAGTTATATTTATAGAAATGACTCTACACCTTTATGGTGATGGAAGGTATGTCCATGAAATCCCACTTAGACAACATCCAAAAAAAAATCAAAACAATGTATAATATTATCTAATATAGAGCTGTCGAGAAAAATCAAAGGCATACCAAAATAGTATATCACATAACATTTAGCTAATAAACTTATATTCTTAAAATATAGCATATAGTTAGTATTTCTTAATTGGTGAATTTAGCAAATAACTCTATCAAGTGTTTAAGATTTGAAATTAAATTAATATATATATTCTAGAAGGGAATATTTCATTGTGTCTATATTGCTTACAAATAAAATACATCTTGGTGAGTCGTTTTATTCAACAATAATTTTCCTACTTTTTGATGTGCTTGCCATAATGTGGTTTGAGAAAAATGGTTTTTGAGTAATTGAAAGATCATGTAAGCTCTCAGAATTTGGTTGCGGCACATATTCTCATGTTCATTTAGCACCTAAAAAGGGAGAATTATAAGTATTTTAAAGAAAAATTGTAATGTTAAAAGTATAAATGAGTATAAAAATAAGAAACATTTTCATTAATTTTTCCATCTAGGAGAATAAATATTGATGAAAAGTAGAGGAATACATATTGATTTATGTTGTTATACATTTGATCACTTGGGAGTGCCATCTAAACTATAGGTTGTTAGGCCTAATATTAGAAACATAGCTCTGATATTACTTATTGGTTTGCTTGGAAACCTTAGAGGGGGTGAAAAAAATTTATTACAAAATGTCATTATTATTTTACACTTTAATACATGCACAATACCAAAAACTTATTAGAGAAAGTTTATCATGAAAGCTTTTAAATGAAAAGCTTTTTATTTTATTTTATTCAAAATTAATTAATACACAAAATGAAAAGATATTTGCTCATAAACTAAGTATTAAAAAAATCAGATCTTTAGACACAAATAAAAGGTGATAAATATTACAACTTAGGTTTTCCATATCGACACGCACCATGAACCAGTTGGCCCAAGCAAATTCATTCTTAGATAAGGCTCAAGCCCTCTTGACTTAACTCTAAGCTTAGTCGCCAATCAAGGCAAATTTCCACCCTAGATCTACTCGGATCTTGTTGCTACAACCATAATGAATTCCAACCCTTAAAACTACCGTGATCTTGTTGCTACAACCATAATGAATTCCAACCCTTAAAACTACCATGATCTTGTGATTATATCAATGGCAAACCAACCATGAAAATGAGTTTTACAAATGATAAAAGAACTGACACAAGAGAACAAAAGAAAACTCCCCGCTGGAATAACCCTTTATTTTGATGTTGTATTAGCTTAAGGGTTTGATCTTTATTGCAGGAGATGCTTTCTCTTCCTTATGAACATGATCCTCAAACTTCCTTTCTTGATAATCATTTGATGTTGTGAGAGTACTCATATTTTTGAGGGAGATCTTCAAGAGAATGAATGAATAAGTTTTCTTAATTACCTTTAATTTGCATCTCCTTTCTCGATAGAACTTGGTCTCCCTTGAAGAAAGCTTCCTTAAAAAGGTAAATATGATCACCTTACCTCCCTCTTGATGGATATGGTGAACACTCTCTCAAAATTTCATCAATCACTTATAACTTGAAAAGATGTCCCCTTCACTCGCCATGTGATGCTTTATTCCTTGCGAACATGATCCTCAAAATTCTCTACTCAATAATTGTTTGATGCAGTGAGATTGATGAGGGTGATCTTCAATATAATAAATGGAGAAGGATTCTTGATCAACTTTTAATTTATGTTAATCTTCTTTTTTGATAGAACTTGATCTCCCTTGAAGAAATCTTACTTGAATAGGTAAGATGCCCCATTCACTCCCTCTTGATGGCTATGGTGAACTCCCTCTAGAAATTTCATCAAAAATACATAACTTGGAAGGAGTTCAAAGTTGTATTTATAGAAATCTCCATGCTCTAGGAGCTATCATAGGGCATTAGCCCCTATAGTTAGGTGATATGATACAAAATCACACGCCTTCTACTTATTTATACCATGTGATTTTTTTTATATTGAGCAGGATCTAGTGCATGCCATTAGCCATTACTACTAGTTGTAGTGTATAAATTTATGATCAATAAAAACTATTTTTTGCGAAGCGCTAGTTGATACCATGGGGTTATTATTAACATTTGTTTTCCTGGGGATCTAGAAAGTTTCGAGAAACTGCTCGAGATATTTGAAAGAGATAACAACCCCAGGCACTAGTGCTACTACTAGCAGTAGTATTGTCCAAAATGCTTGTAGAAGGTTCTTTAATAGTCAACTGCGTGAGTGATCATTGATCGAATCTAGTGATGCCTAATTGCTAGCGGGGGTAATGATCTATGATCTCTAACCAAATAGAGCATGCGGTCACTAGCTGGATCTTGTGATCATAGATCATTGATCACCTACCAGATGAAAGTAATCATTGATCGCCAACCAGAGCCCGTCGAGAGCAAATAAAGCTACCATTAGGCGCTATTTGACACGCTAAATGATCTGTAGTGTTTATTATCAGACAAACATGCATGTACTCATTTAGCTTAATCAATTCCATATCAACATAACTTATATCAACACATGAACATATAACTCAACACTATGAGAAACTTAGAATAAACATCATAGACTTATTACGATTAACTATTCTCAAACAAAAGAATCTTGAATCATATTCCAACATATTCAATAAAAAAATGATACTACTCTTCTCTCAATATCTCATGTAATCATGCATTGAATTATCAAATAAAATTGGTCACATATAAGATTATACTAAATGAGAATACTTTAAATAATGTCTCCAATAATGATGATTATTATAGATTGCTTTTGAATACTTTCTACACCAATGTAGGTTGATCACTAGATGAAGGAACAAATAGGATTTTTCTTGATTATGATGTAAGGCATGTGTTGTGTAAGGTAAAGAAGGTATATTCATGGTTCAAATAAAAAAGAGCAAAATATTTGGGCACAACTTCCAAGTTTTGTACACAAGTATTCCTTCCCAAAATAATAAGGTTTCCACACCCCAAACTTATCATTCGTTCTGTGAAGGACCAAACAATTTTAGAATTTCCCATTTAAATTTTTGTTCTTCCTCTTCTTTTTTCTTCCGTTTCCTTTCGCAAAATAAATAAATATCACTTTCACATAAAATATACATATTAAAAAAATATTTTTCTTCTCCAAAAACAATTTCCAGCCTACTTTCTAATTTAAGCTCAATGCAGCAAAATATGCCAATGCTCAAAGTTCATTCATGGTCATCAAACAATGTTTTATCAAAAAATAGATTATGCATACATAAAGAAGTTTTCAATTAATAATACATATAACTTATAGTTCTTTTTCATAATTTTGATAGATCACGACATATAAAAATGATAAAATCAGATAAAAAGCATATTAAATAATCTACACCAATCAATTGAAGGAAAGCACACATTATCTTTCACCAAGCTAATGATACATTCTGATTTGATTTACCATTAAAGTTTGATAACTCATTTCATGGAAAATGCAAAGCTAAAACTTATTAGCTTCTTCATTTTGAGTGATCAATCAATTCAACATTAACTAAAGATATGTGTGTTCCATATTTCAGTTCATTGCAGCATCTAGGAAGCCTCCAGTGTACTGTATTATTACAGAATATATGTCTCAAGGAACTCTAAGGATGTATCTTCATAAGAAAGAGCCATATTCACTATCAACCGAAACAATACTGAGGCTAGCCCTCGACATTTCTCGAGGAATGGAGTACCTTCATTCACAAGGTGTGATCCACAGGGATCTCAAATCTCATAATTTACTTCTTAATGATGAAATGAGGGTTAAGGTTGCCGACTTTGGCACTTCTTGCCTTGAGACTCAACTACAAGATTCCAAAGGTAATATGGGCACATATCGATGGATGGCACCAGAGATGATCAAAGAGAAACCCTACACTCGAAAGGTTGATGTATATAGCTTTGGAATTATACTATGGGAACTAACAACTGCTCTTGTTCCATTCCAAGGGATGACACCAGTGCAAGCTGCTTACGCTGCTTCAGAGAAGGTACTTTAATTGTGCATCAATATTGAAGTTTGGTTTTTTTTAGTTAAATTTAAGATAATAAACATGCGTTTAGTTGATAGTAATTATATAAAAAGTTCCTAATTAGTTTGAAAAATACCATTAGTATCACTAACAATGTTATAATAAAATTGGCCATAACCTACATTTTTAATCATGCTCGAGAAATTTTGATACCAGCCTTATGAAAGGTTCATTCCCTTTTTTAATTACTTTAGCATGTAAAGAAGTTGATTATATGATATAAAAACATTTTGAACATGAAGAATGATGTATGCGATGATGTAAATAATTGGATTATGTTATCAATGGTGTAAATAATAGAATGATGTTATCGAATATGCAAATGATATGATAATGTCAGAGATGAGATAAATTGTAAAATGAGGTCAACAATGACACAAACTTGTAAATAATAAAATATTGATATCGAATGGCTACAAAAGAAGATGAAGTTTTAATTTGTAAAACAATAAGTTTAATAATAAATATTGAATTTTTTTCTTTCTTACTTGCTTGTGCTCTCAGGTTCACGTTTTTGTATTTGTGTTTTGTTCATTCTCTCCAACTCTTTTATTTTCTCAACATTAGCAAGTGGTATCTGAGTTATGATCTGATCTTGGACACAGATAGCTTCAAAAAAAATTTAATATGGAGAAATTTGATTCCTAGTCATATATCACACCAAGTTTTGCTTATAAACTTTTATTCCTAAATATAACATATAATTAGTATATTTAAGTTTGACAATTTTTCATATAATTTTATCAAGTGTACTAGATATAAAATTAAATTTAGATTCTAAAAGGTAATATTTCATGATTCTTGCATCATTATCAGATGAACTACATCTTAGCGAGTCATCTAATTCTGCGAGAATTTTCCATTTTTTTGATGTGTTTGCCATAATGTAGTCTGAGAAGGAATCTTAATGTGAAATTGAATGATCATGTATACTCTCAAAATATGGTTGTGGATCAAATTCTCATATTCATTTAGCACATATAGAATGAAAATTATAAGTATTTTTAAGAAATTATAAAATTTCATAAACAATGCTAAATGTATAAATGATTTAAAGAGTATAATTGTCATAAAATATGCAATTCATAGCCTTAGCATATAAAATACATTCATTTTTCCATGGTCATTAAAATCACTTATTGGTTTACGGATGCAAATATTATCCCTTAAAATAGAAGGTATAATATACTTATTAGTAGTAATATTCAACACATCTATACTCATGGAAATATGGATTGTTTTCATTATTTTTTCCATCTAGGATAACGAATCTCGGTGAATAGTAGAGGAATACATATTTATTTAGGGTTGATGTACATCCTCTCACTCAGGGTAGCCTTATAAACTCTAGGTTGTTAAGTCTAATACGCCTAGCTCTGATACCACTTGCTGGATCACTAGAAAATCGTGTGGGGGGGGGGGGGGGTGATTAATATTTAAGACAAAATATCATTATTCTTGTATAATTTAATACATTCACATCAAAAATAAACTTATTATAGAAAGTAAAACATGAAATTAAAGCATGTAAAATAAATTTTTATTTATTTTATTCAATATGAATTTATACACAAAATGAAAATGTATTTTCTCATAGTCTAAGTAATACAAAATTGGATCTTTTGACTAAGATAAAAGGAATAATAAAAATTAGATTTTCTATAACAACTCGTATCTTGAACCAGTTGACCCTAGCAAATCCCACTGGATAGCCTTCAAGCACTCTGGACCTAACTCAAAGCTTAGTTGTTAATAATGGTAAATTTCCGCCCTTGATCTGCTCTGACCTAGACGCAACCACAATGAATTACACACGCTAAAACTATCATGATCTACTCATCACCTTAACGATAAATTAACCGCTAAAGAGATTTACAAATGTTAAAATAATATATAAGAATAAAACAAAATTAATGGAACAAGAGAGAACTCCCCACTAGAATAACCCTTGATTTTGTTGTTGTCTTGATGTAAGGATTTAATATTAATTTTAGGAGGTGTTTTCTCTTACTTGTGAATAGGTCCTTGAACTTCTTCGCTTGATAATCATTTAATGCAGTGAGAGTTCTTGGATTGCTGAGGGAGATCTTTTGGAGAATGTATGGAGGAGGCTTCTTAATCAACCTTTAATTTGCATCTCCTTTCTTGATAGAACTTGGTTTCCCTTAAAAAAACATTCCATGAATAGGTAAAGATGACCCCTTCACTCCCTATTGATGGCCATGATGAACTCCCACTAGAAATTTCATCAATAACCCATAACTTGAAATGATAACCCCTTTACTCCCTCTTTATTGTAGACGATGATTTCTTTTCCTTGCGAACATGTTCCTCGAACTTCTCTACTTGACAATCATTTGATACAATGAGAGCACTCAGGTTGTTGATGGGGATTTTCAAGAGATTATATGGAGAAAACTTCTTGATCCCCTTTTAATTTGCTTCAATCTCCTTTCTTGATAGAACTTGATCCCTATTGATGAAATCTTCCTTGAGTAAGCGAAGATGACCCCTTCACTCCCTCTTGATGGCTATGGTGAAACCTATTTAGAAATTTCATTAAAAACCCATAAATTGAAAAGAGATCCAAGCTGTATTTATTGAAATTGTCATGTTATGGGAGTTACCATTGGGCGTTAGCCACTATAGTTGGGTGATAGGGTACAAAATCACCCACCTTCTACTTCTTTTTACTGCAGGGCTTTTGATATCAAGTAAGATCTAGCGCTTGTGGTTATCCACCACAACCAATGGTAGTGTAAACCTTTATGGTCCATAAAAACTCTAGATTTTTATATCATGGGGTACTGGTAGATACCATGAGGTGGTAGCAAACTAAACTAATTTTCATCCAAGGCATATAGAAACCATTAAGGAAGTGCTCCAAGCCATTCTTAAAATATATTGAACCTGGGCACTACCATCTAGCAGTACTATAGTACATAATGCATGCAGGTGGTTCTCTGATCAGCATTTGTGAAGTGATCACTAATCGGATCTACTCGCTTATCTTGGTAATTTTCTTATTAACATTACTTGTATCAACACATATACATAAACATTCACAATATGAGAATATTGGAAATAGACATTATAGACTCATCATGAATTATTATTCTCAAACAAAGAAAATCTTGTATCATATTCCAACATATTCAGTTAATAAAATTGTGTTGTCCATCTCTTATTATCTCATATAGGTGTGCAACTCCGATCTATTATGTTTGTTTCCACCCAAAATCAAGAACCAAGCCATATAGGTTCGGTTAAAAAATTTTGGAATCAAAACTGACCCATAATCCTAAAGTACAGAACTAGATCTGAACCGTTTACTTCGACTCGATTCCTGTTTAGTTCTCGGTTCTACCCATGTATCAAAATAATTAAGAAAATGACTTCCAACTCATGATTCTTTGTTTTACAATAAACAACATCTCAAAATAATTGAACCATGGCTCATTATAACATTGAAGTCATACAACTACATTAGTTTAAAAATTATTTTCTTTAGTCATACAATTGTATTCTCAATTATTTTCACTTATTAAGTCATACAATTATAACTATTGCCTTAAAAAATATTTTCTTTAGCATTGATTTATGGTTCTTCGACAAGTTCTAGTATCTAACCTTATTAATCGAGAACTGAACCAAATTGTAAGTTATGGTATATTGTGGGAACTAGAACATAACCCAACCTATTTGGAATCGACCCAAACTATTCAATTTGGTTTAGTTCCAGTCTGATTCTCAGCTCTTTGGTTATTTTTGCACACTCTTAATCTCATACAATCATGCATTGAATTAGCAAAGTGATTTTATATAAATTAATACGAGAATAATTTAAATAATGTCGCCAATAATGATGATTATTATAGCATTTTATTCGATACTTTCTGCATCATTGTAAGTTGATCACTTTATTAGGGTGAAAGTCGATTTTTCTAGATTATGATGTAAGACTTGGGTTATGGTATGATAATGAAGGTATAATCATGGTTCAAATTATATAATAAGCACAAAATATTTGTGATCAACTTCTAAGCTTTATACACAAGTATTTGTTCCAAAAATAATGAGTTATCGACACACAAACTTGTCATTCATTTTGTGAAGGATAAAAAAGTGTTAGAATTTTTCATTTAAATCTCATCTTTTCCTTCTTTTTTTCTTTTCCCACTTAAAATATTATATCACTTTCACATAAAGGTGAAATAATAATAAAAATTCTTCTCATTATTCTTGTTCATAATTATGATAGATCATGACATATAAAAATGATAAAATTAGATGGAAAGCAATTAAAACTACACTCTCCACCAAAATAATTAAAGCAATCATTATCTTTCACCAAGCTAATGAAGCATTCTGATTTAATTTACCATTAAAATTTGATAACTCATCTCATGGGTGATGGAAAGCCAAAAACATTTTAACTTCTTAATTTTGAGTGATTGATCAATTCAACATTAACTAGATATATGCTTGTTCAATATTTTAGTTCATCGCAGCTTCAAGGAAGCCACCAGTGTACTGCATCATTACAGAATATATGTCTCAAGGAACTCTAAGGATGTATCTTCACAAGAAAGAGCCATATTCACTATCAACTGAAACAATACTGAGGATAGCCCTCGACATTTCTAGAGGAATGGAATACCTTCATTCGCAAGATGTGATTCACAGGGATCTCAAATCTCATAATTTACTTCTTAATGATGAAATGAGGGTCAAGGTTGCCGACTTTGGCACTTCTTGCCTTGAGACTCAGCTACAAGATTCCAAAGGTAATATGGGTACATATCGATGGATGGCACCAGAGATGATCAAGGAGAAACCCTATACTCGAAAGGTTGACGTGTATAGCTTTGGAATTGTGTTGTGGGAACTCACAACTGCTCTTATCCCATTCCAAGGGATGACTCCAGTGCAAGCTGCTTACGCTGCTTCAGAGAAGGTACTTTAATTGTGCATCAACTTTGAAGTTTGGTTTTTATTAGTTGAATTTAAGATAATAAACCTTCGATCAGTTGATAGTAACTATATAATATTTCTAATTGATTTGAAAAAAATTCCATTATCATTAGGAATGTTATAATCAACTTGGTCATCACTTACATTTTTAATTATGAGAACTTGAAAATAACTCGCAAAAAATTGATAAGAACCAGAGAGAAATTGAAAATAACAAAAGTTCATTTTTAAAAAACGGAATATTACAAGGGTGTGTCCTCCTTTATATAAAAGAGAGGAGGAGAGAATTTATAATTTGACAAGTGAGACTAATTATAGGAATTTATAGGTGTATGAAAAACATGAACAAATCGGTCATATATGAGATGACCGAACAGGGATGTGCAGTTACATAAGAGTAACCACCCATACCAATAATAGTAGTTAGTAGATACCCATAATGAATTTTCTAGTCTTCATTATTGAAGCTTATGGTTCACCAATCTTAACTGCGATCTCCATGAGGTGTGTATATATATAGTTAACCACACACACACACACACACACACACACACACACACACACACACACACACACACACACACACATATATATATATATATATATCAATCTACACAGCTTGTGGTTAACCAAACTTAACTGAAATAAACCCAAGATGTCATTAGACAAGATTGATCGCTCATACATTTAAATGATCTAACACTCCACCTCAAGCCAGAGCATATATATTGATCATTTTCAGATTGTCATATGTGTTTGAAAATGATGAGGACATTGGCTTGGTAAAGATATCGGCTAATTCTTTATTGGTGGTGACAAATGGAGAGCATATTTGTTTCTTCAAGATTTCTTCCCTAATGAAGTGACAGTCAACTTCAATATGCTTTGTCCTCTCATGAAAGACTGAATTATTAAATATATAGATGGTGGCTTTGTTATCACCTTACATTGGTAAGGGATAGTTGTAAACTTTTCCTAAGTTTAATAGAAGTATACATAACCACTTTAATTAACAAGTGCTTTGAGCCATGCTCTTAAATTCAGTCTCAACACTTGATATGGAGACTACAACTTATTTCTTACTCTTCCAACTAACAAGGTTCCCTCCCACAAATTTACAAAATCCATACGTGGACTTTCTATCTCTTTTATCATCAGCATAGCTGGCATCAAAATAGACTTCTATCTACATATGGTTATTCTTTTGAAATAGTATTTTCTTCCCCGGACCCTTTAACATATTCCATGAGTTTTAGGATTGCATGTAGATGATAATCCTTAGGATATTGCATAAATTAATATACCTTACCCACAACATAACATATATCAGGTCTTATTATCGTTGGGTAAATAAGTTTGCCCACTTAGCGTCGGTACCTAGTGATATCAGAAAGAAGTGGTGATTCCTTATTCCAAAGTTTATGCTTGCCAACCACCATTAGACATCGAAAAAGTTTAATACCAAGCAAACCAGCCTCTTTTAGAATATTAATAGTATATTTACGTTATGAGAGAATAATAAAGTTGTGTTGTTGCGAGATTTAAATACCCAAAAAGTATTTTGGAGATCCCATATATTTGGTGATAAAGTATTAAAGAAGATGCTTCTTTGTAAGGGCGATGAAAATAATATCATCACATATATATGGAGAATATCATCAACATGGACTACAAGAAAAAAAATCCTATTAAAAATCTTATATATGAAGAGAGAGCTATCTCTAAAGATGAGAACAACACTAAGTCAAGATGACCTCACTAAACTTCTAAAACTAGACCCGAGGACTATGTTTGAGTCCATAAAATGCCTTTCGTAATTTGCATACCTGAGACTACTCTTAAGAAACATACCTAGGAGGTTTCTCTATTTATAATTATTCTTGGAGATCACTATAGAGGAAGGCATTCTTGTCATCCAACTGTAACATCTTTCAATCCATATTGACAACTGTTGGATCTATTGATCACAATGTCTTGTATTTGAAGAAAGCCCACAAGTCAATATTATACACATGTATGCATCTAATATATGCTCAAAGTTCATTATATACCAGTTGTATTCTGTTACATTGATTTGATAGGTTGTCAGGGTCATAATGATTGCTATACCAAAGACGGGTTGCTGAATAGGTAAAAAACTAGCTAAGTCCAGAAGCATCGAGTGAACTCCCTTCACTCAACACCAAAAGAGCAAAAGCATTTACAAAACACACTGCAGTCAAAGCCTCAATATTACTGACTAGAATTCTGGCTAAGGACAGAAACATTGAGTGAAGACAGTTCACTCAACACCAACTCAAAGACAGTTCACTCAACGCCTACTCAACAGAAATTCTATCTAAGTATTGAAGAGTTGAGTGAAGATTGGCCACTCAACGCCTCATTAAGAAGTCAAGCTAAGTAAGAAAAAGTTGAGTGTGGAAGCTTCACTCAACGCCTTCATGCAAAAAAATTTCAACCTAGTCCAGAAGCGTTGAGTGATGAAGGGTCACTCAATGCCTTAACAGTTAGACTATAAAAGTCAAAAAGCATTGAATGATGAAGGTTCACTCAAAGTTTGAAGATGCCAAATTTTTCTAAGTACTTCTGCATTGAGTGACAAGGATTCACTCAACGCCTATACAGATTGTTTGAAATTTGCTAAGTCTAAAAGCGCTGAGTCATGCTGACGTCAAGAAATCAAATGTCACAGGTTTTGCACGATAGATGACAAAAGACGCTGCATGCCTTTAGTACAACATTTAATGCAAAAGAAATGTTGAAGTTACCAACACCGGTGGTCCATACTTCATAAAGAGTCGTTGAACTAATGGATTCAAAGGTAGAGTTCCAATAAGAAAGGTTTTTCTGGAGATAGAGCTTTTTGATCATCTTCTTCCTCTCGACAGAGAAGAAGTTTTTTCGAACAACTTTCTCTACAGTTAGTCTGTGATTCACAGACAGAGTTAGTTGTTGAATAAATAACTCACTGAAGAATAAACTTATCTTCAACAGCAAGATCAGAAAATCTCTTCTGAAGGAGAAGCAGAGCAAGCTTAAAGCTACTGCACATCTTCAAGGCCTCTACTCTAACCTCTACTATAATCTAGTCTTGAAGAAGCACTGCTCTGCAGTTACTTCTCAGGACAAGCAGAACAAACTTGAAGATCAACCATCTTATTCTGTGAATAAGATAGGACTGAGCTTTCTCAGTTCAGGAAGAAGAAGGCTCAGAGAATCATTTCTCTGGAGTAAAAGTTAGGGCTATATTTACTCAGTCCAAGAAGGCAGACTCAGAGAATCATTTCTCTAGAGTCAATCAATAACAACAAACTTACTCATTTTGTAGGATCAATCGTGATCTGAGTTGTAAGCCTAAAATATAAAGGCTGAGTTATAGGATACTGTTGTGGATCTGAGGTAGGGCCTGTGTGCCTGAGGTAGGAGATTTATTTTATGAGTTATAGGGCCTATGTGCCCGAGGTAGGATTTAGTTGTGAATTTGAGGTAGGTCATTTGGCCTAAGGTAGGATCTAATTCAGATCTGAGCTATAACAGAGTGATACTCTTTGAGTATAGGGCTATCCTTCTAGCTTAAGCTGTAGGACTTTTGATTAAGTCTGAGGTAGGTGATTTGAAGGATCACAGAGCGGTATGAGATATTATCTCTGAGTGTAGGGCTTTGTCCCGAGGTAGGACTTAGAGGAAGTCTGAGAGATCATGAGGGATCTGTGTTGTAAGCTCTTGGAGCTGAGTTTGGAGAAGATTGCCTTGTCTAACACATTGTTAGAAAGGTGGGAGGGATAGTGGATGTACCCATACCTTGGGGAACCACTATAAATCCTGGTGTGTTATGTCTCATTCTTGAAAGCTAACTTAATAACTGAACACTCAATACACCAAAAGTAAAAGGTATTCAAAAAGACTAAGAAACCTATTCACCCCCTCTAGGTGTATAGCTACTCTTGAAACAAAGACTTGCAAGTGGTATTAGAGTGAGGTTGTTAAAAAAGGACCTAACAGTCTGAACAGATCTCCAAGAGTAGTTGAAATTTATCCCTATGGGTTCTGGTGAGAACCATAAGGAGTTTAGCTCAATGAAGCTTCCAATTTATAGGAAGGAAAACTTTGGGATTTGGAAAAAGAGGGTCAGGCTATTCATGGAGCCTCAGACCCTAAAATATTCATTATTCAAGAAGGACCTTTCATCCCCATAAAGGTCTCTGTCTTAGATGCCAATATCCAGACTCCAAAGAAGTATACTAAAATGACTAAGGATGAACTCATCTTGGCAGCTATGGATAAGAGGGCACAAAACATCATCAGTCAGTGCCATAGATGACTCTACCTTCCAGAACTTGGTTCACTACAAAATAGCTAAAGAGATGTGAGAATCTCTTATTGTTTATATGGAAGGGACAAAGGAGGTGAGGGATGATAAAAAATCCCTCCTGAATCAACATTATGAATCCTTCAAAGGTAGGAAAGATTCCATAGCTGAATGCTATGAGAAATTCTTCTTAATAGTGAACAGTCTGATCACCTATGACAGAAAGTTCACAAACTATGAGCTTAATAATAAGTTCTTGAGATCTCTCAATAGATAATGAGACATCAAGATCTGTGCCATCACAGAAGTTTGCAACTAGGCAAACACATTGCCTCAGAACTTGTTTAAGAAGCTGTTATCCAATGAGATCTAGCTGAACCCCAGGAAGGTTGAAGAGGATGCTGTCAGTTCTATCAGCAAAGAGAATACTATTGCCTTCAGAGCTAAAGCCACAAGAAGAAGCAAGGAAAGGACTACTGCACCAAGGAGAGTTGTAGAGTCAGAAAGCTCAGATCCCAGCTCCTCTAGAAATGACTTGTCAGATGGAGAACTAACACTATTCTCTAAGCAGTTCAAGAAGTTGCTGATTAGGAGGAGATAATGGAAGAACAATGGCTCTTCTAGATCCACCTCAAAGAAGCCTTACTTTAGCAAGGACAAATCCAGAAATGAACCCTCTAGGGAAATGTATGACTCCAAACAGAACAAACATGTAAAGACTAATGTTGTTTGTTACTATTGTAACAGGAGTGGACATGTCATTGCTGACTGTCCAGTTAAGAAGAAAAAGCACATGAGGTCTGAAGTCAAAAAAGCATCACAGGGATAAGAAGACTGAAAAGAGCTTCTTGGCCAAGAAGAAAGTAAGCTTATCAGACAGTGATTCTGAGTCTTTCGAATTAGATGAAGAGGAGGCCTACAATGATCTCATATCCATTGAAGAAGAGGCTGATCATCCAGCTTCCCCATCAGTCATAAGGGCTCCACTATCCTCTGTTGACAGTGATTGTGAAGAGGATGAGAAGTTCAGTCTCATGGCTCTATCAGAAGAAGATAAGGACAATGTTATTCCTTATAAGGTACACTCAATCCTAGCTCTCCTTCTACCTATGAGTTTGGCTCAAACTCTGATGCATCCACTTCCTCCAGTAGGGATTAGAGATCAGACTCTGAAGAAGATGTTAATAAATTAATTGACAGTTATGGTGCAATTCTGGATGCTCTGAAGAAGGGCAAAAGGCTTGTCAAGAGACAAGCTGAGGAGATTGTCTCCCTACAACAAGCTTCTTCCCTGTAGTCTGAGTCAACCCCCTTGCTAGCTCAGATGAGGAGGGAAGTTAGCCAACTGAAGATAATCTTAATTATCCAAATTGGGACCATTATCCAGAAGAATAAGATCATCTTGAATCTTGAAGAGAAGATCCTTACGGAGAGAAAGATTGTGGCTGAAATCTCTAAGCCCAAAATAGTGTTGCCACTGATTGACTCCTTTACCTCTCAAAAGGATAAGAGAGGTTTGGGGTTTAAGTGGAACTCTGGAGCTGCCCATTCCAAAGGGAAAGACAAAGATCTTGTAGAGCCTTAGACCACTTTTCACTAGGTAATCCTCCCTTCCAAGAGGTATGACCAGGATATCATGTATGGTCACTAGAAGAGTGGGAATTCTTATTGTAAGAATACAAGGGTATCTTATAATGGAAGGAGAAAGGACATGAGAGTGAGCGCACTGAAGGCTCCCCATGATGAAATCCAGATGGATAGTCATGGATCATTTGTATTTGGTGATCTAGCCCCCTAACTCAAGAATAAGGCAGTGGCCTATTCTCAGGTTCCTTCAGCAGAAACCTTGACTAAAGGTAAGTTATCAGTAAGCCATACATAGCAGTTTCTATAGCCATCAACTCCATGTCAGCTGCAAAGATGACAACTGTTGATGCCACTCAGAATAAGCCATGTGCATCTACTGGTAGACTAACTTTTAGTCAGATACTTGCTGAAAGAAACAAGAATAAGGATGTTGATCTCCCCTTTGAATAGATAACTATTGATAGCTTGCACTCTTCAAAGGTTGTTCAGAAGAGGAGATACAACATTCATGAGTGTTGGTGCTATGTAAAAGTGGGTTACTTTGCGATAAATTATTGGCACAACCTTAGTGTTCCAAGGGCAAGGTTGAGTCTTCCTGACATGACTTATGCAGGTATACATGTGCATTTTCAAGCTAACAAGAACCTATGACCCAATCCATTTTTTGTTCCTAAGGTAAACTAATATGTGTTTGCAGTATAGTCCAAGTACCCATACAATGCCAATATGGTACTTGGATAGTAGATGTTTCAGGCATATGTCTGGAATAAGGAGTCATCCTAAAGCTATATATTGTTTGAAGCAATCCCCAGGGCAGAGAAGATAGGAAATGATCCTTTGACACCTGTCAATTTCTAACAAGCAGCATCTCAGCTGGTAGTTGCTGTGAACAACTACAATGGATCAAGCATCAGCTCCAGGACTACAATCTCAAGCTAAGTAGAACTCCTATGTTTTGTGATTCTACTATTGCAATCTTTATTGCTAGGAATCATGTATCTCATAGTAGGACTAAGAACATAAAGATTAAGTATTATTCTATTAGAGAGCATGTGGAAAGTGAGGACATCAATCTTGAGTTTGTCCCTATAGACAAGCAAGTGGCTGATATCTTCACTAAGCCACTAGATGAAGCCAAGTTCAACACCTTATAATTTGAATTGGGTATGATGAACTTAGTATAGCTTCAGTATCTCTTCATGAATTTTAGTTGCAGGTAGTATTAATCCCTGTAGGATAACAAAGATGTTTTGGACTAAGTGTCCAAGCATCGAATGAGTCCACTTAACACATACTACCAGGGACTTCTGATTGCCGCTATCTCACAAGATTAATCTCAGCCGTTGATCTCTTCGCGATTATCACAATAGGTATGCGCCTCTCCATATTCTCAAATAAGAGGCAAGTTTAAATAGAAGTGTGTTTGCTTATAATAAAAAACATTATTCCTAGCCCTTGTGACCTGCTGTCTACCTGTGATGAAAGCTCGATAAACCTTCAAAAACTTAGAAAATTCATGGCGCTGAAAGGAATGGATTTCCTATTTGAGGGCTCAAAACTTGTGCAAAATGGTTTCAAGGATGCTCTAGAGGAAGTTTGGCTAGTTCTACACTTACTAGAGGTCGCTGACCAAAGTTTCGTTCTGTCTGATCTTGTCTTAATATGGAAGAGAGAAGTTCTGGAACTATACACCAATGCCATTGTGGACTCATCCTCAAACAAAATCAAATCCTCCATCAGTGTTCATAAGATCAAAATCACTCCCATAAGATTGTGCAAAGCACTACAACTACCCAAGGTCAAGCAGTCTGATGAAGATACAAATTTATATCAGGATAATATGAAGTCAGCCCTAAAGTGGTGTGAGATCTCAAAGCATACCACTGGATCAGTGTTAAGGAAGGAGCTGAATCTAAGAGGAAAGTTTCTAGCAGATACAGTAGGAAATGCTCTACTTTGCAAGATAGGTTCTCATGATAAGATATCCAGAAAGATGTTTGAACTCATGACCAGGATAACTCTATCTAATAAAAAGACTGGGGATAGGTGTTGTTTGATAGAATAGTGCAATGTATCCCAGAATCTAACCTGAGAAGGATTTTATCTCTGTATATGCATAGTATTGTTCTAGGGATCCTCAATATGAGGATAGGAACAAAGATCCATCACATGGAGAGAATGGACTCCAAGATGTTTTATAGGTGGGACAGAGTTCTACTGCCACATCAACAGAGTGTTGAGAAGAAGAAAAAGATTGTACCAGACCTTGAGGAAAGCACATAAAGCAGTTCTTCTGAGAAAAGTGAGGAAGAGTCACATGATACCCAGCTATTTGAGTCTACTGAGGAGACAAGAAGGGATATGAATGCTCAGGTTTAAATTTCCTCTGAACCTGTAGCAAGAAATCAACTGGGTGGATCTCAGTCTGAAGAGATTCCAGCTGAAGCTCTAGAAATTCCGACTGGACAGGAAATGGAAAATATCTGTGCAAATATTGAGGGAGAGACTGACAAGATAGATGTTCTTATTTAGGGGGAGCAAGTTCAGTCTGGTATGCAGGACAAGCTTGACTCTTTTCTAAAAAATCTCCTGAACAAAATAGATCAGATTCTTGATGAGCCTATGTGGCAGGTTTCCAATACTCTTATTGAGGATGAACAAGCTCCTGCAACAGTGGAATAAGATGTCCATAACATTATTGCAGAAGGCTAGAATGTCCCCAAGGACAATGTTGAGTTTGAGGGGGAGATTCACTCTGAACTCCCTGCTCCAGAAATTGTGTATAACATAGAATCCTTTTATTCTGACAAGGGTAATGCTGCTGCTGATGTCCATGCTGATGCACAATCTTCAGAGTATATGATGGCTAACTCAGAAGAAAGAGATATTGCCAGGGACATGGATAAAGATGTTTGTGAACAAGGTACATCTCATCAAGCTGAACAGATGTCACCTACATTCCTAGCTCAACTGAAGGGTCTGCTTAATGATCAAAGAAGATAGTTGGAGCACTATATTGATAATTACATCAAGGAAGTAAGATGGGATCTTTCCACTGAAATCATGTCCATCAGGTTTGTAGTCAACTAGCTGAAAGGCAACATAGCAGCATTCTTCACAAAGGCTGCTCTTGTTGTAACCTATACTGAAAGCAAGCTTCAAGAAATCAGGCTTACATAGAATGATATTCTCCAGAACCAGAACATTAATTCTAGTAATATGGAACTGGTCCATAATGCTCAAAAGCAACTGAGAGAAGCCCATAAGAGTACAATAGAAAGGATAATGGATGCCTGTACTCAAATTCTTGATGATCACATATTATAGGTCAAAAATCATGTCACTAAGGGAGTCAATTTTCTTGATAAAAGACTCTCTATAGCCAATAACTCCCTGACTGCAGTTGTATCTGAAGAAGTCATAAAGGGGGAGAAGGCAATGATAGAGGCCAACACTGAGAATGTTGTTTGGGTTACTAATGTAATCAGAGATTCATTGGGTCTTGAACAGTATACATATGACAATATCCATGCTGCTCCTGACCCTATTCCAGAAGGTCTGTATGATAAACAGTATGGTGATCAATATGATGATCAAAGTGGTGCTCTGTTAGTTGAACCTTCTACTGTTGATGTAATTCCTTTATTCATCCCCACTGCTGATCAAATAGCAAGAGCCAGAGGCAATTTTGTTGCTGAAGAAGAGGAAGAGGTCAGACTCAGTAAGAAAAGGTAGAGAGAAGAGATGGAGACCAGGCCAGATTTTGAGAAGTGGAGTCCTCAATCAATGACCATCATCTTGTCTGCCTGGGATCAGATCAAAGATAAGAAAACTGACAGGGGAAAGCTTTATAGCTCCCTAGAATGGGACATGTTAAAAAGAAATGAAGAGGTCAAGAGTAAGTTCAGAAGAGAAAAAAAGTCAGGTGCTGTGCCACCAAAAGCTGTTGATCCCAACAAGTACTTTCCTAAGCCCTATAGCTATTTTGAGAGACAAAAGGAGAATAAGAATGAAGATAAGGAAAAGGCTGCAAAGAAACCTAGCAAGAGGATAGTGATCAAGGAACCAGAAACATGGCATGTTTTTTGTGTTTCCTTAAGGGCTGTAGGAAAATTAACATTATTGTAAGCACACTACATATTTATGACTATTGTCTTTAATAATAATCATATTCTTGTGTATATATATCATTTTTTGCTCTTAAATTCTGTAAATTCTTATCTTCTATGTATGGTAGTGTATATCATTGACTAGGGTTCTGATTTCTTCAAATAGGGGGAGATTATTGGGTCCATTGATCACAATGTCCTAGATTTGAAGAAGGCCCACAAGTCAATAGTATAAAATGGATGCATCTAATATATGCTCAAAGTTCATCATATGCAGGTTGTATTCTGTTACATTGATTTGACAGGTTGTCAGGGTCATAATGAGTGTTATACCTAAGACAGGTTGCTGAATAGGCAGAAAATTGGCTAATTCCAGAAGCGTCGAGTGAACTCCCTTCAATTAACACCAGAAGAGCAAAAGCATTAACAGAATACACAATAGTCAAAGACTCAGTATTGCTGACTAGAATTCTGGCTAAGGATAGAAGCATTGAGTGAAGACATGTAACACCCCAGTTTTCAGACCTGGAGTCGTTGGGAGCTAGCGCTCGGCGGTAGAAATACCGCTGGCGGTAGGTCGATGAGCTCGACATTGGATCTAGAGCACACGATCACTGGGTCTAGTGCGCACGACCACTGGTCGTGCGCCACTGATCGTGCGCACTATTCTCCAATTTTCCAAGTTTTGACTAGGGGAAAACCACGACTATTGGACAGAGTGTGCACGACCACTGGTCGTGCGCCGCTGCTCGTGCGCGTTTATCCCTTTCGTTATGGAGTTTTGCCATTATTGATTGCACGATCATGGGATCTAGTGCGCACGACCACTGGTCATGCGCCACTGATCGTGCGGGCGGGTGTTATTCCGTCATTTTATTTCTTGGTCGTCCGATGCTTCCTCAAAATCGATCCAAGGGCCTAGGATCTTCCTCCCAAATGGTTTTATTAGGGCTGAGAGGGTCTTTCCCCTCATTTCTCATCTCTTAGGGTAAGAGTTAGGTTGGAGAGGAAGTGAAGGGAGGAGGAAGGAGAGAGCTTCCTTCCACCATTGACGGAGCTTCAGAGCTTTGATCGTCGTTTCGAGACCAGATCTGTGGAGAGGGAATGGAGGCGCTCGTGTCAATCCGTTCAAAGCAAGGATTCCATGGCTAGGAAGAGGGGTCGTAAGGTAACGACATTTCTCCTCTCGGTTTCTAGGATGCGTGCATAGCATCTCTTTCTTTCTTGCTTTTCAAGCTTTTGGGCACCAAATCTCTCAAATGAGAGGGGTTTGGGTTACCATGGTTCAATAGGAACTACCGGGTCGATTGTGTCCGTCCCCGACATGATATTGCATTAGAGATCCGCTCCATTAGTGGATTAGGCATTATAGGTGAAGCCATATTCACGACCGTTAGCCCGACTCGTTGATGTTGCATAGCGAGCCTTAAGGATTTTTTAGAAATCCATTGTGGCAAGATGCCATGTGTGATGTATGTGTTTTCCCCTTTTTCTGAGTGAGTACGTATAGACGAAACCGGACAAGGTTAGCTCCGTATTGGCGGTAGATGGTTTCCTTGGTGTGCGGGAACGTTGCAGTACGAACGATGGATTAGGGTGGGAAAGGTTATGGATTGTGATGTGCTAAGGTGGGGCTTTGTCTCCGTGGTCGGCTGGCTATCCCGTGACGTGCATGTCATGTGGGGAGAGTGTCCCAGCGGGACTAGTCCCCTTCTGTGAGACTGACGAGAACGCCAAGCATAGGACAAGCCCGGGCAATGAAGCCCACGAGCGGGTGGGGTCCAGCAACGGTTCTTTGAATCAGTTTGTGTGCAATACGGAATCCTGATGTGAGAAGTCAGAGTTTGCAGGAAAGCCTGGGTCTAAGACCCACGAGCAGGTGGGGCCTTGGCAAGATTTCCGTGTGGCGGCTTTTATTCCGTTAGGGGAATTGCAGTACCCTTTTTGTTTGTGGCTTAACACTGATGGGGAAATTTGAAGTCCCCAGTTGTTATGATGATGTGCTAGATGCATACGCGATAGGGTGCCTTGGGTGAAGCCCGAGTTTGCATACATGCTGCATAGTAGGCCCTTTGATTATATGTTCAACATAGAAAACATGTTTGTTATTTGAGACATCCAAACCTATTTTTAAAGCTTTACATGTTTATGTATCTGGCATACGAAGTGCTGAATTACAGGTTGGAGGTGTACCCCAGGGTCCGTTAGGGTCGGCCAGAAGGAGATGTGTTGGTTACATAGTTGAGGTTAGCCTTTGTTGACCCACATTATCACCAATTTTTACAGGGCAAGGATTGCAAGCAGGAGCTAGCTCACCGGCAAAAAAGGCCTAAGCCTCATGAAGTATTTCAAGTTGTGTAATAGCTCTGTTTCGTGAAATTGTATGTTTGATGCACTTTGTTTTCGGCTTGTATGTTGAGGTAGTCTAGGAGTACTTTTGCACGTTGATGTTTGACCTTGTTGTCATTCAGTGTTGGACATATTTTGTATAAGGCCTTAAGGCTATTTTGATACTCCTGATCGGTAGCGGATAACTTCTAGTTTTGTTGGTATGTTTCTGCTGTTTCTTTATTCTGAGTTTTGAGCTAGGTAGTAAATATCATCTTTTAATGCTAAAGTTGTGGCGTCTGTATGTTCTGGGGCCCCGGCCGGACCCATATTATACGGTCATTATAGGGGAGGGGTTACAAGACAGTTCACTCAATGCCTACTCAACAGGAATTCTGTCTAAGTATAAAAGCATTGAGTGAAAACTGGCCACTCAACGCCTCATCAAAAAGTCAGGCTAAGTCAGAAAACGTTGTGTGTGGAAGCTTCACTCAATGCCTTCATGTAGAGAAATTTGAACCTAGTTTAGAAGCATTGAGTGATGAAGGGTCACTCAATGCCTTTATAGTTAGACTATAAAAGTTAGAAAGCATTGAGTGATGAAGGCTCACTCAATGCCTGAAGATGCAGAATTCTGCTAAGTACTTTGCGTTCAGTGACAAGGCTTCACTCAACACCTATGAAGATTGTCTGAAATTTGCTAAGTCCAGAAGCGCTGAGTCATGCTGACGTCATCAAGAATTCAAATGTCGCGGGTTTTGCATGATAAATGACAAAAGGCACTGCTTGCCTTTAGTACAACATTTAATGCAAAAGAAGTGTTGCTGCTACGAACTCCGGTGATACAAAAGTAGATTTCTGAGAAAGAAGAAAGGTTTTTTTGGATACAGAGCTTTTTGATCATCTTCTTCCTCTCGACGAAGAAGAAGTTTTTTTGAACAACTTGTTCTACAGTTACTTTGTGATTCACAGACAGAGTTGGTTGTTGAAGAAATAACTTATTGAAGAATAAACTTGTCTTCAATAGCAAGATCGGAAAATCTTTTTTGAAGAACGAGAAGTAGAGCAAGCTTAAAGCTATTGCTCATCTTCAAGGCCTCTGCTCTAACCTCTACTACGATATAGGCTTGAAGAAGCAGTGCTCTACAGCTACTTCCCAGCACAAGCAGAACAAACTTGAAGATAAACCATCTTATTGCTATGCAGAAGATAGGAATGAGCTTTCTCAGTTCAGGAAGAAGAAGGCTTAGAGAATCATTTCTCTGGAGTCAAAGTTAGGGCTTTGTTTACTCAGTCCAGGAAGACAGACTTCGAGAATCATTTATTTGGAGTCAATCAACAATAACAAACTTACTCATTCTGTAGGATCAATCTTGATCTGAGTTGTAAGCCTAAATTATAAAGGCTGAGTTGTAGGATCTTGTTATGGATCTGAGGTAGGGTCTGCGTTCCTAAGGTAGGAGATTTATTCTCTGAGTTGTAGGGCATGTGTGTCGGAGGTAGGATTCAATTGTAAATATGAGGTAGGGCCTTTTGCCTTAGGTACGATCTGATTCAGATCTGAGCTATAGGAGAGTGATATTCTCTGAGTGTAGGGCTATCCTTCTAGCTTGAACTATATGATTTTTATTAAGTCTGAGGTAGGTTATCTTAAGGATCACTGAGCTGTAGGAGATATTATCTCTAAGTGTAGGGCGTTGGCCTGAGGTAGCACTTGGAGGAAGTCTGAGAGATCCTGAGGGATCTGTGTTGTAAGCTCTTGGAGCTGAGTTTGGAGAAGATTGCCTTGTGGAACACACTATTAGAAAGGTATGAGGGACATTGGATGTACCTATACCTTGGGAAACCACTATAAATCCCGGTATGCTGTGTCTCATTCTTGAAAGTTAACTTAATAACTGAACACTCAACCCACCAAAAGTAAAAGGTAGTCAAAAAGACTAAGAAACCTATTCACCCCCTCTAGCTGTATAGCTAACAAAGACTTTCAACAACAACTAAAAAAAGATCTCAGATCATGCTATGGAGAGACACCAGAGAGAAGGTATTAAAGAAGTCAGTGCCATAAGTTTGAGTGAATCCCTTTGTAACTAACAAAGCCTTATTATAATTCATAGTGCCATCATTATGATATTTCACCATGAATTCCCAACAATAACCAACAATATCTGCCCCTAGATGAATATGGACTAGAGTACAAGTACCTCTCTCGGTTAAAGTAAAAATTTCTTCATCCATGTCAGCTTTCCAGTGTAGTATGGTAAGAGCTTCTTGGTAATTGGTCGGAGTGATAGTGGCCGAGAGGGCCATAACAAAGTTCTTGCCAGAAGAAGTTAGACGAGCATCTGATTCAACATCATGAATAAAATGCTAAGTACATGTACAAGCTCCTTTTAGAAGAGCAATAGGGAGATCAAAGTCTTGTATATTATCCTCATCAGCTCCATCCGAAGAAGAGCGTGTTAGCCTGAGAAATAACAGTGGTGGTCCTGGAGTTGGAGGATACAAGATTGTGAGCAAAGACGGAGATGGTGTGGTGGGGATATGAGGTATAGGACTCTTGGTGGAGTACTAGCTATGAAAGGAAGAGAAGTAAGAGTATCTATACTAGAGGATGGAATGAGGTCAGTCGAGAACTAAGGAGTGGTCACAAAGAAGGAGATATCAGTCGAGACATATTGTTTCTAAGAACTGGATAATAATATTGGTAACCCTTCTGAGTGGGAGAGTAGCCAACAAAGATACATTTTATTATGCAAGAAGAAATTTTATCTCGACTAGGAAAAAGAGAGTGAACAGATGCAATACATCTAAAGATGCGTGGAGGAAAAGAAAAAGTTTTTTCCCTGGGCAATGTATTGAAAATAGGGTTTGTCCATTGAGAACAAAAGAGGGAATATGATTGATGAGATAGCATGAGATGAGGATGGGATGATTCTAATAGGAGCAAGGAACATTCATTTGGGTCAGTAGATTACGAGCAACATTAAGTAGGTGGAAATTCTTGCATTCAGTGATGTCATTCTTTTTAGAAGTGTAGGTACAACTAGTTTGATGTATAATAACATAATTCATACAGAAGTTAGAAAATTTCCGACTAACATATTTGTTGGTATTATTAGTACAAGAAATTTTGAGAGAGGCTCCATACTGAGTGTAAATTTAAATATAAAAGATAACGAATCTAAAAAAAATTTAGAGCAATCTTTTAGAAGATATACCCAAATGCATGTAGAATAATTATCAATCAAAATTACAAAATAAAGACTACCCCTACCAACTATTTTGGTTGGAGAGGGGCCTCAGATGTTTGAGTAAACAAGATCAAATGGACGAGCCAAACTATGCTAGTTTCTAGCTAGATAGGAGGAGTGGTGATGTTTGTCATATTGACAGGCTTCATAGTTGAGAGAGGAGGTATCCTTATAGAGGTCTGGCATGAGCTAGTGTAGTAAGCGGGGAGGAGGATGACCAATAAGAAGATGTCATTGATAGAGAGAGGCAGAGGTGGTAGAGGCAGAGAAAGCAAACGCATTGTCAAGTAAGTAAAGGTCATCTCTTTTTGTCCCAACAGTAAACATCTCTTTCAAGCGAAGATCCTGCAAATAATAATTAGTCAAAGTAAACATGAAAGAGCATTGTAGTTACTTTCAAAGACCTATAACTGATAAGATGGAGTGGGCATGTAGAGAGTGGTAAGGATTAATGGGCACGTAGAGAGTTTCCATAAGTTAGATAGATGGAGTGACTTGGACCAAATCGGTCCCACACGGATGTTGAGCCATTTGTTATCAACACCAACGATGACCGATCATGTTTTTACAAATGAGAAAATATAAGAGGATTTTCTATCATATGATTGGTGGTACTGGAGTCAATGAGTCACTTAACCTGAGTGGCAATATACGTGATACCTGAAGAGGTGGCAAGGAAGACAGAATTCTTGGCACCTGGAGTCGCCATAAAGAAGCATAAAATGATAATGTGGTTAGAGTATAGTAACCACACATAAGAAATAAAGATCACACAGACCATAAAGAAAAAACTATTTAGTGGTTAGGATATCAGAGACTACACAAACTAGAAGGCATAATGTGCAGTGGAGCAGAGACGGACAGTTAGACAACTGAAGTCCGCACACACAAAGCACAAAGAGCGGGGGTTAGAAAATTGAATTCCACACATGAAGCATAAAAAGGTGGGTGGTTAGACTACTAAAGTCTATAGAAATAGGCAGTGATCAAGACAGATAAAGTTTACAACTAAAGGATCGGTGTTAACTCTGATACCATGTTAGAACTTGAAAATAACTTGCAGGAAATTGACAATAACCTGAGATAAATTAAAATTTACAAAAAAAATTATTTCCAAATATTTGAATACTGTAAGGGTGTGCCCTTTTTTATATAGAAGAGAAGGAGAGGGAGAATTTACAATTTGACAATGTGGGACAAATTATAGGAATCTACAGGTGTGCGACAAGCACAAACAATACAATCATATATGATTTGACCGCATAGGTATGCGCGGTTACATAAGAGCAACTACTCATACCAATAATAATAGTGAGTAGGTATTAGGATGAATATGCTGGTCTTCATTAGCAAAGGTTGTGATTCACAAACCTTAGCCGCAATCTCCATTCCATAAGGTGTGCCTACACACAGGTAACTGTACATATATCTATCAATCTGCGCAACATGCGGTTAGCCAAACTTACATCTATATGTTCATAAGAAATTTTGATGTCAGTCTTATGAAGGGTTCATTCCTTTTTTCTATTACTTTAGCACATAAAAAAGTCAATTTTATGATATAAAACTTTTTAAACATGGATAATGATGTATGTGATGATGTAAATAATTTGAAAATATGATCAATGATGTAAATGATAGAATGATGTTATCGAAGATGCAATTGATATGATAATGTCAAAGATGATATAAATAGTAGAATGAGGTCAATAATAACAAAAACTTGTAAATAATAAAATATTGACCTTGAATGGCTAATAAAGCGGATACAATCTTAATTTTTAAAGAAACTAGTTCATTACTCCAATTATCTTGAGTCTTAATACGAAATATCATTAAAAAAAGTATACTTTCATATACTCATGGCATTCTTCCCACAATAGTTTATTTTCCTCTAAAAGAGTTGTGTATACATCATTAGCATTCATATTACCATGATCTTGAGGACACACAAATGTCTCATCTTCACCATGATGATCATTCAATAATGCTTGTCAATTTAAATTCTCCTCATGTGTCATGTGTAATATTAGGAATAGTTGCACATAACATTTCAATCATGAGATCAACAAAGTTGACATTAGTGGAAATTGAGTTTGTAGTAATTAAAAGAAGATATATCATTAGATCGAGCCCCATTTCTAGCTAGTCGTCCATCATGGAAAATCTATTATGTGTAGTTTTCTATAATACAATTCCATGAAAATGTCCCTCTACCTCATCTTGAGCCCACAACTTTATATTTACACATTTTTTACAAGGACATGGACATTTTTCCCAGTTGGTTTATATGCGTAGAATAGATGTAGTAAATATATTATGCATTCTACATAACTCTTCGAATGTCGTGGCTCTCTTATACATTTTTTGTCCCTTACTAAATTATTTCTATGCGTACCTATACATATAAGATACAATAATCATAATATTAGATATGTATTGAAATGGGCCCGATCTAATATTGAATTCAAAGTTCTCTATGAAGTTAATTAGGTCCATGGTCAAAATATTTATAGAATGCCCCACTACAAGAGATATTGACTACCACCACATTTTTAAAAATACATTTATTGGCATAAAAGAATAAGAAAAAGCTATAAAATTGTAAAAATAACAAGAATCTCATAATGACATAAGCAACACTAGTAGAAGCATTTAGAAATATTATACACTATGAATGCCCATCTATTACATTTTGAAATACAAGATTATTTCCCCTTATAGACTTACATTATATCATGCTTAAAGATCAAAAGACAATAAGTAATACATATATCTATATACCACTTCGTTGGAAGCAGGTCAGTATCATGCACATTCATATTTCATTCCTTTTTTTAATTGCAGCTTTGGACATAGCCTAATAAATTTTGATGCGAATTACGTTACCTACATCAAACACAAGTTAAATAAAAATGAGGTCCATCTATGAACTGACCACAAACCTCACAATAACTCCTCCTTGGGTCAACCTAGTGGACTTTGGGGGAAGATCACCTCACACCAGCATGCAATCAATCTTCTAGGTTTGAACAAGTAAAATGAGTGGACCAAGGCATGCATGATGGTTGGTTTCCCTCAAAAGGGTAACCATTCTATCACATAATTGCATGTTCTAGTAATATACATAAAAATCATGCATCTATTAGGGCACTTATTGTTGTCATTTCCACATCAAATCATTAAAAATTAATGGATATCTTAAGCAAATCTCATCATTGTTTCATCATGATATGCAAACATAAAGCTAGCCATCTCACCACCAAATACTGAATGGTAGGGAGGCATAAATTCATCTCACCTTTTGGAGGGAGCATCATCTCACCACCGAATATTGACTAATAAGGAGGAATAAAGTTATCTCACCACCGTGTGGGAGCTTCATCTAACCGTTGAATACCAAGTAATAGGGAGGAGTCACATAATCTCTCCTCTTAGTGGGATTTCTAGGCATACCTAGTCGTTGAATGCCAAGTAAGGACAAATCACCACTCCATCATCGCAATTATGGTACATAATAACCCATTCAACATAATATCACACAATCATCACTAGCGATACGAAGGTCTCTTTAAGGCCAACGAACAATATTACATTTTGTTGAAACCACAATATCATTTAATTCTCTTACAAACTATGACAACACATCGTTCAGTTTAAAGTCATTCTTTGATATGCATTATATAGAATCTTATATGCATCCTTGCTAATTTGGACTTACATCCACGGGTAGGCTTCACATGTCATGCCTAATCTGAACTAGCATGTCAAATTCTTTAATGCCTTCATGCCAAGGTCACGATCCTATACCTCGAGGTTCTAATGATCTAAAGGAAATTGCAGTATCCACTAATTAGTAAAGAATACCTCCTTATGCAAGAAACCAAAAAATAATATGAACATGCATCGGTAAGACCCAAGAGAAGAGTTGTTAACCTTGGAGCTCCTTTTAGTGTCATGGTAGGTGAGGAGTGATCAATACATGGATATCTCCATAAATCTGGAATGAAATTGTCATTAGACTTTCCCACTCAGTTGTAGTAGTTGTTAGATCTGGTAGCCAACCTTAGAGGGGGGAGGGGGGTAAATAAGGTTTTTAAGTAAATTCAGAATTAAAAAAAAATTACCAGGGAAAAACCTGTACTGGAAGCTACCACATGGCGGTAGGCTACTACCGCGCAGTGATTGGACACAAAAAACACAAGTTCGGTAGGGCAACCTATTCTGGAAGCTACCATGGGGCGGTAGACAACTACCGCATGACAGTAGGTCACAGAATTACTTTTCCCTGTGAAACTTTGTTTTCTGAATTTTCGCACACCCCTTAGAACCCCCAGCAACATGCATCCTCAAATTCAAGATGAAAATACAAGAACTTTAATTGTATTCAAAAACTAAGAGGTGGTTTACAACAATACAACTAGATCTCCATGATGCCAGAGATCGGAGGCGATGAATCATACAAATCTCTATTTATTTCTATACCGAACCCCCCATGACCGGTTGGCTCTCTCTTCTTCCCAAGAAGATTGACGAGCTGACTCTTCACCTTACTCCCAGGAAGGGTCTTAGAGCCAACTAGATCTCCCATATCTAAGCGTCCTCCCAGGATGATTTCCCATAGATTCCTCACAGGAATCTGACAGCCACCTAGACTGATTTCTCACAAACTCAAATTGAATAGAAAAGTGAAAATACAAATAAGAATAAAAGAGTTTGATATTATTGCTCCCTCAAAATAAGTAATCCTCCATAGAACGGTGCATGATCGAGGCTTTTGAATGTCGTTCTTCGTACACTCAATCGGTCGCTGATGGTCGTTAGAGACTTCGCTCTTCAGAGTTCTTCGATCACAAATGAGAGGGAGAAATTACGCTTTTTCTTGCTTGGAGGCGGTGGTTCGTACTAGCAGAGACGGTAGACAAACCCTAGACGTGAAATCCACCTTCTTGTCTTCTCAAAAAAAGAAGTGTGCGCTTTTATACTCGTCTTTAAAAAAAGCTACTATCGGTTGTAAAGTTAGCGCCCAACAATAGGTCTTCTCATGCGGTGTTGCTAGCTATCCATTAAATAAGGAAAATATCCAAAATAATAATCGTGCCGCTTTCAGATATCAAGGCGCGGTAAGGCTAACTCCTGACAGTAGCAGTTTCTTCTCGACGAATTGATTTGACGGTCATCGAAATGTCTAGCGCCCGACAGTAGGTCACAAAGAGAGATGTTTATGCGCTCACTTTAATCCTACGTTGCTAGCTCCATCGGTAGAGATAACGCCCGATAGTAGATCATAAAGATTGAAAAGCTCATTCTTCATTGCCTATAAATCTGCTCACTATACCCAACACAAGTATGATCAAATACAACTTAGGATTTGATATTGTCAAACTAAGGAGATGCAGACCATTGGTTCCAACAAACTCCCCCTTTTGATAATATTAGATTCTGTTCATTAGATATAAATCATTAGTAGAAAGGTAAAGTGTAGTTCAACAATAAGCATGAAATATAAATAGAAGTACGAAGTACGACTCCCCCTATATGTATGCTCCCCCTACATGTGTGCTCCCCCTATATGTGATCTTCCCCTATGTGGCTAGTATGGGATTTACTCATGAACAAACAAATCTCCCCCTTTTGATATTATCGAAAGGGTTGGGAATTAACAGTATAGGCTAGAGATTAAACAAAGAGATGAAGTTTTGGAAAAGCAAACACACAAACATGGGAGAAAAAATACTAGCGGGGCACAGTGAGAATAGACCTAGCCATCATAATAAAAACATTTGATTTAAATAATGGCAAAGCAGAAGAAAAATATTTAGATAAGACATGTGAACCTAAAGACACAAGATTGGACGTATAATGGTGGGTGATTTATAGAGTTAATGCAATGTAACATTGTAGGCATCATGAATAATAATCGTGTACTGGTACACTTGTGTGATAGAGTCAGTATAGTTTTAGTCCAATTCTTATACATTAAAGAGTTAGATAGAATAAGGACAGGTATACGTGTAGCATCAAAAGAAAAAACATCAGGTAGAAATAATCATTAATACATGTTTTATCTCAATAAATCAATATGATAACACAAGAGTAATAAAGTGAAAAATCGTGTCATGATTCTATCCACAATATACCAAGAGTAGAACAAAAGGGCCCTAACATAATTTACTGTCTTTGCACAAGATTGAAACGATTCTATAGACCAAGGTGCTCATTCTCACAATACTCATAAAGGCTTATTAGGAGAAATGAGTAGTGTCGGGGGGGGGGGGGGGGGGTCCTTGACACATAAATTGATAACATAGAAATAATGTACACACATTTTTAATTTCATGTTTTTCACTATCAATTATATATATTTTTTGTTTAGTTTAAGGTCCCCGAATCAATTGAAATCTACCCACATAGATAGATACACTTTAACTTGTATTCAAAGACCTTACAATTATAATTTTGGCCCAATGTTTTAAACACAATATATGAAAATAAATAACGTGACATTGATTTTTCAAGTTATTCCTAGCATGTTATTCACAATATCACGAGTTATAACATATAAGCTTTGAAAATTCTATTAGAGTGCATTTTTTAGGGATGTGTGAATCGTGAAAAGTCATTATGCTATCTAAATCCTCACACATACATAGAGGCATATTAAACATACACTATCCTATGTAATCACACTCAGTAGATAAGTACCAATAGATTAGACACATCATGACAAAAACATATAATGTTAAACAGAGATTAGTAATTCTAAATCAAACATTGCACGTAATTTTTATGTTTTAAGTTCTAGTCATGCATGTCCTAATAATAATGATGGTACCTTTTTATTACAGTGCTGAAATAAATAGATGTGAATACTCGGCAAAAGTATTTTATAATTTTTTTAATTTACGAATTTTGTGTAAGAATAAGCAAATACACGAGTAAAGTAAAAGCATATTTTTGTTATTTTTATATTTGTTAAATGATTTTTATATTTTTCTTTTAAAAATAAAGAGATATCAAAAATTTCACACAAAAACAGGAACATAAAACTAAATTGCACAAAAGAAAGCATAAAAAACATCAGAAAAAAAATCGAAGTATTTCATGCAGGAATCATTATCGTTGGCGATAGATCTATCACCACGCGATATCAAACAGAGAGTTGATATCGTACTAAGTGATGGATGGGGATGAGGAGTTGCATAAATACCGTAGGTTGGGGTATTAATCCCATATACATACAAAAAAGACCCGCTCAACCTAACACTCTTTCCCCCTAGTGTCTCGTAAGACCCCACTGGAACTCTCCTCGGTTAAGGATAAGGCATGGTTTACAGGTTAGCGTCATCTCTATTGCACACCACCATATGTCCTCCGCTATTGTGAGAAACAAACAATGGGTGAATGATCATGATCATACATAAACATTTAATCCTATAGACACACAAATATGTTATTTTAAATCCATTTAGAATTTGAATTCAAGCACTCAGTTAGATAAATATCATGTTTTTCAAACCTTGTCATTATTTTTTTTAATTTACTTCATCTTGGCAGTATGAGAAAGCTAGTATGAAAAATAGAATTAAGTTGATAAAATTAGAATTATGAGTTTGAATTGATGTCATAAGTCTAGTAAGTAATACTTGTTGCATGTAATCAAATAAAGTTTCAATCTATAGACCTAGAATGATGTGATAACAATTATGTGATTTGATTTCGATTGGTGCACAAATAATTCTATGGTCCTCATAAGAAAGAAATACTTGCAAATATAAGTGAAGCCCTTGACACACACAATACACCAAAAGATGAGTACGACACAATGAAACTAATATCTATCGCATGATTTACAATTTCTAAGATAGATAGACAAAGCTAATTCAAGATTATTCTTAAGTACTCTTATGAATTATGTTATTGAATTAGATAGAATGTGAGTTTAGAATATCAATTGATCATACTAAAATATTGCAGTATATGTGATGTTCACATTCGTCTTTGTTAATTTATCATATGGAGCACATTCAGTTTAACTTTAGCAAATCATGATATGATATAACTAGCATGAACAATGGGGTTTATCTATAGTAAGAAATGATGCTAGAATGATAAGTTAGGGTAACTATGTGCTATGTTATGTAAGTTTTAACACATATATACTTGATTTGCATACTCCCAAGATGGAGCTCCTAACTTAGTATTCATAGGTCTTCATTATAGTTAGTGCTAGGAAACTAAGATAAGTAGGTCACTTGAAATGCTGACTTTTTATTCAATTACATTCAATTTGTTTTGTTAAGAAATTAGGCCTAACTAGTTTAAGTCATATCTTATCATATATCTAATGTGACCATAAATCGTGTTGGTTTAAACAAAGAAATGCAAGAACAAAAAAAAAAGCAAAAGAAAAAAATGATGGAAAAGTATATCATAAAGTAGAATATTGTGAATTTCATTTTAAATTCTACTTTATGCAAATGATGGATACTACTGAACAAAAGATTTAGGTATCTAAATGGGATAGAGTATAACGGTTCCTTTGGACACCCAAATACTGCATGTTGATTTTTGGGGAGAACGTGATGAATGAGCCTTTTCAAGTAGAGTTAGTATTTCATTTTTAATTTTGGGTCTTCATTCAAACTCTGGATATTTAATATTCTAATATTCCAAATTTTCATAATGATTTTCAAAATTATTATTTATAGAAAATTTGTGAACATTTAAACTTATATTAGGAGAGGAAAAATAGGAATTTGGATTTATCTTGTTTAAAAAATTTAATAATCAACTAGGTGTATGTTTAATATAATTTAACATAATAGTAGAAGTCTCATATAGTTTTGAAGATAAACTAGAGATAAAAGATTTTTTATTTCTTAATTTTTTTTGAATAAACAATTTTAATGATTCTAGTTTTTGAGTTAAGACACTATTTTCATTAATCAACTTTTTACTATGCACTTTTGAAATATTTAGCACTTTTTCAAAAACCTTGAATTTTTCTTTTAGTTCATCGCAATTAATACATGACATAGAATTTTTATCTAAAGAGCATGTGAGAGAACTAGGCATAACAAGAGTAGATTCTACATTGATATTTGCTTTTAAGATGTTATTTTCTAAACACAATTTTGAGTTAGTAATTTTTTGTTTCTTGATTTTACATCTAGCAATATTTAACATACATAGTGTAGAAAATGAAGTTGCAGTAAAGAGAGAATTTTTGCTTACAATGTTTTCGAATGTGTCAAGATATGAACATGAAGTTACTTTGATATCTTCTTCAATACATGATGTACTTATTGTGTCCCCATCTGAGCATGATCGTGTAATCTCACATTCATCATTCTTTGATTGATCTTCCTCCGGCAGGGGTGGAGCCTAACCCGGATAAGGTAAAGGTCATCCTAAACCTGGAATCACCTCGCAATGCCAAGGAGGTCCAACGCTTGGCAGGTAAGCTGGCTGTACTAAGTAGGTTCCTTTCTCGGTCTAGAGAGAAATGTTAATAGTTCTTCAAAGTGTTGAGGGGTAACCAGAGGTTTGAGTGGATAGCCGAGTGTGAGGAAGCCTTCTAAGGACTGAAGAGACAGCTCTCTAGGGCTCCCCTACTTCAGAGCCCAAAAGAAGGGGAGGACCTAGCCCTGTATCTTGGGGTGGGAGAGGAAGCCGTGAGCTCTGTTCTAGTCAGGGAAGAGGGGAAGAAGCAGCTACCCATCTACTACGTAAGCCGGATCTTGAGGTAAGGCGGAGCTCCGTTACACCATCCTCGAAAAGCTAGCGTATGCTCAGATCATTTCGGCAAGAAAGCTTCAGCCATATTTCCAAGCACACACGATTAGGGTGGTAACCGACCATCCTCTTCGCAAGATCTTTGAAGTGGTGGAGCACTCAGGGAGGCTGGCCAAGTGGTCCATTGAGCTGAGCGAATTCGATGTCTCTTTTGTCCCATGGCTCTCCATTAAGGCGCAAGCAGTGACAGACTTTCCTGGCAGACTATGTTGTTGAAGTCAGGGAAGAGGAGCCGCGACAGCAGGGGGCGTGGAAGGTGATGGTTGATGGGGCCTCCGTAAAGCATTCTATGGGGGGAGGAGTGGTGTTAGTAAGCCCCCAGGGAGTATCTATAGAACAGGCGGTGGCCTATCACTTTCCTGGTGACCAACAATCAGGCAGAGTACAAAGCCGTGATAGCCGGCCTTCGTTTGGCGAAGGAGCTTGAGATCCAGGATGTGGAGGTCTCCACGGACTCGATGGTGGTGGCATCGCAGATTCGAGGAGAGTTTGAAGCTAGGGAGCCTACCCTCATAAAGTACCTATCCAAGGTAAGAGCAATCATCGGGGGCTTCTAATCATTCTCAATCTAGCACATCCCTCGGGAGGAGAGTATGGCTGCCGACCGATTGGCAAAGTTAGGACCTCAGGGAGGGGGGACCTTAACCAAACTATTTCGGCCGGCAATTGAGGAAGGGGAGTTGATGGAGGTAGGACAACGATCCTCCTGGGTAGACCCATTGGTGACCTTCCAGACCACCGACGAGTTGTCAGAGGAGGTTAAGGACGCAAAAATCTTCAGACGAAAGGCAGCTCACTATCTAATGCTAGAAGGGGGTCTGCAACGTAAAATGTTGTCAGGGCTCCTTGCGAGATGTGTGACCGAGGAGGAAATCCCGAGGATCCTGGAAGAGGTACATTCGGGAGAGTGCGGCAGCCACTCGGGGGGAAGGACGTTGGAGGCAAGGGTGGTAAGGCATGGATATTTTTGGAAGACCCTGATGAAGGATGCGGTTGAGTTTGCAAAGAAATGCCTAAAATGTCAAGTGTACGCACCCCTCCAGCTCCTGCCCGCTCAAAGGCTTCATAGCATCACGACGCCGTGGCCTTTTGCCATCTGGGGGATGGATCTAGTTGGACCTTTTCCCCCAGCTAGCGATCAGAGGAGGTTTCTCCTAGTCATGATCGGCTACTTCTCCAAGTGGCTAGAGATCAAGGCTCTAGCCAAGGTCACCTCACAGGTCATAAGGAACTTCGTCTGGGGGAGATCATATGCAGGCACGGGCTACCCCGAGCAATAGTGACAGATAACGGCCCTCAGTTTGCTAGTGAGGAGTTCATCGGCTTCTGCACCCAGCTAGAGATAGACCTAAGGTTTGCCTCTGTCCATCACCCCCAGAGCAATGGACAGGTGGAAGCGGCAAATAAGATTATTGTAAACTTGCTCAAGAAGAAGGTGGAGAACCTGAGAGGGAACTGGGTAGAGCAGCTCCCCTCCATCCTGTGGGCCTTGTGAACGACCCTGAACACGGCTACCGGTGAGACCCCCTTCAAGCTCTCTCATGGGTGCGAGGCTGTCCTCCCAGTAGAGTTCGAGGTCCGGTCCCCGCGGGTCGCGACCGCGAGCGGAGGAGATGAGGCTTGGAGATCGGGAAACGAAGAAGATTTGCCTCTCTCGCTAGATATGGTAGAGGAGCTGTGAGATGTTGCAGCCATCAGGCAGGAAGATATCAAACGGCGAATGTTCTAAGTACTTCGATAAACATGTAAGAATTAAACAATTCGCCGAAGGAGACCTAGTGCTGAAAAAGGTCGACGTGGCAGGGAGGTCGGCCCCTGTTGGCAAGCTCAACCCCAGCTGGGAGGGACCTTACATAGTAAAGGAGGCTCTGACAAACGGAGGTTACTACCTCCAGGATATGGAGGGGAGGACCCATGAGCCGCACCTGGAGCGTTGATGATCTAAAGCACTTTTACCCGTGAGGGAAAAAGGGGATTGTGTTGTTGTAGTCGAATACTATCATTTCGAAATGTTTTCATACCAAAATGCTATCAAGGTCTTCTTCTTGCTTTGATCTGATACCTGCTTTCTCATTTTAATAATAGAATAGGTCTTATGTTTTGAAATCTTCATCAACACCCCGAGCTCGGCTCGACCCCAGGTAGACTCGCTGCGCAGGCTCTCATCTAGCTTGCAGGTCCGAAGGCTTGCCTGTGGGGGAGAGGTCTTATTTTTTGAAATCTTCATCAACACCCCGAGCTCGGCTCGGCCCCAGGTAGACCCGCTGCGCAGGCTCCCATCTAGCTGGCAGGTCCGAAGGCTCGCCTGTGGGGGAGAGGTCTTATGTTTGGAAATCTTCATCAACACCCCGAGCTCGGCTCCGCCCAAGGTAGACCCGCTGCGCAGGCTTCCATCTAGCTGACAGGTCCGAAGGCTCGCCTGTGGGGGAGAGGTCTTATGTTTGGAAATCTTCATCAACACCCCGAGCTCGGCTCGGCCCCAGGTAGACCCGCTGCGTAGGCTCCCATCTAGCTGGCAGGTCCTGAAGGCTCGCCTGTGGGGGAGAGGTCTAATGTTTGGAAATCTTCATCAACACCCCGAGCTCGGCTCGGCCCCAGGTAGACCCGCTGCGCAAGCTCCCATCTAGCTGGCAGATCCGAAGGCTCACCTGTGGGGGAGAGGTCTTATGTTTGGAAATCTTCATCAACACCCCGAGCTCGGCTCGGCCCAAGGTAGACCCGCTGCGCAGGCTCCCATCTAGCTTGCAGGTCTGAAGGCTCGCCTGTGGGGGAGAGGTCTTATGTTTGGAAATCTTCATCAACACCCCGAGCTCGGCTCGGCCCCAGGTAGACCCACTGCGCAGGCTCCCATCTAGCTGGAAGGTCAGAAGGCTCACCTGTGGGGGAGAGGTCTTATGTTTGGAAATCTTCATCAACACCCCGAGCTCGGCTCGGCCCTAGGTAGACCCACTGCACAGGCTCCCATCTAGCTGGCAGGTGCAAAGGCTCGCCTGTGGGGGAGAGGTCTTATGTTTGGAAATCTTCATCAACACCCCTAGCTCGGCTCGGCCCCAGGTAGACCGGTTGCGCAGGCTCCCATCTAGCTGGCAGATCCGAAGGCTCCCCTGTGGTGGAGAGGTTGGATATGAAATCTTCATCGACACCCCGAGCTCGGCTCGGCCCCAGGTAGACCCGCTGCGCAGGCTCCCATCTAGCTGGCTGTTTCGAAGGCTCGCCTGTGGGGGAGAGGTCTTATGTTTGGAAATCTTCATCAACACCCCGAGCTCGGCTCGGCCCCAGGTAGACCCGCTGCGCAGGCTCCCATCTAGCTGGCAGGTCCGAAGGCTCGCCTGTGGGGGAGAGGTCTTTTGTTTGGAAATCTTCATCAACACCCCGAGCTCGGCTCGGCCCCAGGTAGACCCGCTGCGCAGGCTCCCATCTAGCTGGCAGGTCAGAAGGCTCGCCTGTGGGGGAGAGGTCTTATGTTTGGAAATCTTCATCGACACCCCGAGCTCGGCTTGGCCCCAGGTAGACCCGCTGCACAGGCTCCCATCTAGCTGGTAGGTCCGAAGGCTCGCCTGTGGGGGAGAGGTCTTATGTTTGGAAATCTTCATCAACACCCTGAGCTCGGCTCGGCCCCAGGTAAACCCGCTGCGCAGGCTCTCATCTAGTTAGCAGGTCCGAAGGCTCGCATGTGGGGGAGAGGTCTTATGTTTGTAAATCTTCATCAACACTCCGAGCTCGGCTCGGCCCCAGGTAGACCCGCTGCGCAGGATCCCATCTAGCTGACATGTCCGAAGGCTCGCCTGTGGGGGAGAGGTCTTATATTTGGAAATCTTCATCAACACCCCGAGCTCGGCTCGGCCCCAGGTAGACCCGCTACGCAGGCTCCCATCTAGCTGGCAGGTCCGAAGGCTCGCCTGTGGGGGAGAGGTCTTATGTTTGGAAATCTTCATCAACACCCCGAGCTCGGCTCGGCCCCAGGTAGACCCACTGCGCAGGCTCCCATCTAGCTGGCAGGTCCGAAGGCTCGCCTGTGGGGGAGAGGTCTTATGTTTTTAAATCTTCATCAACACCCCGAGCTCGGCTCGGCCCCAGGTAGACCCACTGCGCAGGCTCCCATCTAGCTGGCAGGTCCGAAGGCTCGCCTATGGGGGAGAGGTTGGATATGAAATCTTCATCGACACTCCGAGCTTGGCTCGGCCCCAGGTAGACCCGCTGCGCAGGCTCCCATCTAGCTGGCGGGTCCGAAGGCTCGCCTGTGGGGGAGAGGTTTTATGTTTTGAAATCTTCATCAACACCCCGAGCTCGGCTCGGCCCCAGGTAGACTCGCTGCGTAGGCTCTCATCTAGCTGGCAGGTCCGAAGGCTCCCCTGTGGGGGAGAGGTCTTATGTTTGGAAATCTTCATCAACACCCCGAGCTCGGCTCGGCCCCAGGTAGACCCGCTGCGCAGGCTACCATCTAGCTGGCAGGTCTGAAGGCTCGCTTGTGGGGGAGAGGTTTGGTGTTTGGAAATCTTCATCAACACCCCGAGCTCGGCTCGGCCCCAGGTAGACCCGCTGCGCAGGCTCCCATCTAGCTGGCAGGTCCGAAGGCTCGCCTGTGGGGGAGAGGTCTTTTGTTTGGAAATCTTCATCGACACCCCGAGCTCGGCTCGACCCCAGGTAGACCCGCTGCGCAGGCTCCCATCTAGCTGGCGGGTCTGAAGGCTTGCCTGTGGGGGAGAGGTCTTATGTTTGGAAATCTTCATCGACACCCCGAGCTCGGCTCGGCCCCAGGTAGACCCGTTGTGCAGGCTCTCATCTAGCTGGCAGGTTCGAAGGCTCGCCTGTGGGGGAGAGGTCTTACGTTTGGAAATCTTCATCGACACCCCGAGCTCGGCTCGGCCCCAGGTAGACCCGCTCCGCAGGCTCTCACCTAGCTGGCAAGCCCTGAAGGCTCGCCTGTGGGGGATAGGTTTGGTGTTTGGAAAAGCTTCAACATGGATTTTCTAGGCTGGGCACAGGACACCCTGGAAACAGACCCCAAATGGGCTTCAGCCAGGGGAGGTCTCGGTCAGGAGATCCCTGCTGAGGGATCTCGCCAAACGGAGTTCCCGACGTAACTAAAAAAGGAGACCGATCATTCGCGCAAGGTAAGCAGGGGAAGTCTTCCCTTAGCCTACGAATGACACTCATCGCAAAGGGTTCTCGACAGAACGCGGGAGCGACGTATTTGAGCCTTGAGCTCTCGGCAGATTCTCACCTATTGGCCGTTAAGAGACCATTCTAGAGGGGCCGAGAGCCTCGGCGGAAGATCCCTTGAGCAGCATTCACAATCAACACAAAAAGAAGAGGGGGACAAACACTAACAATTCGTATATACAAACATGGTTACCAAAAGTTGCAAAAAATTAGAGCATCTTGCTCATTACAGAGATAGAAGAAAAAGAAACCCCTCAGGGGAAGCGCTATATCCGCTCGATCTACCGCTCGAGCTCCCGCTCGGGTTCCCACTTGGGCTTTCGCGGGAGCTCTCGCCCGAGCTCTCCCTAGAGGTCTCGCCCACAGCCACGGGAGATCTCGGGACGTCCGGGGGCGGAGAGTCGGGAGCTCCTGGGGGCTTCGAGATAGGCTCGAAGAGCCAGGGAACGAGCTGGGGAGCGTTCAGGGTCTCGCCGCCCTCGTCCAAGCACCCCACGTCCCGCCACGTATCGATCATCAATCTGGCCGTCGTCTGGGCATTGACTTGCAGGAGCTTGTCGATGTCGTACTCGAAATAATTTCGGCTCTTCAGCGTTTCATCGAGCGTGAAAGGGGGCGGGACCGCAGCTGCCGCCGTCTCTAGGTGGTTGACTTGGCCCTTCAGCATGGCGTTCTTGCACTCCACCCCGGCAAGCTGCACGCGAAGCACCATGACCTGCAGGGAGTCCTTCGTAAAAACATTTTGTCAGCGGCGAGAACGGAGGTGTGGATCTCTTAGGTGAGAACAAAGGTATGAAAGGATCTCGCTTACCTCCTCCGCCGGGCGCATGGACAGCAGGCGTCGGGCGTCCTCTAGCTCGGTCTTCAGGGCCGCCGCTTGAGCCACTGCTTCCTCTCCCGCCTTGTACATTTCGAGGAAGTTCCGGTCGATGGTGATGCTTCGACGAGCACACATGTGTGCAAGCTCGAACCCATGCATCAGGGCCCGGATGGAGTCGAAAGCGAGGAGGCGTATGGGCAGTTTGTCGTACAGGCCCGCGAACTCCCGACTGTAGAGGCCGTAGCCCAGCGCGAAGGCCTCGCCGGAGACCTCGTTACCCTCTGCCTAGCTCGGGAGCATCGTCGTGAGGGTTACCCGGTTGGCCTCCGGGTCCCATTGTAGCAAGGGTTTTCCTTCCGCATCAAGGCTCCTCACGCCTAAACTGAAGTTCCTGTGCCCCTTCGGCACAGGCTTGGGCGGGAGCTGGGCAGAGCTCTCGGCAACCGCTGGCTTGGCGCCCCTCTCGCCACCCGCCTCGATCGCAGCCGGAGGGTTCTCGGCAGAGGCCCCAGCACGGCTCCGGGAGACGTCCCTTATCTCGCTGGCCGCCGCTAAAACCTCGGCGAAGGACCAGCCCGGCGGGAGAGATCGGGCGGGCGAGGGCACCTGGGACTTCCCCTTCTCGGCAGTGGACGGCTTCAGCCTCTTCATCCGCTGAGACGAAAAGTCGCTGGGTTTCCGCTTCCCGGCACCAGGCGGCGGAGGCGGAGCTGGCTCATCCCGACAAGCGCGGGTCGCAGATTTCGCGAGAGCCAACGGATCTCCCGCTGTCTGGCCCTCGTCAGCTTTCGTCTCGGGGAAGGGCTGGCGCTGGGGAACCTCCCTGCTCCTCTGTAGAGGCGCTAGTATTCATCATAAAAACTCAGAAAGGAATCAGGTTAGAGGCGAGACTATACCTTCACCCGGGAGCACGGTAAGGAGGGAATCGATGTCTCATCGGAGGAAGGGGACATTAAATTCCTTTGTCCCGAAGAACTCCAAAATAGCGTTCTCGCGTGACCCTAGAGTCGGCGGCTTGTAAGCACCATTCTCGTACTGCACCGGCGAGAGGGGGACGTTGCCGAAATCGCTGGCAACGTAGACGAACTTCTCTCCCCAATGGTGGTGCTTGTTGGCGAGACCGGTGGTTTTGAACAATTGTTCGGAGAAGAAGACCACCCCTCCTTTCGCCAAGAAAGTGAACAACTTCCGGAAGATTGGGAGGCTGAACTCAATCCTCTCGGACCGCATGTAGTAGATGAACGCTACGAGAATTGCGACCGAGTTGGGATTCAGTTGCGCAGGAACAACTCCATAATAGCGGAGAGCCTGGCGCATCTACGGCCAAAGGGGGAGGCGAAAGCCCACCTCGAAGTGCTCGAGGGGGATGGCGAGCTCTCTCGCTCCCGGGCTGTTCACCTTGTCGCGATTGCCGGGGTTTTTCGCCGTGAAGCCGGCGGGAATAAAGCGAGAGGTGATCATCTGATATTCTTCCAAGGTCAGGGTGCAGGAGGGGAACAGGTGTTTTCGGAAAGCTTCCGCACAATTGTAACGAACCTCGCTCTCGCCCGACATTGTGGTTGGGAAGATGAGGGCGAGAACTGTGGGGAAGAGGAGAAAGCGAGAAGTGGGCGGAAACGAGAAGAGGTGGAAGCGAGCGCGTGTTCTCGGCAAGCCGCGAAAGCAACAAAGGAAAAATCTGAGGTTCCGGACCGGGGAAATAAATGTGGTGTGTTAATCCACCTATTTATAGAAAGCCGTGATAAATGATGATTTTCCCAGAAAGGGCGGCGGAGGTACAACTGTCACGCCCTAGGTCAACGGCGCCTCGGTCCCCCGCCCAAATTGATAGTGACTGATTGGCAACCCTAGTTTGCGCAAGAACTGCATGGCACGACAGGCACGAAAGCAAATAACGTTATCGCTAGGGAAGACCTAAGATAACAGCTGTAACGACAATAGTTAACTAATAAAGGTAGTTCATAGGAATACAAGCAGTCCGGAATTCAAAGTAAAATTGAAAGAGGGTACATGAGAAGGGAAGGTCAGGGGTAAGAAGGGGCGAGACATCAGGAATCAATAAGGCTCCCAGCGGCAGCGTCCTCTCTCTCACTGCCGGGTCCTCGGGGGCGCCAACAGGTTAAAGTAGGAGGAGAGCTCGGTGCACCCCAGATTGATCCGGCGAGCTTGGTCGCGTATCCGCGCAAGGCACCTCTCGGGAGAAGATCCCGCAGTAGGGCCGCCCGGCCACTCCGTCTCGCTTAGGAAGTAATCTCGCTCCAAGGCCTCCAACCTTTGCTCCACCGACCTACGGAACTCTCTCACCGCGTGGGCCTGGGCCTGCTCCCGCCGAAAAAGCTTGGAGAGGATGGTCGCGACCCTTTTACCCCGCCTTCTCGCGCTTCCCGCGCCAATCAAGAGCCCTTCCATTTCGTCAGAAGAGGGGAAGGGGGAGCTGTCGTCGTCCTCCTCCTCCTGATCCCCGCCATCGTCCTCATCCTCGTCAGCTCCCGATCGCGGGCCCGGATCACCTAAAAAAGACAACCTGGCGGTCAGTGCGAGAACAGGGTGAGAATAGCAGAAGTATGTGGCATACCAGCAGCATGGCGAGAGCCGTCGACCGGAGGAAGGCGAGAAGGCTTGGGCTCTCCCTCGGCATCCCTCCCGAACAGGAGATGGAGTGGCTTCCCATGACCCGGACGGAAGATCTCGCGCGCCGTAACCTCTGCCGGGCCCGAAGTCTGAGGGGGGTCTCGCTCCCTCACGGAATGGTCGGCCTCCGGCGTCAAGGATGGGTCGGCAGTCGTCTCTCCTGCATGGGTATGGGGATTGGCTGCTGGATCGTCAAGAGGGGAAACCCCTACATCAGTTCCCAGCAAGATGAGACCCAGGCGGGCGGAAGCAGACGCTGCGCGAGTCCCACCCAGGGGTTAGAGCGACCAAAAGAAAAACGGGCAAAAGAGAGAAGGGTCTACCTAGAGGTCCCGAACCATCGGCAGGAGCCCCTTCCGGATCCTGTGGCCGATACTCAAGTGGGCGAGACGTCGATGGTTCCTGGGGCACCGACGGGAGCCCAGCACCACCTTTCGGGACCACCTGCCAAGAAATATTCAGTGACCAATTCTCAAGAACAGCAGTCCGATAGTCGGCGAAACATACCCTCTGCAGCAGAAAAAGGTCGGCCGCGCGGCTTGGGTTTGAAGTTGGAGAGGCTCGGTGCTCTCGCGAGGGGTCCCGATGGACCTTCTTCGCCTTCTTTTTCTTCTCTTTTGGCGGTGGCGGAGGCGCCACAGTGGGTGTCCCTCTCGCCAGCCAAGGAGCCACTAACGCGTTATTGGCAAGGGCTCGCGCTTGCGCCGCCTTTATGGGGTCCTGAAGGTTCTGCGAGAGAGGCTTACCAGCTTGTTTGGGGCGCATCGCGAGGTCACGCGAGATCTCAGGGGGGCAACAACGGTCATGGGGAGATTTAAGGCCTTCTATCATCGCGTATATATAACTGCGGTCGGGCCCACCAGTAGATTCTCTTGGCAGGAAGTGACACGTGCCCAACGAATATTTATTGGTTGGACGTGTCTTTTCGAGCGCAGAGCTAGCTCAAAAAGAGCGGGGATTGTGTACAACCTATATTCGCTGGGTAGGACCCGGAGGCATCAACGGTCGGGGTTGTACAAGCCCCGGGTTAGCTTGGGCTTGAAGACCAGAGGAGCTCTCGCGCCGGAGGAACTCTCGCCTAAGAGCAGGCGAGATCCCGCCCATTACCAGAAGTGGGCGAGAAGGCGCCGCGCTGAGTGAGCTTCACTCACTCAGCGCCATGGTCAGCAGCAAGGGCGCTGAGTGAGCTTCACTCACTCAGCGCCATGTTCAGCAGCAAGGGCGCTGAGTGAGCTTCACTCACTCAGCGCCATGGTCAGCAGCAAGGGCGCTGAGTGAGCTTCACTCACTCAGCGTCATGGTCAGCAGCAAGGGCGCTGAGTGAGCTTCACTCACTCAGCGCCATGGTCAGCAGCAAGGGCGTTGGGTGAGCTCCACTCACTCAACGTCGCGTCCCGCAGCGACAGCGTCAAGGTTAGAGAAGCTCCCGCCTGGAGAGGGGCAAGAGCGTTCACCCTCGGTCAGCCGGGACCCGCTCTCGGAGAAGTCGGCGAGAAGGCGGGGGTTGGCTCGGCTTGAGACTCTTGACACTTCTTTTTAGCTCCCGTCAAATGAAGGCGAGAGGGTTCTCGCATAGAGTTCTCGCCAAGTGGGGCCCAGGGTTCGGGGTAAAATTACTTAATTGCCCTCGGGTGAAATTACCCTTATACCCCCAGGGGCTGCATTTAAGACTTCTCAAACAGCGGGATTTGGCTGTTGGCAGACCAGCCAGGGGTATTTCAGTAACTTCAGGTCAGCAAAAGGTTATAAATAGACCATAAGGGCTCCTTAGAAAGCAGACTCTCATTTTTCTCTGAATCACTAGTGCTTTCTTGAGGAGCTCCTAGCCCAGCTTTTGGCTTTGGAGGGGAAGCTCTCAGAGATCTTTCGGGTGTGAGGTGGGGGACCTCCCTGCTGAGGCTTTGGGACAGACCTATGTCGTTAGCTACTAGTCAGGGGGCGGGGCTTGAGAGAAGTAGGTGCTTGCTGCACCCCTGTTTTAAACATTGGTTGAGGTTAATTTTGGCTCCAACAATATATGTGATTGTGCCTCGGCGGGTTTTGCCGAGTGCAGATTTGTGTCTATTTTGTGTTCTTGTTTACTGTGAATTTTATAGCTTTTTCCACGTGTGTACCGTATTTTACAACATTTTTCCGGACATCACATTTGTTCATCATTAGGAAGATTTCAGTAATTTATTTTTATTTTCACACTTTACTTACGTATATTTGTTGCGGATCGTCCGACGCTCCGCAGATCAGTCGAGATGAACCGTCTTACCTCAAGAATGAGCCGGACTCCACACACAGTCAAAATAGAGACTAACAACATATAATAGACTTTTTAGCATTGATCCAACCACAGCAAGAACGTAATATTTTTTTACATTAAATTCAAGTGAAAGTTCTGTAATTTGTGCTTGCAAATATAATGGACCTACATCATTCGGTATAGGATCAGTAAAAATTAATTCGTTCAAATCAGTTAGTTCTGCAGCTTAAAATAAGGCTTCGTTTAGGGCATTTATTTTCACCGGTCAAGCGGTTACGACCTTAATTAAGGTTCGGTTCATGCGGTCGTAACCGCTTGACCAGTGAAAATAAGTTCAATTAAGGTTCGATTCATGCGATCGTAACCGCTTGACCGGTGAAAATAAGTCCCCCCAGACGGAGCCTAAAGCTTTATTAAGCTTAACAGCATTTGCACTGCCTTGTTGTATTGCTAGAAATTGTTTAATTTGATTAACACTGTATGATTATTATCGTGCAATAAGAAGCTAAAAATAGTGAATTGTCTTCCTACATTACCTTGTGTTCACTCATCTAAAAACACACTACAAATTGTAATTGCTGATTCCCTATACTTTTCTTATTTCTTCTCCAGAATCTGAGACCTCCATTGTCTACAACTTGTTCTCCTGTACTTAATAATCTCATCAAGAATTGTTGGTCAGTAAACCCAGCTAAGAGGCCAGACTTCAGTTACATTGTTTCAGTTTTGGAGAAGTATGATGCTTGCCTTAAAGAAGGCCTCCCATTGTTGGTGCATCAGGACCTCAACATCAGGAATTCAATATTGGGGCTGTTCAAAGTCTTTAAGGGTTGCATTCGAGCAAGCACATCAGTTCCTGTGCTTGTTTAATTGTAAATGTACCTTATAAGTATTTATTTTTGATTTTTTGTGTGTAAATTCATCCGGTTGGTTTTTATAATGAAAGAAAAAACAATAAATTGTAGTACTGAAAAAAATTTAAATAAAAAACAAGGTATCCTTTGAAAATCCTTGGTACTTGTGGTAATGTTCTGCTTCAACTCTCTTGTAATGGGTTATCAGGGGATCGTACTGCATGTACTTGGGTGCTGGAGATCTCATTGTTAGCAATAGGAAGCATTTGATGCTTTCTATTACAACGCTTCTTGTAGCAAATGCTTCCTACTGTAACAAGTTTTTATCTAAACCCACCTATGGCAGGGTTTTGAAAAAAAAAACTGCTCCTGTTCAGTAGAAAAGTCATTAGTATTGCTAAGTTTTACACAAATAACTGTTAGCAAAGTTACTAGCAGTTTGATTTTGGCTATTTGTAGTTCATTGATGTCCGCAGTTCAAAATATTGCAGTCTAACAATTGAACCCTTGTTTTATGAATCAAGCCTCATTGTGGTACATAAATATTCTTCATGAGCCCCTACATTGCGGAGAGCTGCTCGGGATATAAGATAAGAAGAGAAATTCTAACTCGAGTAGAAGGAACACACAAAGATTGCAAGAAATACTAGAAAAATTTGCCTGTGCAAATAGATTTGTACGAGAGAAGAAGAAATTCACAATTTTCTTTGGAAATCGAGTTCTTCCGGAGAAAGATTCACCATTAAGTTGGTTTTGGATAGTAGAGACAAGAGAATAAGTGAGAGGGATGAATAGAATATGAGAAGAAATGGATAGAAAACGATAATAAAGGCAGTGTTCATAAATTTGAATGAGTGTTTTTGAACCTGTGTGATCATAGAGGAGTTTAACGGAGATACTGAAGATTCTGTGGAGAATGTGATCTTTGAAGACGAATATGACACCAGCTCTCTCAGTCTTGAAAATGTTAAAGTGGAAGTGGATGGTCTGAGTGTTGCAGACCGCACAGACCACGGAGGCCGCGTGGGTAGCGCGGATAGGCTTTGGCGAACTGATCTGTTCTTTGGCCATTCTTCTCTTGCGGTCTGTCTCAGCAAGCTCCCTGGGATGTTAATCGTGTGGTTAGTTTTAGCTAACCGTGAAATGCGCGGTCTGGATTGGGAGATCGCGGAGACCAGCAGACCGTCGTTGGTGCGATTAGATTTCAAGTCGTGTGGCTATCTACTTGACTGCTTAAGTCCACGCGGACTGAGGTTGTTGTGCGGACTGGTGATATTAACCATGCGCGGTCTAGTGTTGGCAGTCTGCATGTTGGGTGGACTGGTGCTGCTAGCTGCCACATCACAGGAGGTACTATATCCCCCTGGGCGGTGACGGTATTTGCTTGCCCGCCTATAAATAGGGGTGCTAGCCTCGTCATAAATAACGGGAATTGTAAGAACTGTAGCTTGGTTTAAACTCGGCGGTTACGATTTTCTAACAGCGCGGCAAGAAAAAGTGATCGGTTTATTTGTTGTGTTGCAAATTGTGCGGCTAGCACTTGCCAGCCGGAAAATTGGTTCTGACTGAAGTCAGAGGATGCAGTGCTGATAGCTGGTAGCAGTCAGCGGCGGTTAACAATAGGTCGCGGGTTAGCGACTAGGCGGTTTTTTTTCTTGGCAGTTTCCAGCTTGGATAATTAGTTCGCCTTTGGAGAACTAAGTACAGTTTGAATAAGTTGTTCTTCTAACACTGCAGTTATGAGACTTCGATGGTCAGGCGACCAAGAGTTGTAGATAGGTTGCAGCTTTGTTTCAATTCAGTTGTTTGTAGTGGACTTCTGGGGTCAAGCGACCTTGCGGTCAGGCGACCAGGAAGTACGGATAGGGTTGTTTTCCTCAGCAATAAATAAGCAGTAATTCGCACAGCTTTGCGGTTAGCAGAGAGAATTGATACACAAAAAGTGGTTTATACACAAGTTCACGTGTTAGATCAAGTAATAAAGTGTGAATAGAGATCGTTCCCTCGGAGAAGTGGTTGATCTAATGCTTACAAATATTAGATACTCCGTTTTTTTTAAAATTCAAACAGATTTAATGAGATGATTTTGAAAAGTAATAAAAAATCTAATAATGATTTAAACTAATTATACTAATCAAAGAGATACTTTTTTATCAGTTGAAGAGAAAGTCTTGTAATTTTGATTTCTTATGTGTGTTGAGGTGATGTATGAAAATAATATCTTTTTAAAAATGATTGATCAAGTTATCTTGCAACGATTTTTTTTAGAAGAAATCCTCATCTCTCGAATCTCAAAAATTTTGATATTCTATCTTCCTCTAATCATCTCTAACTGATAGAATGAAGGATACCGCGAAAAATAAAAATCAAAGTTGCTAGTAAAAAAGAGAAATCTCTTTCTCCTCTCTAAACCGTAGTGAACTTAAGAGCACTTACACTTCTCCTCTCTCGATTCTCGAAGTGCAAAATAATAGTAGAAACTTTAAGTCAAAAATTTGCACCACGCGTCTCTCGATTCTTGCGGTGCGATAAGATAGCCTTCAAATCAATATTACACCCCTCATCTCTCGATTCTCGCAACGCAATAGAAGATGAAAGCATAACGTAAAGGTTTTAATATCAAATTAAAAAGTTTCACCAAGATTAATTATCAAACAAATTCAAACATAAGAAAGATTTACCACCAAAACACATATAGTACTCTCTCCATACATGACTAGGAGAGTTTAGTTTATAACAGAGATAAAATGCCGCAAAACTAGAAGGATCTTACAGTACATGGCGTCAAAAATTCGGATCTACCATTTCCAGTGGCTGAAACGCAGGTTCTCTAGTCCAAAAACCCTAGCCGCAATCTCATTTCTTCTCCAAAATGACAAAAGATGCTTTATTTCCTTCTCTCTCTCTATTTATGATTGTAAACGTCTCATATGGGCTCCACGAATTCTGAAAGTAAACCTCTTTTCATTTCCTTAACTGCAATTTTTTTAATACTTTCAGAAATTCGAATTTCAAATTCACAGATTTGTTGCAATAAATTTTTTTTTATTGCAATATATTTTTTCTGTCCAGATTTCAGCAAAACATTGTTCTGAAATTCCTGTAAATTTTCTGCAGCATTTCTTGAATGCTCTTCATGCTTAACATCGATCGCGCAAGTTAATTTCTCCATGATTCACTATCATAAAATCAAAGTTAAAACATTAATAATACCTTGAATTTTCTCACAAATAATGATTTGTTCATTTACATATACTTTTAATCAATATTTTTCAAATAAATTAGTCAAAATGAGATGAATTGACGCACAAGATAACTTCATTATGTGAAATTATCACATCCTCACACATAAACCATTTGTTAGCCCCTAACAAAGATTAAACATTGCACGTCATTGAGTGAGTGAAAATCTACCGAACTGTTAGTTCAACTCTCCTTACTCTTGAACAAAACAAGACTAATTGAGTGACTTGCAATAGTAATTGGTAAATGGATCAATCATTAAAATTTCAAAAATGCATAGATTCATTAGTTCGATAAAGGTTAAAGCTTCATAACAATTTCCTAGTATTGTGTGTGTTATTCCCTAGAATTATCCACTCACAAACAAGTTAACTCATGAAATTTCCTCATAGATAGGAAAAGCTAAACATAAGTTAAGTCTTTTAGTTAGCCTCCACAAGAGTTTTGGTAGATGAAAGAAAATCATAAAGACTTGAAATATAATGGGCTTTGGCCTGATTAGGAATTTATGATTCAATTTTTTAATTTGGTCAAGATATTTTCCTAGCAAAAATTCTTAATAATTATACCTACTATAGGGTTACTTTAATAATTCGGATCTTACAGTACATGGCGTCAGAGATTCGGATCTACCCTTTCCAGTGGCTGAAACACAGGTTCTCTAGTCCAAACACCCTAGCCGCAATTTCCTTTCTTCTCCAAAATGACAAAAGATGCTTTATTTTCCTTCTCTCTCTCTATTTATGATTGTAAACGTCCTATATGGACTCCGCGAATTCTGAAAGGAAATCTCTTTTCATTTTCATAACTGTCATTTTTTGAATACTTTCAGAAATTCGAATTTCAAATTCGCAAGTTTGTTGCAATAAATTTTTATTTATTGCAATATATTTTTTTTGTCCAAATTTCAGCAAAATACTGTTCTGAAATTCCTGTAAATTTTCTGCAGCATTTCCCGAATGCTCTTTATGCTTAACATCGACCGCTCAAGTTAATTTCTCCATGATTCACCATCATAAAAACAAGTTAAAACATTAATAATACCTGAATTTTCTCACAAATAATGATTTGCTCATTTATATATGCTTTTAATCAATATTTTTCAAATAAATTAGTCAAAATGAGATGAATTGACGCACAAGATAACTTCATTGTGTGAAATTATCACATCCTCACACATAAACCTTTGCTAGCCCCTAGCAAAGATTAAACATTGCACGTCATTGAGTGAGTGAAAATCTACCGAACCTTCAATTCAACTCTCCTTACTCTTGAACAAAACAAGACTAATTAAGTGACTTGTAATAGTAATTGGTAAATGGATCAATCATTAAAATTTCAAAAATGCATAGATTCATTAGTTCGATACAGGTTAAAGCTTCATAACAATTTCCTAGTATTGTGTGTGTTATTCCCTAGAATTATCCACTCCCAAACAAGTTAACTCATGAAATTTTCTCATAGATAGGAAAAGCTAAACATAAGTCTTTTAGTTAGCCTCCACAAGAGTTTTGGTAGTTGAAAGAAAATCATAAAGACTTGAAATATAATGGGCTTTGGCCTGATTAAGAATTTATGATTCAATTTTTTTATTTGGTCAAGATATTTTCCTAGCAAAAATTCTTAATAATTATACCTACTATAGGGTTACTTTCACAATCATTGATTTTTTTTTTCAAAAGTCAATAGTAGGGATCATTTTAAGTAGGTGTACACATACTCAGACCACATATCACTATGACATTTTCACATGCATTTTCATTTTCATTTTTCATTTTTAAGTCATAGTTAGGATCATTTCAAGTAGGTGTACACACACTCAGGCTACATATCACTATGATACAAACTTTTTCTTCTTTTTAATGCCATTTTTTCACACTCATAGTTGGAAATCTTATTAAGAAATAACTAGAGGAAATTTAGGTAGATTATACAAAGATAATACGTATCAAAATGACAAGACTCAAGCTCAAAGAGGCTATAGTTGATATAAAAGATGGTCTTAATCATCTTTATCATTTAACTACTTAAGCTCAATGTCTTAGCTTACATCATCGACTCAGTTCTTGTTCACCCTTCCCTCATTATGTTTGGAAATTAATACAATTACTTTGTATGGCGCAAATAATTTTAAGGAATAATGTGCCTAGTGGAAATACGACATGGAGCTCTAACATATCTTACTAACTTCAAACAATATTCTGAACTTTCAGTTTTGACCAATGCACCAATCGTTTAAAATTTCAAAGTTTGAACCAAGAGTAAGGATCCATAAATGAAATTCAATAATCTATTCGCCACTCAATCGATGAAGGCTACTTCACACACCTTCACACCAAGGCCTTTGCTAGTCCATAGCAAAGATGTGTCATTAATTATTTCCTAATTCGGGTGAAGTCTACAATTTGATGATTGATATAAAATATATATAAATAAATGCCATAGAAATAAAGTACTCCCCTGAAGTATTCAGATCAAAGTAGTTATCCCTCTCATCATTTCCGTCTGATTATATAATGTTATGGTTCAAAAGCAAACCGCTACGATTTGTCCAACAGTTACCTGCATAACATTATACACAATGCCACAACGAAGACTAGTCTCTAGATTAGATATCTCATTATTTTCACAGAAAATTCCCAAATCTAATCAAACTCAATATACTAGTTAATTTTATTCATAAGTGCAAATCAAAAGTGTATCAAACTAGCACACAAACTACAATCCAAAAATGCAGAAAAGTGATGACCTACCCCAAATCAATTCAGAATATTAAATCAGCTGCATGAGTGGTCTAAGTCTGTATAGGCAATGACGATTGTGGCCTCCTTTCATGCATATCATACTAGAAACTTGAACAGTATATTGATCAATAGAGCATATAAAAAACAAAATAAATGAAGCTGGGAAACACAACATATCATATCATAGTATACAAAACTGAGTTTTGTCCCAAAATATAATAGAGCAGCAATTAAAAGACCAAAAAGCAAGTGTCATAGCAACAATAGTCCAAAAGAAAACTCTTAATAGGGTAGCAAGTCAGCAAAAATAGTAATATATACGGCTGGTCACAAAATATTTCAAACAAAAAGATTGTTCCGGAACACAACTAAGAGGTAGATGTGGAAGAGCATCAATCTTCAGCGTTGTCGTCAACGACATCCTCATTGCCTTCTACACCTTCAATACTTTCATCGTCCTGATTGCTTTCATCATTGTTTCCACTCTCATTGTCATCATCTGTAATCTCTGGTTCATCAGCCATGTCATCGATCGAAGGATCTGCTCGTTTTCCATGAGCGTTAAGTAGGTATCCATCAACATCAAACGGTTGCAGGAATGGGAGGGATTGTCACCAAGCGGAGCTGAGCATGTCGCATCAAGTTTAACTAATTCCTTTGCATACTTTTTAACTATGCAGAGACAACATTGTGATGGCATCGTTGATACTCCGTGAGGTGTTTTAAGTATGTCATTATCTTGTTTGGGTCTTGCTGAGAGTCCACTGACTGTCGTGTGGATTTTGTTGGTTTGGTTGAAGAGGTAGAAAGCAATGATGTATATTTGCCCTTGTCTATGCAATGCTCCGAATAGGTTTTAATATTTGTGGAAATGACGGTGTGAGTAATGTGATGTTTCATCGGCGTAACACTGGTACCCTTTTCGCTCACACTGGCATTCCGAAAAAGAGCAGTTATAAGAGTCGGGAACCACAACTGTCGGCCGACTTTGGCCTTCAAATTTTCATGACTTTGGTCTGTTATCAACCGCCCTACGTTTATCTTTATTCTTCGTAGAATACAATATATTAGTAGTACCGAGGAAACGATACCTAATTCAGATGCTTCATCGGCAGAATGCTGGAGTTAACAAACAACAACCAAACTTTAGTTTATCGCTTAAAGTTGTTGGAGTGGAGTACAGTCTTTGCTTTGTTAGCTCAGTCAATGTGCGACGTGATGGATAAAGATGTTGCAACCTCGAGTGGAGAAATCGTTCTTTTCAAAACCTCATACCTATCTTCCTCCACATTTTGAAGATCAAAATATCTACTGATTGCTTCAACTAAACAATCTATCTCTTTGCCCCTCACCAACACTTTATCAATGTTCTGAAATGGGGAATTAGCATAGCACTCATAAACTCATGGCAAGATGGCTTCACACCTAGGATGGCAAAAAGATTCCTAGCCCTGAGTTCGGATTTGTTCAATATAAGTTATACTCCATCCTCAAACTTCAATTCAAAAGCCTCGCTCCAGTATAACAGGCATTGATTTAAGGTTTTCATAGCAATCTTGGGCTTTATCGTTAATGAGCCAAATATTCTTATGAGCCACTGACTTTCCATTCTCCTTCCTCTTTGAAGCAATACCCTATTATGATAATAAAAACTATACTAAATGAAATCCTGAATGAGAAGTAAAGAAGAGGAGAGATCAACTAGTAACTGAGCATAGAAGATCCGGAATTTGGAATGCGGGGGTGATCTTGCCCTAATGCAAAGGCGTAGCGCTAAGAAGGAGGTGCAAGTTTCCGCTGATGTCGAAAAGTTACCGTCGACGATCTTTTCAGATTCGCCGTTCACGTCGCGCCTCTCCTGTATCGCCGCTTGCGACGCCTCTCCAGATATCGCGTGAATAGGGTTTGGAGGTAGGAGTCGGGATTATAGCAGAGGGGGGAAGAGCTGGCCCGTGATCCTTATATTTTAATTTGTTGAACCGAAAAAGAAAAAAAACAGTGTTGAACCGGCCACAACCACGGAATGCACCAAGACAGGCAGAAAAAAAGGGAATATGTTGCAACAAAAAAATTTCTGCCTTCAAAACTGCAGGATGACCCTTTTTTTCTTTTTTTTGACCGAATTACAATGCCAAAAATAAAACTTAAGGATAAAACTTAAGGCTAAAATATTGTTGCAACATATATTTTTTTCTAACTACCAAAAACTTAAGGATGAAAATGAAACTTTATATATATATATATAACTCTTGAATAACAAACTTTTATATAAATTTCTCTAGATAAAATTTATAAGGCTAATTAAAAGCGCAAACTAAAAATTGGGTTGCCTCCCAAGCAGCGCCTGATTTCAAGTCTCGGCAGGAGCTTAAATCTTCATTTTGGTATTTTAGTTGAATGAACAATACAACTCGTTCATTGTCATCACTCCTATAGATTTTAAGTCGTTCTCCATTCACTTTGAACTCTGAATTATCGTTCTCATTTAAGATAGTGATCGCGCCATACGGGTGTACTTCTTTTACACGTAATGGTCCCGACCAACAAGATTTAAGCTTTCCTGGGAATAATTTAAAATGAGAGTTGAACAATAGAACTAATTGTCCCGGTTCGAAGATTTTTATATTTAAATGTCGGTCGTTTCATTTCTTTGTTCGCTCTTTGTACATTCGTGAGCTCTCATATGCATTCATCCTTATTTCTTCCAACTCATTTAATTGTAAAAGTCTGTTCTTCCCTACAGCCTGAAAATCAAAAATTATTTTCTTTATGGCCAAATGTGCTCGGTGTTCTAACTCTAGAGGTAAATGACATGTTTTTTCGTAAACTAACTGATAGGGAGTTAGACCAATGGGTTTCTTATAAGTTGTCTTATAGCACACAAAGCGTCATTGAGCATTAGCGACCAATCCTTACAGTTGACGCTAACAGTCTTTGTGAGGATTTTCTTTATTTCACGGTTCGATACCTCTGCAAAACTGTTCGTTTGAGGATGATATGCTAACGCTACTTTATGAGTAACTCCATACTTCCTTAGTAATGCAGCAAATTGGTTGGTTCAAAAGTGGCTCCCACCATCACTTATAATAGCTCTTTGTGTGTCAAACTGATTAAATATATAATTCTTTAAGAAATGCAAAACCACTTTAGCATCATTATTAATAGTAGTCATGGTCTCCACCCATTTGGAAACATAATCGACAGCTAGAAGAATAAACAGATTGTCGCTCGAGTTCACCAATGGACCCATAAAGTCTATACCCCAAACATTAAAGAGTTCAACTTCTAGAATCATGTTCATTGGCATAGAGTCATTTTTCTTGATATTTTCATTTCTTTGACACTGATCACATTGGCTCACAAATTTTTTAGAATCTCGGAATAAAGTGGGCCAATAGAATCCCGCTTCTAATACTTTCATTGTCGTTCTATTTCCCCTAAAACGTCCTCCATAAGGAGAGCTATGACATTTGTCCAAAATAGATTTCATTTCTCCTTCTGGTATGCATCGGTGCACTACACCGTCTGCTCCGATTTTAAATAAATAAGGATCATCACAAAAATAAGAGCGCACTTATGCAGGAATCTCTTCTTCTGTTTATATAGCAAATCAGGTGGGAAAACTTTACTAACTATATAATCTACGTAGTCAGCATACCAAGGCAGTGAGTTTTCAAAAATAGTCAAAATCCACTCACCCGAGAACCTTTCTTCAATTTCAGAACGTAACTTAGGATTCGAACACTCAATCCTCGATAGATGATCTGCGACCTGGTTGTCGACACCTTTTCTGTCCTTAATTTCTAAGTCAAATTCCTGAAGCAGTAAAACCCAACGAATTAGTCGAGGTTTAGCATCTTTCTTTTCCATAAGATAATGAATAACTGCATGGTCTGTATAAACTTTGACTTTGGTGCACAAAAGATACGATCTGAACTTTTTAAAAGCAAACACTACGGCGAGTAATTCTTTTTCGGTAGTGGTATAATTGATTTGAGCCTCAATTAAAGTTTTGCTAGCACAGGCTATGGTGTGGAAGATCTTCTCCCGCACTTGTCCTAGGATAATACCAATGGCGTAATCGCTAGCATCACACATTAGCACAAAGGGCTCTCCCCAGTCAGGAGCCACTATAATATGTGTTATAGTTAAGCAAGCCTTAAGTTGGTTAAACGCACTTAAACAACCTTCATCAAACTTAAGCTTTACATCTTTTTCTAACAATCCACTTAGTGGCTTGGCAATTTTTGCAAAATTCTTGAAGAACCTTCTGTAGAATCTCGCATGGCCTAAGAAACTTCACAATGTTTTTACATTTTTAGGAGGTGGTAGTTTTTCAATCATCTCAATCTTAGCCTGATCTACTTCTAACCCCTTTCTAGACACATGATGCCCTAGTACTATACTTTCACGCACCATAAAGTGACATTTTTCTCAATTCAAAATGAGGTTAGTTTCAACACAGCGAGAGAGAATTTTTTCTAAACACATCAAACATTCGTCAAATGATTTACCGAAGATGAAAAATTCATCCATAAATATTTTTATGCCATGATCCATAATATCAGAAAATATAGTTATCATGCAACACTGAAAAGTGGTCAGTGCATTACATAGGCCAAACGACATTCTCCTAAAAGCAAACGCTCCATAAGAGCATGTAAACGTTGTCTTTTCTTGGTCTCCTGGATCTACCGTAATCTGATTATAGCTGGAGTATCCATCTAAAAAGCAAAAGAAGTCATTTCCGGATAGTTTATCTAACACTTGATCTATGAATGGTAACGGGAGATGGTCTTTTCTAGTGGCTTTGTTCAATTTCCGGTAGTCCATGCAAATACTCCAACACATGATTGTTCTTGTGGGGATTAATTCATTCTTGTCATTTTCTACTACAGTCATCCCTCCATTCTTAGGAACACATTGGACCGGGGAAACCCACGAACTTTCTGGAAAAGGATATATGATTCCAACATCTAACCATTTGATAGTCTACTTTTTTACAACTTCTTTCATGGGGTGGACTAAGGCGAAGTTGAGGCTCTATAAACCCTCTATAAGATTCCTCTAAAAGGATTTTCTGCTTACATAGAGAAGGGCTAATTCCCTGAATGTCCACGATGGTCCATCCTATGGCTAGTTTATATTGTCTTAAAAGATCTAATAATTTATCTTTTTGTGCTAGTAATAATTTAGAGTTAACAATGACCGGTAGTGTATTATTTTCTCCCAAATATGCATATGATTATGCTCGGGAAGTGATTTTAACTCCAAAATGGGCGGATTAACAATAGAGGGTTTATCCGCCGATTACTTTTCTAGCATATCCAGTTGTTTCGTCATACGGAATGATATCGATCGACTCTCAAACACTTGCAAACAATTTTGAATCTCTTCTTCTTCATCAGATTCTTCATCGTGAGTTATTATACTTGTTACATCTTCATCTGAACTATCCCGCCCTTCATTTAATTAATAATCATAAAGTGATATGCTATTAACCTCCTTCATTTCATCTTCTTTTATATATGGGAATTTCATTGTCTTGAGGACGTTGAAAGTTTTTTGTTCATCGTTAACCCGCATGGTTAACTCCCCTTTATGAACATCGATTTCTTCCAGTTGCCAAGAAGAGTCTACCTATAATAATTGGCACCTCTTTATCTTCTTTCATATCCAACACAACGAAATCCGTCGGGAAAATAAATTTTCCCACTTTAACTAAAACATCCTCTACAATTACTTTTGGAAAAGTAAGTGATTTGTCGGTCAACTGCAAAGTTAGTGATGTTTTAGAAATTTCACCCAACCTCAATTTCTTGTAAATAGAAAGAGGCATCAAATTGATACTTGCCCCTAAATCGCACAAAGCATTTCCTTCAAATTGATATCCAATAGAACAAGGAATCGTGAAACTTTCGGGATCTTTCAACTTTGGAGGAAGTCTTTTTTGAAGGATAGCACTACACTCATGGGTAAGCGTCACCGTTTCATTCACACCAATTTTTTTTTTCTTATTTAAGATATCATTTAAGAATTTAACGTAGATTGGCATTTGCTTTAAGGCTTTGGCAAAAGGGATGTTAATTTGTAATTTTTTAAATATTTCAAGAAATTTCTGAAATTGATGATCTAATTTACTTTTCCTTAGCCTTTGGGGAAATGGTGGCGGTGGGTAGACAATATCTTTTTCTCTCTTCTTACATAACTCTACATTCTTCTCATTCTTACCTTCATCCACTAATTCTAATTCTTCCTCACCACTATTATTAAGTTCTCGATTTAGTTCTTCAATAGGCCTATTAAGATGGTTGATTTCCACATTATCCTGAACATTATTATTTGTAAATTGATTGTTGACATGTCCACTTACTAACCCCTTTCCACTCCTCAATGTAACAGCCTTTCATTATTGATTGTCATCCTTAGGGTTAGGTGTTGTATCAGTTGGTAATGTGCCTTGTGGTCTAATGTTCAAAGCAGATGTAATTTGTCCTAATTGGGATTCAATTAAGCATACAGAACCTTCTAAACTAGAGAAATGAGCTGTAACACCCCTATCCGTCACATAGCATATAGCAGTAGGTCCGGCCGGGGCCCGACACCATATACTACGGACAGACCGGTTGGTTACACGTTGAAACCATTCAACCAATCATGACGCCCTACACAGCACCTAGCGGAAGCAATTTATTAGGTTGCAAAAGAAATATGAACCCAGCCACAACAGCATGAATGTCCACTACAAACTCAAGAATGTATACATACACCAAAAGAGAAATGGCCTTAAGGCCTTACACTGTTCACTTAACAAAAGTAGTGTTTTCATACTTCGGCTCGCAGGCCGGCCATACATGAAAAACGGGAAAGAAACATAAGCAATTAGGCCTTCGAGGGCCGGCACAGCAACAAGGGCTTTAGCCCGCTATTTCCCGCTCTGCTCCGCAGCACCTGCAAGCCACAAACCACCGCCCAGTAGCAAACAATAGCAACGGTCAGCAATGATGACCAAATTATAACGATCCCGCCCCCACACTCGGGGCGGCAATGCTCTTTCCCTGCACTTTATTAGCATAGGCAATTATATAAAGTATTTGCACTTCACCACAGGCGTAGGCTCGCACGGCCACACACCTCGTGCACTCAGGGCACATTCTCGACGAACCGGCCAACGTCACGTCAATTCAAGCCATAGACGTTCCCAATCCACCACCGCCTCTTGGACGGTCATCCATATGAGCATTTTTCCTTCCTGGCCTTGGTCACGACAATTTAAGCCATAGACTGCCGAAGACCCTCATTCATGCCAACGGTCCTACCGAACGACATAGACCGGGTACGGTTCCGCCTGACCCGTGCTCACACCGCAACGACAATTTAAGCCATATGCGCAGGCCAAGACTCACCGAGTCCCATTTCCACCACAATAATCACATAACCCGGTTATGTTCACGTTGGCTCCCCGGCCACCGTGTTGGCAAAACCCGCTTTTGCCCAATTTTCCGGGTGCACCTTGGAGTTAATCTCCAAGGCTCCCTGATGCAATCTACCACGTAGAAAACCCGAAAAATGCCCAAACACCCGGAGTCTTCCCCGGTTCATATGCAATGCAACATCACCGATCCGGCTCTACTTGTCCGGATAGGCTTCACACACAATGCCTATGCCTGTTTTCGCATACGGACTCTACACAAGGGGGACTTTACATATCTACCCCAAGGAACGCTCCAACTCTTCGCTCACTCGCGAGAGAGGGCTTCATATGCAAAGGAAAAGAGGGCTTCACATGCCCAAGAATAAGAAATCGTTATCCTTGCGTTCTTCCGCGGCGCCATGAAAATCTATGCGGATGAAAAGCACCGCAATCTCCTTGCCTCCGCGGATCTGAAGACGGCTCGCGATTTGGAGCTCCGAATCTCCACCGGCCGCTGGAGTTGACCTCCTTCTTCCTCCTCCAAGCTCTCCCTTCTCTCTAGATTTTAGAGAGAGTACCCAAGTGAAATAAGGGTTTCAAAACCCTATTCCCAGCTAAAACCACCCAGGAGCAGCCCCCCACCGTCGGATCCAAAGCCAGGGAAACGAACGGCCAGGATTAGATCTGAAATCACAAAAACTGGGCCGAACATGGGTTCACACACGGGCGTGTGCCTGGCCGTGTAGCTCATTCGCCATCTCGACCAAAATTGAAAACCAGCAACACGGCATGTGACACGGCCTCCGACACGCCCGTGTCACCTGCGACACGCCCGTGTCGGGACCCGTGTCACGCCCCCCGTATGCAATCGACCAACATTTTGTAGTCAGAGAGGTATACGGCTTGGTGACACGGCATCAGACACGCCCATGTCAAACTAGACACGCCCGTGTTCGTGCCCGTGTCACTGCCCGTGTACCCCGCCGTACAGCCCAGGTGTGACACGGCCTGGGACACGCCCGTGTCCTAGGCCGTGTTCCACCACATGACCATCGTCAACCTGAACTGGTCGACTACACGGCCAGCTCGACGGCCCGAGCTCGACACGCCCGACATGGCCTCCGACACGCCCGTGTCGGGGCCCGTGTCACCTGCACCAAAACTTCGTCTTGGCCAAAAGTGATCCCCGTCGCTCCTACAACATTTTGGGGTGTTACAATTCTACCCTCCTTAAAGAATTTCGCCCACGAAATTAATAAAGGAAAAACAGGACTTAACGTAAATCAGTACCTGAGCGGAACAATTCCGGGTACTCCTCCAGCATAGTCTGCTCCCGTTCCCAAGAGAGCTCCTCTCGCCCGCAATTATCCCACTGGACCTTGACCATCCGGATCTCCTTGTTACGGAGTCTCTTGACCTCAACATCTTTGATACGAATGGGCTTGACCCTAGTCGTCAACTCCTCGTCCACCGGCACTTGGTCAACCGCGATCACCTGCAAAGGCTCTTGCACCGCCTTCCGCAACACAAAAATGTGGAACACATCATGTAATCCACTTAATTCCTCTGATAGCCTCAAACGGTATGCCGCTTCGCCGACTCGCTCCAGAACCTCAAAAGGTCCAAGGTATCTTGGGCTCAACTTCTTCAAGCGTCTCACCCGCGAAACCCCCTTGAACGGCTTCACTTTAAGATATACTCAATCGCCTACCGTGAACTCCACGTTCCGGTGCTTGGCATTGTAATACTTCGCCTGCCGGTCCTGAGCGATCAACAAGCGCTCCCGAATGATCCGCACTAACGAGGTAGCACTCTCCACCTCCTGCTTCTTGTACAACCTTGCCTTACCCGTTTCAAGCCACGATAATGGCGTGCGACACTTCCTACCATACAGGGCCTCGAAGGGCGCCATTTGTATACTTGTCTGGTAGCTGTTGTTGTACGCGAACTCCACCAAATACAGGTGGTCTTCCCAATGCTTACCGAAATCCAGAACACACATGCGTAGCATGTCCTCCATCGTTCTATTGACCCTCTCGGTCTGCCCATCCGTCTGCGGATGGAAAACTGTACTGAACTTTAACTTTGTTCCCAGCATCTGCTGTACCAACCTCCAATCATTTGACGTGAACCGCCCATCGCGATCACTCACAATGCTACAGGGCACACCATGCAGCCTAACGATATTGTCCACGTATAGCTTCGCCAACTTCTCCACCGAGTCATCCTTCCTATGCGGAATGAAATGCGACACCTTTATTAGCCGGTCTACGATCACCCAAATGGCGTCGTTCCCTTTCTGCGACCTTGGCAACCCGTGCACAAAGTCCATAGATATATTGTCGAATTTCCACTCCGGTATAGGCAAGGACTTCAGAAATCCTCCCGGCTTTTGGCACTCCGCCTTCACCAAGGCGCACGTTTGGCACTTAGCCACAAACAACGCCACATCTTTCTTAAGCCCCAGCCACCAAAACAGCTTCTTGAGATCACGATACATCTTCGTGCTCCCTGGGTGGATTGAATACTTGGTATGATGAGCCTCGTACATCAACTCTGCCCGGAGGTTACCCCCACTCGGGACGCACAACCGATGATCCTTCCTTAATAAACCATCTTCCACCGAGAACTGGGAATTTGACCCATCCAGAGCGGCCTCCATAAGCTCCTTCATGGAGTCATCTAACTCCAATGCCTGCCGAACCCGGTCAGCTAGGTCATACTGCACCTCTGTCCAGTTTAACATTGCTTTGGCGCTCGTCTGCTTGTCAACGCAACAGATCTCAAGCTCCTCCAACTCCCATACTAGCCGTGTAAGACCCCTTTTTTTTTCTTTTTAAACCATCGGGGTCTTAGCCCAGAATTGCCGCTTTGCGGTAGCACCGACTCACGGGAAGGCAACCACTACAAAACGCCAATTCTACCGGCCCTTTTCGATCACAAGAGAGAGAAGCATTTATGCAAAAGTGTAAACAAGTCCACAGAAACATGTAAATAAAAGTGAAATCGTAACCAGTCCATCAATAGTAATAAAAAGGAAAATAGATAAATGGGCTCGAGCCCAGTACATCAGAGACCTCACTACAAGTCACTCATCGCGGAAGCTAAGAAAATACTAATCACTCACGGAGCTGGTCGCAGGTGCACCGGTGCTAGACTGTCCCACCTCCATGCGCACCGTACTCCGCTGGTGCTGGTCCCTGTCTCCCATCCGGAGCTCCTGTAATGTTTGGTTCGAAAACCATTAGTCATAAAGACTAAGCCCTATCATCCCCTACCCCTCCCACCACGGCTCCTAAGTACCGGGCGGAGAGGAGGAAAGGGAAGCTACAAAAGTGGAGAATAATCAAGTAGGTGACGGTGGACCTAACTAGCAAGTTATAATAGGTGAACAGTGTAAATGTTGTAATAGGCAGAGCAATTAATAAATAGCAAATTGTATAAAAGAAGGCAGCTAGAGAACAGTAAGTAAACAAACAAGTAAGTAAGTAACCTTAACTTATATGAATGCCCATACAAACTTATAAGTTAAGGGGTCTTCTGCAAGGCTCCCATCGTATAAAAAGTCCCATACCGATTTATACGTTGGGGTGACGGTTGTATGCAATTATGAGTGTAGTGATATGCTATGCCATGATTCATGCAAGTGCAACACACGCACACGACTCTATGCGCACAGACCTTTAGTTCCCCCTGTTCGGGCAGCTAGCTTTACTCCCAGGAACCTCCGTAGTGGCAAACGGAGACAGTGGGTCGGGCCCCCCACTCCTAGGCGGGCATCCACACTACCAGGCCTAGCCCTCCCGTACGCCCCTAGAAGAACACAACCTAGAGTATCCGCGTACTGCTGCTGGATGTACCCTCCAGAATTTCTTTGGCTAAGTGTCCCACACCGCCGAGTCAGCGTACCGATGTTAGTGTGAACGACGATCGGGTACCGAAGACCCACCACCTTTACTCTGTATTCCAACCCTCGAGCCCTCGGCCCCCCGGACAGTCCTGTCCGTGCATCTACCTTCAGAGCTACTGTCTGAATGGCAACAAGTCCTATTATTCTACTTTCCTAGCTATCGGGGAGTGAGTGTGTGCAACCCTAGTTATACTAGTTGCTCTTTTAATTTATTATTCCTACGGTTTACGTTAGCCCAGGACTGCCCCCGGTATACCCCGTGAAGGGCTCTCAAGGGGCACTAGGAACCAAGACGGTGGCATTACGGCCCGAAGTTCCCTTTCGCAAGGCACTTATTATTATTGGTTGATCTCCCTTAACCCGATCCTCTTTTAGTTACTTTAGTTCTAACCCTAGAGTATTAAGACTCTTCCTCTTCTTCCCGGGATGGACGATCTTTCGTCGTTCCCGTACTCCCTTATCCTAACCAGTCCCACACTCTACTTATCTTGACTTCTATGATGAACTCAATCTTAACTTGCCCTACCAACCATCAACTACCAGAATTCCGTGGCTTTACTATATGCAGACCATCCTAAGCTTTATGAGGTACACAAGGGGAGGTACACCAAATTATCTTCCAAATCTTCTATAATATTTACTGGAGGTCTACCATAACATAATTTGTCTAAATCCAAAAATTTATAATTTTCCTAATTAATCTGATATTTATTTAATTTTTCCCAAAGATTGGCCATGGGTAATTTTAAACATGAACTACATGATATTCTTAAGTAATGGTCACCCAAAAATTATGATCACTAAATAACAGTAAGGTAACTTCAAATACAAATTCTCAGAATTTTATAGAAAGTATTTAACCTCTAAATAATTTATTCAGTATAATCACATTAATTCTACGTAATGAAGGAAGTACTGAAATTATTCATCTAAAAATTATAGAAAAATCACTAGTCAGTAGTATGATACATAAAAGATCTTTGTGCAGAGAATCATAATTTTACTAGCTTGCTAAACATCACTAAAGATTTAATCAAATAATCAAGGTAAAAACATACCTAATGAAGCAAGCCCTAGAATTAACTTTTCAAAAATCCCATAAAAATTCACAGAGATTTAAAATAATAATAAACGTTCTCTGCTTAAATTTCATCATTTTTCAGAGAGTGTGTATTCCCTAATAAATTTTCTAAGCAAATCATACACTACTACATCATTAAAGGAAGTATCCAAAATAATGATCATAAAATTCATAGTAAAATATCCAGAGCTTGTACCATCCCTATAATTCACTCTACCCAAATCTCACCACTTTTCAATGTGATTTAGTGTCATTTCCTATCTCTACAAATTTTGCGCCCCAAACTAGGGTTAGATTTTTAGGTATCCCAACGGTCTCCAAATTTACTAAGATTTCGTCCAGAGAACTATATTGGCCCTATGGTTCTCTTCACCTAATTTCGGGTCAATCCAAGGTCATTTGAGCACATGACCTTCACAAACCACCAAGATCCATCCTTAGGGTTTGGCCTTGGTCCTTAGGGCAAACTTACCCCGATCCACCTCAAACTCCACGAGGGGGTGCTAGAGAATATTACTAGCCAGTGGTAAAAATCTCAGCCTCTGTTGAGGTGATCTGACCACTCGAATTTCAAAAGTGCACTTTTAACCTAAGACCCCTTATTAGGGCAAAACTTAGGGTTGATCATTTCGAATCCAAACCATCTCCAAATGAGATGAAAAATTATACAGAACCTTATAGTGAACCCAGGGACCACTCACCAGAATTTGGGAGGGTTTGGAAATTATTTAACTATCTAATTAAATTCGGCTAAGATTATTGAATTTTTCTAAAAACTATAGAAAAATATTCTCCAAAAATTCTCATTTTTGGATAGCACCCAGATATATGTAAGATTAGACGACACCCCAAATTTCAAGTCATTTTGATGACTGGTTTAGAGTGGGGAATTTTTCTAAGGTCAAGACGGCCCTCTGGATAGACCTCACTAAAAAGGGTGCTGTGGTCTAACCAGGATTCCAAATCGGGTGAAATTAATTTTTAATTAAATTAGACTTCAAGGGCTACATTTTCTATGTTGACCCTTTTTCCTGTAGAAGCCTCTAAGTATTTTTCCCAAATTATTTAAGGTGACAGATATTCTCATTCAGAAATTGTTTTAAAAAAAAGAATTTAATTTTCATGGCACTGTTCATCTTCTTCAACAGCCCGAAACCAGAGGCCTGAAGACTCATTTTCCTGTAGCTTTTCCAAAGCTATTTCTCGGCCATCCAGCCATCTCCCTGGCCGGCCACCACCACCACCACCTCTGTTGAGGTGAGGGCTATCGTCGGGCGGCGGCACGGCCGCCGGAGAGGCGGTTTCCGGCGAACCCGCCACCATGTGATTTTCGGAAAACCACGAATACGCTCACCCGATCTGGCTCTTTTGAGCCCGATATCTCTCCTAAGGATTCCTAAGATCTATCCGCAGAAGAAGAGGGAGGGGAGGACCTTGTTCGCGGGTTGGAGGCGTGCAGAGCGTCGGGAAGCCATTTGCGCGGTGGTGGCGTCGCCGGAAATTCTTCAACAGCAAGGGGAAAGTCTGAAATAGTTTGAGGGAGTGTAACCTTTTCCTCTTGCTCTTAGGAGTCTTTTATAGATCAGCCAATGGGGAGGAGAAAGTATGAAACGTTGGCGGCCATTACTAATCCCTTAATGACGTTTCGGTTATGACGAATGGCAGTTGAAACGCTGGAGATGAAGAGGTGCTTGCCAGGTGGCGATTTCCTATTGGACAAACATTTCCTTAATTATTTAAATAATTAAAGTAGGAAACGGCCCATAAATACCATTGGTTTTCATTCCCATAATCAGAATTTATTATTGCGTCGGTTACGGAAATTTCCAGTCTGGCTGTCGTTTCGGCCTTGGTCACGGGCGTGACACATAGGTCACGGGCGTGACAGGCCCGGTTAGCCAATTCTGGGTTCGACGATCGTCGAACTGAGATCGACGATCGTCGAAGGGTGGTCACGGGCGTGACACCCGGGTCACGGGCGTGACTGGCCCGTGTGGCCAAATTCTGGGTCGACGACCGTCGAACTGAAATCGACGATCGTCGAGCGTGGTCACGCCCTATGTCACGGGCGTGACATTGCGGGTCACGGGCGTGACATGTCTGGTGACTAATTCTGGGACAACGAGCGTCGAGCTGAAATCGACGATCGTCGACCGTGGTCACGCCCTATGTCACGGGCGTGACATTGTGAGTCACGGGCGTGACAGGCCATGAGGCAAATTTTGCGCCGGACGATCGTCTACCTGGGATCGACGATCGTCGAAGGAGTCACGCCCCAGGTCACGGGCGTGACACCTGGGTCACGGGCGTGACAGGGCATGAGGCAAATTTTGCGCCGGACGATCGTCTACCCGAGATCGACGATCGTCGAGGAGTCACGCCCCAGGTCACGGGCGTGACACCTGGGTCATGGGCGTGACAGGGCCGGGTGGAAAATTTTGCGCCGGACGATCGTTTGCCCGAGATCGACGATCGTCGAGGAGTCACGCCCCAGGTCACGGGCGTGACACCTGGGTCACGGGCGTGACCAACCCGTGACCCGAAATCCTGGTCGATTTATTTCAACTTTTGGGTTCCCTAGGGTTTTATCACAACTAACCGACTCTTAGGGGTCTAGCCGGAAATGGAATGTTACAAGCCGCTCATCATGCACCGACAACCAGTTGGCTTGGGCGGGAGCCCTGCGGCTCAGCGCATCTGCAACTGCGTTGCCCTTCCCGGGTACATAATGTATTTTGAAGGTGTAGTCCCCCAAGAACTCCATCCACCTCCTCTGTCTCATATTAAGGTCCTTTTGATACAACAAGTATTTTAGGCTCTTGTGATCGGTGTATATATCGACCCTTACGCCGTAAAGGTAGTGCCTCCACAACTTGAGTGCAAATATCACGGCCGCCAACTCCAAGTCGTGCACCAGATAATTTCTTTCATGCACCTTCAACTGACGCGATCCATACGCTATCACGCTCTCATGCTGCAACAACACGCAGCCCAAGCCACTACCTGAAGCGTCACTATACACCTCGAAGCCCTCGGTCCCACTCAGCGAACTAAGCATTGGCGCCGTGGTCAACCGCCTCTTCAGCTCCTCAAAAGCTTGCACGCATTCTTGCGTCCACAAGAATTTCTGATCTTTCCTTGTCAACTTCGTGAGAGGTAGCGCTATCCGCGAGAAGTTCTCTACGAAGCGCCTGTAATATCCGGCAAGCCCGAGAAAACTACGGACTTCCACGACAGAAGACAACGCAGGCCACTCTCGTATCGCAACGATCTTCGCCGGATCCACCGCTATACCTTCCCCACTAACAATATGACCAAGGAACGCTACTGAGGGTAGCCAGAACTCGCACTTGGAGAATTTCGCATAAAGCTCATTCCTCCTTAGAGTCACCAACACCAGATGCAAGTGCTTGAAGTGATCTTCTTCGCACTGCGAGTACACCAATATATCGTCAATAAAGACGATCACAAAGCGATCCGGGAAATCTCGGAACGTCCTGTTCATCAAGTCCATAAATACTGATGGCGCATTCGTCAGTCCAAACGGCATGACCGTGAACTCGAAATGCCCATACCTCGTACTGAACGCTGTCTTCGGGATATCACACTCCCTGATCCTCAGCTGATAGTACCCCGACTTCAAGTCCAACTTAGAGTATACCGACGATCCAACTAACTGATCAAAGAGATCATCAATCCTCGGGATCGGGTACTTATTCTTCTCCGTCAGCTTGTTCAACTCTCTGTAGTCGATACACAGCCGCATACTCCCGTCCTTCTTCTTAACGAAGAGGACCGGTGCGCTCCAAGGCGACGAGCTTGGACGCATATACCCTTGCTCCATCAGCTCCTCTAGCTGAACTTTCAACTCTGCCATCTCCTTAGGCGCCAACCTATACGGAGCACGTGACACCGGTTTGGCCCCCGGCACGAGCTCGATGGTGAAATCAATCTCTCACTGCGGTGGGGCTCTAGGAAGGCTATTCGGGAACACATCTGGGTACTCGCATACCACGGGGATCTCATCCAAAGTGGACTTCGGCTCTGCGGCCTCCACTAATGCGAAGAACAGCTCTGCACCAGCACGAACCGCCTTCACCACCTGAAGAGCAGACATCAGTGTCTTGCTCGACCCCTTCAGTCCCTCGAATGTAGTCTCCCGCCCTACACCCAGCTTGACCTTCTTTCGGTCGCAGTCGATCCAAGCCTTCTGCTCTGACAGCCAATCCATTCCAAATATAACGTCGAACTCTACTAACGGCAGTAATGACGCTAGCAAGTCGAACTCTTGGCTCCCTATGTGAACCTTTACGGCGCACACTCTGTCCGCACGCATCGAGCACCCGTTCGGTAGCAGCACATCCAACTTATCCTTCGCCATCGAAGAAGGGACTCCAATGCGCGATATGAAACTTTCGGACAAGAAGGAATGTGAAGCCCCCGTGTCGAACAGTGCCCGTGCCGGACTATCACTAATCACAACAAAGCCTATACAAACAATATTAGGCTAACAAGCAATAGATAACGGTATTAAAGCTAACTTGCTATAAATTAACTCATACCTGTCACCACATCCGCTTGCTTGATGGCCTCCAGCTGGCCCAAGTTATAGACTCTAGGCTGAGTCGGAGCATAGTGGGACGCGGTTGACTCCACCGCCTTGCCCTTCTCTTCGTAAGTAGCTCCTTGCTTTCTCTCGGACTTTGGGCGTCCGCTCCAGCAATCGCGGGCAAAGTGCCCCGTCTTTCCACACGTGAAACAAGCGCCCGGGGTTCGATTGGTAGTTGCCCCCGAGGCACCTGAAGAAGCTGGACCCGACGTCTTAGCTTTCTTATAGAATCTGCGGTAGCCCGACTTCGACGTAGTCGGTGCCTTGAACTCCGCTTTCTTACTACCGGATTCCTTCTTCGCTTAGACATTCTTCATGTCCTTCTCTAAGGACCGGGCCGAACTGACCAGGGTCATGAAACCCTGCGCCTTGGGCCCCGATAGTAGCAACCTTAACTCGTCTCTTAGCCCTTCATAGAAGCGGCTCGTCTTGCGCTCCTCGTCTGCGAAGGTAGCGCCGGCATATCTCCCCAACCGAGTAAACTCGTGGAGGAACTCATCAACGGTGGAATCCCCTTGCACCAACTTCTGAAATTCGCTTTCTAGCGCAATTCTCTGCGCCGAGGGGAGGTATCGAGCCATGAATAGTCTCGCAAACTCCTCCATCGAAACTTCGGCCAACGGCCTTCCCCGCAACTGATGTAGCTCTAGGCCTTCCCACCATAGTCTTGCGTCTCCATCCAAAAGGAACGTCGCTATAGTGGTCTTCTGACACTCTTCCGTTTTTGTCGCAGTCATCACCCTGTTGACCCTTGAGAGGCAATCCTCTGCTTGGGTCGGGGTTTCTGCCCCCGTGAATACCGATGGATGAAAGCCCATCACGTACTTCAGTTGTCTTTCAGTTGCCCTCCGAGGCAACTCTGGCTCCAAAACTACTTGCTCAACCCTCCTTTGCTCTGCCGTCTGAAGCGGTACTTGCTCCACAGCAGGAGCAGGTTGCTGCACCTGCCTTGCAGGCTGCGCATTGATCATTGTCATGACCTCTTCTGCCACCAACCTAATGGTCTCGGCAGACGGAGGTGTTGCAGGCGCATCGCTTGGCGCACTGCTCGCCTCAGAACCTGGCCGTTTAGACGGCCCAGCACCACTTCTGGTTACCTATAATCATGCAGAACACCGTTAAGCGACCAAAAATTACTGCAAACAGCAATTATAGGAACACGCAGGTTCCTCAAACATGTATATTTTCATTCCTAAGTGGACATTCATGGGTTCTTTTCATGTTATAACGATGACGCACACATGTGCTCACCACCCCTTAAAGTGAATTCATCCACGAATTCATTTAAGCTTGACCGAAACCAGAAGTCTGATACCAATTTGTAACACCCTTATCCGTCGCATAGCATATAACAGTAAGTCCGGCCGGGGCCCGACGCCATATACTACGGACAGACCGGTTGGTTACGCGTTGAAACCATTCAACCAATCATGACGCCCTACACAGCACCTAGCGGAAGCAATTTATTAGGTTGCAAAAGAAATAAGAACCCAGCCACAACAACATGAATGTCCACTACAAACTCAGGAATGTATACATACACCAAAAGAGAAATGGCCTTAAGGCCTTACACTGTTCACTTAACAAAAGTAGTGTTTTCATACTTCGGCTCGCAGGCCGGCCATACATGAAAAACGGGAAAGAAACATAAGCAATTAGGCCTTCGAGGGCCGGCACAGCAACAAGGGCTTTAGCCCGCTATTTCCCGCTCTGCTCCGCAACACCAGCAAGCCACAAACCACCGCCCGGTGGCAAACAATAGCAACGGTCAGCAATGCTGACCAAATTATAACGATCCCGCCCCCACACTCGGGGCGGCAATGCTCTTTCCCTGCACTTTATTAGCATAGGCAATTATATAAAGTATTTGCACTTCACCACAGGCGTAGGCTCGCACGGCCACACACCTCGTGCACTCAGGGCACATTCTCGGCGAACCGGCCAACGTCACGTCAATTCAAGCCCTAGACGTTCCCAATCCACCACCGCCTCTTGGACGGTCATCCATATGAGCATTTTGCCTTCCTGGCCTTGGTCACGGCAATTTAAGCCATAGACCGCCGAAGACCCTCATCCATGCCAACGGTCCTACCGAACGACATAGACTGGGTACGGTTCCGCCTGACCCGTGCTCACACCGCAACGACAATTTAAGCCATATGCGCAGGCCAAGACTCACCGAGTCCCATTTCCACCACAATAATCACATAACCCGGCTATGTTCACGTTGGCTCCCCGGCCACCGTGTTGGCAAAACCCGCTTTTGCCCAGTTTTCTGGGTGCACCTTTGAGTTAATCTCCAAGGCTCCCTGATGCAATCTACCACGTAGAAAACCTGAAAAATGCTCAAACACCCGGAGTCTTCCCCGGTTCATATGCAATGCAACATCACTGATCCGGCTCTACTTGTCCGGATAGGCTTCACACACAATGCCTATGTCCGTTTTCGCATACGGACTCTACACAAGGGGGACTTTACATATCTACCCCAAGGAACGCTCCAACTCTTTGCTCACTCGCGAGAGAGGGCTTCCTATGCAAAGGAAAAGAGGGCTTCACATGCCCAAGGATGAGAAATCGTTACCCTTGCGTTCTTCCACGGTGCCATGAAAATCTATGCGGATGAAAAGCACTGCAATCTCCTTGCCTCCGCGGATCCGAAGACGGCTCGCGATTTGGAGCTCCGAATCTCCACTGGCCGCCGGAGTTGACCTCCTTCTTCCTCCTCCAAGCTCTCCCTTCTCTCTAGATTTTAGAGAGAGAGTACCCAAGTGAAATAAGGGTTTCAAAACCCTATTCCCGGCTAAAACCACCCAGGAGCAGCCCCCCACCGTCGGATCCAAAGCCAAGGAAACGAATGGCCAGGATTAGATCTGAAATCACAAAAACTGGGCCGAACACGGGTTCACACACGGCCGTGTGCCTGGCCGTGTAGCTCATTCGCCGTCTCGACCAAAATTGAAAACCAGCAACACGGCATGTGACACGGCCTCCGACACGCCCGTGTCACCTACGACACACCCGTGTCGGGACCCGTGTCACGCCACCCGTGTGCAATCGACCAACATTTTGCAGTCAGAGAGGTATACGGCTTGGTGAAACGGCATCAGACACGCCCGTGTCAAACTAGACACGCCCGTGTTTGTGCCCGTGTCACTGCCCGTGTACCCCGCCGTACAGCCCAGGTGTGACACGGCCTGGGACACGCCCGTGTCCTAGGCCGTGTTCCACCACACGACCATCGTCGACCTGAACTGGTCGACTACACGGCCAGCTCGACGGCCCGAGCTCGACACGCCCGACACGGCCTCCGACACGCCCGTGTCGGGGCCCGTGTCACCTGCACCAAAACTTCGTCTTGGCCAAAAGTGATCCCCGTCGCTCCTACAACATTTTGGGGTGTTACACGAGCTTCATTCTTTTATAAATATTCTATGATGACTTCATCGGATAACTTCCTAGAAGGTCCCGCTTGATTTGGATTATGGTGTTGATGAGGAGGATTAGAACTTGAGTTGAATAAATGTGAAGGGGATGATCTGGAATTGTTCTTCCACAAAAAATTAGGGTGGTTTCTCCGTTCAGGATTATACTTATTTGCATAAGCATTATGATTTGGTTTATATTGCCTACCTATATAGTTAGCTTCTTCGTTGTGATTAACAAGTTACTCAATGGTTAAAGTAGGACTAACGGTAGGTGTAACTATGTTGTTAACTTGTGGAGTCATTTGATTCTGGTGTAACATTAACTCGTCTAGCCTCTTATTTATTAAATTAAATTGGGATGTCATTTGGGATGTAAATGAGGTTAACTGATCTACTTGATGCATCCCAGCCGTGTCAGAAGATCCTTGCCAATTGATGAGTTGATAATTATTAAGAGGATAAATCCTCTAATATCGTATAGACAACTTCTGGGTATTTGTTCATAAGTGACCATCCTGCAACTTCCATCTACTTGGATCATCGTAGATGTCTGGAGTCAATTGTATAAGGTCAACACCTGTTGATGAATAGCTAAATCGTGATGAGGACACTTTCGCAATAATTCCTTAAAGCGCTCACAAGCATCGTAAAGGTTCTCTCCATTCCCTTGCATAAATGTCGAGATATCTCATTTAAGTTTAGCAGTTTTAGATGGAGGAAAATACTTAGCTAAAAATTTTTCTTTCAAAAGGCCCCAAGTGGTAATGAACTCATTAGGTAAAGAGTTCAGCCAATCTATTGCCCTTCCCTCAAAAGAGAAAGGAAACAACCGCAGTTTAATGGCTTCTTCTGATGCACCATTAATCTTGAATGTATCACAGATTTCCATGAACATCCTTAAATGAGAATTGGGGTCTTCGTGATTAAGGCCACCAAATTTGTTATTTTGAACAAGCTGCTTAACAGTAGAATCGATTTTAAAGTTATTAGCTTCGATAGCGAGTCTAGCGATACTAAATTGCACCCCTCCCCATAGAGGCATATTACAGTCGCGACATGTTCTTCTATGTTCGATTGGGTACTCATTATGTTCTACCTGAGCTCCTAAATCCTGGCCTTCCCAGATTATTCTCTTATGGATTCATAGTTGACGAATGAATTTGTTCTAGTCGAAAGGTTTTACGATTTTTCCTGCATGTCCGTTCAATCTCTAAATTTAAAAGGTAATAGTTCCGCAGATCGAAAACTGGACATGCACTGACAGATCAATAAATAACAGTAAAAATAATTAAAATAAAACAAAATTAAAGGTTTGAGCTCTAAATACTAGGGATTATTAATATTGCAAGAAAATAAAACAATAGATCGATCGCACTTCCCCGACAACGGCGAAAAAACTTGATACGCGAAAAGTGGTTTATACGCAAGTGCACGTGCCGGATCAAGTAATAAAGTGTGAATAGAGATCGTTCCTTCGAAGAAGTGGTTGATCTAAAGCTTACAAATACAAGATACTCTGTTTCTTTAAATTCAAACAGATTTAATGAGATGATTTTGAAAAGTAATGAAAATTCTAACAATGATTTAAACTAAATATACTAATCAAAGAGATACCTTTTTATCAATTGAAGAGAAAGTCTTGTATTTTTGATTTTCTATGTGCGTTGAGGTGATGTATGAAAATAATATCTTTTTAAAAATGCTTGATCAAGTTATCTTGCAACAATTTTTTTATAGAAGAAATCATCATCTCACGAATCTCAGAAATCTTGATATCCTATCTTCCTCTAGTCATCTCTAACTTAGATAGAATGAAGGATACCGCGAAGAATAAAAATCAGAGTTGTTAGTAAGAAATGGATATCTCTTTCTCCTCTTTAAACCGTAGTGAACTTAAGAGCACTTACACTTCTTCTCTTTCGATTCTTGAAGCGTAGTATAATAGTAGAAACTTTAAGTCAAAAATTCACACCACGCGTCTCTTGGTTCTTGAGGTGCGATAAGATAGCCTTCAAACTAATATTACGTCTCTCATCTCTCGATTCTCGCAACGCAATAGAAGATGAAAGCATAACTTAAAAGTTTTAATATCAAATTCAAAAGTTTCACCAAGATTAATTATCAAACAAATTCAAACATAAGAAAGATTCACCACCAAAACACACATAGTATTCTCTTCATACAAGACTAGGAGAGTTTAGTTGATAACGGAGATAAAACGCCGCAAAATAAGAAGGATCTTACAGTACATGGCGTCAGAAATTCAAATTTACCCTTTCTAATGGCTAAAACACAGGTTCTCTAGTCCAAAAACCCTAGACGCAATCTCATTTCTTCTCCAAAATGACAAAAGATGCTTTATTTTCCTTCTCTCTCTCTACTTATGAGTGTAAACGCTCTATATGAACTCCAGGAATTCTGAAAGAAAGCCTCTTTTCATTTCCATAACTGCCATTTTTTGAATACTTTCAGAAATTGGAATTTCAAATTCACAGGTTTGTTGCAACAAATTTTTATTTGTTGCATTATATTTTTTTGTCCAAATTTCAGCGAAAAACTGCTCCGAAATTCCTGTAAATTTTCTGCAGCATTTCCTGAATACTCTATATACTTAACATCGAGCGCGCAAGTTAATTTCTCCATGCTTCGCTATCATAAAAACAAGTTAAAATATTAATAATGCCTGAATTTTCTCACAAATAATGATTTGCTCGTTTACATATGCTTTTAATCAATATTTTATAAATAAATTAGTTAAAATGAGACGAATTGACGCACAAGATAATTTCATTGTGTGAATTTATCAAGGATAAGCGGCAAGGCGGTTACAATATTTTGTCCGCAAGTTTTGTACTTGTCTATTTTTTATGATCTTCATCGGGTGCATTGTGAAATCATGTCATACAATACATGTCTCGCTTTGTAAAAAAGATAGTTAATTCAATTTCATCTCTTATTCTTCTATCTCCTACTAGTTTATTTGATTTGGTCGGTTTAGTGTTCCTGCAACCTTCCCAATTTTATAATATTTTGTATGGTATCAGAGAGACAAATGTTTTAGTAGTGATCAGCTACAGAAGTTTGTTAAATACCCTTGAAAGTTTGAGTGAACTAGAAATATAACAATGGAAGGTGGTTACACAAGAGGCCTTAGAATTGAGCTACTAACGCAGACTTAATACAAGAAGTGGAAGTCTTGCATGAAAATTTATCTTGTGGACAAGGATCTCTGAGAGGTCGTCGGTGGAGATGAAAGACAAGATGTGATTGCTGCTGGGGTAAATGATCAGGCGGTGAGGGCTTGGAGGAGAACAAATGCAAAGGCAGAGTTCACACTCAAGTGGGTGATCTCACCGGAGTTGTTCGACCACATCATTGGATATAGGTCTGCTGTTAAGATTTGGACATCCTTGGATGGCTTGTTCAGAAGAATGTAGCTTGACTACAATTTCTTGAGAATGAGTTTGCGAGAATAACTCAGGGGGACATGTCGATACCATCTTTCTTCTTAAAGATGAAGAACTTATGTGCTGAGATTTCAGCAATTTACCCGGATGAGCCCATCTCAAAGGCGAAGTTGAAATGACACATCATCCACGATTTACGGAAGGAATACGTGGCTTTTATTACTTTTGTGCAGGGCTAGGCCAATTAGCCATCTTTTCTAGGGCTGGAAAATTTACTAGCTTTGGAGGAGAGCTTGGCAAGGCAGATGGTTGGGTGTTCTATCTCATGGGGGAGATAGTGAGGTTCTCTACTCAAGAAAGAAGAAGAAATGTGATAAGAAGAAGTCATTTGTAGAAAATGGTCCTTCAACTTCATCATCGCAGGAGAGGAGCAAGGCTCCTAAGCAGGATGGAGGGAAGAAAGGAGGACCAAGTTTTTACATATGCAATAAGCTTGATCACTTCAGAAAATACTAAAGAGTCAATCTTCAGCCAGATCATGTTGCTGATAAAAGAGGAGCTGAATTCAGGAAAGAAGAAGGCGGATGGAGGAAACTGCTTCATGGAAGATATGATGGCAACGTCTGCTCGTGCCTTAGCCACCATCAATTACTAGGAGAACTGGATCGTGGACTCGGGGTGTGGTCATCATCTCACTGGCGACGAGTCGAAGTTTCTTCTCTAGAGGCGTATACAAGTAATGATGATATCATTAATGTTGATGGTATTGTGCATGTAGTCAAGAATGAATGAACGATTTCTTTAGGCGGTGATAAGGGGTCACTCACTTTGAGGAGTGTTTATCACGTGTCGGGGATGAAGATGAACCTGTTCTCGGTGACCAACACTGTGGACACTTGCTATCACGTTTTGTTCGACCGATAGAAGTGAAGTTTCTCTGAAATGTGTCTACCGTAAAGGTTGACTTGACTCATGTTGGAACACAGGTAAATGACTTGTTCGTTCTACCGACAAGTTCTTATGTTGAGAAGATTAGGGCTAATGACAGCGCAGTAATCTGGCATGAGAGACTGTGAGATGTTGGGATGGATAAGTTAAAGGCAATGGCGGCAAGAGGTCTGGTGAAAGGTCTGCCTAATTTTTCATCTCTAGGCGATTATCATGTCTGTGAATGGTGTCAGTATGGGAAGACACATTGCCACCCATTTGACAAGTATTTGTCCAGGTGCAAGCACTGCTGGATTGAATCCACGGTGATCTGATGGGTCCGACCATCACCCCCAGTCTTGAAGGATGCAGATACATGCTGGTCTTGGTTGATGACTTCACTAGATATACCTAAGTGTATTTCATAAAAGAAATCAGATGTTTTCCAGAAGTTTGTGAAGTTCAGGGAGCTCGTGGAAGGTCGGTTGAATTTGCGAATAAAGAAGTTGAAAACAGATAATGGAGGGGAGTTCACTTCAAATGAATTCTTCAATTTTTTCAAAAATCATGGATTCTGGAGAGTGCTTTTTTGTGTGAATACTGCCCAACAAAACGGAGTTGCAGAAATGGGGTCCAATCAGACTTGTCGGTGAGACAACGATAGCGACGTCAGGATGACTGTGCGCGAGGGAGCGGGTGTGTTGTCGCACGCCCGAAGGGGTGGGGGGTGCGCGCCACGACGCACACTAGCATGGCTGGAGAGCGCTGTTGAGGAGCGCCCCCGCAGAACCGCACATGCATGGAGCGGTGCGGGGTCACTCGCGCGGCCTGGCGTGTTCGCTTGTTTTATCGTGCATGTACTGTCATGCGAGTGGCCTTATGTGTTGCCGCGCGTGGGAGCGCATCACACGCTATTATCTTCTGGTCGATGTGCGACGACCCTGCATGGCCAGGCAAATCTTTTTGACAAGCCAGTCGGGATAACAGGCCAGAAGCATTGGATCGAATATTTTAATAATTTAGGAACCCTATCAAATAAATTTTGAACCTTTGACACCGCCGAAGTGGAAAAAAAAGTCCATTCAAGTACCCGATAATATGACTTTAACATGCTGCGGACAAATTATTTCCCCAATTTCTCAAATTAAAATAAAATTGTAAAGCTTCTTCCGGAATCCTTTCACCAACCAATTAATCCTAAAAAATTTTATTATTATATTAGTTTTTATAGCTATCACATCACAAGCAATAATCACAAGAATATCCCAACTCCTAACTTAATTCCTTGCTTTCCTCGTTAATTTTATGGGTGCAAAAGAGTCTAGTTCGAATCGAGCTTGACACAATTTTCAAGTTCGGGCTCAAGTTAGAGCTCGACGAGCTCATTTTATCCAGGCTCGAGCTCGAGTTCAATGCCTTCTTATCGAGCTCGGAGCTCGAGTCGAGCTTCAGCTGCTCACGAGCTTTTTTAGCTCATGAGCCTTATGTTTTAGGTATTTTTTAAAAATATATAGAAATAAAAAAACCGGCGAGCCGGCCCGCAGCTCATGAACAACAATAAGTGAATTCAAACACGATTCGTAATCGAACTCGAGCTCGAGTTTCACAGGCCGAGCTCGAGATTCACGGGCTCGAGCTCAAATCGAGCTTTTTTCGAGCCGGCTCAACTCAACCTACACCCCTAATTAATTTTATTATCTAAAAAAATTCAAATATTTTCTCAACAGGAATACAAGTTGTTTCAACAACAAGACTTCGGCGCCCACGATGTTGGCGATAGACGCCAATAAAACTCAAGTCCAATTTGAAGTGTGCAACTACATTTATAAAAAAAAACAAAAAAGAAATCAAAATAGATTTATCTTCCTCCTTCAAATTTCTTTCTAACTTGACCGGTCAAAAAGAAGTATTTACAGCAAAAGAAACACGCCCACATTCTAATCAATTCCGGCACGGTGGCTGTTCGAAGATCTTCCCGGAGAGTGCATTCGCAAGCGACGCTCTAAAATTCGGATCTTTAGCCAGCGCCGCCGTCATTTGCTCAATCAGAACCTTCTGAAACTCCGGCGAAAGCACCTCCGAGCTAACCCTATGCGTCTCCCCGCTCCACTGGCCATCTGTAAGGTCGACTGTGATCGCCGGAGCGGCGGCGTTGGGCCCCGAGCTAACACCGTGGCTCCCGCGAGCGGCGCCTTCGCCTTGGGACGGTGGACTGTGATTGTGCTCGCCTTCGTATGTTGCTACTAATATCGACAGATCCTCAATGCTTCTCTGTACCTAAAGATATCACATTTAAACTTTATAATCACACTTAAGCTCATAATTAACACTAGCTCCGCCATTAATATTTTTCTTAGGCTTGCTGCATACCTTCTTCTTAACTTGGCAGGAAGGGGCGAATGAGCATTTGAAATAAGCGCGCGGGGAGGGGTTATCTCTTGTAACCTTCTGCCCGTATTTCCTCCACTGATATCCATCCTTCACAACCTGATCCAATAAACAAATTCAGCAAATCAATTTCATTAATCTATGGGCTTTTTTTGGCACTTTGCATTCCCCAAATAGTCGTGGTTTTGACATTTTGCACTCTGAAAATTTAAAATTTGACAATTTGCACTCTTGGAGTGCATTATCTTTGACACTTTGCATCCAAAGCCGAAATTTTAGGGGTATTCTTCTCCCCCACACCACCCTTCGACTGTGATTACCTACTACTCGGTGTTGCTGGAATCTGTGAGTTGTTTGCCTGTAAGCAGAACAATGCTTCTCGGAGTTGACTACGTAGACATATTCAAGGCAATAAATTTCAAGCTTCTCGTCATGAAACGACTCGTTGCCTCGCACTCGAAATGGCGAGGCAAAGCCGTCCTTGTTCAGATTGTTATTTCCGCATGAGACATCGGCAAGGATGCGAAGGAGGTGCAGGCCTGTGATTAAGCTTGGTACAAAATCATTCTCGTTCAGAATTTCAGTGCCGCCCGAACAAAAATGCCCCTAAAATTTTGTCCTGGGGCGCAAAGTGCCGAAGGTAATGTATTTCGGAAGTGCAAATTGTGAGATTTGAGCTTTCAGGAATGCAAAATGCCAAAAAAAAATTAATGCGGTCAGACGGTATGCTCACCAGGCTGGTCTGCTCGGGATCAGACCTCACGCAGAACTTCGACACGTTGGATTTCGAATCAACCTTCATCACCTTGTAAGACTCTTCGCTCGATATGCTCTCCACATGTGCCACGGCGAAAGCCTTGTTGTCGCCGGCGGCATCGTGGCTGTCGGATTCGAGGCTCTCGCTTCTCCTCTTCCTCGTCGGCGATTCCATCATCTTCTCCGACGGAGACCGCGGGTTCATGAGATCGTAGAGCTGGTTTTGAAGGGCATTGTAGTTGGCACTCATGACGCTCAGCCTCTCATTCAGATTCCTGTTCTCCTCACTCAACCTTTGTATCTTCATTTCCATAACCTCAGCCTATGGAAAAGTATATATATAATTAGAAATCAATTCGAATTCCTCAGAGGCAGCTCAATTTATGTCACATAAACTTACATCCTGTGCAGTTGGCGAGTTCCGTCGAGCGTGGATCGGAGAAGGCATCCAGACGCCGGGAAAGGCCGGAATCGGAGCATCGCCGGCGAGATTGGTGGGCCCGACACTGAGGTCAAGATTTACGATGTGTTCCATGACAACGGTGAATCCGTGAGAGAGAAAGCAGGGGGAAGTTTGGTATGTGGAAAAAAGGGATTGAATTAAGAAGACTTGAAGAGATTTGGTGAAGAATGAATACTTATAGGTAGGAGAAGAGAGCGGGGGGATGATATCATGCGAATGATATCAGCAAGTTAATGTCACCGGGGGGGAGAATGTTGAGTTGGGAGTGATGAGGACGATTTTGTTTTGGGAAGACGAGTGAATATTCAAGAGGATTTGTAGCGAAGGAGGAGGAAAGTCGTGGGCGTTTGTTTCCATGAGCATGTCGGCCGAGGATTTGTAAGCGTAAAAGTCAAGGCGTGGTCAAAGAAGACAAAAACAGATGGGGCGCAACTCTGGAGAAGAGAAGAATGCACTTGACTAGTCTTTCTTTTGCTTAATTGTCACGTTTTGTACGCAACTCTTTTTTAAAAAAAAAAAAATCTATTAGGCGGTGCCGTATTTTTAGGTATATGCTTTTTTTTTAAAACAATGCTATATTAAATTCACAAAAATATTATAGATAAATTTGGGGGATTGTTAACAGCAGACTGAATATGACTATTCGCAGATTATTATTATTCGCGGATTTAAAGACACTCAAAATTGTTATTCACAGAAATTATTGTTATTCGCAGACCAACATTAAAAGTAAAAAAAATATCAAGAAGTGTCAAATGAAAGCTTAGTCTTTAGCTAGAGTTTGATACTCATGATCTGAACTAATAAAATGTGAACCACCTGAACTAACCATCTAAAAATCCACACAAACCGAACTTAAGAAGTGTCAAAAAATATCAAGAAGTGTCAAATCTGAAATAACCATCTAAAAAGCGAGAAATAGCTATACAAAATCACTTTAAAACATCAATAAACAATCAACTTAAGAAGATCCTACTGAAATAATCATCTATTCTTCAACCCTAACTATCCAAATCTTTCCACACAAACCAAAATAAATAAACAGCGTAGAAATCCACTCTCCAGCACAGAAAATCGAGATCCAACCAATCAAACCTCACACCATCGATCCCTATGTCTGTATCGCAAACAAACCCTAAACAAACCAGTCAATAAAATGTTTGCAGGCGGGCGACGTCGGCGAACAGGAGGGCGACATCGGCGAGCAGGCGGGTGGCGTCGACGAGCAGGCGGGCGGCGCCGGCCAGCAGTCGGGCGACGTCGGGTTGGTAGCTGGGAATATGCGAGGGAGGGGAAGATGCGAAGTGCGGAGTGCAATTGCGAGCAGGCGGGCGGCGCAGGCGGGCGGCGCAGGCGGGCGGCGCAGGCGGGCGGCGCAGGCGGGCGGCGCAGGCGGGCGGCGCAGGCGGGCAGCGCAGGTGGGCGATCAAGAGTTGGGAGAGCGAGAGAGGGGAAGATGTGGAGTGCGGGATCGAGATGTTGGCTGGGAAGGGAAAAGGAATTAGGGTTGGTTTGTGAATAAAAGCTTTCAGAAAGCAAAGGAATCTTTAACACATTTTAAAAGTGCTATTTTTCGTTTGCGAATAGCCATTTTTGGTTTGCGGTCAACAATCCCCTTTAATTGCGTGTAGTTGAGTTTTTTTCGGTTTGGAGAAATCAGATCATCTTCGCTCGGAATCGGACATGGAAAACAATCAAACTGAATCCTAGCAAATGACATGAAGCATTTTTTACGTGAAAAAATCCAGAAATGAGGAAATACCACGTGATTGAAACTGTGTCGAGCCAAAATTCACTACCTTATTTGAGTTTTACAGAGTTTGATTTGATCTGGAAGGGCGACAGACCGTTACTCCGCTACAAGTACGAAAAATGAGTAAAAATGAACAAGTCATCGGAGCCTTGATGGAAGCGCTCCGGTCTTGGAAAGTTGTTGACCTTGCAGAACCTGGGTGAGAGCAACACCGAGTTAGTTGGGATCATTCCAAGTATGTTTTCACATACTTAGGTCACATATCACTATGACATAAATTTCTCTATATTTTTTTATACCATCATAGTTGGGATCATTCCAAGTATGTGGGCATATACTTAGGTCACATATCACCATGAAATTCAATCATTTGCTTATAAAAATTAAACACCCATAAATGACTAACTTACTAAGATACAACTAGTAGAAATATAGAGAATTTAGGCATGAAATAATAAGTATGAAAAAGTCCAAGCTCAACTATTCTAGTGAAGATCAAAATGAAAAAACTACCCAAGCTCATGTCTTGGCTTACATCGTTGACTTAGTTCTTTCTCGCCCCTCCCGTTATTTGTAGAGATCAATATCAAAAGATTATCATGGAAGTAAACAAAAATTTAGTGCATAAAAACAAAAAAAATGCTTACGTGAGCTTTATCACAAAAAATCTTACTAATTTCAATTTCACTAATTGAACTCTTTGGATTGTTCCGCCATACCAATTAATTATTATTGAATATATCTAGAATAGCCTTTTGATTAAATGAAACAAGAAATGAGATCATTCTATCCATGGTTAAATAAAGTATAGTTCATCCAAATGGTAGGGGTTCTACAACTCCCACCTCCACACTTAAGTCCTATTTGCCCACTCTAGCGCCGGTGTGCAACACACTATATCCGTCATTTCCTGAAGGGATACATTATTAAGAATTTCAGCATAGTCATCATACCCATGATCCTCCAAATTAAACATATCACTAATCATCTCTGCAGAAAACTCAACCACCTTCCCTCTAACAGTCACTACTTCTCCCTCGATGCTGTTAGCATTTGCATAAAATTCATAGACCATGGGGAGAATAGCCTCAGTCCTCGGATGGCAGAATGCCTCCCACTGGAGTGCCTTGATCCTCTCAGCATAAGTTACACTTCAAGCCCCCTTTTCCATTTTAAATCCTCTTTCAAAGATGAAAGGGAGTGCCTTCAATGAGCGAAACCAATACTCCGTTGCCTCACTCGAAAATTTTACAGCTTGTTCTCTAACAACCTCCTTCCCCTTCTTCTTACTAGATCTCCGTTTTGTTGACATAATTCCAGCTAATCATAATACACAGAACAGGAGAAAATATATATATATAAATATCCACCGGATGCTCCTCTCCATGAGTGCAAGGTTAAGAGTTATACCTCAAAAATCTTCAGGAATGATTTGGATTCAGATGGTGCACGTGTGCCCGCTGCCCACAACACACTCCTAGAAATCCGATCACGCAAGGGGTGAAACCAGCGTTGGCGTTGACGTCTCAAAGCTACTTGTCGATTACTTCACTCCTCTTCTACCTTTTGACCTAACCAGAGAACCGGAAGAACTAAATTTCTTTTCTTGGGGAATGATTCTACCATGCTCTAGGGCTAAGGAGTTTACCTTAAGAAATTTTTGGAGCCATTCTCTCAGAACTCGCCCCAGCACCGGCTGGAGACTCAACTCGCAGCACTACCTGGCTCGAAACCACCGAAGCCAGAATCGGCCGCCGCCTCCTCTTTCGAACCCACCGAGCCCAAGATCGGCCGCCGCCGCCTCGATCGCGAAATGCAGCGATTTCGCCGCTCCTCTCGTCTGCCCTAAGGTGTCGGCTGGGGTTTGGGAATAGATTTATATTTAGTTATTAATTGCATTAATTAAGTAGATTGATTAAGGAAATTTATTAACATCGAACCGGGTTTAGAAATATCTAAACATTCCTTAACTACATTAAAATTAACCCTAACCGGTGGTGTGGCGTTTCGCGTACGGCGGGTCAGTTGAACCGGCGGCTGAAGCTACAACGTATCCCGCAAAGAACCAACCAGAGAAAAATATTCTGTTACATACGTTTTTGGAGCGTTGTAACAACTGCCTTCTATTTTGCCGGAATCGTTTTTCCTCAAAGTCTCAAACCGGCAGCGTGAACCGGTTCAGCCGAACCGGCGCAAAACCGCACCTGTACCTTTTCCCTGTGCACAGATAGAAAATTCAAACCTGCTACATATGTTTTTATGTTGTTGTAACAACTGCCATCTATTTTCCAAACTCGGTTTTACTTTAAATTTCTATAGATTTTTGTCCAAATTTTTCACTCCAACATTTTCACTCATAAACATAATTGAGCAAGGTCAACTTGGGTCATATGGCTTCGCTCCCTCCAACACTTTTTTTACTAACAAAAACAAACAAATATATATTTAGTATTATCAGTCTTATTATTTATATATATATATATTCTACGATACGATGGGTTGCCTCCCACCAAGCGCCTCCTTTAAAACGTCTCGGCCGGACGTATTTCTTCGTCACCTGTCATTGCAAATTCACGATCGTCGACTCCCGACGATTAATATCTATATGATATTCCTTTAGCCTTTGACCATTCACCTTGAATTCGGAGCCATCCTTTTCGTTGCAAATCGTGATTACCCCATACGGGTGCACCTTCTTCACTATAAATGGTCCCGACCATCTCGATTTTAGTTTTCCCGGGAATAATTTAAGTCTTGAGTTAAATAACAATACCAATTGCCCGGTCTTGAACTCTTTCACCGTTAATCTTGCGTCGTGCCATTTTTTTGTTCGCTCTTTATAAAGTTTGGCGCTCTCGTATGCGTTGGACCGAATTTCTTCCAATTCATTAATTTGCAATAGCCTTTTATTGCCCGCCTCTTGGAATTCAAAGTTTAATTTCTTAATTGCCCAATACGCCTTATGTTCCAACTCCACCGGTAGGTGACACGCTTTCCCATAGATCATTTTATATGGTGTTAATCCGATCGGAGTTTTAAAAGCCGTTCTATAGGCCCATAATGCATTACTCAGCTTTTGTGACCAATCCTTACGCGTTGCATTCACCGTTTTCTCTAAGATTGTCTTGATCTCACGATTTGACACCTCGGCAAAGCCATTGGTTTGTGGATGGTAGGAAAGCGCTACTTTATGTGTTACACCATATTTCTTTAGTAGAGTTTTAAATTGTAAATTACAAAAGTGCGCCCCTCCATCACTAATTATTGCCCTCGGTGTACCAAATCTAGTGAAGATGTTAGACCTTAGAAATTTTAGCACCACCTTGGCATCATTCTTTTGGGTGGCTATCGCTTCTACCCACTTCGACACATAGTCTACGGCTAGCAAAATATATAAATTTCCATCGGAGTTGACAAAGGGGCCCATGAATTCAATCCCCCATACATCAAAGATTTCTACTTCAAGGATTCCATTCATGGGCATGCTTGCTCCCCGCTGAAGATTTCCAACACGTTGACAACGGTCACACTGTCCTACAAAATGATAAGAATCCTTGAATAAGGTTGGCCAATAGAATCCTGATTCTAAAACCTTCTTCGCTGTCCGGTCTCCCTTATAGTGTCCTCCATAAGGTGATGCATGACACTTTGCTAGAATACTATGAACTTCCATCTCGGGCACACACCGGCGAATAATTTGATCAGCACAAATTTTAAATAAATACAGTTCATCCCATAGGTAATACTTCACCTGATGAAGGAATCGCTTCCTTTGTTGGTAGCTAAAATCCGGTGGAAAAACCTTGCTAACTATATAGTTAACAAAATCAGCATACCATGGGATGCTCCCTTCTATGACTGCAAGTAAACTCTCATCTGGAAAACTTTCCTTAATCTCAATGTGAACGTCTTTCTCACACTCATTCTCTAATCTCGATAAGTGGTCGGCAATCGGGTTTTCTGCTCCCTTACGATCCTTGATCTCAAAATCAAACTCTTGGAGGAGTAGAACCCATCTAATAAGCCTAGGTTTCGCATCCTTTTTCTCCACTAGATATCGGATTGCTGCGTGGTCCGTGTAAACTATGACTGTAGAACTAATCAGATAAGCGCGGAATTTGTCGAACGCAAAAACCACCGCTAGGAGTTCCTTTTCCGTAGTTGTATAGTTCACTTGGGCGTTAATAAGAGTCTTACTAGCATAATGAATGGTGTGGAAAACCTTGTCGTGCATTTGCCCCAACACGGCTCCCACCGCATAGTTGCTCGCATCGCACATGAGAACGAAGTGTAATGAGAAATCGGGTGCCTTGACAATGGGTGCCGAGATTAATTTTTCTTTTAACATTCGAAATGCTTCTAAGCACTCGTTATTGAAAATAAACGGTGTATCTTTCTCGAGTAAATTGCACAAAGGCTTTGTGATTTTTGAAAAATCTCTAATGAACCGCCTATAGAATCCGGCATGGCCGAGGAAACTACGAATGACCTTGACATTCGTTGGTCGTATCAAGTTTTTGGCACCGTTGCCGGGGAAGCGCAACTGGTTAGTGTTTTATTTCTCGTAATATTAGTTAAACTTTAGTAGTTGGAGATCAAGTATTTTGTTTTTAATTATTTTCTTGTCTTAGCACTTATTTCGAAGCTTTGTGGTGTATGTCAAGGTTTAGAAGCCTAGAATTATTGCCACTAAACTTTGAAATAGAGCGCACCTGTATATAAAATCGAAGAAACCTTAGAACGGAAAACATTATTCATCCTAAGATGGATAACAACGAACAACAAGTTATCGACGACGTTGAGGGTCATGTGAACCAGAACGGGCAAGCTAATCCTAATAATCAACACGTGCCGCCCAGAATGACATGTAGGGATTACAACACACCTTTTAGGGGAGGTTTGCACACGAGTATAGTCCGGCCGGCTATAGAAGCCAATAATTTCAAGATGGACCCTTTCATTATGCAACAAGTTCAACTAAACAAATTTGGGGGTCTTAGCCATCAAGATGCAAACTCTCATTTAAAAACCTTTCTAACAATATGTGATATGTTTAAGGCAAATGGTGTGTCTGCAGACGCAATTCAATTAAGAGCATTCCCGTTTTCCTTAGAAGGTCGAGCGAAGGATTGGTTGGACTCTTTACCCGATGATGCTATCACCATATGGGCCCAATTAGAAGATAAATTTTTAAATAAGTATTTTCCACCTTCTAAGACGGCTAAGTTGATTAGGGATATCACTACATTTATGCAACATCATGGGGAGACACTTTATGATGCATGGGAGCGTTTTAAGGAGTTGTTAAGAAAATGTCCACACCATGGGTTAGCACAACACCAGCAAGTATCTACGTTTTACAACGGGTTGCAAACCGCAACCATGATCCTGGTAGATGGAGCCGCGGGAGGTTCCCTAATGAAAAAATATCCGGAAGATGCGTATGCCATTTTAGAAAATTTAACGTTTAATAATTACCAAGCATATGAAAGACAAGCAACAAGTAATCCAGAAGGGGTGCACCATGTAGATCAAATCACATCTTTAGCCGCTGAAATGGCAACACAATTCAACTTGATTAACAAGAGGCTAGATTCATTATCTAATCCTGCGCCTAGTGCACCACTGACGGTGGAACAATTAAATCTATTAACGGAGGAAGCCAACTATATAGGAGGGCAACAGAGGCAATTTCCACCAGGATTTGCTAATCATTATCACCCCGAGTGGCGACATCACCCTAATTTCTCTTGGAGAAATAATCAAGGAGTGAACCAATCGCCGGGTTTCCATCAAAATCTGAATCCAATCCAAGGGAATCCTCAAAACAATCAAAACAACCCTAGGAAGTTAACTGACGAAGTAATTGTGGGGATGTTCCAAAAGAATGAGTCTAGGATTGGAGGGATTGAGTCATCTCTAAGATCTTTAGAGACCACATTGGGGCAATTAGCAACCACGTTAAGCAAAAGGCCTATTGGATCATTACCATCGGATATTATGCCTAATCCAACAAGAGAGGAACCTCATAATCATTGTAATGCAATCGCTCTAAGGAGTGGGGTGGAAATTCAAAGTGGAGATGGGTTGTTAGAAAAAGCTAGAGATGACGAGAGGAAGGAACAAGGAAATGAACCTAGGGGGATGCAAGAAGAAGAGCCCGTAGAAGTTAAGGACCCGGAGATAGTTGAAGTCCAACCACTAAATAATAAAAAGAAAGAAATCATCTATCCTCCATCTCCCTTCCCATCTAGATTAGCGAAGACAAAACACGATAAGCAATTCCAAAAGTTTATGGAAATCTTTAAGAAATTAACTATAAATATTCCGTTTGCTGAGGCTCTTGAACAGATGCCTAGTTATGTCAAGTTTATGAAAGACATCTTATCCAAGAAGAGGAAATTTGTTAAGAGGGAGATAGTCGCCCTAACGGAAGAATGTAGTGCAATATTACAAAAGAAACTACCTCAAAAATTAAAAGATCCAGGTAGCTTTACAATACCATGTTTGATAGGAACGACATTTTCAGGGAGAGCATTGTGTGACTTGGGAGCTAGCATCAATCTGATGCCCTTATCTATTTACACAAAATTAGGCCTGGGAGAGATTACACCAACATCTCTTACTCTACAGTTAGCCGATAGATCGTTAGCTTTTCCTAAGGGAATTGTTGAGGATGTATTGGTTAAGGTGGATAAATTCATCTTCCCAGCCGATTTTGTGGTGCTAGATATGGATGAGGATAAGGAAGTTCCTATTATTCTAGGAAGACCATTTTTAGCCACAGGACGCACCCTTATAGATGTACAAAAGGGAGAGCTAACAATGAGAGTCAACGAAGAGGAGGTAACCTTCAATATCCTTAAGGCCATGAAATTCCCTGAAGATAGAGAAGAATGCTATTTAATTAAAGAAGTTGAGGTGCCCTCTAGGTTGACACACAAGGAAGAAGATTTTGAACATAAATTGTTAGACATCTTGGTTAATGATAAGGGTGAAGAAGATAAAGTAATGGAAGAAGTGATTCACATACTCAATTCATGTGAAAGGTTGCCACCATATAAGAGTTTTGAAGTGATAATTAGACCAAGTGAACCAAGAATAATGAAACCTTCTATCATTAAAACACCTAAATTGGAACTAAAACCATTACCTGAACACCTTAAGTATGTATTTCTAGAGGAAGACAATACCCTTCCGGTCATAGTCAATGCATCATTAAGAATGGAAGAAGAGTTAAAATTAATTGAGTTACTAAGGGAGTTTAAGGAAGCGATTGGTTGGACTCTTGCCGACATCAAGGGGATTAGCCCATCCATCTGTATGCACAAAATTTTATTAGAAGATGGGGAGAAAGGATCCATTGAACATCAACGAAGGCTTAGTCCTCCAATGAAGGAGGTGGTGATGAAGGAAATCATTAAGTGGCTCGACGCGGGCATTATTTATCCTATTTCAGATAGCAAGTGGATAAGCCCAGTGCATTGCGTACCAAAGAAGGGAGGGGTCACGTTGGTTAAGAATGAAAACAATGAACTTATACCTACTAGGGCTGTCACGGGATGGAGGATATGTATTGATTATCGAAAATTGAACAAGGTAACTAGAAAAGATCATTTTCCATTACCATTCCTTGACCAAGTCTTAGATAGATTGGCAGGTGGCCAGTATTTTTGTTTCTTGGATGGATATTCAAGATACAACCAGCTTATGGTTGCACCAGAAGATCAAGAGAAGACAACATTTACATGCCCCTTTGGTACATTTGCATTTAGGAGACTACCATTTGGATTATGCAACGCTCCCGCCACATTTCAGCGTTGTATATTGGCAATACTATCCGACCTCATCGCTCGAGGAATTGATCCGGCAGAGTATGGAATCGAGGTATTCATGGACGATTTTTCCATTTTCGGTAAATCGTTCGATGCATGTTTGGCATGTCTGGGGAGGGTATTGGCCCGTTGTGTTGAGACTAACTTAGTACTGAACTGGGAAAAGTGCCATTTTATGGTACGCGAGAGCATTGTATTAGGACATAAGGTATCGAGTCAAGGGCTAGAAGTGGATCGAGCAAAGATTGAAGTAATTGAAAAACTTTTCCCGCCAACAAATGTCAAGGCCATACGTAGTTTCCTAGGCCATGCCGGATTCTATAGGCGGTTCATTAGAGATTTTTCAAAAATCACAAAGCCCTTATGCAATTTACTCGAGAAAGATGCACCTTTTATTTTCAACGACGAGTGCTTAGAGGCGTTTCAAATGTTAAAGGAAAAATTAATCTCGGCACCCATTGTAAAGGCACCCGATTTCTCATTACCTTTCGTTCTCATGTGTGATGCGAGTAACTATACGGTGGGAGCCGTGTTGGCGCAAATGCACGACAAGGTTTTCCACACCATTCATTATGCTAGTAAGACTCTTATTAACGCCCAAGTGAACTATACAACTACGGAAAAGGAACTCCTAGCGGTGGTTTTTGCGTTCGACAAATTCCGCGCTTATCTGATTAGTTCTACAGTCATAGTTTACAGGGACCACGCGGCAATCCGATATCTAGTGGAGAAAAAGGATGCGAAACCTAGGCTTATTAGATGGGTTCTACTCCTCCAAGAGTTTGATTTTGAGATCAAGGATCGTAAGGGAGCAGAAAACCCGATTGCCGACCACTTATCGAGATTAGAGAATGAGTGTGAGAAAGACGTTCACATTGAGATTAAGAAAAGTTTTCCAGATGAGAGTTTACTTGCAGTCATAGAAGGGAGCATCCCATGGTATGCTGATTTTGTTAACTATATAGTTAGCAAGGTTTTTCCACCGGATTTTAGCTACCAACAAAGGAAGCGATTCCTTCATCAGGTGAAGTTCTACCTATGGGATGAACCGTATTTATTTAAAATTTGTGCTGATCAAATTATTCGCCGGTGTGTGCCCGAGATGGAAGTTCATAGTATTCTAGCAAAGTGTCATGCATCACCTTATGGAGGACACTATAAGGGAGACCGGACAGCGAGGAAGGTTTTAGAATCAGGATTCTATTGGCCAACCTTATTCAAGGATTCTTATCATTTTGTAGGACAGTGTGACCGTTGTCAACGTGTTGGAAATCTTCAGCGGGGAGCAAGCATGCCCATGAATGGAATCCTTGAAGTAGAAATCTTTGATGTATGGGGGATTGATTTCATGGACCCCTTTGTCAACTCCGATGGAAATTTATACATTTTGCTAGCCGTAGACTATGTGTCGAAGTGGGTAGAGGCGATAGCCACCCAAAAGAATGATGCCAAGGTGGTGCTAAAATTTCTAAGGTCTAACATCTTCACTAGATTTGGTACACCGAGGGCAATAATTAGTGATGGAGGGGCGCACTTTTGTAATTTACAATTTAAAACTCTACTAAAGAAATATGGTGTAACACATAAAGTAGCGCTTGCCTACCATCCACAAACCAATGGCTTAGCCGAGGTGTCAAATCGTGAGATCAAGACCATCTTAGAGAAAACAGTGAATGCAACGCGCAAGGATTGGTCACAAAAGCTGAGTGATGCATTATGGGCCTATAGAACGGCTTTTAAAACTCCGATCGGATTAACACCATATAAAATGATCTATGGGAAAGCGTGTCACCTACCGGTGGAGTTGGAACATAAGGCATATTGGGCAATTAAGAAATTAAACTTTGAATTCCAAGAGGCGGGCAATAAAAGGCTATTGCAAATTAATGAATCGGAAGAAATTCGGTCCAACGCATACGAGAGCGCCAAACTTTATAAAGAGCGAACAAAAAAATGGCACGACGCAAGATTAACGGTGAAAGAGTTCAAGACCGGGCAATTGGTATTGTTATTTAACTCAAGACTTAAATTATTCCCGGGAAAACTAAAATCGAGATGGTCGGAACCATTTATAGTGAAGAAGGTGCACCCGTATGGGGTAATCACGATTTGCAATGAAAAGGATGGCTCCGAATTCAAGGTGAATGGTCAAAGGCTAAAGGAATATCATATAGATATTGATCGTCGGGAGTCGACGATCGTGAATTTTCAATGACAGGTGACGAAGAAATACGTCCGGCCGAGACGTTTTAAAGGAGGCGCTTGGTGGGAGGCAACCCATCGTATCGTAGAATATATATATATATATAAATAATAAGACTGATAATACTAAATATATATTTGTTTGTTTTTGTTAGTAAAAAAAGTGTTGGAGGGAGCGAAGCCATATGACCCAAGTTGACCTTGCTCAATTATGTTTATGAGTCAAAATGTTGGAGGAGTGAAAAATTTGGACAAAAATCTATAGAAATTTAAAGTAAAACCGAGTTTGGAAAACCGATGGCAGTTGTTACAACAGCATAAAAACATATGTAGCAGGTTTGAATTTTCTGTCTGTGCACAGGGAAAAGGTACAGGTGCGGTTTTGCACTAGTTCGGCTGAACCGGTTCACGCTGCCGGTTTGAGACTTTGAGGAAAAACGATTCCGGCAAAATAGAAGGCAGTTGTTACAACGCTCCAAAAATGTATGTAACAGAATATTTTTCTCTGGTTAGTTCTTTGCGGGATACGCTGTAGCTTCAGCCGCCGGTTCAACTGACCCGCCGTACGCGAAACGCCACACCACTGGTTAGGGTTAATTTTAATGTAGTTAAGGAATGTTTAGATATTTCTAAACCCGGTTCGATGTTAATAAATTTCCTTAATCAATCTACTTAATTAATGCAATTAATAACTAAATATAAATCTATTCCCAAACCCCAGCCGACACCTTAGGGCAGACGAGAGGAGCGGCGAAAACGCTGCGTTTCGCGATCGAGGCGGCGGCGGCCGATCTTGGGCTCGGTGGGTTCGAAAGAGGAGGCGGCGGCCGATTCTGGCCTCGGTGGTTTCGAGCCAGGCAGTGCTGCGAGTTGAGTCTCCAGCCGGTGCTGGGGCGAGTTCTGAGAGAATGGCTCCAAAAATTTCTTAAGGTAAACTCCTTAGCCCTAGAGCATGGTAGAATCATTCCCCAAGAAAAGAAATTTAGTTCTTCCGGTTCTCTGGTTAGGTCAAAAGGTAGAAGAGGAGTGAAGTAATCGGCAAGCAGCTTTGAGACGTCAACGCCAACGTTGGTTTCGCCCCTTGCGTGATCGGATTTCTAGGAGTGTGTTGTGGGCAGCGGGCACACGTGCACCATCTGAATCCAACTCATTCCTGAAGATTTTTGAGGTATAACTCTTAACCTTGCACTCATGGAGAGGAGCACCCGGTGGATATTTATATATATATTTTTTCTCCTATTCTGTGTATTATGATTAGCTGGAATTATGTCAACAAAACGGAGATCTAGTAAGAAGAAGGGGAAGGAGGTTGTTAGAGAACAAGCTGTAAAATTTTCGAGTGAGGCAGCGGAGTATTGGTTTCGCTCATTGAAGGCACTCCCTTTCATCTTTGAAAGAGGATTTAAAATGGAAAAGAGGGCTTGTAGTGTAACTTATGCTGAGAGGATCAAGGCACTCCAGTGGGAGGCATTCTGCCATCCGAGGACTGAGGCTATTCTCCCCATGGTCTATGAATTTTATGCAAATGCTAAAAGCATCGAGGGAGAAGTAGTGACTGTTAGAGGGAAGGCGGTTGAGTTTTCTGCAGAGATGATTAGTGATATGTTCAATTTGGAGGATCATGGGTATGACGACTATGCTGAAATTCTTAATAAGGTATCCCTTCAGGAAATGATGGATACAGTGTGTTGCACACCGGCGCCAGAGTGGGCAAGTAGGACACATAAAGTACTGAAGACATCTTGTCTAACTAGGGAAGCTAAAGTGTGGCTGCTATTTATTAATGCTAGTATCATGCCCACTCGACACCCGAACACTATTACATTGGATAAGGTAGCGTTGATCTACGGAATTATAAAGGGACTATACTTTGATTTAGGAAAGATCATTACATTGCAACTTCGGCAGAAAATTAGAGAGGAAAAACCTAGGCAGCTATGGTTTCCAACCCTCATAACTGAGTTATGTCTGCAAGCTGGTGTGGAAAAGGATGAGGAGGACATGGTTACACCTGTAAAGTGGCATATTACTAAAACGGTTGTCGAAGTCAATGTCAAGGTTGCTGCGGGAACACAGGAAAGGGGACGTAGTTGGAGGATAGGGGGTGAAGCTCAGACTTCACAGGCACCAATAGTGAAACCAATGCGAATTAATATTCCAACGGTCGACCATGGCACTGATCCCGACCTTTTGATGGAGCACATTGAGTACATCAAGGCGTATCAGCGATGTCAGCATATGTTTGAGAAGGAGCGGTTTGATAATATCCGTGCCAACATCCGGAAAATCATGGAGAAAAGGAAGATTCCTGTGTCAGAGCCAAATTTCAGGATGAGCGGGAAATTTGACGACGAAGGCTACCTACTGACATCAGACCAGACGAGAGTTGATCCAGCAAAGGTTGCAGAGGAGGATGCAGAAGATGAGGAGGACGCAGAAGATGAGGAGGACGCAGAAGATGAGGAGGATGCAGAAGATGATGAGGACGTGGCAGACGATGCAGAGGAGTAGGAGTACCTCCTGCTCTCCTTTACTTTTGCATAGTTCTGATTACATTGTGTTGGTCTATATTTTGTTATACTTTGAAATGTGATATCTTTTGTTATCTTTTGCTATGCACCATATTTTGTTATGTATTTGTATGGACTCTATTTTGGGGGTTGTATAGTTTGTGGGGTAACACCTTGGCGGTTACATTTTGGTACTTTACACCTGGTATGTTGCTAACATTTTTAGGATGCTACCTGTGCTGCACTAACTATGTACTGTGATGATCTAACTGAGTTATGCATTCTGAATATCACAAGGCATGGATGTTAAATGTGCTCCTTGGAACTGTACTCTTTCCTGTTTAGTTGTTGTGTTGATAAACGCTGCTTTGATCATATCTTATGCCCTGATTTAAGTTGATATGACCATCTAAATAGAAAAGTATTATGATATGCAACATGTGTCTCGTTGCCTTGTCTTAATCTCATTATTTACTGCAATGTTTATAATTCTCGTACATGAACATATCTTCTGCTTACCCTTGCAATTTTAGTTTATCAATTGGACAGATTATTGTGACAAGGGTGTAGAAGGGGTTGTCTCCAGGTTTTGTACACACGTTAATCATGCAGATCATTAGGACACGGGAAGTGAAGCTCTATGCACGAAGGTCCTACTACGAACATTTGGTCAAAGTATATTTGCGGGCACTCCTATTTCAGGGAAGTTGTTTAAAGTTCAATTATTTTCTTTTGTATGCCTCGATGCTCATTAGTAAAAACTGTTTCGAATATTTTCTTGTTAGACATGTAGCTTTGCTAGGGACTAGCAAAGGACTTAAGTGTGGAGGTGGGAGTTGTAGAACCCCTACC